>JAIPUX010001880.1:80592412-80619152 GCA_020142125.1 Phrynosoma platyrhinos
AACCATGCCAGAATGATGCTGCTGCCGCTTTCTTGCTGCACGTGTAATAACATCCATAGACTGCTTACATTTTCTGACTCCTGTTTCTTGTGAGCTTAATGAGTTTGGGGCTGTGTCACATTAGTTCCCAGTGGTATGATTGATTCCCATTCTGTGCGTTCAGCTGGAATTATTTCTTGGGTGTATCTTATATTTTTTTTTGGGGGGGAGGGTTTTTTTTTTAAAAAAAGTAACGTACCTTGCCCCGTTTTCATTCCCTTAACTCTTGGCAATACTACAGGCAGCATTATGTGCAGTTTAAAAGGTAAAGATAGTCCCTTGACATGAATGTCTAGTTGTAATCAACTGTAAGGGGTGGTGCTCATCTCCATTACTAAGCCAAAGAGCCAGGGTAGTCCAATGACTACTCTGGTGGTCATGTGGCCAGCATGATTGCACTGTATGCTGTTACCTTCCCACCGAAGTGGTGCAAATCTATCTACTTGCATCTGCATGCTTTCAAACTGCTAGGTTGGCAGAAGCTGAGACTAGTGACAGGAGCTCACCCCATCATGCAGCACTTGGGCCTTGAACTGCCAACCTTCTGATCTTCCAATTGTTAGAACTGGCATCTTAACCAATAAGCCACCACATCCCTAAGCATCACCACATGCTTTATGTGCAGCTTATTATGTAGTTTGCAGGATGGAAGAATGGAATTTGAGTAAACCAGGAGTTATATGACATTGCTGTGTGCCTTCAAGTCATTTCTGACTTTTAGTGAGCTCATCATGGGAGCTTCTTGGTAAGAAATGATCAGAGGAGCTTTGTCATTCCCTTCATCTGAGGCTGAGAGAGTGTGACTGGTCCAAGGTACCCCAAGAGGTTTCAATAGCTGCCTGGTGATTCAAACTCCAGTCTTAGTCCAACACTCAAACCACTACACCAAACTGGCTCTGGGATTAGCTTGACCAAAACCTACATGCTTCTCTGGAAATTTAAATTTAATTTAAATATGTAGTTTTTTTGCTAATTGTTTATGTCACTACTACTGCCATTACATTCAGTAATATATGGGAATTACAACTTATGAGTAACATTAGTATTAAAAAAATTACTAAGGATTATGTATGGTGTGATATGGGAGGAGGTCAATGGGGTGGTGGTGACACCTTCAGTTACCACATCAATTGATGTCAACCTTAGGGATGCCATTGCTCTATGCTATGGAATTCTGGGAATAGTTTTATGAGACATTAGCTTTCTGTTGCCATAAAAAAACTAAAGTTCCCTGAATTCCATAGCATTGAACCATGGCAGTTAAAGTGATGTCAAACTGGATTATTTCTTCAGTGCAGATGCATCCTTAGAGTGTGTATATATGATATAATGTATATACTTACTAAATATATATAGCATTCCAGTCTTATATGTGTCACAGTGTGTTCAACATATATGTACAAAGGTTTTGTATGCATGTCCAGCCCTAATGTTAGGCAGAGTAAATCAGCCACCCCAGCAGCAATTTTTGTATGTCATGAAAGGGCAAGAAATATTTATTTTATTCATTAGTTTGGGTTTGTTTTTCTTACTTCTCAAGAGAAGACACTTGCAGGTTCTTCTGGCTCATGTGCCACAATAACTTGGCCAATTTTGGATATCACATTTTGTAGCACTGGAAATGGCCTCATGGACTTGCAGGTTCTTCTGGCTCATGGGCCACAATAACTTGGCCAATTTTGGATATCACAATTTTGGATATCACATTTTGGATATTTTCAGTTGGATGGCTGGACAACATTTAGTGCTCCACTTCACACAGCAAAATGTTTTAGGTGTCCCTGCTTGTATGTATGTCAGTTTCTCTTCATGAAAAACATTCAAACTTTACTCAAAGTATTTCACAACAAATTGGTCTCCAAAACATTGAGCTGTTCAACCCCTTTGACCTTTGTGATGTCTGGGATTTTGGAAAAGTAGTTCCTTTTTCTGTGTGTGTCTCCACATATGAAAGCACCAGCCAAAACAAATGGAAAAAATGCATTGAGGAGTATTTCCCCTTCTTCCTCCTCCCTGCCCCCCCCCCCCCGCCAGAGTCTGTGGAACTTTTGGTCCTGTTGGCTTAGCCAGCATGGCCAAACAGCATCATACATTCCTGTGGTGCTGGTGGGTTAAACAGCTCTCTAGGGCCAGGTTCCACTTGACGGTTTATGCTGGTGCAATCCCTTCTTTATGCCAGCAAAAATACTTTTTTTAGGCTTTGTGCAGGGAGATATTCAGGACCTACTTCTGCAATACCTTTGTCTGTGGTGGATGAGGACATTTGCAGGCTTATAAATGCCTCTGCCCTCCTGGCAGTGCACCTGGCCATCATTCTTTTGTCCTGTAGCTGGAGAGGGACAATAAGCCTTTGACCATCTCTGTGGGCCTCTCTGTGTGCAAGAGTAGTCTGGTGGTACCCAGACACATCCCTGTAACCAATCAATGGCCAGAAAGAGGGAAAAATTCCTAGATGCTCTTGCATACTTGGGGCAGAGAAGCAGACTTAGTCTGCCAGACCATCAACACCATAAATGTTCTGGTGGTGATTTGACCAGCAAATCAGTAGGATTAGAAGTGTTGTTTGCATGACAGCTTATTGCATGAAATATTTTGCCTCTTTTCATAAGGTACATGTGCATGCTCCATTCCAAGTGGAAGTTGATAGTTTGGGTTTTCCCCCCTCTAGGAAAAGTGTAATTGCTTCAGAAGGCAGGGTTACCTTGGATGAAATTAGCACCTGATGATTAGTTTGCCTGTACCTAGAGTTCTGTGAACAGACCTCCTGCTGGCAAATACTACAAGGTGACATACTTGCAAGAGTCAGAAACAGCTAGGGGTGCTGTGGGTGGCTGAATCTGAAGCCATAACCAGGAGGGAAACTTTCCATATCAGGATCTCTGCTGCCTGGTCCTAGAACTGGAGTCCAACAGGAGTCAGATAATCTTACTCTGTTGATGAAGCAAAAGTGACAGCAGGCAAGATATTGATATAATGCCTAGCCAATCCATATGTTTTGTACTGTTTTGCCACTCCCAGAAGCTAATATCACAAGCTTATAATTCCTTCCTCTGACTGAAGAGGGCTCTGGGCACTGAACAAGCATGGTCACAAATAGCTGTGGTGTTCCAGCCTCCAAATTCCTTCTGCACCCAATTGAGGTGGATGGAGGTGAGGGAGAGTCACTTGAAGTTGGCAGTGAAGGAAAGGGTGAAAGGAAAGTAATAACTGAGGATCCTAAAGAGGGATATGGCAACCTGCTAACTACTATCTGCTAGGGATGCTTTAGCTAGAGATCCTGCATGGAGAAGGGGGTAGGACTGTCTAGTCCATGAGGCCATTTCCAGTGCTACAATCCAATGACGTTATGGTTCTATTTACCAAATTAATGTATGAAACATAACTTAGGTCATCACTGTACCTTTGAAAGTCACCTCTGATAAAATTGTCTTTTCCACAGACATTTAGTGAGGCCAATATTTAACAGTTAACATAGCATATCCAAATTCTGGGGGAATTTCACTTTTAGACTTCAGTTCCCATAATACCCTGGGAATTATTAGGTTTGCAATTCAAAACAGTAAGTTTTCAAAGTCCTGCTTTGTAAGATAGGTCAGAATTATATTTACTTTGTAATGGGGCATAGGCTTCTCTGTGGACCACACTAAGCGTGTGAAGAATTAGATCCCATTCCTTGGGAAATCCAAATTTATGGAAGCATTTGGCCTCTAAAGATGTTGTGGGAAATCTTCCACTGGGTGCACCTTCCTGATAGCAAGTGCCAAATATAAACTGAAAGTTTTCCTTGCTGCCATTTTTAGAGGCCTAGAGTTCTTTAAAGTAATTTTGGGGGAATGCAGATGGGCGGCCATGGGCCGCCCCGAGAAGCGGAGGATTGGGGCTGCTGCTAACACATGCAGCAGCCCCAATCCACCCTTCTGCTAGCTCTGGAAGGAGCGCTAAAATTCTTCTCTTTCCAGAGTGGGCAAAAGGGGTGCCTGAAGAGACGCCATGCATCTCTTCCAGCATAGCGTGTCTGGATGCTGGGCTGGAAGGACATTATCAGAATGCTCACCATGTTCAATGGCGCACATGTTCTGATGACGTCCTCAGGAAGGGGTTGGGGTGTCCAGCTGCTCCTTCCCTTCCCTGGCTCCAAGACGGTACTTTGTGCCATCTGCAGAGCCCCTCTGTGGACTCATTAGAGGCATTATTATTATTATTATTATTATTATTATTATTATTATTATTATGGTTCCTTCCTTGTTTAAAACCACAAGCTAACAATCTAGTGAGTCTACTACAAGAGAGTCCAGTTCAGTCAAAGGCCCACCATCAATAATTTGCATGGCTCTTTTTAGGTAAAATTGCTCAGATCCACTCTGACTTGGATGCTATATGTAACTTTGCCCACTACTTGTCCATTGATAATAGATATTTTTCAACTTGTGCAACCTCAGGATATCGACAGAATTGTGTGTAGTACTCTTTTTGGCTGTTTTAAAAAGCCAGGGGGGGTTAGATGAGTGGGTAGTAGGAGTGATTAATGCCTCTCTAAAACAAAGCAGAGTTCTAGTGTGCCTAAAGAAGGCAGTTTTAAAATAGTTATTGCCTATTTTCTGAAACAAGTGGAAGGCCGCCGCCATGTTCTGCCTCATTCCCCATGCTTTTGCCAGCTCAGACAGGCAGGCAGGCCTGGCTGGGGCGCCCAGGGGCCTGATAGACTCACTGGGGTGCCGGGTGTGTTTAAGGCCACCACCACCTTTCCCATGCTTTGGCCAGCTTTTAGTTGGTTGTGTCCTCCATTTTCTTGAATGTCCTATATTTTCCCCACATTTTGTCCTAAATTGTTTCCTACATTTTGTCCTGGTTTTATGGAAGGGAATTATGGCAATCCTATGTACAGATGATACATGCCCCCAGATCATCCAGAAGCTGCAAAAGGAGCAGCAAAAGTCCGTTCCTTGCCAGCAACCCATTCAGGACCGCAGTGGTAGCCCACTTTCAGAGTAGGCTATGCAGTCACCATTGTCCCCAGCTAATCAGAGGCTAAGCAGGAGTGGAGCAGCTGAGCTACTGATGTGCATCACCTCAAAGGAATGGGATATCTGAAGGAAGGAATGCAGCCTTAAATGTGCAAATGCATACCTGGCCATTGCTAAAACCTGATCTTCCAGGCTCAGACTGAAACCCAGAGCACTCCCAACCTGCAGGCATGTGTCTTCAGGACAAGTGTAACCCCATCCAGCACAAACTGAATCTCTATTTCCTGACCTGCTTTTTGACTGACCTCTGCCTTCTCTGGATTAAGTTTAGATTTGTTTGTCCTCATTCAGTCTATTACTGATGACAGACACTGGTTTAGGACCAAAGCAACTTCCTTGGACTAAGGTGGAAAGGAGTTGAGCATTCTTTGCATACTGACAACACTGGATCCCAAAACTCTGGACACCATCTCCCTAGTTTCATGGGGCTGTTTAAAAAAAAAAGCATGGGGAGATCTGAGAGAACCCATAAGACAAAGGAGTTTATTGCATTCCCTTCTTTGCCTGATCTGGGCATGAGCTAGTGAATGAGGGGAAATGGATTTTATCACACTCTAAACAGTTAGCAAGCCACTGCCATGCTGTCACCCAACCACCACCTGCCCCCAAGCCACAATGAGCCAGCCGATTTTTCAAGGATGGAAGCTTTCTGGCTGAGCAAAATTGGCCAGCTCAGTGCAGCTTAGGGATGGGTGGTGGTCAGGTGACAGCATGGCAATGGCTTGTCTACTGTTTCAAATGTGATAAAATCCATTTCCCCTCATTCACACATGTCCCCAGCCCATGCCCAGATCAGGCAAAAATGGGAATGTGATAAACTCCAAAGATTTCAGCAGGAGTCCTCCACCACCACCTTCTGAGTTCATGCCTCCCAGAAGGAATGGAGCCAATGTAAACCCTATATAAATATAAAGCCCAATAAGGCTCAGGTCCAGGTTATTTGAAAGTCTGTAGTCTCCTACAATAACAGGACCTTATTTTGAAATCTTCTGAGGAGATAACCTTCTCAATGGCTGATCCCAGGCTTTGGGATTTCCTTTCCAGAGAAGTTAGACTATAGCCCTCCTTACTATTAAGCTTATCGCACCAGTACCTGTAACATTCCCACCGAGTCCCTGGAACATAACAATATGGGAACAGGTGTTACTGCATTAGACTATTGATAATGTGATAGCAACATTATAAGAACACATATTATCGCACTGCATTTACTGTTGTACCGGTACCGGCACTAAAGTAGTTCCTCAGCCATCCCTCATTGGTGCATGCTCACTGTTGCAAAAACCCCTATGTCTGCACTGGAAAGAATGCTACCAAGCGGTTTAAGCAGAGAGCATTCATTGGTTTTTTTTTCTCATAAACACGTGCAATTCAATCTATAAAAATAAATATATATATATATTTTAAATTACCTGTGGCACATTCCTTGCATCAACACCGGAAGAGTTGAGTAGAGTTTGTGGATGTTCTAGGATGGGAGGGGAGGAAGTTGTCTTAGCCAATCAGAATATAAGGACAGATTGAGACTGGGTAGGATTATCACACACACATCATCTACAGTTCTCCTTCTGGAACAGGCTAGGGACTGTCAGAGCACAGAATGGAAACTCGATGAGGATCATTCTTTGTGATAAAATATGTTCCATTCTCATCACATACTCATTACATTATGAAAACACTGTGCAATAAGCTTATATATTATTGCAGAAAGGTGACAAGTGATTTCAAACTATTGTGTTGTTGTTTTTTTCCGCAGAGGAAATTTATTTTTTAGGGGAAACAAACCTTCTATAATGTGCTAGACTTTGATTTGTTGTTGAATTGTTTATGTTTTTGACTGATTTTAATTTTTTTAATTGCATTTTAACTTTGTATACTGTGAATTTTTAACTATGTTTGTTTTAACTCTTGTAAGCTTTCTTGAGTCCCAAACCAGGAAAAAGGAAGAGATGATGGTGGTGGTGGTGGTGATGATGATGATGACAGCAACCTTCTTAGACCTCAGTAGAAAAGCTGAAACATGGGATTGACTGTCTGATGTTAGATCAATATATTCTAACAAATCTGACCTGGATCAAGAAATAAATTTGTAATAAACATTACACTCACTACATTACCATGGGACAATCTAAAGAGAATTAATTGCATAAAATGTGTCATCTACTTTACCATTTTGATGGCAATTAAAATACTTATTGGCTTCAATAAAATTTGTAGTAATTGTAGAACTAGGTGCATACATGAAATGGTATTTGTTTTCTAAATCTACTGTATTCTGAACTGGAAAGGAATTTTAACTACATACCACATTATTCTCATCTTTCATTTGTCCCATATTTTATCACTTCCATTCTGGAGACTGGTTGAAATTGGATTCTGATATAGAAATGTCACAGAGAAGCCTGAAAACAGCAGGGAGTTGTAGCCTTCAGAACAGAGACTTAGAAATATGTGAATACACATTTGTACATTTGAAGTTTTCTGTACATTGTATAAAATTATGTGACAGCGAGGTTGGTGCTACATTTTGTATTAATACATATACACATATTCTCTCTTCCCCTCTCTCTTTCTCCCTCTCCCTCTCTCTCTCACACACAATCTGCTGAGAGGAGATCAATTCTGATGACTTTTGCTTATTTTCTTGGTTGCTACTTGGAGCAAAATTTCCTGCATACTAAGAGTGAATTGATATCTGGGCAGAGTTCAGAAGAAATAAAGCCAAGCCCCACTTACAACTGTCAATTTTGTAACTATCCCTGCTCATCATTTCTGAGCTGCTTGGGTATTTTATTGCTCCCTGAGCACTCTGTTGACTCACTCATTATGGCATGTCTAAGTGTGTGTGTGTGTGTGTGTGTGTGTGTGAGTGAGTGAGTGTGAAATAGCAATCTGTCTTCCCAGTTCCTCTTCCCATAATTCCTCTCTGATGTCTCCAGTTCTCCTTTCTTTTTTTCTTCTCCTCACCCTCTCTTTTGTTAAATTTGGTCTTTGGAAAAAAGGACATTGTTATAAAATGTGGGTAGATGAGTGTTTAAAATTTAATGAAAAGCACATTATGAATGTGTCTTGTCAAAGTTCTCATATCACTAATACAGCTTTTGTACAACAGCACACATTTCACTAGAAATTCCTGACACCTGTGTTATTATGGCAAATTAATGTAAAACTGAAAGCATAATGGTGATTATGATCATCCTCCCATAGTAACAAGTGGTGGTGATAGTAATAATGATGGTGATGGCAGTGATGCTGGTGGTGATGTATTTTTTTCCATTTGTGTTAACTGAGATATGTCACATTAGTCAGCAGGATAATAAGACCATTCTTTAGAATAAAGTTCCATTTGATCAACTGAGCTCTGGTTCATTTTGCATTGGCCTAGATCCTACATCAAATGGGCTATGAATAGCACGTTTTGGCACTTGTTAAGTGTGGTATAAAGCCAGTAATCTTCTGAGATTTTTGTAATGCAGCAGGTCTGACATTTTATGCTAACAAACTGCTGTTGTGTCTAACCTACAGTTCATTGCTAACACTAGGCCGCATTCATTTGCAAGCTGTCGGGCTGCCCCCACAAAATTCAAGTTTTCTTTGAGGTCCAGGGTTTGAATTATTTGTGCTTCTCTGGGGAGAATAGTTACTGTACTCTGAATCAGAGTAATCTGAGGTATTTTTCATGCCTATTTTCCGATTGGCTAGTTTATCTAATGAATGAGATGTTATTTGAGTTCTTTGACTCAGAAAAAGACTTGGAAAAGGTCAGTCTTTGAGTTGCTGTAGCAGTCCTCATGTGAGAGTCAAAGCGTAACAAACACCATCACAGTTCAATCTATCACAGAGCCTCTGGAAAGCATTACTTTCCAATCAGAAGAAAGGGGCAGAAGAGTGTTTGAATGCAAATGTACTGACAAAAAAATAAAAACAAATAAAGCATTTCTAAATATAATATTTAAGAAAAATAACAATGTTAAGTTCCAAAGGATTTGTTAACCCTTGAAAATTCATAAACTGTAGAAAAGGAAATCAAAGTGACATCTCAGCCTTGAAAAAATAGGAGTTAATTTTCTCATAGCATGGTTCTTAGCAGTCTTTCAACCCCTGCATGTCAGAAAGAGAGAATCAAAACATGATTAGAATGAGCTATTTGAATGATAGGATAGAGCTCCATATTCAAAGGCTTTAGTACAAGACAATATGGGTAACATGGGCTCCCCATTGCCTCTTTTTGTAGGCCTCTCTGCAACCCTCTCCACCATAAAAGTGGTGCCCTTCTTCTTTGAAACAAAGTGTACAGAAAGTGCATGCCTTGATTTAAAGGAGATTGGTACTCCCACAGGCATCAAGAAAGTACAAAACTGCTTTAAACCAGGTGTGAGTTTCCCAGTTGCCTTGTTTTAAAACAGAATTGCACCTAAGAGTGTAGTGTTTTTTGTTTTGTTTTGTTTTGTTTTGGCTACTACTGTATGCCAGAAATCCAGCAACACAGTCCAGCCTCCCTGCAAGTTTTTCAATGGTCTTTCCAGAGCAAATTACCCGGCCCCGAGACCTGAGACCTTGAGATCTCTTTTAATGAACGCTCTGTAATTCCCCTTTAGCAGGGGTTGTCTGATGTCTGATGTTTAATGTTTGTTTATTTGCTGCCTTGTTGTTTCTACGGTTTGTATTTATAATTTTATACTCTCAGTGTTCAAATGTCACTGTTTTAACTCATATTGATTTAATTGTTTCTTAAGGGGGGGAGAAGTGAATTATATTGTTTTAGATGTACGCATTTTATTCTTGTTCACCGCCCAGATTGGTTCGCCATAGGGCGGTATATAAATAAAAATTATTATTATTATTATTATTATTATTATTATTACCCTTTCTTGCTGTAGACTCCACCAAAACATTAGTGATTGTTAGTGATCAACGTATATTTACCTCCACTCAAGTGCAAACAACAAAACAAATATAGATGGGCTGAATTACAAAAGTTTATCACCAGAATATCATCTTCATACCCCAATGCATCTATTGTTGTAGCAGGAGATTTTAATACTAGAATTGGTCAAAATGTCGAAGCCCTTTATAACCATTTTGATGAAGTCCTGCCTGAATTAGAAACCACCCATTCTGTCTCTGATAGACAATTTAAAGATTTAATTTGTAATTCTTCGGGACTTTACCTCTCCAAAATGATAAATAGTTTAGACTTAGTGTTACTAAATGGTGGAATGGAGGGAGAGAAGCCTGGAGAATACACTTTCTTGACTGGCCATGGGGCCTCTACCATTGACTATTTTATAGTGTCCTACGAATTGTTAAATGTGGTATTGAACTTCAAGATTGGAGTATGCACAGAAAGCGATCATTTTCCCTTGATAGCATCCCTATCTGTTCCAGATCAAGCTGTTTATACAGAATATGAACCTTTGTTGATGACCGAATTGGAAATAGGTCTACCTAGAGTGAGATGGACAGCCAAGATTGAAGGTATTGTAAGTGCATTGCTTAATTCAGAAAATAGTCTCACACTACAAGAGTCTCTCTGTCTGTGAAAACACCGGAAGAGATATTGGATTTATATCAGAGGATAGTTGCTAATTTACAAAGGTGTTTGACAAATAATAACCCCACTAAACAAAATTCAGTTCCCATTAGATCTAAACCTTGGTTTGACCAAGAATGTGTAGACATGAAGAACTTATTAATAAGATATTATAAAAGATATAAGGAGCTACATCTGTCAACTTTACCATCTGAGTGGTTTGTGTTGAAAAAAAAAATATAAAAAATGAATCAACATGGTCTCTTTCTCTAACAGAAGAAGGACAAGATCCTACATTGCCCAAGACAGTATAAGAGTTCCACATACAGAACTCTGCTACAGTTCCCCAGTCACCATCTCAAGGACTGTTTGTTTTTTTCTGCAATAGCCCTCTGAATGACCATTCCATGGTTGGTGGAAAGTGGTGGGTGGGATCAGAAAAGCATCTGGCTATGTCCAATAGATATATACAGGACATTTTTTACACAAGATAATAAACTACAATAACAGCTAGTTCATAGAATTTGTTTCTGGGACTTATCATATGACCTTTTTGTTGTTATCTCAGTGGAAGACCACGGAGCAGGGATATTCAGCTATATTCAGGGATTTTTTTTCATTCTTTTTTTTTCATTTGGCATGCATATTTTTTTCATTCATGCAGAGACTCCATGAATGACATTCTTTCCCACTTCTGTGGTGTTAGCATTTGCTGTTGTTGTTAGCTCACCTCGAGTCAACTTGGATTATGGTCATTGTGGAGGGTAAAAAAGAATACCAACCTCCACAAGGACCAAAAAAGAAATGTTTTTATGTGTCACTAGAAGGATGCCAGCCTTTGGCTCCCTCCACTATATTCCCTTGAACATTTTCATTTTAGTAGCTACTGTCTTGTCACTCCAATATCATTCTGTTACCTTCATAGTACAATAACATCCAAAATCCACAAAACAGTGATACTTTTATTCCACCAACCAACATGCACAAAATACATGATGCAAGCTTTTGAATTTCCATTGAATTCTGTATCAGGCAAAGGTGTTAAGAATCATACAGAATACACACACACACACACACACACACACATAATGTTAATCACAGGCTTGTATTTTCTCAAGGTGTTGTTGGCGTGCTGTTCTTTGGAGGAATATCTATGCAAATAGATCCTTCCTCTTTCTAGTCATGTGGCACTGGGAGCATGCCAAAGCCCAGGAGATAAAATTTGAATTCCATTAGCTATTATTATTATTATTATTATTATTATTATTATTAAACTTTATTTATAAAGCACTGTAAATTTGCAAGCACTGTACATACTTATACAAAAATTAAAACAAAAATTAAAAACCTGCCTAAGGTGTACAAACTAAGAAAACAAAGTAATAATATTAAAACATATCTTAAAATAAAAAAAAACATACATAATAATAGCCATTCAATCAAGCTGTGAGGTGGAATGCTTCCATAAACAAAAACATCTTAAGTTTCACCTTAAAACTTATTAAAGATGGCAGTCCAGAGATGTAAGGGAAGGAAGTTCAAACAATAGGGAGCAGCATGCGAAAAAGGGAAAATCTGGGCAGAGGAAGAGGAAATCATTGATTGCATCAACAGCCCAGCATTACTAGATCTCAAAACATGGGCTGGATGATATGGAGAAACAAGTGCAGCCAGATAGGGAGGTGCCAGACCATGGAAGATACTTTTTTCAAAAGTCTGCATCATGTATTTTGTTCATTTTGGTTGCCCAAATAAAGGTATCACTGTTTTGTGGATTTTGGGTGTTGTTGGACTTTGCTATATGCCCAAAACTTCTATCCCTGAATATTTTTCCTTGTTCCCTTCATAACATCTTAAATGTTACCACAGTGATCCAGAAATCTGTGGAATTCAGATGGACACATAGAGCTCCGTACAAATAAGCACTTCTTCTATCATTTTTGTCATTGGTGGGGAATGCTTTAGTTTAACAATAGAGAGCTGAAATTTCACATGCTGCATGTTCTTTCCCTGACATAATAGAACAGGGCAACCAAGCTAATACAGAACTGCCTGCAAACTGGAACAGCTGTGTTGGGCTGTAATGTCAGCCAACATTTTGTGACCTTCCTGCTGATGTTTCCAAAGAATCTTTACAAAGAAGATGAGAAAGGATGTGAGGAAGAAAGGTTATCACTTAATAGGCTCTAAAAGAAAGTGATGCTCCTTATGACATGGAGTTGTCTGTGTTTGATCACATGGTTATAACTCCTTCCAGTGTCACAGTGTTCATCACAGCAGAAGTGATCATGACTTAAAGTCACTAAACAAAGGTTCATATTTCACATTCATATGACAGATCTTCCTGTGACAAGAAATGCCATTAAACCATCCACCAGACTGCATTCTGAGTATAGGTCTAAAACATTCCACAACTACAATGTCTGTTTGCAAGTTCAAAATCAAATCCCAATCCTTTTGAGTGTTGCCCATCATTTGAACTCACTCAGCACATAGTTCTTCACTAAATAGCTGCTGTTATTAAAGTCCCTGCTAAACAAGGCTCCCATTTGTCAGTTACACTTCATAGATATAAGACAGTAAAGATAAAATCTATTAGTACAGTATGGTGTCCATTAATGTTTCAGAGGCAGTAATTAAACCCTGATGTGCAATGGCTACAAATATTTCTTAAAAGCTGAACCAGATGTTTTTTTGCAACCAAGCGATGAGGAAAACCTGAAAAGTTCTACAAACCACAAAAGAAGGAATTTTTGAGAGGAACCTGCTTCTGCACCATTTCAATTAGCCAGCAACATTAAACAGATACAAGACAATGAGACCTACCTTCCAGCTCTGTGTTGTTATTATTCTGTCTCCAGAAGCACAATCACATCATGGGAATGTGAAATACAAAAGAAGTAGAAGAAGTCATAATGAGCCCCCTGGCTTACAAATTTCCATTTCAGTCTCTGAAAGCATAATAAATTAACACAATCATCAAGCTTAGTCACGAATCACAAACCATATCCTTGTGTGGCATTTATGGGTTATGATAATCTAATTAATAATAAGTAGGAGCAGCTCAAATGTGAAGATATTAATTATTGCCATGTTCATTTTATTGATGCTCATTTACACTCAAGCACAATTAAAATGAAAGTTGTCCTGAGTTGCAGTTTAAATGAATGGTTGGAAGAATGGAGGTAAGCTGCTGCTTCAGCTTAACATCTTTAAGCAAAGAAGGATGCTAGTATTTTTTTTTTACAAAATGTTATTTTAAAAATGTGTTGCAAGAAAGCCTGCCATTCAATTGCACAGTGTGCATTTGCCATAAACTTGTCATGATATCTTATCAGTGAAATGAGAGCTCCTTGAGCTGCAGGAGACCAAATTAATAACTGCAGTTCCTGTAACAGTAGAATCATACAGTCTTAGAATTGGATAGTGAGAAAAGCCCTGAAGGTAATCCACATACAAACTGTTTAGAGTGAATCTCTGTACTCAGAACTGTCTTGTGGCACAACTCTTACTGGACTGTACCATTTTTTGAAGATAGGTGGAGAATAGCACCCAAAACCATACAGCCATAGACTTGTATATCAAGAAAAGATCTGAAGGTTATCCCTGTAGAAAGTTCAAAGTCAAATTATGTATTCAGATTGAGCACAATTCTTTTGGGACTGTTCCATTTTGAAATTTAGATATTCTTGATGGCTCCCTCACATCAAAGAGTCTATGCTTATAGAAAGTTAGCAGCATAGTTCACATGTTAATTGAAAGTTAAATGAAGGAACCTCCCTGAAATAACAGAAACCTGTTCTGCAGGTACGTACTATTCCTAATGTGAAACATGAATATGTAAATATATAATCATTTAGTCTGATGTTATAAAGGGCTGTACCAAGTATTAATTCTGAAAATACTATTTGATTTACCACAGCTTTGGTTGGTCCAAACATCAAGGGTAGGTAAAGGTTTACATGTCAGCTGCATATCAGCCATTAAATTTTCTCAAACACCAAATGTACGGTAACTATATAAGAACAATCACAAAAGGGCCACTTCTAAATGTCAATTGTCATCCATTCCATATAAAACACACCATGAAGAGATGAACCACATTCCCACAAAGAATTTCAAGAAGATGAAGAAAAGGCGACTTATCCCTCATTAAAGCCTACTTTGTGATAGAAAGCATTACTTTAAAAAAAAGTGCTTAGAATTCACTAGAGGGTGGGGTGGATTTTTCCATAACAGATCCTGTAAAATATTATGACCTCAAGAAAGATTTGGATTGTAGGAAACAGTTCCATGTGGATTAACATCTGCCAGTTGCTGCAGCAAGAAGCAAGAGAAAGAAAAAATAATAATTCTTCCTCCTCTGCCAGGAATGGAAGAATGGAATGAAAACAAATTAGTGTCCCCATTTCTAATGGAAAATTCTGGCAAGTTAATTTTTAATCCTAACATTCAAGTTCTGTATAATATAACAATGCAAATATTTAAACAAGGCTACAATTCCAAAGCCATTTACCTTCGACTAAGCTCCATTGACTATGGTTTATTTCTAAGTAGATATGTTTAGACATTTATTATTATTATTATTATTATTATTTCCTGCTTTTTGCCCAAAATTGGGACTCAAAGTGGCTTACAATTTGAAAGAACAATACAATTAAAACATACAAAAGTGAGCATTAAAATATAATTAAACTATTACAGTATTAAAACACATCACTCATTAAAATAATATAATGCAGTTTTACAAAGATATAATAGCTCAAAAACAGTTCAATTAAAACAATACAACACCCCCAACTTATTCTTTTAGAACTTTCTGTTTTGAATGACTGTCTAAATAAATAAAAAAAAATCTTAGCCTGCCAAGGAAAGGTGGGGGCCATTCTGCCATGAATCAATCAATAAAAAATCAATGTTATATTATGAAAGCTATCCCCCTCACTTGTCAAAAGAAATCATTTCTGTTGCTTGGCTACTCCAATTAAACATATAATACTAAGCTACTGGTTCATGAGTTAGAAAAAAAGTCAAAATTCCAAAACATTCAGAAAGAACATTCCTTTATTAAAGTAAACCAAAATGCCCAAAAAAGATTGTGCAAACTGTCAGATTTTCCAGAACTCATCATTAAGCTCAGTGATGCAAGAGGCAAGGAATGGTGGGGAAAATTAAAAATTGTCAAGCTGACTTGAGTATTCTAGGTACTGAAATCCAAGAAAATAATCTTTATAAACTCTGGACTGCTGTATAATATCAGTTTCAAAATGATTTTGAACCCTGCATTTTGAATCCATTCAAACAGGGACTGTGGTGCTGATATTCACTTCAGGATCCAGTTTGTAATTCTCAGTCACAGGTTTTTTATTTCAAACATTATGTCTTCAGCGTCTGTAGATCACCCTGGAAAATTTAGCCAACGATGTCGCTTTTATGCTGTAAATGGGAGCCAGACTCTTACTGAAAGCCTGACTCATAAATTATCTAGAAAATCTAATGCCTGTCCAAGTTCCTCACTGTGAGGCACAGTAGCACTGGCAGCTTCCACTTGTTTAAGATTGCTCATTTCATTATGTCAGGGCTATAGCTACCCAAGCACCCAACTTATTAGTGCTAATTTATTATCAGTGTTAAAGAGGTTAACTGCACTGTTATTTCCTCCACTGCTGCCCTTTGCTGCATATAGGAGTTGCATGGAGAAAACAGCCCAGCGGTTATAATTTTATAATAAATATCTTTTAAAGAAAGGTAGGAGCTACCAGGCAGTCAGTGAACACAAGGACAATAAAGCTACAGACCACCATCTTAAGGTAAATTACTCATGGAAAATTGTTTGTCCAATTAATTTGGCCTCTTTTTTTCTCCACTGGTAATAGCTACAGGTTGATTGTGAATTTCATTGGTTGATTCAATCATTTTTGCATATTCTTCAGTGTAAACAATAATGCAATCTGAACCCAACTCAACATTTTTTAGCTGAACTAATTTCAAGTTACTCAAAATGTAAATATGATCTCTCTCTCTCTCTCTCTCTCCATATATATATATATATATATATATATATATATATATATAATTTAGAAGGGGCATTGGTAAATTAAATTAGAAAATGATGAAATGGCTATTTAATATCTAAATCTATTATTCTACTCTTGCATTTGAAGCATACATGATTTTGAAATTCATTGAAGGAATAATTCTGTTTCACACACACACACACACACACACAACCTTGTTCTTATCAATAAATATCCATTCCAAGCTGGAATAAAGTTCACATTTTACCTGCAATCCATTCAGTGTCATTGAGGAGGGTTGTTGTTTGAATGGTGACCAAGGGTTGCATCTGTGCCAGCAGATGTCCTACAGTGGTGCTGCACATAAGAACAGGTGGTTTAGAACATGACTGGCAGACATTTGTTCTTGCCTGGGGCAGATTACAAGATGGTGTGCCCATTATACATTCAGGAGCCAACTGAATTCACAGCCGAATCTACATTGGTGATATATGAGACAGATTTCTTTGCTTTTACCTAAAAGTAGCAGGCTCATTTAGGAACACAGCAGGTTAATGTAACTCTAGTATTCCACACCTAATCTCTCCTCTTTGATCCATGGTATCTGCTGCCTTAAATGGCCACCACACTTTGTCTAATGGTGGGGTTTGCTTCATTTCTGTCCAATGGGAACATATAGCTACTGAATAGCCACCAGGACATGGCAAAGGTATCATACATTATCAACCCATGCTGTTGCTGACACAGGCATTCCTGTCTCTACTACTATCACTCCATAACGTATACTATTCAGCCGTCACTCAGAAAAGGTAAAGAATTATTTATGTGTTACCTCACATTGCAGTCCATGAATGGTCAGGTCTATTTCTTAATTGTTGA
This sequence comes from Phrynosoma platyrhinos, assembly GCA_020142125.1. NCBI lineage: Eukaryota > Metazoa > Chordata > Lepidosauria > Squamata > Phrynosomatidae > Phrynosoma > Phrynosoma platyrhinos. The sequence goes on from JAIPUX010001880.1 coordinate 80,609,905, forward strand.
TATAGCAATAGCAATAGCAAGTACATTTCTTTACCACTTATCAGTGAACTAGCGCTCACTAAGCAGTTTACAGTGTGTAAGCTAATTGCTCCCAACAAGCTGGGTACTGATTTTACTGACCTACAAAAGGATGGAAGGCTGAATGGACCTTGGACCCCTGCCTGGGATCAAATTCACAACCTATGGCTGCAATACTAGCATTTAACCTCTGTGATATCTGTCCTTCACAATGATAATGGAAAGGTCTCTTTGGATAGAGTTGACAAACTATCACCACCTGAAAGAACTTCAAACTATGGCAAAGAACTGTTAATAAAGACACTCAGGTCTATATTTAATATTTCACTTCCAGGACCTCAATATCAAGTTGTTCAATTGGTTAGGGCAAAGGTGGGAGGCTAGTGGCCCCTTTGATGTTGTTCAGTGACAACTTCCATATCCCTGGCCATTGAGATGCTGGCTGGAGCTGATGGGAGGTAGTGTGGTGTTCTAGACTATTCATGTAGACTAATTGCTTTAAAATCCTGATCACTTTCCAAGAGGGATTTTTAAAAAAATGAAATTAATAATAGACTTCTAAAAATAACAATCTTGGGTAAATAACTTCATATGAATACAGGCATAGCATCTCTCATACAATGGGGAATGCATCCTCTTCTAATAAGAGACAATATATGCATGTGTAATCATATGAAATGAAAATATAAAATATGAGTATGACTTTTTGCAGAAAGATTATTTACATTCATATCTATTGATTGATTGAATTGATATCCCTCCTTTCTTCCAAAAATGAGATTTAAGGTGTCTTATTTATGCAGATTTAATCTGCTTAATTAATATGCTTATTTAGGCAAATTTAATCAATTTGTTTGTTGGTTGAAGGCCTAAAAACATGATTAGCAGTCCTGATATTAATTTGGATTAAATACTAGGCACAAATGGGTCTATAGTAATTAGAAATACAATGCATTGAGAAGGGAGCTTTAAGCATATGCTTCCCAGCTGTGACCTAACACTCTACTGCACCCCTGGCCAACATGGCAGAATAACAAACCCCTATTGTTTCTTTAAAAAAAGCAAACCTCCCCTTCAATGCTGTGTAAGTGTAGGACACTTTAAATGATATTATGCCTGGGCAGGGAAGGCTTAACTCTAACCTCCCTACATGTTGTGTTGATGGGGAGTTTCATTTCATTTCTTCTGTCTAGTAATTTATTTCATTTTTATTTTAAAACCCAATAGTAAGGCTGGGATCCTGTTAATGATTTACACAGGCATAGGTACAACCCATACCTATGTAACTTTTTTTTTTTTTTTTTTTTTGGCCATTGTGGAGGTCAGAATTATCGATGCAATTATCAAACTCATCCTCAAACCCCACTTTTTAAACTGGTGCATCTGCCACCTAACATGGACAAGCCACTCAACATAGACATGTGGGACACAGTGAGGCAGCACCAAGCTATGTTTTTATACCTGGATGCATAGCAATAACATCACTACTGGGACCTCAAATGTCCCCTCCCCATGAGGTTCCAAAGAATGCCTGTCACTTTACAGTATGTCTCCTGATCCAGGATCTTAACATTTTAAGTGTCATCTGTAGGTAGGCCCTAAAACTAATATCTGTGCAGCCCTGTTCACTTGTTTTCCTGAATGCATGGAGAGATAAATGGATGGTGGAGGAGTGCACATGTAAGTCCCACCTCAAATATTTCCATGTATCTAGCAGTGTCTCAGATCTTTGTGAGTTTCGTGGCTTTGAACTCTTTTAGGACAAATAAAATAATTTTTCTGGTGATTGGCAGTCCTATTATATCTACATTCCTGATCATGGCCAAACTTATGCACTCATTGTATAACTGGATGACCACTATACTTCTCACAAATGATTCTATGAAATGTAGAAACAACATTTGAAATTTTACAAAGGAATGAGGTTATAATCTTATATTTATATATTTTAAAAAAATACAGTCCATCATACTTGGAGTGCAAACAATTGCATGTACAACTACTCTTTCTTCTGCCAGCCTAATAATACCATAGGAATCAAATGAACAGCAGCATTTTCTATTGGCCATTTATGTCCCAATACAAATATTTTTATTTCACTCTGGTATTGAAATTTGTGTATATGTGTTTAATACAAGTGCAATCAAGATGAACAGCACCTTCTTATTTGCAATTTGCAAAACACATAGATCAGTACAATGCAATATGCCATCCATCCAATTGATAGGATCCTGCACATGCTGCTTTAACATACATTATTAGCCAAATGCTAACAGCAGTGAAACTATATTGGCACATATGCAACTAGACTGATGAGGCATGTCTAGGTACATACCAAAAAAATGTTGAGATTTATTTTTTAGAAAAGGCTAAAGGTTGCAATCAGTGGTTTATAGTGTGCAACTGAACAGAAATGGAGAGATTTATAGTTTAAGTGTTAACTTCTGTATGCAGTTTCTAATTATGAACATCTGTACCTTTATAACAAAAATGGCAAAGCAGGGGGATAAAGAATATAAAAAGGGCAATTGTGACCATAGAAATCTAAGGCAAAGTGCACATGGTGGCTAACAGCTGCATACCAACCAAAGTAATTGTTGATGTGCCTGACATGTTATTATAGGGAAACGTATATTGAAGTCATTGTAAACTCCAATTGTAACTCAGTCTAAAGAACTTTATTTTGGTTTATTTATATTCACAATTAGCTATGACACTTCTGATGGCATCTTTAGAGCAGTCTGTAAAGGCCCTAAATCCTTGCTACCTGGAAGACCCCAAAATGAGGAGTCCAGACTGTCCCCCAGACTTAAGGAAGGCCCCCTTCTGGCCCCTGAGGCAAAGGTATGTCTGGGGGTAAGAGATAAAGAATGGAGGGAAGGACAGAGGGAATTTATCAATTCATCAAGTCCCATGGCCCCAGTGGTGCCATTGGGGACAATGGGACTTGAATATTTGCAAAATTTCAGATTTGTGATGAGTGGTGGAAGGTATCCCTTGCATATCCAGAGGGACCACTGTATTGCCAATTACCATTTGTTAATTATCATGCAAGTAGCCAGCTGTTTATATCTACTGCTGCTCTTTACATCGATTTGTGCATGCTAACCTGGCTGTCTCTCTTACTACACTTGCTCACCTTCCTTTTTCTTCTGTTTCCTTCCAGGTTCATCCACATTATCCTCCATAGCTGGTGCCTGAAACAGAAGCAGTTACCATAGCTGCTAATATCCTAGTGTGAATCCTTTCACACAGGGATTCACTTTCAAGAATTCCATGCAGAATGACTTAATTGCACCCTCAAGGTTTCACACCAGTGTCTGTTTATTTTAAACTTAGGGGGGTTGCAGACTGCCAGAAATAGTGCAAATTGAGTCCACTTTTAGGGTTAGGGTTAGGGTTAGGGAATCATGGGAACTGCATTTTATTGTGGCACCAGAGCTCTCTGACAGAGAAGGCTCAATGTCTCAGAAAAAAAACAATTCCCATAATTCCCTAGCATTAACCCTAACCCTAAAAATGTACTCAATTTGCACTATTTCTGGCAGTCTGCAACCCCCCTTAGTCTCTACAGGCATAATGGATATTAAACAAAATCTAAAATCCTACAGCTTCTGTAAATCTACATAAGCAGCATTCAGTACAATTCCATGCATGCTTATGCAGTCGTAATGCTTACTGGGCTCTGCGTAGTTAAAAGTTTAAAAAGTTTTTCTGCTAATTTGAAAAATGTTAAGAGAGCCAGCATGGCATAGTGGTTTAAGTGTTGGACTATGGCTCTAGAGACCAGGGTTCGATTCCCCGATTGGTCATGAAAACCACTGGGTGACCTTGAGCAGGATGTCAATATGAGCTTTGAACTAAAACATGCAGGAATTGTTAGACTTCTCTCTCCTTCCAAACCTGCTATTCACCACTTGCAGTTTACTTACTAGACTGAACAGCAGCTTCTGAATGTTTTATTTATGTGTGAGAAGACACACTATGGCTGACATCCTGTTAGTGGCATATATGTGCAAAGTTTTCTTTTATGCATGTACATATCCTTTCTTGGGCACTATGAAGGTTTGTATTTCCATTCTCCTCCAACAGCTGTAGCAAAGAACCATGGCAATCTCAGTACTGATGTACTCATTTTGGGTTTGATACAGGGACATAAACAGAACAAAAACCTGGAATGCATGTATTCACAACAGAGGAATAAAAGAAGACTAGGATCTGAAACAGATATGTAAAAAGTGCCACCTTTAGCCTGTGTTGTGGGCATGGTGTGCAGATGACACACACCCCTGGACTGACCAGAAGGTGCTCTTGGACCACTTGGCAGCCTGAAGCCAGCCAGAAAAGAAGTGGTAAAAAGCTGCTCCTTGGTGGTGGTCTACTGAGGACCATGGCAATGTCCAACTTCAGGACCATGGTGCCCAATTGCCACATTCCCAGGCCAATCTGGGGCCGATAGCAGCTGGAGTGGCCAGAGACCACTCTAAGGCACCTGCCTGTCTGACCTCAAAGTCCCACATGCCGTGTGATGTTCAAAAACTTATTTCTTAAAAAGCCCAACACATTTCAACCTTATCACCAATTGGCCATCTTCAGGGGCTATTATGAAATAGACAAATGCACATTTACTATAATTATGGTATTGAGACAACACAACCACCTCTAAAAAAGATAATTTCTTTAAAATTAAATATTCATTATACATATAAATATATACATACATGTTATCAGAAATTTCTAGAGTTACAGTCTGCTCTCTCATTCAAAGTAGAAGGAAGAGAATACATCTACCATTGGTTTCATATTTATTGAATTTTGAGAAAATGATTTCATCAAAGAGAACCAATTAGAAGGATTATAATGTAATCTGTCCCCAAATTACACAGTTCTATTTTATCTAACTGATGCAATAGGTTAATAATAATAATAATAATAATAATAATAATAATAATAATCTATAACTATTTATTCTAAAGTTTTTATATTAAACATTGTATTTCCAAATCTTCATCAAACTCCCCTGATGCTAAAGTGTTAAATTTCAATATTCATTCTACCTCTTTTTTCTTTAAAGAATTCTCATTTTTATTATTTATCACCTCCAGTGGTAAGATGTTTGCCAATGCATTCTTTTAAAGCAAAATCATCAAAATAGCTCACTTGGATAATTAGCGTTACCAGGTGAAACAAGGGACAGGGCTTCTGTGCCTTTAATATTTGTGTAAAAAGAGGATATTCAGCAGATGCTGTATAAACTATTAAAGATAAAGGAGACCCACTCCTCAGTCCACCTGGCAACCTTAGGTTCAATGAATATGTAAGGCTTTCAGCAAAGTTTAGTAAAGTTTTTTGTTGGTTTTTGGATGACCAAAACATTTTTAAACTATGCGAAAACATATTTTTCCAAGCTCCATGTGTCTAAATAACTGTGGACTGTAGACATGAGTTTTGAAAGTTACAACGAAAAATATGCAAGTGGGCATGGTTTTCAAATTCCAGCTCCTCTTTCATAGTGAAGAAATGCAGTAACAAAAGTAAGGAGATAATAGTCTGAATCATTTAAATTAAAATATTCTTTTTCATCAGTCTGAACCAACCTAAACCAGGAAAATCTGTTCATTCTGCAGGCACCTAAAATCCACAGGTTTCAATATTTGGGGTGGTATTTATTTAGCAACCACACATTTTGCTGATCATCTGCATAAAGGGAATGAAGTAGATGAAATTATAAAACAAGCATTGCATTGTGAAGTTTGAGGTAGCCTTTAATTTCAAGGAGGAGGAAAGGGTCACATACCACATTAGCTGCACCCTGCATAGTGTTGTATATGGTGCTCCTGTTACCATTATTTTGTTTTAAAAGGTTACTGGATATGGCTAGAAAACACATCTGTCCATTATAGGCAGTATGTACTGTAATAGAATACTAACAGAGGATAATCTCAGAGGAGATTTAGGATATCATTTTTAATGCAGCTCTTAGATGATTATTGTTAAATGATTTATAGACATATGAGGAGATGGGGGGGCAGGCAGAAAAAGAGAAAAATGTTTATTGTTTAAAATGGATCCCAATACAATTCTCCAGTGGATTCAAACTCCTAAAGGCTACTTCATTAATTTGAAATATGCCTTCTTCTTTTTCTCTCTCTTTTATGAGCAATAATAATTTAAAATTTGAATAAAAATGTTGAGTCTGAAAGACTATGAAAAGAATTGTTGCAACAGATTATTGTTTCAACAATAGAATGTTGATTGTAGGTGGCATTAACCAGTATTTCATTTAAGCTCTGTTTGAAATCTATGACATATAATGCTGCCTTTGGTATGGTGGCTGGGGATGATTGAATTCTCTCAGTGGCACTGGGTCGGGAAATAAGAAGGATCAAAACTAGAGAGAACTCAGTAGAATCCACAGGGGAAAAATGGGAGACACATTTCCAAGTGCTCCATGGATGGTTGTTTTTATTTTTGAAAAAGGCAACATGTTTCAGCCTATATATATATATAATATATATATATATATATATATATATATATATATATATATATCTCCTTCTTTAAGGATAAAATAAAATATAACTGCAGAAATTTCTGGAGCCAATAATCTTATTTCACAAAAGGTTTATTTTATGTCCAGCAAACAAATGAGATTCTCAGCTCCAGAAATTTCTGGAGTTAGATTTCTTATAGTCCCTGCAGAAGACCATTGGAATAGATAGATAGATAGATAGATAGATAGATAGATAGATAGACAGACAGATAAGAGCCTGAAATATGTTGGACTTCTTCCAAAATCAAAACAGCCATCCACTGAGCACTTGGAGACCTGTCTCCCTTTCCCCTCTCTGTGGATTCTACTGGGTTGGGATAGACTGAACTAGGGATAACAATAGAATTCACAGAAACAGCTGTGTCTGGATGAGTATGCAAAGGAATCTTGTAGCACCTTTAAGATTAAAATAAGCTGGTAGTATAAGCTTTTGTACATTTAAGTCTACTTCATCATATTGTATGTATATGTGCGTAATCCATCTCTCTCTCTCTCTCTCTCTATCTCTACCTATCTAGATGCCAATTTGTTCTTACACAGTTTTTCTTAGACTGTACATTTCCCCAAGATGTTTTCGGCAGCATGTCAGAGACTATAGTTAATGTAAGCTATCCACTTTCAGACAGTCATTCAGAAGATTCTTCATATGACCTAAAAGCAAGAACAATTTTGCAAAATGACATTGACCACTAATTTACTATAGAGCTGTGTTAGTGAACCTGCAGTCCCCAAGGGTATGCAGAGGCCACAGGTAGTGGGGCAGGAGGCGGGGCATGAATGCATGGCCCAGCTCCTTGTTGCAGCTCGGTTTGCCCAGGCTGCAGCAAGGACGGGTCATGCACCCAGACACTCTTCTGGGTGGTGTAGGGCCAGTCTCCATCTCCCCCGCAACTGCAGACATGCAGTCATCCAGCCCTCCACCTAAAGTAGCCCCCTGTCAGGTGCCCAGAGAAAGAAGAAGGTGGGGCAGTTTCCCCCCTCACCAACTGCCCACCTGGCTGATGGACACCCATGCAACCCATCCACTCCCTCCCATGAGCTGTGGAGGTTGAGACTCGACACAAAGGAAATGAGGGATTAAGGAGATGTGCATGATTGGCAGCTCCTCAACTCAATTGCTGCACGGGTTTCCCCCTTGGCTCTCCCTCTCACCTTACACAGGTGGGGAGAGAACAATGGGAGGAAAAAGAGGGAAAGGCAGGAAAATGGCAGCATTCGGGTTGGAAGGAAGAAGCAGTGGTAGTGGTTGTGGATGGGGGGAGTGAACATCATGCTCTGCCTGCATCCTGGCACTGCTGCTGGTGGCAGCCTCAATGTGCCTGGGTGAGTGTGGAAGGAATGGAGAGTTTTTTAGTTAGTGGGGGAGGAAGAAACCAGGGACCCTCCACTTCTCACTTCTCCTCCCTCATCTCAGCTGCTCCTTCATAGCCTGAGCCAGAAGAGGGAGTGTGCTTGTGAGGCTCCAGGGCAAACAGAGGAAGACCAGGCACCACAAAATAGGGGACACCCAAGGAAAAAATAGATGGAGGACATGACCCAAGAAAAGCTAAAATTATAAATGTGAATCCTGCTCAGAATGGAGGACATTTTGGAATTCTTGCTGGGCAGAAGGTGGAAATGTAGGACAGGTCCTGTAAAAGGAGCACATATCTGGCCACCCTCATGTGAATCTATGCTTTTTAGTCAGGTGCAGAATGGAGGATATTTAGTTATTCCCCAGGTGGGAATGGAGAACAGTCCCTGGGAAAGGAGGACCTTTGGTCACTCTCATGGAAATGTAAATTCACCCTTTTTAGTCATGCTTAGAATAGAGGGTGTTTTCTCATTCCTCCAGATAGAAATGGAGGGCAGTCCCTAGGAAAGGAGGACCTTTGGTGATTCTCATGGAAATGGAAATTCATACTTTTTACTCATGTTCAGAATGGAGGATGTTTTGAAATTGTTCCTGGACAGAAGATTGAAACAGAGGTCTTGGAAAAGGCAGGGTGACTAGATGTCCTCACCTTGAAGGAGTACCAGTTACTGTAAAATGGAGGAGAACCAAGAAAAAGGGAGGACATGACCCAAGAAAAGCTAACAACATTCTTAGAAATGTAAAATTCATATTTCTCAGTCATGTTCAAAATGAAGGACATTTTGGAATGACTCCTGGACAGATGGCTGAAAAGGAGGACCTCTGGTCCCTCCCGCAATAGAAATATGAATTCATGGTTCTTAGCCATGCTCAAAATGGAGGGCAAGGTCTCCCAGTGGATTTCATGGTAACCGTAAGGCAAATCTATCATGGGGTTTTCTTGGCATGATTTCTTCAAAGGGGATCTCCCAGTGGGTTTCATGGTGAGCCTAAGATCATGTCCTGGGCCCAGTGCTATTCAATATTTTTATTAATGACTTTTATTAATGACGGTATTGGGGGCATAGTTATCAAATTTGCAGATTACACCAAATTAGGAGGAGTAGCTAATACCCCAGAGGACAGGATCAAAATTCAAAATGACTTGAACAGACTAGAAAGCTGGGCCAAAGCTAACAAAATGAAATTCAACACGGAGAAATGTAAGGTACTGCACTTAGGGCGGAAAAACCAAAAGCACAGATATATGATGGGGGAGACCTGGCTGAATGAGATTACGTATGAAAGGGATCTAGGAATCCAGGTGGACCATAAGTTGAACAT
>JAIPUX010001880.1:80632881-80647522 GCA_020142125.1 Phrynosoma platyrhinos
AGTGGACTCAATTTGCACTATTTCTAGCAGTCTGCAAAGGCTCGTAGTTCCCCAAATAAATTTTCTAAGCCTCACTAGTAGGCTGGGAGAATCTTTAGGGGATAATTACCCAATTGTAATTTTAGCATTAGGGTTGGGGGGGGGGTTGGAAGGGATTAATTTTTTTTAAATTCTATTGTACTTTATGTATTTTTATTGCTGTAACCCCACCCGGATTCTTTGTGATTGGGCGGGCTATAAATAAATAAATTATTTATTTATTTATTTATTTATTTAGCTCATTATAGTGATTTATAGGATTTTTTTTTCCTACTCAGGTCTATAGAGTTGACCTGCATCTTTGTCACTACCACCTGCTGACTCATTCTGATGATTTAAGGGAAAGGTAGCCCTAATGTCCCTGGGGGAATTTGCCTGCTTGGCTTCCTTGCCCACTTTGCTCCCTGCCAGCATCTGATGCAAACCTGATCTGTCATTCTGTTTGGTGCTTTCATGGTTGCTGTGTTTGGATCTCAGCTAATCAAAGACCTCCTTCTTGCTGCTTTATTTACAAAAGCAACAAACATCAAACAGTCATTACTTAAATGAAAAACACTTGGAAAATCATGCCTACTTTTTTTTTTTCTAAAGTCCCTAAGTGTGTTTTAATTGAAAGCTGGGAAAAGGTTTTTAGGTCACTGTTGTACTGTTTATGATAATCTATACTGTCTCCATTACCTCCTTTTTCTCTAAAGGTAATTGCTACAAAGCCAACTGGAACAATTCCTCGTTATTCACATGAGAGGAAGATGAAACTAATGCAAAACATTTCCTGCTCTCATAAGCACATGCCACTATTTCATGATTCCTGTGTGATTCCTGAGTGAGATACACTATTGTGTAAAAATAAAAGAGTGCCCTATGTTTGATTGGGCTGCAAACTGATGAAATAAAATATATAATAAAGATTTTACATGGAATTCACAAAATTACTATGTGCAAGTATGTGCACAAACCTGAGCATCCATGTGATTAACCACATCAAATTGCAAAGTTTAAGTCTGCCCATGGGCATTAAAGGAAAGGTCTGTAGCTAAATGGTGGGGTGTATGCTTTATTTGCAACAGTCTCCATACCTAGTCTCTGGTAGTTTTAGCTACAACTGGGATAGATTCATGCCTGAAACCTGGTGTATATCTATAGTTTACAGTTATAGCAGTTTGAACTACTTCTAACTGCAACAGCTGTATCCTATACAATCCTAAGATTACAGGTTGTGAACAGTTCTCTGATCAGGAGTGCTTCTGAGATCCTCTGAACTACAGCATTGAGCTGCAGCAGGGAATTCTAAATCCCACACCAAATTATCTAGGTCAGGGGTAGGCACCCTTTCCCCTTTAAGGGCCGAGGGACTTCAGCTCCCAGAATCCCAGGAGCTATTGGCCAACATGGGACTATTGGCTAACATGGCTGAGATTTCTGGGAGCTGAAGTTCCTCAGCCCTTAAAGGGAAAAGGTTGCCTACCCCTGATCTAGGTACTATCTGTAGAGCTGCTACCAATCAGGGTAGAAAATGCTAGGTAGAGAAAACAGTACCAAATAGACTAGTCTATGTATAAGGCAGCTTCTTAAGATACTTCCAAGATGCAAATAGCTCCTGATCAGTAACAGTAGTAATGCTGACTAGAAAAATAGCATGCAAAGGTTCAATACAGAACAGTGAAGATTTTCAATTCATCTCCATTTCAATACAGGCCTTAAGCAAAGAGTATTATTTCCAGATAAGCTAAAAATATTTAAAATCTTATCCTGCACATTGGTCTTTCAAGTAGCCTTCTGTATCTCCTTTACACTACACTAGGGGTAAGCAACCTTTCCCTTTTAAGGGCCGAGGGACTTCAGCTCCCAGAATCCCAGGAGCTATTGGCCAACATGGGACTATTGGCCAACATGGCTGAAGCTTCTGGGAGCTGAAGTCCCTCGGCCCTTAAAGGGGAAAGGTTGCCTAACCTTGCCAACAATTATAGGACCTTGGTGCCATTTTAATTGCCATGGCTCCATTGTATAAAATCCTGAGATGTTTAGTATTATGAAATATTTAGAAGTATCAGCCAGAGAGCTCCTTTAGTACCTGGCCAAACTACAAATCCCAGGATTCCACAAGAAACAGCCATAGCAGTTAGTGTTATCACAATGCTATAGCTGTGCAGCATGAAAGAGACCTTGGCAGTCATGTCCCATGTGGTGTGAATGTGCAACAGTCCTTGGCTGGTAGCCTGAAGATGGTAAACCACTGATAGTTGCATTTTCTGGCTTCCATGTTAGAAAGACAATGAATCTGCTCTTAGTCCAGGCTTTAAAGGAACCAACTAAGGCAGGGGTAGGCAAACTGTCCCCTTTAAGGGCCGATTGACTTCAGCTCCCAGAAGCTTTAGCCATGTTGGCCATTAGTCTGGGATTCTGGGAGCTGAAGACCCTCTGCCCTTAAAGGGGACAGTTTGCCTACCCCTGAGGCACTGACTGCTATCCCCCAAACAGCACCTTGAATAGCTCCTGTAAGCTTTGGGGTAAAACCCTGGATGGATTCACCATATCACTGACATGAGAGACTATGGAAGTCTAAAGGATCCCATTTGCTTGGTGTATTGTATGCTGTAAGTCACTGAAATTTGGTCTGCAAATATCGCACATTGTTACATGCTAAGGTAACTAAGGCTCTGCAGAAGTCCCCCCAATACTCCTCTCCTTTGGGCCCATGTACAATTTGGGCCCTGCAGTATTGGCACCTGATAGATCGGATTTGGTGGCATTGCTGTAGAGCTGCCCTTATTTGAAAGCTAGAAAGCTTGTCTCCTATAGGGCTGGTTGATGTCCCTTAATATAAAAGGACCCATATCTGAGGGTTAGAAAATTTTTCCTTTTATATAAACTGAATAAGATGCCAAAAATTCAGTACTGGAGGGTGTTGACCTCAATAAGTATATCATACATTTTTCAATATGGATAATATGTTAATTTTACAGAATATATATGACTAGATTAACTGAAATAAATCCGGTACTCTTATTTGATATTTAAGCAAAAAAAAAAAAAAAAAAAAAAAACTTGTTAAAACTACTTCCTGATTGCCTATGATTTCCTGACTCCCTGTGGTATGAATGTTTTCTGACTCTTATTGCTATTTTGAAAATTTGCAACACTATACTTCTGGAGAGTGGGAAGACCACTTTAGAGCCACAGCCAATACAGTAGTTCTGAGTATTCCCCCCTCTACACACATACATGCACCCTACCTTTGTCCCAGCTGATGTGATCAAAGTTAGAGTCTCAGATCATTTTCACATTAGATATTCAGTAAGGTTTGATGTCCACCTTATCTTATTTTTCCCCGTTGGGATACAGCTGCATTTAACTGTCAAAGAAAGGTCTTTTCTCATTCTCCTGTGGCTAGGTGTATGCAGCTTGTATCTAACACATGCCTGTCCCATGGCTTTTCAAGGCTTTGAGGTACCTGAAGGCTGCAATCTATAATTTTCTCCAGAATTTCCTGAAAAAATCAGATGAGTGGATGTATGACTGGTCAATTCACACTGATGACAGAGGGAGGAACTTGTAGTGGGTGGGGTAAGACAGACTGCAAGGGACTGATGTTCATAGGATTGTTCCCTCCAGGAAGTGACAGGGATGTTATATTGAGGAGGGTGCTAGCTTGTTTTCTGCTGCTCCAGAGAACAGGACCCAGAACAATGGATGCAAACTACAGGAAAAGAAATTCCACCTCAACATTAGGAGGAACTTCCTGACAGTGAGAGCTGTTTGAGAGTGGAACACACTCCCTTGAAGTGTGATGGAGTATCCTTCTTTGGAGGTCTTTAAACAGAGGCTGGATGGCCATCTATTGGGGATGCTTTGATTTTCCTGCATGGCAGGGGGTTGGACTGGATGGCCCTTGTGGTCTCTTCCAACTCTATGATTCTATGATTCTATGACAGTTCTCAAGAGATCCCAGGAAGTTTGGACCACTTTTTTTTTTAAAAGAGTGCTGTATTTGTGTGCAAAATGGAATATCAATATATCTGCTTAGTTGGTATATATACCTATATCTGCACAACTCCATTTAGCTGCTTAGTGAGTATGTGGAAAAATTTTGTTTGCAAGGTTCCTGACTGTACCAGGCCAGCCAATGGAGTGTGACAGCAAAAGCAGCATTGTGTATGTTTGCATGCTTGATGGACAGGAAAAAATAAATAAAGCAGAGCAGCCAAGGATGTGTGGCTGAAAATGATTCAGGGTAACTGGCCTGTGGGCTGCCATTTTACAATGAGGCAACCTCAGAATGGAGGAACATGCTTAAGCTGAATTTGCCACAACTTGCTTTGATGTCTGTAGTAATAGTGTAAACAAGCCCAGTGTCACTACAAATCTGGAAAACACAGGGCTCAAATGGTTTTTACAGTAAGTGTAGATGAACCCCCAAGAAGAATCTCTCCCATACTCCTAACAGATGCACCTGTGAAAAGAGAAAAGGACCTCATATGTGGAGGTGCAGTCTCTCAGATACTCTGGACTTAAGCTATATACACATCCCAGTATTCTATAGAATACAGCCATGGAAGTTAAAGATTCATGAAACAGTACTATGAATGGATAGTATAGAAGAAACTACAGAGACTGTGACCCCAAACTATGACCTGACTTTTCACTTAACCTGCAACTGGAAAGAGACCTGAAGCAGGTAGTAAATGCTACCAACTCATGGGAGAGCAGAGTTAGAGAAGTGTACAGTTCCCCTCTCCCCATTCCCCTCCTTAGCAGCATCACAGTACAAGAAGCACGTACCCAAACATGTATGTCCTTGTGTTGTGATGGGGCACTTAGCCACTAAGAATCCTGGAACATTTACTCCAGTTGCACCATTGATAATCTAGCTCAGGCAAAGCTGTCATTCTTTTCTGTCTGCATAAAAGGAATAAGAGTCATTTCCCATAAGTCAGAGCCTGTGGAAAAAAATGATAGAATACATAGATAGATAGAATACATGTGTATATAGCTTAAGTCCAGAGTATCTGAATACATCGTTATTTCTCCTACAATGCCTTAAAATTTCATAACCTTTTCTCTCCCCCTCCCCATAATTTTGCTGTTCATTTACGTGGGAGGTAATGCAGCACTTAGGCATGTTACAAACTCATTCTTAAACATGCCTTCTGAGAAGATCTCTGCTGCAAAATGATGTCAAAAATGCTATCTTGCTGTGAGAAGCAGAGCTGCAAGAATCCAGCTCAAAATAAATTGGTCAATCTCATTATCCAGCTACACAGAAAATCTGTTCCTGACAGACGTTATGCTGGAGTACTTGTATATGAGACAGCTCTTATTTGCACTCTCCAAAATCTAAATGTTTCATGTGAATGATTACAAATGTTCCACAGTTTGTCAATGGTTTCTGGATCTGGAGTGAAGGAATCAATAATTGAAGATAGTACTTACAAGGAAAGGGTAATGTGACAAATCAGGTCCTTACTGATTTCTCTTGCATGGTATCATATATTCAACTCCTTTAGGATTCTATTACACTGATGTCTTCTATTCCCCCCTTTTTAAAAAAAATCAATGAATTGCTACCCAGTTTTTTCTATCTTTATACATTCTGAAGTAACGAAATTATATACTTACAGCTCCAGTAGTGTTTATCACCTTGACTGATTCAGGTTTGCTATAATGAGACACAAAAACATAACTATAGCATGCAAAGAAGAGGCAAGCATAGATTTCTTAAAAAATAAATGAAAAACAGAGCATTGTTTAAAATGTAAGGCAGAATAATAGAAAGAGAAAACATTATGGCAAGTCATGGAATTTGTCCATAGGCAGTGTTAAAAATAATGTAGCTGTTGAATATACACACAACAAAATAGGATGAAGCTGGGGAAGAGAGGTTCTTTTACCATAGAGATGACAATGCAGCATGAACTAGAATGTCCCTCTAAAATGTATGTATTGTGAAATGAATTTAATATTTCATAGTACAGCTGAAAATAACTTAGCCCTCATGTTTCCTCAGATAATTTTTGTCTGCTTTTTCTTGAATATAGTCACCTCCTATCCCTAATTGTTTGTGAGTTTGTCTCTCTAAAACATAAATCAAATGTATCCACATATGGATTTCTCAATTCAGTTTGAGGTAGACATCATTTTGGTATTACAATAAGATGCGTATTCATGTGGGATCATTACAGGTACACACCTAGCATAGTTTTGTTAAAATCTCTTTCCTCGGCACCATGTTTTCTACAAGCAGATAGGATCTCCTATGGGTTTGTACTGAGCTGAACTGTATTCAGCAGTAGAGCACATGTTTTCATCTGTTCTTTGCATGAACTAAACAGATTAACATGGAGGCAAAAATCTCATAGTGAAAGGGAGCTGAAGAAGAGGTTTGTGCAAGAGATTTCAGCAATAATTCCAAGAACAATTACAGTTGTCCCTCTGTTCTTGTGGACATGAGGTCCGGGGTTTTGAATATTCATGGAGGGGCAACCTCCATTAAAATAAATGGGATGTGTTCCTGCAAATGCGCACTCATGGACGCCCACAAAAACACTATGGGCTTGAATATTGGTGAGTCTCCATTTTGGGGGGGAGGGGGGTCCAAAACGGCCAATTTAGACATAAGGCTGATTGTAGACAAAGTCCAGTGGGTTTTACTGTGATATGTTTCTTAGTCCTTACTTTCAAATTAAGAATGCAATCCCAAATTAGAATTATTCAGTCTTTTCTCCTCTCTCATTAATTAGATGCAAACAACATTTTATCTGTTTTGCCTAATTACCCTTTTCAGAAAATCATAAGAATGGAAAAATATGTTTCTTGTTATAGGGTACACAGTATAAACCATTTCTGTGATGAAGCATCTAGATATAAACAAAATTGAAGACTGGGTGTTTGAACTACATTGCACATTTCCTCTCATGTGTCTATAAGTTTGTGCCGGCACTCTGTAGTGTTGTTTCATTTCATTTGTCAGGAGGAGGGGAGGAGACTGTAATCCTTCTGTATTAATTTTTAAAAGAGAAGGGCTGTAAAAAGCAGGCATTGGTAAAACATATGTTCCTTGTGCAACTACAAATATGGGAATTTTACATTATTGTTTTTCAATATGGAACTGTTTAAAGCTTCAGACAGATGTGGATTTTAATGTAAAGGCCATAATCAGCAGAGTTAAAATGAGGTATCAGTAGGGGGCAGAATTACTTGTGAAAAAGGCACATAGCATGGATAGCTCATTACTAGTGGAGGATAAAGCTAGATCTTGTTAGAAGTTCATATAAGCAGCTCCACCAAAGTGTCTGAATCAAGCCTGATTTATAGCAGTCAAAGTCCTAACCCATCATTAAGAGGACTCCATAAATCAGCAAACCTTGGATTTAATCCCAGCCTTACTATAATTACCTTTTGAAGGGTCTTGCTTTCAGTTTTCATAGCTGAAATTGTCTGTTGGAAAAACTCAAGTTGTCTGATTCATCAACTCTTGGAATCAAAATATTCACAATGCAAATTTCATGAAATCATAGAATCATAGAGTTGGAAGAGACCTCAAGGGCCATCAAGTCCTACTCCATGCCATGCAGGAATACACAAGCAAAGCACCCCCATCAGATGACCATCCAGGCTCTGCTTAAAAACTTCCAAAGAAGGAGACTTTACCACACTCCAAGAGCGTGTGTTCAATTGTAGAAATTTAAATTCACCTACCTCTGTCCACCATTCCAATTCTCACCAGGCATATCCCAACATTTGGAAGAGATGCCTGCACAAAATGACAGCAGTGCTAGAATGTTGGTAAAATCAATGCAAAGATCAGTAGATAAAATATGATGAAGAAAAAACTGTATTGACAGAAATATACATATATGAGAACAATTTTCACTTGCAGGTTATTTTAACTTAGAGTATGGTTTGCTCACTACTTGTATTGTAACCATATTCTACAGAATATCATACCTATTTTTGCACCAGGGCTTCCTTGCATGAGTTAGTTCAGGATCGTCTGGCAGACCTTGAAGTTGTTGGAATAAATGTTCATACTATTCAGTCTTAACATCTTCAGCCATTTGCCTGAACACAAGAGAGTAAGAGGTGGGGAGGGGGTTCATGGGTCTGTACATGCTGCCTCATCCTTTCAGTCTCCAGCATCTCCATGTTGAACAGGAAAATCTCAAGTGGCATTACAATCTTGTTCACTTGAATATGAATAGAACATTCTATATAATTTGGGACACTTTAAAAAACAAACAAACCAAGAAACCCTGACCGCGTTGAGCATTCTGCTCATATTCAAATGAACAGAACACTCTGTGTCACTGGAAACTCTTTTCTATCAAGTAAAAGCAAGTAAAAATCCTCTCTGCTCAGTGTAGGAAGATCAGAAACTTATGTTATGCACATAAAGGGATATACTGTACTACCTCATCCTTCTGTCTACTTCTTATCATCAGGCAGTCTAAGCAGGATGTATAAAAGAGGTTGTTTTAATGCTCATGAATCTCTAAGGGAAATGTAACATTGGAATATGATTTCTTAAGAACTATGGTTATAGCCAAAAAATATTTCATTAAGTAAGGAGTTGTTAATAATTACTATCTAAGCATCTCTCTGGACTTTCCCTGTAGAGCACAAAATATTTCCAAATATTATAAACCAAAATCAATTGAATAAAATCTTTGGATTTTTCCAACCTTTCTCATGCCATTTGTAGAAAGCAAAGACTCAGAGAACCACCATGGATCATGATTGATAGTTTAGTACCATACCTCCAATGTGTCCGAAGAAAATAACAGGATTGATGCATTGTATTGCATTCCCCCATTGTAGTTGAGTAAGAGACCACTTCATATTCTGCTTGTACCATTTATTGTGCCATCTGATGCATAACCAAACTGTGTGCTGCATGTTTTGGTAAAGCTGTGTATACCTGGTCTCCCTGTCTAAAATCAATTTCTTCCCATGATACTATCCACTTTTTCTCTGACTGCTTCTGGCTCATATAATGGAGACCAAATGTTGATAAATGGAAATACTGGTGCCCAGTCTCTGCTTGTAACCAGAAAAGAACACTCTAACAGAAAATGACAAATCTATGTTGGATGTTGAAACTCCAGACCAGTTCTCCAAAGGGAGTCTATCAACAGTTTTTTAAAAAATAATTTCAAAGCAATTCTGATTAAAATAAAGACTCTCTCTCTCTCTCTCTCTCTCTATCTATCTATTCATATAGCCATTTCTGTGAAATAATAAATAAAATTGATTTCTCTCTCCCCTCTCTTCAACACACATATAAGCCACAATCCTGGTGGGTAGTATGAATTGATAACTTAGAGTTACACACTCTTGACTGCTTCATATTCATGATCTCTACATAGCCAATGAAAGTCCCTCAATCTCCACTTGTCATAAAGCATCTCTTGTGATTGATGGAGATCGGTTCCCCTGTCAATCAGGAAGCAACTGGCTGATGGTCCCACCTCCCACTTGTACAAGTTATCTCTGGCATAAGGGGGAATTGCAAGAGATCCTGCTTCTGGTTGTCACACCTGAAATTGTTCACTGGAGAAAGTGGGAACACCAGCCAGTGCTTCCCAATCAACTGGAGAATAAATTCCCATTGATCACAGTGGCTGCTTCAAGGTAATGGGGATAGGGAGAATTAGGATGGGATTCACTGTGTAGTACCATAACTATGTGCATACAAAAATCCTCAAAAGGATTCTGGTCATAATCAATGTGGTATACATATGTGTTTGTGTATAAAACTTATCATATATTTGACAAAAATAACTTGAGATTACTTTTGTAAAAATCAATGTGAGAGAAAGGGAAATTGGTAGATTTGTTCATCCCTATTCCAAAATGAGCTACACTTTAGACATCCTAAGTGTATGGAGGTAACTGTCCTTATTGAATCATTTGACATATTTTCCTCATGCAGAGGCTGGGATTCTATGTGCCTTTGCAAAGTTTCTATGTGAAGGCTGAGCTCTACTGCCATCTGAATTGGCCCTCCATCTACCACAGAGTGATTGCTCACTTCAAACTCTCAAGGACTAGAAATACTCAAGCCTGCAATCCTGTGGTACATTCAGGCACTTTAAATACCATTGATTTTATTTGAAATTGTACCAGGTTAAGTGAAGTAGAAAACCTTTTTACCAACATCTTCATCTTGCTGATACAGAAAGAATTTTTGGAAATAATTTTTAAAAAGAGCCAAAATGCTGCTGGAGAGATTTTATAGCATGTGGTTTGGGAAACAGACCTGAGCAACAAGAAAATCTTTATAAAAAGCACACTATTTTGGCTATAAACTAATAATCCATAAACTGATTAAGGAGGATATAATTGTATAATTAATACTGTTGAAATTGCATAGCATTAGGGCACTGCATATCACACACACATAGCTGTTTTCAAATGAGTCACTGGTGTGTCTGTGTGCAGCCACCTTTCCATCCATACTGTACAAAGGATGATTAGAACTGAAATGCCTTACATTTTCATTTTTTTTTAAATGAAAACATTTACATATTCATAGAAGTCTGTTGGCGGTGGCTGTAAACAGAGAATTATGTTCAGAGCTGCAGCCAGAAATAAGATATGTCAGAGGTCTATTACCCATTCAATCGAGAATCAGTAAATGGCCCAAGGGCACTTCCTTAAATGGGAAAGGGTAAAATAACTGAAGCTGAGGCCCCAAATATATCTGGAACTCAATCACATTGTTGATTTAGAGTATACCAGGCATTTTTTTGTAATTGTCAAAATTCATTTAGCTTCTCTGACATGAACAGAATGGTTTGAGATCTCAAGATAAAATATGTTTTTCCCCCATCTTTCACGACTTTACACAGACTGCATGTAGCAAGCAGTAGGATTCTTAGTATAATGCATTTCAATTTCTTTTATAACCATACTACTGTACAGTGTTTATGATGCTAAAATACATAAATGGAAGTGGCATGTTCTTGAGGGCATAGCAGCAAATCCAGATGTGAAAAGGGGGAGAGATCAATCTTGGATTTCTAGCAAAGCTAGCAAAGCCCAACAATTGAGTTGGGGAACCCTCCAGATCTTATTGGCCTCCAATGTCCATCAGCCCATCAGTGGAGAAGTGACATGTGAGTTGCAGTTCAACAACACCTGAAGGGCCAATTGCCTCCAATTATGTCCTGCCTCTTGATTTGTTATGTAATCTCACAAATAAATTATGAGCTAGAAGGCAGAAGGGCTTTTGGTTCACCAGTGGCTAGACACAATCTGAAATCTATTTCTCACAGGAAAGTTCACATGGAATCTACCCTCCCCCCCCCAAAAAAAGAGGAGGAGGAGGAGTAGGAGGAGGAGGGAAAAAACTTGGACATGGACAAGTCTTTACTTGCCTAGCTTTTAGAGACAATCAAGATTTTGGTCTCCTACAAGCATGGACAAAAACAACAAAGAACCCCCCCCCCTCTGGTGTGTTGGGAGGGGCTCCCTGTTGTACCGGCCATTGCCATGATGCTGGATGCATGATTGGCTGGGTGGGAGGAAGTCCTGTCCCTTCCTCCACTGTGAGATTACCAGCGAGATTTGTGGGTTATAAAGCCCCCTGGCTGCCATGAGGCAGCAGCCATTTTGTAATAGCAGGCTAGCAACCCAACCTACCCGCCCTTTATTAATAGCTGCTTGATTATTTATTCTCAGGCTGCAGCTGGTCGCCTTTGGGGACCCAGAGGAAATTCTTTCCCAGTGTTATTGTGACCTGGGTTTTTCGCCCTCCCTGAGAATAATACAGGGTCTGGTAGTTATAATCAATTGTTATTTGTTCACAATAATTTTCATTGAAGTTCAAGTTTAAGCTTATTTGTCACAACTGTGGGCCAGGGTCTTGGTATGGATGTTTTCATGCATGAGATGTATAGCCTTTGGCGGGCAGGGAACCCCCGCTCCCCCACGGATAATTCAGTTAAACGGAATTACCAAATTTGAATCAATTTAATCAGGACGAAGAGTATGCATTATCTCTATGAGTATGCATTATCTCTAATTTTTCTATGATGTCACCAACTTAAGTTGAGGATGTCATAACTAGGTTATGTCATAGGATAGGCTATGACATCATTTCCGGTTGGGGGGAGATGATTTATTTGGCTATGCATTGAACTGGAACTTGCTGTTATTGACACATGTTGCAAAGGGCTTGGTTTAATGTGCCAGCAAATTTAGTATATACATGGACACATGTGTCAAGAACAGTTTAAATTATGGTTAATGCAAATTATTAACGAACTGGTTTATGACCCTGTACAGATAAATAAAGTTGTGACCAATTTATCACCCATAAAGAGGAGTACGGTGTCATTTGTGCCGGTGCAACAACCCCACTCTGCACTAACATCTTCAGATAAGACATTTGACATGAATGCTTTATGTCACTATATACTGAAAATGGACAGGTTGCTTACCTGTAACAGTATTTGTTCAA
This sequence comes from Phrynosoma platyrhinos, assembly GCA_020142125.1. Taxonomy (NCBI): domain Eukaryota; kingdom Metazoa; phylum Chordata; class Lepidosauria; order Squamata; family Phrynosomatidae; genus Phrynosoma; species Phrynosoma platyrhinos. Next base: position 80,645,381 of record JAIPUX010001880.1, read on the forward strand.
GTGGTCATCTATGAATTCACACAAATGGGTTTTGTCTGTGCATGTGCAGCTAGTTCGGAACCTTCTGGAATCACTGGGCAGAAGTTGGATTGCAACTTTTTGGCGGTAGCTCTGCCCACCTCTATATAAGCCCTTGCGTTCCTGCTCATTCCTCAGTTCCAAGTACACCACTTACAAAAGCAAGATTATCAATTAAAGCAGGACACGACTGAGGGGAGGTTGGGCGGGATTTGTGTGAATTCGCAGATGACCACTCAAAGAAATACTGTTACAGGTAAGCAACCTGCCCTTCTTCGTGGTCTCTGCGAATCACACAAATGGGTTATTCAGATTAGCAAGATAAAGTCAGTGGAGGAGGGAGTATCCTGACACAAGCTTGCAGGTGCAAACAAGAACATTTATTGTAACAAATATTAAATAATAAAGATGATAAGCATTCACATTCATGAAATTCAAGTGCACCAGGAATTGCAATGTAACCCATCATCAATACATTCAGTGCTTAAACAGAATGAAGCAATGTCCATCAAGGCACAATAAATTCAAGTTTCAATTGAGAAATAGTGCAATATACTCGTGGTTATTTCAAGTAGATAACATGTCAACATCAAAAATAGAAAAACATACTTGAAATGTAATTCAAGTATTCAATGCAATAAATCTTATACAAATACACTCAGAGTCAATAATGTAAAATCACTGTATTAAGTGCAATTAATGCAGCCATGATAACAATACTGCTCTCCCAAAGGAAGCATCCTGTCTGGCTCGTGTATCCAACCTGTAATGTTTGATAAAAGTCATTGGTTGGGACCACACAGCTGCCTTACAAACATTTTCAAAGGGAATGCCAAACAAGAAAGCAGAGGATGATGCTACCGCCCAAGTGGAGTGTGCATGGACCCGGCCCGATGGAGTCTTGCCAGCCAGTTCATAACACAGATGAATGGTCAATGTCACCCATTTAGATAGTTTCTGGGGAGTGACAGGCAGTCCTTTCTTGTTTGGAGTAGCATACAAAAAGTCTCTCCAAGTGTCTTGAACCCAAGGTACATTCCAGATAGAAAGCTAAGGCTCTACAAACATCCAGTGTGTGCAGTCTTTGTTCAACCTCAGTGGTCGGGTTAGGGGCCAGGGTGGGTAACACAATGTCCTGGTTGATGTGGAAGGCAGACACCACCTTTGGCAAAAAAGTGATGTCGGTACGGAGCACCACCTTGTCCGTGTGGAGCCAGAGATAAGGCTGGTCCATTCATAAGGCACATAACTCACCAGCCCATCGGGCTGAAATCAAGGCTACCAGGAACACCATCTTCCACATCAACAGTCTCATATCAGTAGTAGCCATGGGTTCAAAGGGCTTTGTAGATAGATAAGACAACACCAGATCCAGGCTCCAAGCCAGGGTTGGTACTCAGGCTGGTGGATGTAAATTATTAAGTCCCTTAATGAACCTTTTAACTAAAGGATCAGAGAAAAAAGAGGGTCAGCCCTCAAGCTGGTAGTGCGAACAGATAGCAGAAAGGTAGTACTTGATCGAAGTGAGACAAAGTCCTGAATTGGAGAGGGACAAGAGGAATTCAAGTAATGTCGGTACCATAACATGGGATGGAGAGATCCCTTTGGCTGACAAAAAGTCCATACATTCTCCACTTGAAGGAGTAAGATTTTCTCGTGGATGGTTTCTGGGCCACCTTGATTATCACCTGCAAGGATGCAGGGAGAGATGTCAAGGTAGGATTCTCCACACTGTCATAGGTAGAGAGTCCAGGTCCAGATGACATACTCTGCCCTTGTGCATGGTCAGGAGGTCTGGACGATGTTCCAGACGACAGTAAGTCTCTCGAGAGAGTTGTAGGAGTGGGCAAACCAAGGCTGTCTCAGCCACCATGGTGTAATCAGAATGGTGTCTGTCCTGTCCATCCTCATCTTGGCAGGTACCCTGGTTATGAGTGGGAAAGGAAGGAAGGCATAGAATTTCTTTCTGCACCACACAAACTGGAAGACATTGCCTTGAGAGGTCTGTGCTGGCACCCTGGAACAGAACTCTGTACAGTGAGTGTTTTCTTTTGTGGCAAACAGGTTGATGTCTCTGGTCCCCCCACATGGAGAACAGGTGTGCCACCACTTTGGGATGGAGAC
>JAIPUX010001880.1:80652500-80670366 GCA_020142125.1 Phrynosoma platyrhinos
CCTGAGTCTAGCCTGAGCCCTGGCTAGGCTTGAACTTGCAGCCTTGTGGTCTATGAGTGACTGGCTGAAGTACAGGCATTTAACCACTGCACCACCAGGGCTCTCAGAGGGAGAGAATGTCTTACAGGAAAAATATTCCACCTCAACATTAGGAGGAACTTCTTGACAGTAAGAGCTGTTTGACAGTAGAACACACTCCCTCAGAGCATGAAGTCTTCTTTGGAGGCTGGTGGACATCTGTTGGGGATGTACTCCTTCATGGCAAGAAATTGGACATCATGACACTTGTAGTCTCTTCCAGCTCTATGAGGCTTTAGGGATTGGTGGTTCTTTAGTCTGGGGATTTGATAAGCCTCACCTGCTCTGAATAAGGGTTGCTTTCTCCCTGAGGGAGACAGTTCATAGCGTGGGGATACTCTTAGATCTGTGTTTGTTACTGGTGACTCAAGTGGTGTCCATTGACTGGAGCACTTCATGTCAGCTTTGACTGCTGCACCTTTCCTGGACCTGGGTAACTTGGCCATGGTACCCCGCACACTGGCAACTTCTGAATTAGGCTGTAGTAATACCCTCAGTGTGGTTGCCCCTGATTTGAAAGCTGCAGCTGGTGTAAATTGTAGTAGCAAGATTCCTAACCTGCATATTGTACAGGTAGCACATAAAAGGAGCTTTTATGTTTCAAAGGTTTCAAAGGAGCTGCACTGCCTACCACTTTACTTCTGCTCTGAATGGAGGTGATAATGGTGATGATGCCATTTAAAGCTCTCAAATGGCCAGGGCTCTTGATACTTCAAGGAGTACCTCTCCTCATACACACCTGCTTCCTTTGTCTCCAACCAGGAGGTAATATGGTAATATGGTTTGGGTGTACATGGGAGAGGGCCTGCTTAGTTGTTGCACTCCAAATGTGTAATGCCATCCCGTTGGAAGTCCAATTTGTGTCAAAGTAATTTCTTTCCACCACCAAGTCCAGACATGTCTGTCTTATTAAAGTGTCTGGGGCTTAATTTACTTCCATTGTATATGTACATGGTTTTTAACAATTTGGCCATCCCCTTCCCCCCTCCAGGAGGGAGGAGTGGGAGTGAGGATGGAATTTTTGCTGCCCTCCCCTGCCAAGAGACAGGGTAAATTAAATCATGCCATGGCCTCTGTTTGTTCACCAAGGTCATAGAAACATAGAATCATAGAGTTTGAAGAGACCACAAGGGCCATCCAGTGCAACCCCCTGCCATGCAGGAACTCAAAATCAAACCATCCCCAACAAATGGCCATCCAGCCTCTGTTTAAAGACCTCCAAAAAGGAGACTCCATCACACTCCGAGGGAATGTGTGTTCCACTGTCGAACAGTTCTCACTGTCAGGAAGTACCTCCGAATGTTGAGGTGGAATCTCTTTTTCTGTAGCTTGCATCCGTTGTTCCGAGTCCTATTTTCTGGAGCAGCAGAAAACAAGCTAGTGCCCTCCTCAATGTGCTATCCCTTCAAATATTTAAACAGGGCTATCATATCCCTTCTTAGCCATCTCTTCTCCAGGCTAAACATATCAGTTTCCTAAGTCAAAGGTCTTTCTCCTTTGACCAATCACCAGTTTTGGGTGGTTACTTCTAGGGCCTTGTCCACTATGGGATTCACTGTTCACGTTGAAGCAGCCCCAATTCATTTCAGATTGGGGCTTCTTCAACGGCTGCATCCATGGGGTTTCAATCTGATGCCATCAAGCAAATTAGTCACTGGAAGTATTGCAGATATGTTAGGAGATTGCATTGTTAACTGCTGTCTTTTTGTTTTTTCAGATCCCAGCCCTCAGCAGTCAAGAGTTGGAGTCCTAGTTTTTGGTCATAGCATTATCTACTAGGCTGCTCAGCAAACAAGATCAAACCACTTTGGTATTCACTTGGGCCTTGGTGATTTTGCCTGTTTTCATTGATTGGGCAAGAAGGGTCTTCGTTGGCATGGCTTGTTGCCATTATTGTTTAAGGGGCGCTGAGGGCTCCCCCCCACTTCCGACAGGCATGGAAGTGCAGTGCTGACTCTGTTGCCATTGATGCTGCCTGAAGGTGGGCTAATAGGGAGATTTGGAAAGCCCTTGAGGCTGGGCTAGGCCATTATCTGTCCCACCTCTAGATTATATTCCAGAGACCAGAGCTTTACAGGGCTGACAATGTTCACCTTTCTGAAAATGGTAATGCCATATTCTTAACAGATCTGCAACAAGGTGTTAAGGAGGTACTCAATGCTCAAGTGGTAGATAGGGGCTATCTGTGGCATAAATATTTGAGTTATTTTTTTTAGGACTTCCGGTGGTGAGTGGCGCTGCATGCAGCAGGGTTTTGTGGAGCTCCGCAGAGCCCAGCATTTGAAATAAGTTTTTTTCCAAAAAGAAAGATAAGGGATAGAGAAAAAGAAAAGGGAAAGCTCAAAAGCCGGGGTAGAGAAGATACCCCAGCCAAAGAGAATGGGAAAACTGACATGTGCCTCAAAGTATTCCATCTGCTCTGTCTTAGAAGAGGAGAAAGGGAGTAAGTAAGCAGAATCGTAGGGCTGTCGGAACTATAACCTTTTTCCTGCAGCCGAAAGGCAAGAGCAGCGCCTACCACATTCTTAAAACAATAGAAGGAAGAAAGACTAGAGGACAAAAAGCTAACAAGGAAACATTTGGCAGATATTGCCACACCAACAGAGCAAGAATTGGTGACCCTGCTATTTTAAATTCTAAACATAAATGCAATAAAATAATACATTTTCTTACGAAACAAAGAAATGAAATAACATGTTTACAAGAAACACATTTACAAGTAAAAGATGTGAAACTTCTAGAAAATAAAAAAATAGGTAAAGGGTTTGCAGCATCAAAGGAAAATTCAAAGAAAAAAGGAGTCACAATTTTGTGCAAAACTCAATTAAAGCCAAAGAATTATTTAAGGATAACGAGTGGCAATATATAGCAATAGAACTTGATCTACAATTGGGGAAAGTCTTGCTATTAAACATATGTACCACAGGATAATAAAGCTAATTTTTTTGAGAATATAAGAACGAAATTAAGAGATTTGGACTATACAAAGATAATAATCGCAGGAGACTGGAATGGGGTAATTGATCCAGAAATAGATAGATCAGCACATCTGGTAAAAAGGAAATATTTAGGTAAATTACCATTGGTGGCCTTTGATTTAATAGAAGAATATAACTTGTATGACACGTGGAAAATCGAATCCACAGGATCAGTAGATTACACATATTATTCAGATGACTACAAATCCTGGTCAAGGATTGATATGATTTTTGCCTCAAAAATAATGATTAAAAAGGTCACTAAAATAGAAATTTTACCAAGAACATTCTCAGATCATTGCACAGTAAAAATATCATTATGGCCTAGGAAAAGGAATTCTCCTGGCATTTAAAAGAATCACTTTTGGCAGATGAAGAAATAGTTAATAAAATAAGATATGAGTTAAAATCCTATTTCCAGGAGAATTTGAACAAAGGAACACCAATTCATGTAGTATGGGACACCAGCAAGGCCATAATAAGAGGTCTATTAATTCAACAAGAAAACAGGAAGAAGAGATTAAGAGTAGAAAAAGAAAAGGTACTTTTGGAAAAGTTAGAACAAAAAGAACAAGATCATAAGAGGAAACCTACAGGAAATTAAAAATCAAATAAACCAGATTCAAATGCAAGAAATAACAAATAAGATTAAATATCTAAAGCAGTATCACTTCGAAAATGCTAACAAAATAGGCAAGTGGCTGGCATATAGACTGAAAAAAGAAAAAGAAAGAAACGTGATCACAAAACATAGATATAAAGAAAAGGAAATAACTTCTCAAAATGAGTTAAAACAAGCTGTCCAAAACTTTTATGGTAAATTGTATACAGCAGAAAAGAAATTTCAAGGTGAAAGAATCCAAACAACAGAATATATAAAGAATTTGCAAATATCCAAATTAGATGACTCAATAATAAAAGAAATCAATACACCAATCTTGGAAGAGATATACCAAGCAATAAGGGACCTAAAGGATCATAAGGCCCCAGGCCCTGATGGGCTATCAGTGAAATATTACAAAACGTTTAGGGAAGAATTAAACATGATGCTTTATAAAACTATTCAAAACATAGATTATGGTAATTTCTCAGAGTCCTGGGGAAAATCATTAACGACTCTCAGACCAAAGGAAAATAAAGATCCAGAAAACCTAAACAATTATTGCCCTATCTCGCTACTAAATGTAGATTATAAAATTTATGCATCCATTTTGCCTAAAAGATTGAAAAAAGTACTCAAGGACTGGATTCATGAGGACCAGTCAGGGTTTTTACCTGGGTGTAATATAAAAGATAATGTAAGAACAGTAATAGATATTATAGAGAAATATGAAGAATCTAAATCCAACAAATTAGGCATGGTCTTTTTGGACCTAGAAAAAGTGTTTGACAATGTAAACTGGGACTTCTTAGACATTGTGTTAGAAGAAAGCAGAATTCAAGGTAGATATAGCAATTAGATTAGGAATATATACACTAATCAATAAACCCAGATAATAATAAACAATGAAAGAACCTCATTTATAGAGATAGATAAAGGAACACACCAAGGATGTCCACTCTCTCCACTACTCTTTATTATGGTAATGGAGATTATGAATATTAGAATAAGAAAGGACAAATTACTACAGTTCCCAAGGATACATAAATATAAGTATTGTTTGAAAGCTTTTGCAGATGATATAGTTATATTTCTGGAAAACCTAATAGAAAATATACAATATCTTGAACAAATTTTGGAGCAATATACAAGTTTAGAAGGATTTAAGATAAACAAATCTAAGATCAGAAAAATAACCAAAAATCATACTCAAAATGAAGAAAAAAATCTTGAAAAAGAATACAGAATATCAGCTCATAAACAAAGTGAAGTACTTAGGAATAGTAATAACTAAGAAGAACAGTAAATTATTTAAGAATAATTATACCTCTGTATGGAATAACATCAAATCGGATTTGAATTCCTGGGATAAACAACAGTTATTGTTATTAGGTAGAATAGCTGCAATACAAATGAACGTGCTCCTAAGGATGCTTTTTTTTTATTCCAAACAACCCCTGTTCTAACTTCTAAAGCACCATTTAAGAGTTGGAAACAAGATATTATAAAATTTATTTGGCAAGGGAGAAAAAACTAGGATTAAAGCAGTAGTAAAGCAAGATAGAAAGGAAAAGGGAGGAATGGGTTTACTCAATTTAGAGCTATATTACAATGCATGTGCCTTATCCTGGATTAGAGAATGGATTACCCTCAAAAACATGAAACTCTTGCAACTGGAAGGTTTCGGGTTAGAGAGTGGGTGGCATAAGGTGGTAGGATATGGGGAAACCAGAATGGGTAAAAAGTTTAATAAACATTGTATAAGAAAAGCACTATTTAACATTTGGAGGAAATATAGAAGACAATTTTGGATACGGATACCTCTGTGGGTTTCACCACAGGAGGCATATCATAAGAATGAAGCTCCTCTCAAAGAGAACTGGCTCACTTATGAAAAGGCTTTGGTAAAGACAGAGGAAGGATTAAAATTAAAGTCAAAAGAAGATCTTTGGAAAGAAGGAATAAAGTTAAATTGGCTAAATTATTTACAACTAAAAGAAGACTTTAAGAAAGATATGGAAGAACAGGGGATAGAGGAAAGAGTTAAATAGATTTGATAAATTGCTGAGGGGATACGAATAAAAATTGATAGGAAAAATGTACAGATCCTTACTAGATTTAGAACTATACGAAGAGACGGTAAAAACAAATATGACGAAATGGGCACAAAATATTTGAAACGTTACATCTTTACTAAATTGGGAAAACTTGTGGAATGATACCTTAAAATTTACAAAGTGTAATACTTTGAAAGAAAACTACTATATTTTTTTTTATAGATGGTATCTCTCCCCATCCAGATTAGTAAAAATACAGAATAAAGGGAAGAAATTTTGCTGGAAGTGCAAGATTAAATTGGGAACATTTTATCACATGTGGTGGCAATGTAATAAAGCCAGAAGATATTGGGAAAAAATTCACAGTATGATGGGGAAAATGTTGCAGAAAACTATACCTTTAAAACCAGAGTTATTCCTATTAAATATTCTAGCAGTAATTAAGAGTAGGTTAAGTCAGAACAAAAAAAGCCTAGTGCTATACATGGTAACAGCAGCAAGAATTACATATGCACGGTTTTGGAAAATAGAAAAAACACCAAGTATATATGAATGGTATGGTAAATTAAAAGAGTTAGCAACAATGGATAAATTATCCATGGACACTGTGGGTAAATCATTTCAACAATATGAAAAAAAAAATGGGAAAGAATTAGAATAGATCTGGGATAAGTTACAATGGTTGGAATTGATATATAAATAATATTCCCTTTCTCCTTATCTATAAGAATGCAATGAAAATAAAAATTTACATAGTAGTTTTACCCAGTTAACTTTAAGTTTAAAATGAAGATGACTGCCTTTTTAAAACAAGTTGGAACCTTACAGTAACAGTATAGAATAAGAATAAAAGAAAATTTATAAGAAATATTTGTTTGTCCGAGCAAAAGAAACATGATGTAAAATGGTTTAATTGATTTATTTGAGTGTAAAAAGATGGAAAAGCAATAAATAAATAAATAAATAAATATTTGACTTATTTTTTGGCAAGCACCTTGGACACCATTTGGGTGGAAGGGAAGTTTCTCGAAACACTTCTTTAGGCCTTGTGACCTGGGGGTGGCAGAAAGAAATTGCCCTTAGGTCTGGCTTTAAAGATAAACCTTTTCTTTAATCTTCACAGATTTGGAGAGTGACTTTCTTGTCAGACTTCCTAATGTGGGCCAGCCAACAATTAATCCAGTGTTTGGGTTACTGTTGAGGGCACAGGTATTATCATCCAAATAAGCTGCAGAGGTCATCTGGAGAAAGACACTGGCTACAGCTTCTTTCACACTTTGTTCTTTGATTAGTGGCATTTCCATTAAGAATGCAATAAATAGGTCAATTAATAAATGGCCTGTTTATCCCAATCTTGTGTCCTGTCTCATTATTTCTGGGGTTGGGTTTCAATGGCCATCCTCTTCCCCCCTCCTGGAGGGAGGAGTGAGAGTGGGGATGGACTTTTTACCACCCTCCCCTGACAAAAGACAGACTAAATTAAATCATGCCATGGTAGTTATGCTGTGGCATGAGGCCTTGGGGGTGGAGCCAGAGCCTTTATAACAAGCAGCCGCCCCCAGGGCTTCAGAGCTGTCTTAAAGTCCACCCACCCACCACTGGTGGAGTGTGAAATTTTTCTTGGTTGTTCAGGGGCCGGGTAGGAATTTTTGTTCCCCTTTCCACTGGTTTTTTGCCTACCCCACACTATGTCCAGTCGGGATATGGGAAATTGGCTTGGGTGAGTCTAAATAGGAATAAATTTGATATAAATGATGCAATTAAGATTCGGCTGAGTTAATAATTGAATTGGTTTGACTAACTGGATTTGACATAAATAATTGAATTTGGCATAAATAATTGAATTATTTTTCAGTGAGCATCTTGGACACTGTTTGGGTAAAAGAGAAGTTTCTAGAAACACCTCTTTAGGCCTTGCGACCTGGGAGGTGACAGAAAGAAATTGTCCTTAGGTCTGGCTTTAAAGGTAAGCCCTTCTTTAATCTTTGCAGATTAGGAAACGGACTTTCTTGTCAGACTTCCTAATGCGGGCCAGCCACTGAATAACCCAGTGTTTGGGTTATCATTGAGGGCTCAGGTGTTATCATCCAAATAAGCTGTAGAGATGGTATGGAGAAAGATACTGGCTACAGCTTCTCCCACACTTGGTTCTTTGATTAGTGGCAGTTCCGTTAAGAATTTAATAAATAGGTCAATCAATAAATGGTCCTGTTTTATCCCAATCTTGTGTCCTGTCTCATTATTTCTGGGGTTGGGTGGCAATACCTTTCTTAACTGTTTTAACTTGTTGTCATATTCAATATGGGTGGCATCCTGTTCTCTATTTACAGTGTCATAAGCTGGACCTATAACAATGGGATTCACATTTAGAGTTGTTATACCAGCACAGTGACTGAAAATGCCCTCAACAACTTACCTTTGATGCCAGGCAGAAGGATGTCTGAGGTTCTGTGGCTGCATGATGCAAAGCACATTTCTGTTGGAAGAGGGCTAAACATTTCTTCACTGATAACCCCACTCACTAGTACCTCAGAAATCCTTATGTTGATGGGACTGCCTGGTATCAAAGATAGGTTTTGGAGGGTTGCATCAGGAGACATAACTATGATAACCAAGTGTTGTCATCATAGCTACAAGTCCCGATGTGGGATCCCAGACTATGGTTTTATCCAGTTTAAGCTATTTTATTGTTTTCATCTGGAATTGTTTTCAATTGTTTATTGTTTTATCTTTTTGCTGACCTGAAATGCCATGACGTTTTTATAAATAAATAAATAAATAAATAAATACATGCAGATACAAGAGAAACCAAAATGTATTTGAAGGTCTTTGTCTCTCTCTACACATCTCAAAGTGTGTAATGAGAGTTGGACTCATTACAATCACAAGCACTTTCTATGATAACCAGCAAATCACTGGCTCCATCCTCCTTTCCTTTTTATAATTCAGCTTACAGGGCAACCTGTTCCCCCTCTGGTCACCATCATTTCAAATCTTTCATTGATCAGCAGAGTATGTAGAAGGGGGAACAATTCCCAAACTTTGGTAAAACTTTTGATCTTGCTTGAATCACTACTCATTAAATTAAATCAGGAACCCAAGGAGACCCTTTTCCACTGTTGTGTCTATGCCAATGCTGGGGACAAGAATGCATACTATGCTGGTAGAACCTGGTTTTTAACCTTGGCTACACTGACAGAAGAGCAGCTTATTTGATCTATAATTTAATGTTGTATTTTTTAATGAATGAAAGCTTATTTTAAAAAACAAACAAAAAAATGATCTGTCCCTTCACATGGCTTAATCCTCAGAGACATTATTAAAACCCAAATGATCTAAGTATAGTACCATGAATTTTATCAACTTTTCCATCCATCTTATGTAAAAACAGATGGCATTCTAGTCTCTGTTGGTATTCCTGAGAAGTAGGGTTTGGTTGCTGATCCTTGTGAAGTAATTGGCTTGTGTATGTCCTGGGAAATGCTTCTAGAAACTTCTACAAGCTATTAGACAAGGTGACTTTGCAAAGGCCTTCCAGATAGCTCAGAAGCATTCTTTCATTTGTTATGCATTTCACTAACATAAATGCAGATGTACATTGGTAATTTATTAAACTAACAACTCCTCTCTCTACACATTCACATTGCACAGCTCTAGCCAAAAGGTGTGCAAAATCTAATCCTGGGACTATATGAGGCACCTCAAATATGTTAAATTAGATTATAGATGAAATAATTTGAATATATATGTATGGCCTTTAACCCTTCCAATTCCCCCTGACTATCATTTTCCAGGCCAAAAAATGGGGAGATTGGAGCATCAGTTGAGCTTCTATATAAGTTGCAGGAGCCACTGCACTGTTTATCATTAATCAGATAATAGATAGATAAATATATATTTCAGAAATAAGCTTTTCTCTACATTTCCCCTACTTTTGGCAGACTATGTCACTCCCATACAGTCCCTGAGGCAGAACATTGGCCCTAGACCCTCTGCAGTTGTCCATGCCTATTAAAGCTGAATATGAGTGCTCCACTTTATAGTTCACATACTCTGTTTCTGCCCAGTTTGTGGGTTTCTGTCTGTCTCTGTCGCTTAGTCCCTGACCTTGTGTTGAATACAAGGACTGAAGGGGCATTTTAGTGCTTGTACCTCAGCAGAACTTTCTGCATGACTGGGGAAAAGAAAAAGTATACTTTGAACCCTCATATTGTGAGTTCATATTAGGGTTGCTAGACTGGATATTGAACAAGTCCCCTGGAATTTTAATCCTGAACTTAATCCTGAATGCAGAGCGGGATAAGATACCATAAAGCTTTGTCAAGTGGAATAAGTTACCTGTCTTTTGTTACCTCAGTTTTCAGCCTTGACTTTCCCCACCCAACAGTTAATGGTTCATCACTGGAGAACAAGCGGAGGGATCGTGGTGGTGCCAGTGATAAGAACAGACTTGTGTACTCCTCCATAATCTCTCCTCTTCTGCTGTCTGCTAAGGAAGCAATAACTGTATTGGAAGGGGATCACTGTGGCTGAAATTTGGGGGTTTGAAAGTGAGAGAGGAGAGGTACCTTCATCCTGAGCTACCAGTGGCTCCTTGAATCACAAACCTCAGGATTCTATAGGATGTAACCATGGCAGTTAAATTGAAATCATAGTGCTAGAACTGGATAGTGTGTGTGGGACTATGATATTTGGATATTTTTATCCACCACTTGGATAAAAATGGATGTTTCTGTACCCCACTCTGAGCTCTTTTGAAATGGGGCAAGATATAAATATATTTTTTTTAATTTTTTATTGTAACAAAGATATATTACATAGCTTTAAAGACACATTAATACAATATCCAGCTATAACAACATAAATCAAAAAGGTATGCTTCAAACAAATTATTGGTTAGACTGTTCTTATTATTGCTAAACTGACATATCTAGTTAATATGTTGTTGCATTATTTGCCAATTAAATTTCAACTTCTAAATTACTACAAAATTCCTTAATTATCCCATTCGATCACTGCTTAAATCTCTAATCCAAGTATGTACTCTACTGCAGTTCGGGACAGATTGTAAGTATTATATTCCCCATCTTTTTTTTACAATAAATGTATAGAGGCTTCCACTTTGTGTTTGTCTCATTTTTTAGTTTCCCATCTGCTATTTCTTCTTTCTTATCTAATTCTGCTATTTCCATTAATCTGTATAATCAACTGTCAATAGAAGGTATCTCATCTATTTTCCATTTATTGGCAATTTGAATTTGTGCTACAGTAGTCATAAACAAAAGAAGCTTCCATGAGTCATTTCTTTCTTGTTCTTCTATTGTTTGGCACATATTAAGTAGATATATCTGTGGTGTGCAATCACAGGTAATATTTAATATTTCACAGGAGATTTTATGCACATCTTCCCAATTTTTTTAATTATTATTTTAGGGCACGTCCACCACATATGCATCCATGATCCATAATCATTGGTTAGCTTTTATCCAACTTTGTATCAAGATTTCTTTTCCAAGATCCTTTGCCCAGCGTATCATGTGGTCTTTTACTATGTCTTCCTCAAGCTTCCTTTCTATTAGAATGCTATATATTTTAGCTATCTGTTTTGGTATTTCCTTTAGAACAATATTATCTAGTTCATTGCTAGCTAAATAAATCCCGTGTTGTTTCATGTCCTTTTTAAAGATATCCTGAATCTGGTGGTATTGAAGCCAAGTAAATCCTGAGTCTTTTTTTTTTGGATATCACTAAGATTGTTTAATTCAACAATCCCCATTCTTTTATTTGTTGATGTTATATCTTCATATCTCAACCATTCCTTTGGATATCTGAATCTGTTTAGCCGGGCTTTTTGTGGTGAGAGCCAACTGGCAAACCACGGTAAAAATGTTCCTTTATTTTTCCCCAAATTCTTAGTAGTGCTTTCCTTAATATATGGTGGCTAAAACCCCGATGTACCTTGGCTTTGTCATACCATAAGGATGTGTGCCATCCATATCTTAAGTCATGTCCCTCCAGAGCAAGAAGTCTGTTGTTTTTAATCTGCATCCAGTCTTGGATCCATATTAAGGCACATGCCTGAAAATACAGTTCCAGATCAGGAAAGTCACATCCTCCGTTCTTTCTTTTATCCGTCAATGTCTTCCATCTAACTCGTGGTTTCTTCCCTTCCCATATAAATCTTTTTAGTTCACCATTCCACATACAGAAGGGTTTGTTATTCTATATGATTGGAAGATTAGTGAACAAAAACATGAATTTAGGGAGCGCAAGCATTTTAATTGCAGCAATTCTTCTGAACATTGAGATTCTCAGGTGGGACCATCTTACCAAATCTTTTTTGATATTCTTCCATAGTTTCCCATAATTCAGATCAAATAAGTCTGTATTTCTGTTAGAGATGTAGATACCTAAATAGTTCGCTTTTTTGACCACCTTATATTGTAATTTTTGTTCCAGCCTTTCCTCTTCCTCCCTCGACAGATTTTTAGTGATAATTACTGATTTATCTTTATTTAGTTTAAAGCCTGTATATTTCCCAAATTCTTCTATAATTGACATTGCCGTATCTATACCATTCAAAGAGTCATCCAAATATAGTATCAGATCATTGGCATATGCCTTTACTTTGAATTTGGCACCTCTTATTTTGGGGCCTTTTATTTTGGTTTCAAGCCTTATCTTATTGTTCAACAGTTCTATAACTATCAAAAAGAGGAGTGGCGATATTGGGCAATCTTGTCTTACCCCTTGATCGATATTAAACTCCTTTGTTTTTGTCTGTTGATGATCAATTTTGCTTTCTGTTCACAATATATACTTTTTATCCATCCTGTAAATCTGTCCCCAAAGTTTAGTTTTTCCAAAATTGTAAGCATAGTGTTCCATCTTACCGTATCAAATGCTTTTTGTGCATCTAATAGCAACAGAGCTAGTTTTTTTCTCATTGTTATGTTGGTAATATTCGATTATGTCAATGACGGTTCTTACGTTCTGTCTAATCTGTCTTTGAGGTAAAAAAACCCACTTGGTCCTCATGAATTCTGTTTTTTAGTACTGGTTTTAATCTCTCCGCTAAGATGCTTGTATATATCTTATAATCAATATTCATAAGAGATATGGGTCTGTAGTTTTCTAATCTGGCACTTATACTTCCTTTGGTATAAGTACAATGTCTGTTTGTTTCCAGGTATCTAGTATTCCATTTTTATCTATTTCATTGAACACATGTCTAAATGGTTCAATTAATTATGTT
Organism: Phrynosoma platyrhinos; assembly: GCA_020142125.1. NCBI lineage: Eukaryota > Metazoa > Chordata > Lepidosauria > Squamata > Phrynosomatidae > Phrynosoma > Phrynosoma platyrhinos. Next base: position 80,665,470 of record JAIPUX010001880.1, read on the forward strand.
ATTAATTTAAAATAGTATTCAGGGGTAAAACCATCAGGCCCTGGAGATTTTTTTCATTTTTAACCTCTTCATTGCTTCCTCAATTTCCTTAGCTGAAATAACCTCATTCAGTATGTTTCTATCAATGTCATCTAGCTTCATATAGTTTGCATTCTCAATAAAGTTTTCCAGAAAACTGCATTCTTTAGATCCATCTGTTCTTCTTTTATATAAGTCTGTGAAATAGTGCAAGAATTTCTTTTGTATGTCCTCTTGCCGACAAGTCTTACCTTCTTCATCAATAATTTCCATGATTGTGTTTACTTCAGTTTTTTTTGTTTGCTTCCCAACCACTTTCTTGTTTTGTTATCTAAATCAAATGCCTCCTGTTTTCTTTTTCTTTTTTTCTGCTCAAACTCTTTATTTCAGACTAGTATTTAATTTTGTTTTCCAATAATTTAGTCTTTTTATAATACTTATTGAGTAAGGGTCTCTTCTTAGTTTTTCTTCTGTTTCTTTAATTCTTTTTTCAAGTACTCTACATTCTTTATCATGGGACACTTTTGCTTCTTTAGCTTTTTTTTAAAAAAGCCTCTTTGTGTGCATCCCATATTATTTTAGCTTGGAGTGTATCTGAAGTATTCTTCCTGAAATAGTTTTTAATCACATTTTTTGTCTCCTTCAATGTGTTCTCATCAGATAGTAAGTCGGTTTTAAGTCTCCAGTTGAATTGTTTATTGCCTACATTCATTGTCAACAATATGGGGCTGTGATCAGATTCGATTCTTGGTAATATCACCATGTCTTTAATGTTTGTAAATAATGAGGTTGAGATCATAAACATATCAATCCTGGAAAAGATCTATATTGTATTGAGTGGAATGTGTAACCTGATTCTTCTGGATAGATTGTGGACCATACATCATGTAGCTCTAAACTCTCCATCATTTGAAAGACAGTTTTCAGTAGTTTTCCATAGTTGCCTTTATTTATATTTTTAGTTGACCTATCTCGTCTCGTGTTCAATACCCCATTCCAGTCCCCCATCACCAGAATGTTATCAAATTCATATTTTTTAATTTCCTCTTGGAGCTCTTTAAAGAATTTCTGACTGCCTTCATTTGGCGCATATATGCCCACTATTAATAGTTTGCCTTGTGGTAGAACTATTTCTAATACAATGTAATAGCCCTCGTCATCTTTACACAATTCCTTTATCAAGATAAATTTTCTAGTTTATATTACACCAGATTTCCTTCTGTTGTGTAACGAATAAAAGTTTTGTCCCAATTTAGTATGCATAGTATGCATCATCCTTTTTAATTTTAATTTCTTGTAAACAGACTATATCTAAGTTTTTTTTCTAAATAATGAAAAATCTTATTTCTCTTATGTGTCAAGTTTAGACCTTTAACATTCTAAGAAAGAATTTTAAGTTTATGTTCCATAGTCTATTTATTAATCAAATAATTTCACACAACAACATACATGAACAGATTATTTTTAACCTCTTCATTGCTTCATCCAAATATAGTAGAAAGAAGAAAAAAAAAGAAGAAAAGAGGAAATGGCAGCACCGCTCTTAATCTATTTTGTCAACACTTCCTCTGATAAAACTCCTGTTCCTGCACCTTCATTTATTTCTTCTTCATTGTCTATGGCCTTTTCTTCACTGGATAAGTGATCGCTTCAAGTATCTTCTTTTTTGTAGCTTTCTTGACTTTCCTCTTTTTCTTTTCCAATTATCTTAAAAAATTCTTCTGCTTTTATTTTGGAGTTTATTCTGTATCTTTTTTTATCCCATGAATAGCAAATGTTCTTTTTTTTTTTTAGAAGATATGTCAACCATCTATAGTCCTGTCTCCTTCTCAGTGTCGTAGCTGGGATGTCCTTATATATCTTTATGGTCTGTCCATCTATTTGTAACACATTTTTATAGCTTCTTTGCAGGACCTCATCCCTTACCTTAGCTCTAGCGAAATGTATTACCACATCACGGGGAAGATTATTTTGTCTAGTAGTTTCAGAATTAATTCTGAATGCTTTGTCTATTTCTATTTCTAGAAATTCCTCATCTATACCTAAGAAGCTAGCCAATGCCAGGTACTATTTTATTATACAAGTCCTCATTAACTGATTCTGCCAGTCCTCTAAATTTGAGGCATTTTTCTGTATCTTAATTCTTGAATTAGAATTAGATTTTCTCCTGCTATTTGTTGTTCTTCAAGTTTCTTAGTGGCCTCCTCTAGATACTGAGTTTTCTTTCTAATAGAGGTTTGTTCTTTTTTTAAGGCTGTCATATCCTTAGTTAATTCTTCAAGAGTCTTTTCAAACTTATTATGACCTCTATTCAGACTGTCATTTGATTCTTTTCTATGTTACTTCAGCTCATGACTTATATGCTTTTGAAAAATTTTAAACATTTCTTCCAACATTGCTTGCATATGCAAGTTTTCCTGTACTTTAGGGGGCATTTCTGTTGAGCCTCTCCTACTGTATTGTAATTTTGCTGTTTGAAATCTAGTTGTTATTGACATGCTATGCCAAACTTCATCAATATCTAGCAGTATCTATCTATTCACCGTATTAATATAGAATCAGTATAAAATCACTGTAGAATTACACACTGTAACTAAGTCAAACTTATAGTACCAGTACTAACATATATCTAATGTGTCAGTCTGGTTATATCTTAGGATATAAGTATCTTTCAACCAAACGACAGCCATATTGTAATTTTACTGTTTCTGAGATTCAAATGAGAAGTGCATGGTCAAACAACATATTAACTTCTAATTACTTCTATCTGCAGTGAAATAATTCCATTGTGTATAAGGACACTGACACTGGTTGTTATCAGTGCAGTCCTTAAGCAAGGGGCAGGCTGCCCTTACCGGTAGAGTAGGGAGGTACCTTTCTACCTCCTATGGACCCCATTACCAGCCCTCTTCTAAGATATAAATATTTTAATGAACAAGTAAATCTCCCTGACACACTACAGTCCTACTGAAAATCACTTCCCTAAGATATTAGTACATGAAAGAAAGCATGGATGAAATCATTGGCATGAATGAAAGCATTCATGCTTTATCAAAAGCTTGGAAAACTGTTTGTTTGGATTATAACTGTGAATCCCACAGTCACATAGACCAAAAAGTTAGGGGGGATGCAGATGGGCCACCCTGGAAAGTGGCGGATTGGGGCCAAGGCTGTCCCACGCCTCGACCCTGATCCTCCCTTTTGCAAGATGGGAAAGGAGTGTTAAAATAGCACTCCTTCCACAAGCTGAGAAAGGGGCACCCGAAGGCCGCCATGCAGCTCTTCTGCGCCTCTTCCGGCTCAGCATGTCCGGACACTGAGCCGGAAGGACATCATTGGAGCACCTGTTGTGTGAAAGGTCAGGTGCTCCGATGACATCCTCAGGAAAGGGATGGGGCACCTAGCATCTGGCTGCCCCTCCCCTTCCTTGGCTTGAAGATGGCGCAAAGTGCCATCTGTAAAGCCCCTTCTTTATCTTTTTAGTATCTAACAGACCAACCTCCTCAACCAAAGGCATCAGCTGAGGTAAGAAAGGAGTAATCTCCTTCAAACATGCAAATGGTTCATCTGTTTCAAACTTCGAAGAAGTGGTATTATCTGCTGCTTCTGTAGCTGCCAAATCTTTATTTACCTCTAATATTCCTTGACTAATCAGTTCAGCCACCAGCCCAAGTTCTGCTTTGAGGCCTGTGACAGTTTGTTTTAAGCAATGAATCTCCTGAAGAAATTTAGAAACTGATGTAGAAGTCAGAAAACAGTGTTTCGAAAGTATATCTAGGGAATAATTACTGAGGGAACCATTCAAGATAAGGGAAAAGGTTTTCTCTGTCGGCTTCTCCTGTGGGTTTAAAACCCCTTCAGGGCTATATGAATCAGTTGTGCCATTGAAATTGGGCTTCTGTTGTCTGACTTAAACAGATAATAAGATACAAATGTGGATGAAACATCAACATTTAACTTAAGTTGGGGGCGGGACACAACTCCTTTATCAGAGAAGTATTCTGAACTGCTCCATTAGTAGTTGTTGTGGCACAAGAGTTTGAAAAATCATCTATATGGAGCTATCTATATTCTGGGGTTGAAATCTTCTCTAGGTTGACTCCCTTTAATCTACACTGGGCCTAGGTCAGGGGTCGGCAACCTTTCCCCTTTAAGGGCTGAGGAACTTCAGCTCCCAGAAACCTCAGCCATGTTGGTCAATAGTCCCATGTTGGCCAATAGCTCTTGGGATTCTGGGAGCTGAAGTCCCTCAGCCCTTAAAGGGGAAAGGTTGCCTACCCCTGGCCTAGGTCATAACAATCCCTCAACTGGTAATTATACCAATATATATATATTGAAATCTGGAGGACAAGTACGCTTAGGTTATAAACTGGTTTACCTGAGCCAGCTTAAAATTAGAAGCAGGTGGCATCCTGATAGTATCAGATGCATTTAGCTGCCAAAATCACTGCCCAGGTGAAGCCCGGCTCCATCACCACTCCAAGGGGCAATCCTCACACATTTTTCGAAGGCAGGAGTTTTCTGGCTTGAAAAAAATGGCCACCGAAGTGCCCCTCGGAGTGGAGATGGAGCCAGGCTGCACCCAGGTGACGATTTCGGCAGCTAAATGCATCCGATACTATCAGGATGCTGCCTGCTTCTAATTTTAAACCAGCTCGAGTAAACCGGTTTATAATTTAATCTGATAATCTTTTTAGAGACAAAATTTAACAAGCAAAGGATATATTCTTGCTTCTGACACTAGGGGGTTGGGTGTTTTACTAGATTGCTTCTTAAAACTTTCCCTTAAATTAGGTAAAACTGCAGATTTTAACCCCAAATATAAACAAAGGTGAGGGAATAAACTAACTATAATAAGAAATCATTTTTAAAAATAAGG
>JAIPUX010001880.1:80670466-80707776 GCA_020142125.1 Phrynosoma platyrhinos
ATGTTTGAAGGTTAAAACTAAATAAATAAGCTACTAACCTACAGTGCTATTTTTACAAGAGATCCTTCCCAGCAGAGTAACTAGCCCTCACTCCATAACCAAAAAGGGAACAAATTGGTTGCAAGGAAAATGAATTAACCCCAACTTCACTAAAAATAAGACTTAAGTTCACAGTTGTCTATCAAATGGCAATTCTTAAATTCTCCTTACAGGGGGTTTGGGCCTGGGTCTGCAAAGAGGCAGTTGGAGGCCAAGTAAAAGATCCCAGGAGAAAATAGTTACTGGAGGGGCTGCAGCTTCAGTGGCTTGGTGGCTAAACTTGCCTTTGCAGACTGGATGGTCTTTTCTGCCCTTATTCTGCCCTCCCATATATGGAAGGAAATGTTTGTCTGGGTTGAACTGTTGAAGGTTACATTATGCTCTGCATCTTGCTTGGGTCTCTACATGGAAAGATATATCAGTTTAAAAAAAGAGAACATTGATCCCTTTCAAGCATTTAACACAGGGGGCTGCAAGGTTTATGTACCTGGGGCCGGTCACTGGTCCCCAGGTCTTCCGCTGGGCCGTGGGGGGGGGAATGGTGGTACTGCACATGTGCAAACGAGTCATACCTGCCATTTTGAAAGACAAAATGGTATCCACGACACGCGCAGGGGTTGGCGTTAGCGGGAGCCAGTCGGCGGTCTGGGTGCTGCCTGCGGGCCGTAGGTTGCTGACCCAATTTAACATAAGAACAGTATGTTGTTTGGCCCTCACAATTATTCATAACGTGTGTGTGCATGTGTGTCTGTCTATCTGTCAGAATTTTGGAGATTAATCATTATCAATACCAGCATACTATTTTATTTCTCATGTTTTTGTCAGGGATCTTTCTAGATTCCTTCCTTTCTCCTGAGTTTCAGGCTAACATCTCCTCAGTTTTCCTAATCTCCTGTCTACCAGATTAATTTTATTATTTAAAAATTCACTCCTCTATATTTTATATTATCACTTACTACAGGAAAATATATTCCGCCTCAATATTAGGAAGAAGTTTCTGAAAGTAAGAGCTGTTCATTAGTGGAGCATGCTCCCTCAGAGTGTGGTGGAGTCTCCTTCTTTGGAGGTTTTTAAGCCATCTGTTGGGGATGCTTTGATTACATATTCTTGCATGGCACAAGGTTGGACATGATGGAAATTGAGGTTTCTTCCAATTCTATGATTCTATTTTACACTCTCCACATACTGCTTTATTATATTGATGTTGCACAGGGCCTGTTTCTGTGGGTCAGCTGAGAGAACAACTATCACCGTTTGTAATTGCCATTCCACTTGGATGTGTGTGTGCGCGTGGGAACGACAAGAGAATAAATTGTTCTGTGTCACCTACAATTAATTTGGTCCACTTTGCTTTCATATGAAACAGGTAGGATGATCAGCCTGCTGGTAGATTTACAACTTGAGGAACAACACAGTGGAATGCCTGTGTGTGGTTCTGCTTACTTGTCACATGCAGCCTTATTGCCATTTTGGGACTTCTCCAGATTCCTCCCAAGCCTCTTTTAAATTTTAGTTTCCTGCTTGTTTCAATGAGTTACTTAGCTTGCTGCCAAAGTTTGGTGGTTGCTTTACTACTGATATTCATCAGTTTGCCATGGATATGGGGTACTTATAGCCTACAACCATATTCCACAAGGGATGAGAAGGAATAGACCTTCGGTCCTGCTTAAAGCTGCCCATCACAGATGTTCAATAACAACAAAATACAGAGAAGTCAAGAAGGAACATTCAAACCTGGCTTCATTTCTTACTTGCAAATTAGTTCCTTCACATGGAAGAATTCAGCCTTGCTATCTTCCATTTGCAATCTAAAGTGGTATGGTCTATCAACAGGTTTATTATTTCACCTGCTATTTTTTTTGTTGTTTGCTCATTTGTTTGTTTTACTTCTCCAGTCATCAAAAAATATTCTAAAGTAAACAAGGTTGATTGTGTACTGTGCACCTGATAGTAATGTATACCTGAGAGTAATGAAGTGTGAAGTAACTACAGGTAAATATCATGAATTGTATTTGAGATTTGTACAGCAACTACTTTATTATTTTCAAATGCAAACTTTTGCATTTAGTTTGCTATTTTACAATTTTACAAACTAAGTATAAAAGACCATAAATAAATGACATAAGTTATGTATACCTACGATTGATGGGGGGGGGGAATTACAAAGTAAAACAAAATAGAAAAATCTATATTTCTAATTGAGAGATCATTCAATTCTGCAAACCAAACAATGCACTGTTAAGATTTTTTTCTCCAGTATGGACTAAATTATCATATGCCTCATACATTCTAGCTTAAACCATAGTCCTTGCATATTCCAACATACTTGTAGTGATACAAAAAAATAAATGCACTCTTTTTTAAAAAATCTGTCTAATTATTATTCAGGATGCTTTCTTTCTGGTTATGAAAATGTCATGTAAAAGAAAAATACTGCTTTGAAGACCTGTTTACTGGCAAGAGCCAGCTTTTTTTCATTTTATACATATACATATACATATATATTTATTTAATACATAGATCCATCACAAAGTTAATACAGCAAGAAACCTGGACAAACATCAACCAGTGAGGCTGTGAGTAGAACAATTTTCTAATGTACAGAGGTTTGCTGTGTTAAGAATGTCCTGCTGATGTCTCTTCTGTGACCAGGGAGGAAAAAGGTGGTCAGTTCTCAATTAATTTCTGGGTTTTTTGGGGGGAGGGGATAGTATATGTGCATGATTTTTTTTCCTTTTGTCTAAGTCATGTTTAGTACATTGACTGCAATTGGAGTACACTGGTTTGCAGTCCATAGTATATGCCCTCTGGCTCCTTGACAGCACTGGCATCAGCACAACCATGTGAGCCAAGTAATATTGATCTTCAATTTTGTGTTCAGCAGACCAACAAAAATCATCTTAAAAACAGGAAAGAAAAGGACAAGAGGAAGAAGAACCAAGAATGAAAACTAACTCTCAAGCAATTTTAGGTCTATAGTCAAAGCCAAACATTTTAATGCAATATTTACACACTCCTTGAAGTTTTTCCCCCCAAGGCATGTTGGTTTGACTGCCCTGTTTGAGCTTGCTGTGCTGCATTGTATCTCAGTAGGGAAGCATATTCTACAACCAGAAAGCAGGTCGAGTGCATCAACCACTAAGCTCAAAATGTGGAATGGCATCTCCATTCCCTAGACTCCTGCATTCAGCTTGGTTCTAAGAAGAGTACACAGAAAATTAACAGTGAACTCTACAGACTCAGCAAACCCTGCTACATAGGACAAGTTAAGCCATTACTGTAAGAAACTTTATTGTAGCCTTGGACAGCAATTAACCCACATTAAGAACACTGGGTGTTTTTACAAACTTCTTGCTAATTTTCATCGATTTATCAATTTTGCTGAAAAAATAAGGAGTTTGCTCACCAGTCAATTTGTGGGCCCCAAATCCTTGCAGATGGACTACTGAATAATTTATTTCTGGGAATGGATAAGGATTGCATATTTCTGTTTGTGTTCAACAAAGCTTCCAGAACTTACTTTTCAAGAGGAAAGAGGAAAGGACTGTTTCTAACAGTTCAGTTAGAACTACCTGATGATGGATGAAGACTTCATCTCCACCTACTTTCGCTTAATGTACCACTGCTTCAATAATGAACAGGCTGCAGCAAGACTAATGGTTATCTGTGTTGTTCTTTATCACCATTATGGAACTCACTATGGATCACTCCACAACTAAAGTGAAAGTGCCCCCACTCTAGGCTGGAGAACTATTTGTTAAGGTTAGTGTGGCAGCTATGTAATAAAAGAATAGATACAGAACCATAACATTCAGGAGTGTTTGTGTGTTTTCTTGCTACTGTTGCATAGTTCACCCACTGGCCTCATAACTCAACAGCTCAGTGAGAAACTGTCAAGTTATCTTGAAATGCAATCTGCATGTTTACAGGTGGTTCTGTAGAACAGGCAACATACAAACACACATACATGCATGCACACATACAGACACCCCCTCCCCCAGGCCATATGCATACTCAGACATTCCTGGAAGAGATAATAAGTTATTTTCCATTCTATTAAAAATATTGACATTATCATAATGGCACACTTCACTGTCAAATGCAGTCTTAGCTTCTTTGAACTGGGTTCTGTGCTATGGCACCTAATCCTGTAATCCATCTGAATTATAGGGTTCTGCTACTTACACTCATACAGATGCATCAGTGACATGCAAAAGCAAAACAAACATCCCCCCAAATTTTTTTTTAATAAATGGAGTGAGAAAAAAGAAGTCTGTAGGGCTTTCATACAGTACATTCCTTAGATGGCAATGAAAGAACCATATCTGGGCCTCATTGTCTTTTGTTTTTGTTGCCAACAACAACAATAAAAAAAACTTTTCAAAAGAAGAAGAAACCTATAGAGATAATGTTCAAGTTATGCTGTTTATAAACAGTCCATGTTCTCTACAGTCAGTGCTCAACATAATTGGGAGACTAGTCAGTTTTTGCCTCTGGTCTGTTATCCTCCAAGATCACGGTGGCCACCAGAAAGGGCTGAGTATGAGAGCAGGATCCACTTTTCCCTATCAAAACAAAAACAGAAAAAACAGTAGATCAGACAAATGCAAGGTCTCCAGATGAGAAGCTCTGACACTATTAGTCCTTGGTGCAAGGATGGCCAACAGAAATACCTTTGACTTTAATCACAGAAAAAGTCTAGTATTTCTCTTGTATGTATCAAGATGCATATATTTGCTTGAAACTCAATCCAGGTTTAATTATATCCACAAGTGTAAGCATAGAAATGTTTGAAAGCTTTGAACTTTAGAAACTGCCTTATTTCCTGCGTATAAGACTACTTTTTAACCTGCAAAATCTGTGGTTAAAGTGGGGGGGGGTCGTCTTATACACCGGGTATAAGGCTAAGGAGGATAGGGGTGCTAAAAATCTATATTTTGACTGGAAAAATGGGGGGTCGTCTTATACGCGGGTCGTCTTATACGCCGGAAAATACGGTACTTTCATTGTTCAACTGAAGGAAGACATATAACATGAAGGCTCAATGTTGCCTTTAGAGCATGATACCTTGGGAGATCTATTGTATTCATTTCCCAGACAGTCACTGAGGGGTTATCCACACAGGAAAAATGTCCCTGGAAGTATCAAGACTTTCTAGTTCTTTTTGTTTTGATTTTACCTGCATATTCATGGTTTTGCATCTAAACTTTCTTGAAATACTTCAGGTTTCCCTCACTCCTCCTCCTTATCTTTTTTCTCCATCTCCCACTGATCACATGTCACATCTAGTTTCAGACAACATTTCAGAAATCGCCTTTCATCAATTTCCACTGAGACCCCTTTAATTATTATTCAGGAGTTATAGTCAAAGTGTTAAAGTGATTTAGCAATATTACACTAGTAAAGGATTAGGACCATTTTCTTTTATTGCTAGCATTCCTTTTTCCCTCAGTTGGGCTATGTTGACTCTATTGTTCTGGGAACAGTTGCTATGTTTCATGGTGGTGGCCATTTTAACTAGCTCTGGGATAACAGAAACACAATGCCATGGAGAGGTACATTTCATTTTGGGAATAATGGTTTAATTTAAACTGACTTGGAGACTGGAAACAAAATATTTTTTTTGTAAGTGCTAGGAGTTCCCTGTGAATGCTTTAGATTAGGAAAATGTCATGGAGGTCTCCAAAATAACAATATTAAAATATTTGGAAAGGACAGGATCAAAACCAGGGACCTTCTGGTTTGTTTCAGTTCATCCAGAAGGCCCCCGAGGCAATTTTTCTCATTGGTACTTCAGATATTTTGGACTACTGCTCTTCAAATCTCTGACCATTGGCCATGCAAGCAGGGGGTTCTGGGAAGTGAAGTTCAAAATATCTGTTGGAACAAAGACAAAGCCAGTGTTCCAAGGAAAAGGAGAAGCAAACATTACTAAGGGTTGTAGTGACAGTACTCTATGGGGGAAAGCAGACGGCGCTTTGCGCCATCTTTGAGACAAGGAAGGGGAGGGGCAGCTTCATGCTGAGCACCCCAACCCCTTCCCGAACACATCAACGGAGCGCCCATCACTCTGCATGAGCGGTGCTCTGACAACGTACTTCCGCCGCAGCGTCCGCACACGCTGCAGCGGAAGAGATACCGAAGGTGCACCCAATGCCTCTTATTTTAGCGCTCCTTCCAGGGCCTGAGAAGCTGCAGTTGGGGCCAAGGAGTGTGGCCACCTCGACCCCAATCTGCAGCTTCCTGGGGCAGCCCACGGCCACCTGTCTGCTTGTGTTATAGGTTAAGTTCTTATTAGCACTAAAGATCCCAAGAAGCTCTCCTGAGGTACTTGGATGCTACTAGTAAACAATATTAGGATATACTAACAAACGGTCTACTTAACTCCATTTAAGCTACTTTCCTATGGAGATGAAGTTCTATTCAGGAGACTTTTTCTAAATAGTTGCAATCTGCAGATAGCAAGGTGATGTACATTTACAACTGAGTGACTTTATTTACAACTCAGATGCTCTGCTGAATTATACAACAAAATAAATGTCTACCCATATGAATGGAGGCTGTTGGTCTCTGTGTGGTAGTATGTATAACACTGGCCTGGTCCAGAGATCTGGGAGCTCAGAAATGTGAACCTGTTGCTGTGCTTCAGAGTTCACAAATTCTTCTACATTAAGATGACTGGTAGGATTGTATAATGATGTTCCCCATTTTGACAATCTGTTTTGTAGAAGAAAGAGCAAGGATGGATATCTGCTAGTACTACTACACCTTTGGTACTTCAGCACACATGTTGAGATTCTCTAATTATTTATGGATTCAGCAAACACATGATTCAAAATAGAAATGTACATATTTTACAGGGTTGTAAATGAAGCAGGTGAAAATTAAATTCTAAAATTCTCTACATTTGTAGGTCCATCTGGGATAAAAAATGAGGTATATCCAAGGGTCCGATCTCTGGTCCGTACATTCAAAGCAGCCAGAGAGGGAGCATCCAATTTCAATTATACCAGATTAGGAACAGATAAAGTTCTTAAATCTTTGCCCACAATGCTGTTTTCCTGGATGAACATTTCTTCCTCTTCCTCCTCCTCATTGTATGCTTTTTTTAAAAAAAACTGGGCAGATAGCTGTTTTAGGGACTAATGTTCATCATGCAAATAACAGGTAAGACATAAAGGATTAAACCCCTACCTCTCCCATCCTAGTCCTAGTTGGAATTTGCATGTGAAAGTTGCTTTAAAAAATAGAATCTGATTATAGATCATCTTGTTTGACACTCAGAAACTAATGGGACTTCAGTCATAAATAAGCATCTTATTTTTTTAAAGTGAATTTAGTAGACATGATGTTAAAATATGACTGTTAAGGCACCTTTAAAAAGGCACCCACCAACCAACCAGAGAAGCTTTTATGTGTAATTCTGCAAAAAGGTTTTGCTAAACTGTCAGAATCTGACAGAATCCAAAGTTAGCATCTCCTGTTCCCAACAGCTTGCTTTCAGAATCAGGTTCATAGTGGAAGCATAGTGGTTAAAATCAGTAAGTTGTTGTTACAAGTGACAAAAAATGATGAGAGTGACATTGAGAATATGGCAGGTTTGACTTGCTCAATTCACTCAGTACTCCTGGCTTCCAAATAAATGCAGTGGTTTCTAACAAATCAGACTCAAGTGTCATTTTCTTTTTGTGCTGAAGCTTCTGTCACAAACAGAACTAGAGAGACTCAGGTCAGAGGGTGCCGGTGGGGGAATCAAAGCTGAAGACCTAATAGGTGATGTTGCTGTCCTCCAAATAATAAGCACAGTTGAAATGGTTCTAACAGGTGATGTCACCTCATGACAGTTTATTTTTTGCACAGCTTTTCTGGCATGCTGCTCTGGTTACAAAAAGTAGTTCAGATTTTGGATTGAAGGATGAAAATTTTATGTGCACTTACTTGGGAGTAAGCCACACTGAACTCAGTGGAACCTTTAGGTAAGCATGGATGGAATTGTACAGCCTACTATTTTTAACTGGCAGAACAGGGGGAAAAAAACAAAACAAAAAAGGGGGTATAATAACACCTGAAACATTTCTCCCTTTATCAGCACTCCACAAATTTTGTTCAACATAGATGACGAACCTACTGTCCAAAGTAGTAGGTGATTAAAAACACAAAAGAAAACAAACAAAAAAAACATCCAATTGATACAAACAGCTGGATGTAGAAAACTTTGGCAACTGAGACTGGAAATGCAGCACTTTTCCAACTCCAAGTGGTCTTTAGAAGGGAAATCACAATAAAGGGATCACATTCATTTATCAAAGCCAGATGTATATAAAGAATGGATGTTTCAGTTCTGGCATTAGCTTATATGCTGTCTCAGTATTGAGAATCCTAAGCCAGACAACATATCACATCGGTTCTGTAATTGTGTGGCAAGAGGATTCAAATGGAGGATTGTTTGAAACTGATCTACCAAACAATTCTCATCTTGCCAAGGATGGGCTTTTACAGACTGCCAGAAATAATGCAGCTTGAGGCCACTTTAACTGTCCTGGCTCAGTGCTAGGGAATCATGGGAATTGTATTTTTTTCTGGGAATTGAGCCTTCTCTGTCAGAGAGCTCTGGTGCCACAATAAACTACAGTTCTCATGATTCCTTACCACAGAGCCAGGACAGTTAAAGTGGCCTCAAGCTGCATTATTTCTGGCAGTCTGTAAAGGCCCAATATTTTGTGTTACTCATGAATATAAGACCAGTTTGAGGGCACAGGGTTGGATGCATATATAGCTGATGTTAAATGTGAGGAAGTGCCCAAAATGTAGGTACAGGTATGGGTACTGGCAGGGGTCAGCATGACGTAGTTGAGCACTGGCCATGACTCTGGTGACCAGGTTCTGAATCCCTGCTTGGCTATAGAAACCCATTGGGTGACCTTGAGCAAGTCACACACTCACACCCTCAGAAAACACTATGATAAGTTCACCATCAATCAGAAAAAAAATTGAAGGCACACAACAAAAAGAATAACCACAACAACAACAGGTACTGACGATTGCATTGCAGAGGGGCAGGATAACAACAACAACAACAACAACAACAATAATAATAATAATAATAATAATAATAATAATAATAATAATAATAATAACAATAATAATAACAATATAAAAATATTATTATTATTAGTCTAGGAAACTAGTACAGACTTTTTTCCACAGAATATTGGTCATCATCTGCCTATACCAATACCTGACATCCCTGTGCTAGCTGCTTCTAGAATTCAAAGCAAGTAAGTCTGAACAATGTACTGTACACATCACAAAAGGGAACCTAAATTCCATGAGCTCATAAACAGGTTTATTAGGAATCCTGGCACGGGAGATGGGGGAAGCCAGTGCAAACTGAGGCCAATCCAAGTGATGGAGCGTAAATCTCTACCAGTGAACCTATACAGTGTCCAAGGGAGAACAGCTTCCTCTTCTTTCCTAGTTATATGAGGGCAACTTGCTAATATCTAGGTGCACCCCTATAACCAATGAAGGGCTAAGTTGCAAGCCTGGAAGCCTTTAGGGGTCCTTGATCATCCAGGACAGATAAGCTGCACAAGGAGGTACTGAATACCTCCATGCACAATACCTTTAGAAGTAGCTACACCATAAGCCAACAAGAGGGTTCTGATTTCAATCTCACATCATGTATTAAATAAAATATTTAGGATAATTGCCTTATAATAAAATGAAAACAAAAATGTACATTCCTAGCTATATTCCATACATGAATTTTGTTTTATTATCAGTGTGGAAACAAAAACTTCAAGAACACAATGAAGAAACTATACTTCCACTGACCTTTTCAGTGTTGAACCATCAGTTGTGTTTTGCAAGGCCAAAAGGATGGATATCTGGAAGATCCTTAGTCAAGAAGGGCTGATTAGTTGTTGTCAAAAAGGGTGGCAGCATGACTCAGGGTGGCATAAAAACAACCAATATTCCCTCTTTCAGAAAACAATAATCCAGTAATCCACAAAGTTTGCTCTGCCTCCACTTGCAAACAAACAGATCTTCGAGTCAGAGACACTGATCAGCCAAAGGATACTCTCCCTCAAGTTTTCTGCAAGGTACCATTGATCCTTAAGGTATGCCAACATTTCCTGGTACAGAAGATTCTTCATTCCAATACAAGATGGGAAAACTGTGGTTTATTCCACAGATCAAACACAATGACTGTAATCCCAATGGCTGCTGGTGGAACAACAGTGTTCTTCTTTTAAGCACAGTATCTGGCAGCAAACACAGCATCAGAACTTGTATGTGATGTTATATAGATACAGATATATTACATAATGTTGATCCACATAGAAGTATATTCCAAGAAACAATTTGTTCCAGGCCTGTTCTCAAATGACTAGTTGTCATTTCTGTAGGTTATTTCCACGCAACACTCTCAGCAATCTTTATATATCAATCAATGCTGCAAATCACTTTTTTATTATTAATATTATTATTTCAAACACCGAGGAGGAGAAGTAAAAAAAGTGCAGTTCTTCAATTAAAGTGCATGGATGAGGTAAACTAATTTCAAGAGTTTAGAGTTTATTCAGTACTGGCTCAAACCGGAACCATTCTGCCATGCATTTGTTGCATTTGGGTCCTCATTGCCTGGACGCTGCTCAGAATCTTATTCTGGTGTGCAATGGCCGTAATTCCAATTCTCAACAGATCACTGGATTAAACAGAAAGGAGGAAGCTGAATAGTGACAACTTTATGGCAGAGGTGGATACAATAAAACACATTACAGACAAAAACACACACACAAATAAAATAATGCAAAGCAAGGTTAATGAACAGAAATGTGTAATTAAAAATCTGAAGACACTGTGGAAGGTATTTTGACATGATGTTATCTAGCCTCATATGGGCTTGTAGCCCTGCAAATGTTGTTGAACTGCAACTTCTATCATCTTTCTCAACTAGTTATACTGATTAGGGCTGATGAATCTAGAGAGCCATACATTGTCCATGCCTGTTTTAGACTAAAAAACATTCCAGTGCTCTGATGAGTGTAATGATTTGCAGCACAAAGCAAAAGAGGCTGATTAAATCCAGATTTACCAGTTTTTTTGTTATACCGTTGAGTACTTACTCCTGGTTCATATGCACTACAGCCTCTAGGGTAGTATAGCTGGCAGCTGTGAAGTTATCCTTGTATCGCTCCATCTTAATAGCTTGGAGCCAATCTCCAACAGAAACTATGGCAGAAAATTCAGGAGAACTTGGATCCAACAAAGCAGTATTAGGCCTAAGAACATAAAATAACAGATTAAAGAGATATTAGCTGAACAAGAAATAGTAGTAATAGTAGTCTTTAGATTACACAATCATTTGTATTCAGTGTAGATGAGAAAGACATGAGATCCTTGAAATGTTGGCAAATTAAGACTCATGAGGTACTAAAAGCATGGATTTTTCTTATATGGGGCCAAAAATTCTAGAATCTCGGAGGACTAAATTTGCAAAGTCTGAAAAAGCACAGAAGGATTCACTATCTGCTGAAAATAATGTAGCTACTGAAGTTATAATTCCAACACTGGATATTTAAAAAATTGTCACACAGCCTTCAACATTTGTGACAGCCCTTCATTGTCATCCTACTGTCTTAGGAATGTGTGTATAAACACACACTGAAATCTTGCATCACAGTAATAGTTATAAATGTGTAACTAATGTGTTACTATGTCTCACCCCTGACCTCTTCAAATTTATATTAACAGCCAACAGCTTCATCACACAATGGAGATCTAATTTGCTGGAGATCAGAGTGTAACAGGATGATGCTTCCTGCCCCACCTACCATCAATCTGTGGTGAGACAAGGAGTTGTGATAGGGTCCTGCTTTTGATTGTTGCATTGCAGAACACCAGTAGCACGGGCCTGCAGACATTACCCTTTTGCACCCTAATCATAATCAGAACAGACCTCCATTGCTGTGTATGGCTGCTGGCTGTTAAGATAAGTTGCCATTTTTTATGATCATAGCAATAATGTCATGATCATGAATATGGAGCAATTACAGAGCCATAACTCTGGTTACAAATCTGTATCTGCAATGCCATACCTTGGCTTCAGGCTATTAAGCTCTTCTAGGTCAGTTCACATTCTCACCATTTTTCTCCACATAGTACATCCCAACTGTTACCAGTGACACATCTGTGAGGAGACCTTAATAACTGATCAGAGACCTCATGGATATTTAAACACAATACTACTTGCCAGAGATTTTTTAAAAAAGTGCTGCCATATTTGCACATACTTCTGTGATTTCTTTGCTGTGGAAGGACTAAGTCACAGGGAAAGAACTAAGTGCTTCATGGGGGCAGACAGAACTCAGGTTGTGTTGAGGAAGACTGTGACTTGTCAAGACCATGTGGCACCCTGGTCTGGAAAATGACATGGATATGGGAAGATATGAAAGGAACTGGAGCAAATGGTAACAGAGTTACTACAGTTCAAGTGGCAGGTGCAAGAGTCAGCATTTGGCAAGCAATGCATCATGGGAGACCTGATGCAACATGCACAGTAGGTAAGACAAGACATGTATGCATCATGGGAGGTCTGATGTAACAGTCCTGATGCAACAGGCACTGGGGATGAAACTAGTCAGGTTTCATTAGTGCATGGCTGTCATATGTTCCTAAAAAGACTACCATATATGGGAGAGGCTCAGAATTTCTGTTGTTGGTTAGTTGTGGTTGGTGGTTGGGGAAGCACTTTGTTGGTCTGTATAGGTGTGAGTATTCAAGACAGATATCTTTGTAAATATTTGCAACGAAGGTTAGAGCTCTCATTAGGTGAAGTTTCACTGTCCAGCAATTCATTTCTCCAAGCTGAAAGCAGCAGCATGTGTGTGGGAAGATTTTTCCTGTGCTATCTGGAGCAAGACTCTTTACAGAGATCATCTTCTAGGCATTCCTGCCTACATGCATCCACTCTGCATGTGTCTATGCTAGATCCTGCTTGTCTGCATACCACAACATGGGTTATGGGCCCAGTGTGCACGTAGAAAATGCCTGAGTGGTTGTGAGTGTTCCAGAATTGCCAGTGGTGTACTGTTGAGGGTAAAGAAGTCCTGGGATTGAGTGAGTTAATGTGTTTCCCTTACTTTCAGTGCCATTATCAATATGCTGGAGAAACCTTATCAAGCTTCCATGTGTGTTGGCTGCTTACCTGGGCCGTTGGCAGTTTGCCCAGAAGTCCATCTGCATCTTTCTGTTGTTGACACAGAGCAAGAAAATAGGAATGGCTATTAAATTTCAGAAGCTTAGTGATGAAAATTATGCTTCTTGAAAAATCTATATGCAAACTCTACTGATAAAACAGGACATATGGAACATTGTGCAAAACCAACCAGATCTAACAGACAAATCTCAGATTGATGAGGATTGCAAGTTGAGGGCCTCGATTGTCTAGAAATAAGACAATTGAATCACATCAGGGAAAAGCAGACAGCTTTTGATGTGTGGCATGTCTTGGAATGAATTCATCAGCCCAACATACCTTTACAAAAGATACTTTATTATAGAATATTGTATGGCTGTAAGTTGCAGGAGGGTGCTTCTGTAACTACTCATCTGGAGAAAATGGATAGCTTGTTTGCAGAGTGCAGCAACAAAGGCATTCAGATGGAGGAATCTCAAAAGTTCTTAATACTCCTGAGCAGCTTGACCAGTGAATGGGACTTTTTGATGTATGGCCTACAGGGAGTCGCCGAGGCAGATCTGAAGACTGAGCTTGTGGCTTCAAGAATCCTGGAAGAGGTCCAGAGATGAGACTTTGAGGGAAGATCTAGGGAAGCTGGGAAAACAAGATGGAGGCAGCCAACCACCAAAATGTCCCAGGAGGGGAGTGCTGCCATCTACAGGACTAAGTGGTGCTTTTCCTGTGGAGAGACTGGACATTTCAGGAAGGACTGTCTGAGAGTCTCAGCAGCAAAGAAGGGATGGGAGGGTTGTTTCTACTATAGAGGGTGTTGTGAGTGGGGAAAAGGGAGATCCAGTCTGGATTTTTAGATAGTGGGTGTTCCTACCACATGGTACCAGACCAAGGGAGACTACAGAACCCAAAGCCAGCACAAGTAGACACAGTGGTGTTTGCTGATGGTGAATCTGGTAGGGTGGAGTTTAAAGGGTCTGTATATATCCCAGGGCTGAGGAAAACATTTGATAATGTTTTGTGTGCACCTCAACTGCAGAATTCCCTTGTGAGTGTGGCATCCCTAACCAATGATAGGTTTGAAGTCCATTTTAAGGGGGATGCAGGAGTAATATCCAAGGAGGGGGCAGTGTGTGGTAAAGCTGTCAAGAAAAATCATGTATACCAACATGGTGGCACAGATGCAGTGTAGCAATGTTACTAACAAGCCATTGCATGAAAATTGTGCACACTATTTTCATAGGGTGATGGGGCAAAGGTTTCAAAGGTTTGAGAAACTTAGAGAAGGTATGCCCAGATTTCAAGGTGGAGAAATGCAACAGCTACTTTGTGCAGTGTGTAAAAGGGTGAAAGTCAAGGCTTACCTAGTTGACAAAGTAAGCAAGTGTGCCACCCAGAGGCCTTTTCAGGTGGTACATGCAGACTTGTCAGGACCACACCAAGTCAACAGCATAGGGGGAAACAGGTTCACCTTGCTCATAGTGGACTGACACACCCAGTATTCCTTCATTGCCTTATTGAAAACCAAGTATGAAGCTGCTGACCAGATCAAAAAGTGGGTCAATGCCATTGAGAGGGAGCTTCCCTACAAGGTGGGCACAATTGTGACTGATAGGGGCAGAGAGTTCCTTGCCGAAAGTCTGTAGCAGTGTTTTAGGTAAAAGGGAGTTCAGCACAAAACCACCAATCTGACTTGCCCAGCCGAGGATGGTTTAGCTGAAAGGCGAATTGGCATGATTAATCAGATGAGAGATTGCATGGTAGAAGACGCTGGGGCACCGCCAAATTTGTGGGCAGAAGTCACAAAGGTTGTATGCCATACCATTAACAGGATGTGGTGCAGTGCAATCAATCAAACTTCTTACTTCCTGATGCATTGGGGAACACCCAATTTAAAGACCTTGAGGGTTTTGGGGTAGTTTGCTTCTGTATTGATTCCTCCACAGTTCCAAAAGAAAAATGAACCAAAGAGCCAGAGTTTAAGGTTCATGGGCCACAAGGGGAATAGTTACAGATTTCCATTCGGTGGTGGCAGAGTCCTGTACTCAAAGAGTGCAAGGTTTGAAACACATTCTGGATGGGAAAAGATCCATAGTAACCATGATGTTTTTGTAAAGTTGGGCAACCCAGGTACAAACATCAAAAATGGAGGGGTGGATGCATCCAGAAATGTGAAGGAAGAGGAACCTAGCACTTCACATCAGCCTAGCACTTCTGTGAACACATAAACACACACACAAACACCAAATCAGGAAAAAGTTCAGAGACATGACATCCAGGATAGCAGTAGTGACACTGAGTATGAGCATGGCAGACTAGGGTCATCATTCCACAAAGAACTCAGCAAGTCAGGAGACCACCATGAGGCATGAGCCTGTACTGTTGCAGTTGAGGATTACAAAGATATGCTCCAGTACCCAGTTAGTGAGCAAGACTGTAGCCATGGATCAGGAGTTTAGTGCATTGGTGGACAGGAGAGTGTTTGAGGTGGCTGACAAGCCTGTAGGGCAGAAAGTGATTGGTTGCAGGTGGGTCTATAGGAAAAAAGACATGACTGATGGGACAAAACCAGGTTGGTACTCAAAGGAGTGTCTGAAAACTATGACAGGATGTTCTCACTGACAGCTAAGGCAGAAAGTCTCAGGATGGTGCTTGCAGTAGCTGCCAAAAGGAGGTTAGTTGTCAATCATTTTGACTTTGAGATAGCATACCTCAATGCCACCTGAGAGGAGACTGTATTCATGGAGCAAGCTCCTGGGTATGAGTGTGAAGGCAGCGACAAGGTCTACAGGCTGAGGAAGTCTTTGTATGAGCTCAAGCAAAGTGCCAGATGCTGGAATCTGTGCATACACAAGGAGCTATTGAGGCTAGGTTATCTGTGCAGTGTGGCTGATGCATGTGTGTATATGAAGGGCAGCATAATCCTGGCCATTTATATTGATGATATGTGTATTGCAGCCAGAGATCAGGAAGAAATCAGACTGATGCAATGTGAGGTGGCACAAAAATTTAAGATCAAGGACCTTGGACATCTAAGGAACTACCTTGGGATAGAGGTAGAAAGGGTCCAGAGTGGTGGTTTCAGGTGGTGCCAGAAAAGAAAGACAGAGAAGCTGATAGAGGAGACTGGCTTGAGAGAAGCCAAGGTTGTGAACAGCCTGATGATGCTTGACTATCAGAACTTGGAGTCAGAAGAGTTGTTTGAGAGACCGGATTTGTATCACTCGGTGATAGGGAGTCTGTTAGTTTTGGCAAACAACACCAGGTCAGACATTAGCTTTGCTATAGGGGTACTGATCAGGAGAGCTGTGAAGCCCAGGCAAGTGGACTGGATGGCAGTGAAGTGTATTGTGAAGTATTTGAAAGGCAGAAAAGAAGGATGCTTGGTGATAACAGGAGGGATGTCTGAGCTGGAAGGTTTTGCTGACAGTTGTGCCAATAGTCCTGTCATCTGGAGATCCAGAAAGCAAGGCTGCATAGCACTTAGTACAAGGGAAGTGGAGTTTGCTGAGTTGTCAAAGGTTGTAAACAAAATACAGAGTGCTAGGCAATTGTTGAAAGACATAGAACTGTGGTACAGCAACTGTGATAAATGAGGACTCACAGGCATGCATTGGTATGGCAGAGTCGGAAAATTTGAAATGCAGGACCAAGTACATCACAGTGAGATATTAAAATGTGAAAAAGCTTGTGCAAAATGGGATACTGAAGCTGCAGTATGTTGGTACAGACGGCAACATAGCTCACATTTTCACAAAGCCACTGTGGAGCACCACAAGAGGTTGGCTAGCAGGCTGGGTATCAGTGGATGAGGTCTGCATTATACATGGGACAAATGAAAGGACACATGGAACACATTGCATGTCATTTTGGAGAGGATTGTCAAGACCATGTGGCACCCTGGTCTGGAAAATGACATGGATGTGGCCTCTGAAAGGAACTGGAGCAATGGTAACAGGGTTACTACAGTTCAAGTGGCAGATGCATGAGTCAGCATTTGAAAAAGCTGTGCATTATGGGAGGTCTGATGCAACATGCATAGTAAGTGAGACCAGCTAGGTATGAATCATGGGGGGCTTGATGCAACAGGTGCTGGGGATAAAACCAGTCAGGTTGCATTAGTGAATGGCTGTCACATGTTCTTAAGATCACCACCTATATATGGGTGAGGGTCAGAATCTCCGTTGTTGGTTATTTGTGGTTGGTGGTTGATGAAATACTTTGTTGGTCTGTATAGTCTGTGAGTAAGCAAGAAGGATGTCTGATACTCTTTATATCTTTGTAAATATTTGCAACAAAGATTAGAGCCCTCATTGAGTGAAGTCTCGCTGTCCACCGATTCATTTCTCCAAGATGAAGGCAGCAGCCTGCATGAGGGAGGATTTTTCCTGTGCCGTCTGGAGCAAGACTCTTCACAGAGACTATCTTCTCAGCGTTCCTGCCTACGTGCATCAACTCTGCATGTGTGTATGCTAGATCCTGCTTTTCTGAATACCCCAACATGACTATGTACAAGTTCTCAGCTTAGGAGAAACAGTCTAAAATGGGATTAGTTTACATGTGCCTTTTACCACAATTTGTTTATGATACATGGTGGCCAGAAGGGAAAAATGTGATGCAAATATTGCAGGATAACACACAATTGACCATTTCCAGAAGATGTCTTTTCAGTCTTGGTGGTTTAACTGTACTATTTGATTCTCCTTGAATTTCACAGAGGGAACTCTGTTTCATTCAAAGCCACCTGAAATAATAACTCATGTCCCAATAGGAAGAAAATTTGTTGAGAAAGAAATATCCTATCCCTGTGCTCATGCTATCTGTTGGGAAAGGGTGAATCTAGCTCAAGTCAACTTAATAACAAAAGCAACAAAAACAACATAATAAAAACTGTGGAATTGTGTTCTCATACATTTAGGAAGTTGAGGGTACAAAGAAGGCTTCAGCCAGGCATTTTCCCAGTCTAGACTGCAAGCAAGCTAAATCCTGGCATACAAAACAGGGATGCCTGTAAATGAATCCACTTTAACCAATCAATTCTTGACCTATATGTGTGCCAGGATTAGCATGAAATAATAGTGACTTTGATTTCTGTGTTGTTGTTTTTTTTTTGGTTTTGTTTTTTGTTTTTTTGGAACATATGTTTCAGTTTCCCAATAGTGATACTGTGTCATACTTAAAAAAAAAAAAGAATATGCAGAGCATATATTAATACAATTGTTTATTTTTTAACATGCTTGGCACATGGCTCTGGTTTTCAATAGGCTACCACTAAGATCACATAATCTATCATTATTTTCCTCTTTAAAAAAATGTACCGTTTTCATTTATTTAAAATACACAGGATCAAAGACTGGGTGTATTAAAAACTATTCTAAGTCATTGGCCAGTATTATTCTCATCCTGAATGAATGCTGCTTCTCATTCTTTGTGGTCACCACACCCCTTTCTATAGCTGATATATTTAGCATGCATCAAAGGGAAAGCTATGCATAATCATAAAAGGCCATTCTGTTTTCTGGTATTCATTGAACAGAGGCACACGTAAGCACAAACATAGATATTTTGATTTGCAAGTCATGCCTTTATAAATGGTACTTGTGTCACTTGGAGGAAATCCACAGCAAATATCAGATACTACCTTGCCCTAGTAACCAAAAATTGGCAAAAATCTATGCTAAACTAAATGAAAACCAAATACTACTGGAGAGGTTAAACAGTTGACAGGATGCAGCCCCCCCCCAAAAAAAAAAAACTGAGCATGGGCGGGGGGTACACTTGCTGTGTTACACATGCAATTAAAATGAACTGGAGGAAATAGAATGACTGCAATCTCAGAGAGTTAATAACCTGTCTATGCTATTGTGAATGTTAAACTGGATTGTTAGCACTGGCAGTTGGTGGTTCCCACATAAGTGGGGCAGTACATCCACTCTGGGTTTTTAGTCTGAACGTGAAAGAGACTATCCCATATTCTGAACCTTGGAGGGTGATGGATAAGATCCCACATCTTGCATAGCTATTTTTATTCCAGACTAAAACCTGAAGCAGATTTACTACTCCACTGACCTAGAAGCCATTGGCCACCATCAATTTTCAGCAGTTGAATTTGGTATTCCCTAGTCTTGTTCATGGCATCTCATTGAGCAAATATGTAATAGTTATTTCCCTCATAAATATGCCATTTATAGAATATTTTCTTCTTCCTTTATACCTTTTCTTTGGTCAACAACAACAACTTGTTCCTGGATACCCATGACTGATTATGAATCTTAGGAAAAATCCCTCTGCTTTAGTAGGGACCACATACATACATACATACATACTTACATTGCCTGCATTCCTGTTCATCTATCCCAGGGTCGGGCAGTTTTTCTTACCTGGGGCTGGTCCGCTGGCCTCCAGGTCTTCCGCGGGCCGAGGGGGGGAAATGGCGGCGTGTGTGCTCATGCACACGTGTGGCCCCACCGACCGCCACCGCCGTGCACATCTCAGCCACCATTTTGTTTTCCAAAATGGCAGTCGCAACTCATATGTGCATGCACAGTACTCCTGAACATTCACAAACGAGTTGCAGCCGCCATTTTGTTTTCCAAAATGGTGGCTGTAGCTAGTTCGCACATGCACAGCAGTACTGCACATGCGCAAACGAGTCATGGCCACCATTTGGGAAAACAAAATGGCGGCTGTGACGCGCACCACGGTGGTGGCAGGCATTGGCAGGGGCCAGTCCAAAGGCATCGGGGAGCCGACCCCAGCCCGCAGGTTGCCAACCCCTGATCTATTTATTTATTCCAGGGGTAGGCAACCTTTCCCCAGAAGCCTCAGCCATGTTGGCCAATAATCCCATGTTGGCCAATAGCTCCTGGGATTCTGGGAGCTGAAGTCCCTCGGCCCTTAAAGGGGAAAGGTTGCCTACCCCTGATTTATTCCATTTATTGAACTGCTTCATTTACCTGCAAGCTGAGATTCCAGCATGCCAGTCTAAAAACTGGGTGTTTCTTTTTGTTTTGTTTTTTAATGGTTTGTATTTGAATTTTTATATTAATCTGTCATTGTTTTAATTGGTAGCTGATTTAATAATGTTTTAAGAGGGGGAGGGAATATACTGTTTTATCTTTATTGTTCTTTTAATTGTTGTAAACCGCCCAGATTGGTTCACCATAGGGTAGTATAGAAATAAAAATTATTATTATTATTATTATTATTATTATTATTATTATTATTAAAAACAACTTCATGAATAGCCCCATCAGTAGCTAAGGTAGTACATGGAACCTAGAAAGCTTTATTCCCAAGCCTCTTATATATATTATGGGCTGCATCCTGGGAAGCCACCATCTTGTTGCCCCTAACCTCCCTCACCAGTTTCCCAAAACTCTCAATACACTCAAGCTTTTAAAAAAGTATATTGATGTGATTATGGCAACACTATAGTGAACCTATCATGAGATTTTCTTGGCAAGATTTCTTCAGAGGGGTTTTGCTTTTGCCTTACTCTGAGAATAAGAGATTGACTTGCCCATGGTCACCCAGTGAGTTTCCATGGCTGAGCAGGGATTTGAACCCTGGTCTCCAGAGTTATAGACCCATGTTCAAATCATTACACAACACTGGCTCTCTTCCAAAGTCATCATTATTCACAGAAAGAACTCTCATCAACAAAGGTTTCCCAAAATCCAGTGTCCTCCAGAAGTCTTAGATTCTGTCTCTCAACAACTCCAGACAGGACCAGGTTAGGAGAGGATTGGATACTTACCTAGCATTTTGCAGAGCTGCCTAAACTCTAATGTTATCAAAATGTTCAGGCCTAGTTAGGAAGGGAATTACTATATTTGTTGAAGTATTATTTCCAGAAACCCACAAGAAACTTGCCTGCACAAAGTGGGCTTTCTGCTGCATTTTTTTAAAAAAAAAGTTCTGGCTGGAGCTGTGAAGGAAATTTCAGTTTCAGCACAGAGGCTGAGGTGAGTTACAGCTGCCTGTCACTACCAATATATTCCCTCATTCATCATCATTAGGAAAGCACAGCTGACCTGGAATTTTCAGAGCCTGTCCTCTTCAAGCTGTTGGGGTTGCGGATGAGTTTGTCTAGCATGTTGACAATCTGTCCAAATTTAGGCCTGTCACTTCTCTCCTTCTGCCAGCAGTCCAGCATCAACTGATGGAGTGCAATTGGGCAGTCCATCGGGGGCGGCAGCCGATAGCCCTCTTCAATGGCTTTGATAACCTAACAAACAACATTTTCAGAGGCCTAAATATGTATGAATGGTACCCTTGAGTACATCTGGGAATCATAACAATTGCATATTTAACCAGAAGAGTAAAAAAAATGTTTATATACAAGCTCAAATCACAATTAACAATTTACATTATTAAAGTAATGTGAAACTGCAACATTTGTATGTATAGATAGTAAATATATGATAAAATGCACATTTTAAACTTGGGATTAGAGAAAAAAATCAGATGTAATTTTCCTTAGATTTTGATTCTAAATCTCATGCCCTAAAAAAACATAGACAGCTTCCAAACAGTAAATGGAGAAGGACATTGTAAGGACTGAATACATCTTTCTGTGGATTATCTCCAGGAAATTTGCAATGCTGCATCACTCATTGAGGTCTCTGTTGCTTTGTTGTTAGTTGATCATTTTGGATGGACGTGACATCAGAATTAAATTTCGTGTAGCTGCCAATATATATCATAGAGGCCAAACTGTATTTTTGTTCCCTGTGTAACAGCTAAGATCCACTAGCCAAGAACACCTGGTCCCATCATCTCTTTGCCAAATCTGTCTCTCATGCAATGCAAGAAGGGTAGTTGCCTAGGGCTGTTTTCTACTCATAAAGGCCAGCTGTAAACTGGCTTACCATGTCACTTAAAAGTGTGTGATTATACAACAGTATCTGACATTATCCGAAACCTGTCTGTATAAAAGGCACCATAAACCCTTCCATATGTACGGCTCATTATCATATGCTGCCTTTTTGGCAAACTTATGTCAAATGAGCTCATGCATAATCAAGGCCTAGGTCCTGACAGCTGGGTATACCTAGTTCAAAACCCTTCACCCCATCACAGTTGGCACTAATGGGTACTCTCATTGGTAGCCTTTTACAGAGAGGAGAAAGATTAATTGGCCACACACATTGATCTGCAAAATGATGGAACTGGTTTCACAAGAACAGTGGCTGAAACACAATGGCAAGCAACACAGATTCAGACTTCCATTGCTATTAGGCTTGAAGGCAAGCCGAGAAGAATATCATCTCCAGGGCTACCAACACTACTCTATTCATGACCAAAAAAAATAATAACTTTTCAAAACTTGTATTCTGATGAAAGGGAGAAAAATATATACTCCTCCTCACAGCCACAGCAAAGTCTTTATTTATCTGACAACCTGCATGACATGAATTGCATAGCATCTCATTTACTTTCACTGGTAAAAGGTGTCATAGCTACATCACTCATCCAATTAATCTGTATATTCTTCTTGCTCTTTTGTGAGAAAGACAGCATAAAAAGCTCCAGCAAATTTACTTCTTCATCACTGAACTCCATTTTGTCCTTAATAAAAATCTCATTGCATTTTTGGAAGTGTCTCCAAAGCTTTGTTCTCATATTACCTATCAATTACATTTAGTTTATTCTGAGCTATAGCACTGGTCATCTGTTCCTACAGTGTCCTAGGTTTGTTTTGTTTTATGGCAAAAGTCTACTTTAATCTTGTTAAAGTTACTTTTTTGGGTCCCCAGATTCCCTCAGCTGCTATGCCACTTTAGTCCAAATACTTTTTCTCCAATCTCTGCACTTATTCAGACTATTCAGCCTGAGATCCTTTAACAGTTAAAGATGCCAACAATTGAGCTTGGGACCTTGTGCATGCAAAGCATGTGCTCTTCTGCTGAGCTCCAGTCCCTCCTGAATAAATTTCACATCTGAAGGAAATTAAAAAATGAAATCTCTTTTCAGCTTCAGTGCCATCCATATGTAAACAATGTTGGAAACTCTTCAGTTCTACAGAAGAAGGTTGGTGAGTCTGTGAATATTATTTAGCTTCCTACCTCTGACTAAAGTGCTCTGTGTTTCATATCTCAAGACTGAGGAAAGAAAAAGTGTTTTTCTGCTTATAAATCATGGTAAGAATGATTATATCTCATTTTCACTGGACTGCCTCCCTTTGATTAAATGTTTTACTGTGTTATATTCCACTTTGCCTTCAATATTCTTTTTTTAAAAAAAACAGGAATTTTATCAATTCTGTCTTGGAATGAACTGAAGTAGTCCAGATAAGGGGGCTTGCATAATTTACAAGAGGTCACTCTCTAAAACTGTTCTTTAATGTCATCTCAAGAACATATTCTCTATTTCACTTGGAATATACATTGTTGCTCAAACTATCATACCATAAGAGCAACAATGTATATTCTGAGTGAAATTGTTTGCAAATCCTGAAATATGAATTTAAATTCATATTAGAGTTTGAAATAGGAATGGGAAACCAGTTTTGCTTCATGAGAAACTGTGCCATGCAATCAGTATTGACAGACATGTGAATGTCTGATGTGTTCCCCCCTGTTTTGTGTAGTTTATTTTAGCAGAGTTGCAACTCATTTCTATTATTATTGTTATTATTATTAGTGCTGCACAAAAGAGCAGCTTACAAGATTAAGAACAGTACTATATATTTTGAAAACTTTTATTGTATACCAAATATGCATGTGCATACACACAAACATACAGAGAGAAAATCTGCAACAAAAATGTGCAGGGCAGTCTATTTTGTTCAATGTCCCAGCTATGAAATCTTTCAGGTTACTTCATTACATTCCTCTTTTTTGTTGTTTTTGGTCCCTATATCTCCAATAAACACTCAAAAATCTATGGCTAATCACCATGCTATGTCCTTGTTGAGTTGTTTTTTGTCCTATTAACCACCCCAAAGTCCCCCCCCACTGATATTTCCCAACTTTCCCCTTATTGTTATTGTGAACACAGAGCCATGTGGTGTACTAGACTAGACTAAAAGTTGGATGATCTGGGTTCTAGTCAACAATGAGCTATGAGAGTCAATGGTTGACCTTATTCCAGTTACACTGCCTCTAAGCCTGAACTACCTCACAGGGCTATTGTTAGGATAAAGTAGGAAGGAGATGCATTTGAGGCACCTCAAGCACACTGAAAGAAATGTGGGCTATAAATGTAATTAATGAATGAATTAATAACGTCCTACTCATGTTGGCATGGGGGAAAAAATGAAACTCCTAATGTCATTGTGCAGATGAAAGGTGAAAGCTATAAAGAAGAAACAGTGGCTTCACTCCATATGTTTGGCTGCACAATGGAAGGTAACAGATTTTGCTTTCTCATCATGGTATCCTTACATGAAAATTTATTTTCTACCAACAAACTGAAGTATTATCTTTTTTTTTTTTCTAATTCAAAATGCAGGAAGGACTAACCAGAACACAGCCATGGAAGACTGTGATAGGATAATGTGCAGATAAATGCTATTTTCTCCTGACTTCTCTGTCCCAACTATCTTAAAATGAGATAGAATATTAGATAATAGATAGACACATCCTTCCTCCTGATACACTTCACTCACAAAAAAGATGCTACTTTGTTATTTTTCTCTTCTTAAATTTCCTATTGAAGATTTCAAGACCATCTAAGAACTGGATATTGCCAAGGTTAATCCTAAGAACCAACAGCTTGTTGAATTAAGATGAGAAAATACTCAGGCAGTATTGCTCATGCCATTAGCTCCTAAGAAGACTATAAACAGCTTCTGAAATTCTGCTATTTTGCTGATTTATTTCCAACAGAACTGGCACCATGCAAGAGGGATATTGATTCCACTGGATGAAAACACAGGATCACTGGAGGATCCATGTGATTAGTTAGTTGCCAGGGTGAGAATCCACCAGTGTGTTTGTGTCATTCAGATTTGACTCTCCACAACACATCACAAAAGAAAGCAGACCCTAGGTGACTGAAAGCCAGATCTGAATGATTTTTAGGGCATGAGAGAACTAAAGTTACCAATTATAGTTTTCAAATGACAGTGAAACGCACTCACATCTTGATTGGACATATCCCAGTAAGGCCTCTCCCCATATGACATCACTTCCCACATTACAATTCCATAACTCCAGACATCACTAGCAGATGTAAATTTACGATAGGCAATTGCTTCTGGTGCAGTCCATCTGATGGGAATCTTACCACCCTGCAAGTAAATCAACAAAGATATATATATATTAAAAAACGGCAAGTTCTTTAAGTATATAAGTCAGTTGTACATCACATATTCAAAACAACAAGCAGATTGCATGAAAAGATGCCAAAATAGACAGAATATGCCACTGTTTTCCTTTTATGTTCAAAAGGGATTTGGTAGTGGATATACAGTAGGTAAAGTGTCAGCTTCTTCCATTGTTTGTAAACCTTATAAACCTTGTAAACCTTATGTTTGCAACAAAAAATACTGGAATATATGAAGATCAGTATGGAGGGTAGCTGGAGTCTTGTCTATGGGATGGATTTTTAATGTTTTTCTGAGGGGTGGGGTGGGGAGCCAGTGATAATCCAGATATTATTGATTACAACTCCCACAGACCCAATCAGCATGGCCAATACCAGGGATGATGGGAGTTGTAGCCCAACAATATCTGTAGGCCACAGGACTATCAATATCATACATAATTGTTTTGTTCCCATTACATCCTTACACAAAATAAACAAGACTATACAAAGGCATCCTATTTGCATAATATTTCTAGACTGTTGAATTCTGCTTTCAAATGGAGAATTTTGGATATCTTGTCATGGGCTTTTTTTTAACTCCCCCCCCCCCCAAAAAAAAATGTGCAAACAACATGCAAACTATGTCAGATGCTAGTGATGATGAAGGGAATGTGATCTGTTTTCTTTAGTCATCGTGATGCAATCAGGAAAATGTTCAGTATTTTTCCTCCTGGTTCATAGCCATCCCTCTACTTAAGGCTACACAAGTGCAGCTAAAAGGTTCATAAAGTATAGATTAAGGATTATTACTGTATACTTAATATTTAGATACTTGCTAGTAATGTAAGGGATTTGCCAGTGTAAATTCACTTTGCTGCTGCTTCAACAACTGAGTGTTCAGCTCCACAAAATGTCATGCTGTCAGCTGTGAACAGGGGAAACTCTAACGGTATTTTAATTTATTGTATTTCCCTGATCCATAGGGAGAGGCAGGTAAAAAAAAAAAAATGACATCATCATCATTTAGTGGGGCAATGAATCTGCTCCATGAGTCCAGAGTTTAAAGAAGTTATCCAAGACATTCAATCCAATTCCCCAATGCATTCAGCACCTTAAATAGTTCCCTTAAAGTTCAGACGAAAACACACAGTGGATTCCTCACCATATGAGACCCATCAGTTGCCAATAATTGAGAATGCTTTTATTAAAGCAGCAACAGTCCTTTGAGGTCTGAGCATGTTGTTGTTGTTATGTGCCTTCAAATCAACTCACAGAGGGTTTTTTTAGAAGAATTATTTAGAACTCTTGCCCTTTAAATCAGATGGAACAATATATATCTATGGAATGTGAATATTTAGTACTGAAAAAATGTGGGATAAAACCTAGGCCAACTGAGCAGAATTGTTAAAAAGTGGAGGGGGGAGGTTCATGGTCCCAAGAAATTAAGACCCATTAGCTTAGCTCATGTCTCAGGTAACATTTATTAAAAGCACAATCATTAAATATACAGAAGAATCACCATGGTTTCCTCAAAGAAGTTGCACTTCACAAAGTATTTACTTGAGAATGTCTACAAAGATGTAGTGATAAACCAAAAGTCTGCAAAAAAAAAAAAAGCTAAGCTTACTAGTCATAAAGTTGTCTTATGAATCAATAATTGATTATGAATAATTATTGATTATGAATAATTGATTATGAATAATTATGAATTGATTAAAGAGGAAGAAGAAGGCAGGAATAAGGCAGATCATTCAGACTTCTCACACCTGCTACTTTTCATATGTGTTGGCCTGCAACCCAATCATCCCCATGAAGGACAGGGATGATAGGGGTTGTCACTCAACATATCTGGAAGGTGTAAAGTGGAACATCAATGCTTTGATTCTCTGATGGTAGGCAGGCCACTCAGTGTGAAAAAAGAGAGAAAATTCAAAGCCCTTAAGCCAGGAGTAGGCAACCTTTCCCCTTGAAGGGCCAAGGGACTTCAGCTCCCAGAATCCCAGGAGCTATTGGCCAACATGGGACTATTGGCCAACTTGGCTGAGGCTTCTGGGAGCTGAAGTCCCTCAGCCCTTAAAGGGGAAAGGTTCCCTACCCCTGCCTTAAGCAGTTTCTTGATTTATTAGTCTCCTTCAGGTATAGAAATTCCTGAGGCAGGGTGATTTCAGCATTCAGTCTTCTGTTCAAAGAAAACAATCCTTTATAGTGAACATGTGTGTGTGATGAAACAAGGCAGGTGGGAGTGCAGACATTTTTCTTTAAAGAAGACTCACCATCTAGGATTGGATTTTTTTTTTTTTTGTATTGCCAAATTTTTTCAGGGGCAAAAGGGAGGAGTCCAGGTATGTTCATACTCATATGGAAATGTCACATGAAGTCCACTTCTGCTCTAGATAGTTCCCAGCTAGTTGGGAAGTGCTGATCTCAATGGCCTATTTCACAATTGTCATCATGTGAGATTTTTTTTTTGTGAGATTTACATTTTCTCCAGACTCCTCAAATGTAAAAGGGAGATATTTTACATCTGAACACTGTCAACTAGAACACTGGAGTGCATCCTCCCAATTCCTCTCCAAACCAACCAATCAACTGAAATCTCTGAAATGGAGATGATGTTCAATTGCAGCAGCCTCCTTGAGCTTTTCACCCAAGTCTTGCTTCACAGAAAAGGGCTGCTTGCTTTTACAGTTGGTCCTTCATATGTAGATTCTTTATCCACTGATTCAAGAATCCATAGCTTGAACATATTCAAAAAATATATAAATTTCAAAAAGCAAACCTTGATTTTGCCATTTTATATAAGGGACACAGTTTTACTATGGCATTTAATGAGACTTGAACAGCCACAGATTTTAGTATCCACAGGAGTGTGTGTGGAGTCCTGGAACCAAACCCCATCGGATACCAAGGGCCTACTGTGCATGACTCCCCCTCTCCACCATATCCACTATATTCCTGAAGACTTCCTGGAAACATTTATGTGGTCACTGATGAAAACATGAAGGTGTTACTTTCCATATCTCCTCTCAGCCACAGACAGTACATCCAATGGTGAATTGTTGATGCAGTCAAAAAATCTGGAGAGCACCAGGTAACTGAAGGCTGGATTAGATATATGTTTTGTCTGATCCCAGGAGGTATTATATGTTTACTTATGTGTATGTTTATATATCTTTCACATATATTATGATAAATTGTAAAGGTAAAGGTATCCCATTGACAAGGTTGTCAAGTCATGTCCAACCGTAGGGGGCTGATGCTCATCTCTGTTACTAAGCAGAAGAGCCAGTGTTGTCAGAGACTACTCTGTGATCATATGGCCAGCATGATTGCACAGAATGCTGTTTATCTTCTCACCAAAGTGGTACCTATTTATCTACTTGCATTTGCATGCTTTCAAACTGCTAGGTTGGCAGAAGCTAGGACTAGTGATGGGAGTTCATCCCATCATGGGGCACCCAGGCCTCAAACTGCCAACCTACCGATTTTGCAATCAACATAGTCAGTATCTTAACTACTTGAGCCACTGTATCTGATAAATCTGTATCTACATTTTTAAAAGAAAAATTTCTTAGCTTAATCTTAACCAGTTCTTGGTATCCAGCCATCAAACTGTTCATAATGCTGAGAATATAGCTTTGCACTTTGTACTACTAGCAAGTGAAGAAAAACTTGAGAAAGATGTGGCCCACATGCAGATTTCTTGCACCCTTGAGATTTAGTGCCTCTGGATGGCAGCCAAGGTACAGAATCTTTCATTTACTACAGCAATTAATAAAAGTACATTTTTGCCCACATAAGCCATATGGCTAATTTGGCTTGGGATTTTTTTAAAAGACCAAATATGATTCGAATTTCCTTCTGGCTACTAGGTTGTGGAACTCATCCAAATTGTCCTGAATAGTGATACTAAAAAAAGACAATGCACTATGATGTAAATTATGATATTTGTTTCAGTTCTCTTGGAAGGGAAAACACTTTACTATACTTGCACTCTCAGATTGAAAGGAAGGCTTTTCAGGGGTTTACCTCCTGCCCTTCTGTTTGAACACAGCTTTCTAGAAATCTATCTTGGCTCAAAACCACACTGCCCTTGTTAGTGAGAAATTGCAGGGCTGGACAGCATTAAATCCTCACAAGGCAAATTGCCTTATCCCTCCCAAATTTAATGAACTGAATGTTCATTACAGGGAAAATGTGTGAATTAAATAGCACAAACTGAGTTTCCCTGACAATCTTTGTACTTGAGAGAACAGATGGAGAATTGCAGGCATTTAAAAGAAAAGCATCTAACAAAAATTACAAATCCACATTAGAAACCTTGTTTCTCCTTTTATCCTGATGTGTGTAAACTTCAAGGGTGTTTGTGATCACCAGGATATTGCTTTACAAGCTGCAGTATTTGCCTCATTAGATTTTACATGCAAATGACTAAAACTTATCTAGCAAAGTCAGACAAATAATGTCTATAAA
This sequence comes from Phrynosoma platyrhinos, assembly GCA_020142125.1. Classification (NCBI taxonomy): domain Eukaryota; kingdom Metazoa; phylum Chordata; class Lepidosauria; order Squamata; family Phrynosomatidae; genus Phrynosoma; species Phrynosoma platyrhinos. The sequence goes on from JAIPUX010001880.1 coordinate 80,700,432, forward strand.
ATCCTATTGTTCTATATACTTTTATTCAACAGGCCTGAATACATTCAAATATAATGAATTTGCACCTGGGATGTACATCAAGGTTAAAAGTTAATAATCATGCTATAACTTTCTCTCTCCCTGCTTTTTGCAATAAATAGAAGTATTTGTTCCTTATAATAGTGGGAAGTGACAGACGATATATGTTATTTTTAACCTGTTGTATCAGGGATGGATAATGCCAAAGGGAGGAACATTTTTACTTCTATACCCCTGTCACAAGCCACTTTGGTGCTCCCAATACAACTAGACCAGTATCATGTCACTGTCAGGATTATGGTCCTGCAATGCATAAGTGCCATTCATGACCATATGTATGTCAATGCAGGAAGATGGGGTATGCTATGATATTGGTGATGCTGGGAAAAGAAAAGATTGTGTATCATTTTCAGCCTGGGATAATAAACAGATGTGTATGTAGGAGGAATGGCATTCAAATTACCCCAAGTAGTTCTTGGGAGAACCTGTAGCTTGATATGAGAAGGAGGAGTAAAGGCTAGGAAGCAGTGTGTTTTGAATTGCTGAAAAATGGGATGAAAGCCTTTGCAATGGGTGAATTGTTTGGACTCTAAATATACTGTGTAGCTGGGAAAACCTTTCAGTCCTGACAATAATATGTACTGTGAACAGCTCTGCTTACTGAATAAACTTTTTCTAAATTTGTTGCTTGCATCCGTGGAATGGAGTTAGTAATATTACAGTCACTTCCTATTTAGTTTTGAGGATATTTTCAATCACATTTTTTTTGCTTTATTTTTAATTTTTAAGGGACTTTTTAAAAGGAACTGCCACATCTGCTGGTGCTTTGGGACAATTTTGCCACTAAAAAACCCTGTGGGTTGGGGATCTTTGAGGAGCTTATGGGGCTATAAAATGGATCTCTGTGGGCCACACATTCCCCAGCCCATGTTAGATCTACAAACTGCTCAGTGGTTCAGTTAACACTTGTGTAAATCCCATTATTTCAATTGCTTATTTTAGTTGGGATTGGAATTTAATTTAGGGTAATAGCTAATGCACTTCTTGAAGTATTGCTTGGGCACCACAGGCTGGGGGGGGGGCATGGGAAGTAAGCAACTGTGAGAAAATGGAGACAAAAAGGAAGAGACAATGGAAAAGGAAGGATGAAGGAGAAAGGAGAACAATGGGGAAAGTCAATAAAGAACATTATGAAAATAAACAGAATTTCTAAATAAAGACACTACTAATCCAAAAGAAAAGAGAAGGCAGTGCTAAAGAGGGTTCCTTACTGATGTGTCAGGTTCAACAGAAGAAAAGAAATGTAGGCTTTTGGTGGGAGCCACCAGGAAGGTATGAAAGGGGAAGGGGGGCTCTAATGTAGATGCTTTTTCAGATCAAGAAGGTTCTGACTGTTCCTGCACATTTACAGAGCAGACCCATACATGTGAGTCACAGAGACCATGAAGAAGAGATATTTTTTTTTAATTACTGAAACAGTCATTGAGAATGTTTCTCTTTGTCAAACATAATTTTGCATGTGAGACTAGTAGCTTACCATGAGCTAACAGGTGTAATAGGTTATGCACCAACAAACAAATCAACAACAATTAACCTCCCCCTGAAAGCGGCTTAAAATGTGTTTTTCATTCTTGAGAGAAAATTGCATTGGCAGTTGATGCTGAAGGAGAAAATATAGAAACCCTGAGAGCATATGGAGATTCTGCAAGTGGATTAAGACTATGGTCATCCTATGACAAAGGCCAGATCTGCAATACAATAGTCTCACATGTATTTTAGAAATCAGAGATACAAGAAAATGGCAGTCTGAACACCTGACCCTTATTTGTCTGAAAGATCAAAGGTTGTTCAAAAGTTATGGCTAATAATAATATTAGAGGCTCAGAATTTGTATCTAAGGAAGGTTACAATGACATGAACAATTTATTTACAGGTTAACAGCTGCTAGCAGAGTTTATCAACTCCAGAGTTGGCATGATTTTTGCTGTATGTACATTGGAAAAAAGGGGATGGGGGAGAGAGAGAGAGAAACCACAGGAGAGGAAATCCTTCTCCTCTTATTAGAAATTAATGACTAATGTTCTAATCTCTAGACTATTTCTGGCCTTACCCTTGTAGTATAGGCTGCTTCAGGGTCATCTTCCAGAACACGAGACATGCCAAAATCCGAAACTTTGCAGACCAAATTGCTGTTGACAAGTATGTTTCGAGCTGCTAGATCTCGATGCACATAGCTCATGTCAGACAAATACTTCATTCCAGAGCCAATGCCACGAAGCATTCCAACCAACTGAATTATAGTAAATCTGCCATCGTTCTTCTGTAATAAATAAATAAATAAATAAAAATAACATTTGCAATGGCAAAGAACATGCAACTCTATATTTCTTCTATGCTCCAGTACAAAGATGGGAATAAATGACTCTCCTGATGTTGCCAGACTGAAACTCCCATCCTTCACCTTCACCACTTACACTTATTATGGAAGTCTTAGCCGAACAGTATTATGGGGGAGGGGGCACATTATTTCTGTAATTCCTTCCACATGCTAGCATCAATATTCTATTCCATATATAAATGCAGAGATCCTTGTGAGCATGCAGAGATTGGTGACTAGATCAGTGACCTCTAACTTGCATTAGAAGACAAAAGTTTCAAGATCATTCTAATCCTTTATTCTGAAGGCACCAAGGGCGTTTGCAGACTGCCAGAAATAGTGCAAATTGAGTCCACTTTAACTGCCCTGACTTAGGGGGGTTGCAGACTGCCAGAAATAGTGCAAATTGAGTCCACTTTTAGGGTTAGGGTTAGTGCTAGGGAATCATGGGAATTGTTGTTTTTTTCTGAGACATTGAGCCTTCTCTGGTGCCACAATAAAATACAGTCCCTGTGACTCCCTAACTCTAACCCTAAAAGTGGACTCAATTTGCACTATTTATGGTAGTCTGCAACCCCCCTCAGTGCTAGGGAATCATGGGAACTGTAGATTATTGTGGCACCAGAGCTCTCTGGCAGAGAAGGCTCAATATCCCAGAAAAAATACAATTCCCATGATTCCCTAGCACTGAGCCTGTATAGTTAAAGTGGACTCAATTTGGACTATTTCTGGCAGTCTGTAAAGGCCCATAGAAAGAAATATAAAGACAATGCAGAAGCTCTAGAAATATTTTAAAAATGTGGACAACTCATAGTGTTAATGAAACAGTAAGGCTGGATGGTTTTTGTAGACACATTGACATTGGACTTTCTCGCTACTAGTGGTTGGAAGGAAGGAAAGCACGAACTTCCTCTGGAGTCCAGTTCTCCTTAGGATGTTGCATACTCTTCCTCCCTATATTACTGTACTTTATTCTTTATCATCTAGCCTAGTAATTCATCAGCAAAGTATGATCCAGTGGCTTTTGTACTAGTTTCTTGAGATGTGTGGAATGTCCCAGTTTTAATTAACATACAGCAACGTGGGACTTTTAATGAGCATTTTAATCAAACCTATTTCTGATTCAACATTGATTACTTAGGACTTAGCATTTTATGCTTCACCTCCATTTTACCATTCCACCCCCCCACCAGCAGCTGCAGTAGAAAAGCACACCAGTAAGCATCTCTGTACCATAATTTGGTCTCACTAGCCATAAAAGATAAATAAAGATATCATAATGTTTCCTGCCCTGGTTTTATCATATTGAAGGTACCTACCCTGAGAAAAGCATCCAAAGAACCATTCTCCATATATTCAGTTATGATCATGACAGGTTTGCCTAGAATTTGGAGGGGAAAAAAATACAGAATTTATAGATGTGGAAGATTAAAGAATTAAAAAAAAACAAAAAACATCCATTCCAAAAGCTTCCTACTTAGCTAGAATGTGCCAGAAAAGAAATAAGGCAAGGCTGGAGTGTTTGAGAGCTCCAGCCAGAAGATTAACACTTTAGCTGACTCATTGACAAGGTCTTTAACTATGGTATACACCACCATCTCCAGAGAATATAAGAATCCATAATTGCTCACTAAAGAGAAATGGCAATGCTGTAATAGACCCAAATAGGTCTATTTGCACATGGAGTAATGTAAAGATAATTGCATCATTTGCTAGGGAATTTGTATGTCCGTAGGCATTTGGCTGAGAGAAATCAAAAGTTATGGTTTGAGGGATGCAGGCTGTCAGCTGTAAGTGGAGATTCAGGTGTGGTATAAACAGTCATTTTCCTTCTATTTATTTAATTCATAGCCTTTATTTGGTCATGTAAAAACATGCCTCATCCATTTCCTCAATACTAAAGGAGGCATGGACAAATTAGTCAATGAACTCTCTTTACTGCAGAGATAGTCAATTTAAAAAAATATATGCTCAGCTGAAAAGGAACATTGGCTTGCTCTCAACTGATGTTATACTAAGTATTATATAGTGAATCCTTTATAATTAAATGTTCTCCCTTTATATATTTATTAATACATATTATTCACATACTAATATTTTTTAAAAATCTGGTAAATATATTGCTCTATATCCAATTGCTAGCCACCAAAAGGGTGGACCCATCAAAATGATTTATTTAACTGCTAGATTACCATTCAGCCATTGATTCAAAATGTCTACCATAGTTGGGACTCACAACTTATTTCAGAGCATTCCAGGTAACCTTCCTTCCTTGAAATGGTGATATGTCAATGTGATTTAGAGATACATTCCCTAATCACTCACAATTTTAGAATGTGAAGAAAAGGGTAACCAAAATGGTTGAGGGGATGGAAGAACTCTCATATTTAGGTTATTTTGGCTGGAACATTTTACTTTACAAAATGGTAAATGGCATTGCAATAACTTCAGACTTTAGTTGAAAATATAGAAATACAGTTTAGGCATCCGAAGAAAAAGGGTAGGCCAAGGTAATATGAATACAGAAAATATGAGTTCTATGTATTAATAGTTTTCAAAGTTTCACTATCCGCAATGTTAAAAATTTGGAGACTGAAAGGACATTTCATTTGTGACAGCAGAATCCTTATCTGGGGAACAATGGGCCCTTGCAGACTGCTAGAAATAGTGCAACTTGAGTCCACTTTAAGGGTTAGGGTTAGGGTTAGGAAATCTTGGGAACTGTATTTTATTGTGGCACCAGAGCTCTTTGACAGAGAAAGCTCAATGTCTCAGAAAAAAAAATTCCCATGATTCCCTAGCACTAACCCAAACTCTTAAAGTGGACTCAATTTGCACTATTTCTGGCAGTCTGCCTTCTTTTAGCTAAACCTCTGTGGGGAACACACAAGGGTTGCGGGTGGGATACTGCTTCATTCCATGTCCAGCTTGTAGGCTTCTCTTAGACATCTGATGGGCCACTATATGAACAGAATGACAACATAGATATACCTCTAGTCTGCTTCAGTATAGTACTGCCTTATACATTCAAGGCCTGTGGTTCTTAAAGAGTGAGATGGGACTTACATTCAAGGCCTGTGGTTCTTAAAGAGTGAGATATCTAGGCACAGGAAATTTCTGAGGAGAGTACCAATTCAATAATTCTCTATTTTATATATATTTAATGATTGGGTTAGGAGCTAGGAGCCTTACTACAATTTGAGGAGGATGGATCATTTGTTCCTGACCTTTTTCCATTGAACAAAGAATATATAGCCACCAGCAGGAACTGTTCAAATGTTTGGCTAGCAAAAATTGGGTTCCTGTGAAATACTTTCACATTAAAAAGCTCTTATAATTGTTCCTACATTAGCACATTTTTCACTCAGCAGGTTGACTCCACTTGCAATTCTACTAGGAGCTCCTATTTCAGAAATAACTTGTTTTGATTAAAAAACAATATGCTAAGGAACATTATTATCCTGTAAATTCTGCACATTTGCTTTTTTAAATATATTTTTTAAAAAATTAGTTAGGGACAGCTGGTTGAAGGTCAGTTTTTCCTCTGGAATATATATGTTTATGACTTCCTTGCCACTTGAATCCAGTCCCAAACTATTCAGTTCTCTGGTCTCATTCCCCATTTGCGCATGCAAACTAGTCTGTATGTGAATTGAAAATCAGGCATCTGTAGCCCTAACTATCTTTTTTGCATGAACAAAGGTTTTTCTCTTCCTCACTCTCTGTGTGCAAAAATCTAGTGCAGCTGCATCAATATGAGCCTAGCAATTCTGGCCAGGAATTCAAATACTTAAAGGCAAAAGACTGTGCAAAATCACCCTCTTGATATATGAACATTCATCCCTCCTGATATTCATCAGTGAGAGTGGGGCCCACTCAGACCCAATCTGCATATTTCCCCATGTCATTTACTCTTTGCAACTGTGACTAGAGACACTTGACAGAACAAATAGATCTAAATGGGTTTTAATTAACCTTCTGCAATCAAAAGGTACTTTGTCAACTTAAAGAAATAAGAGACACTCCTCATTTGAATATATTAATGCATAGCTCCCTTAGTCGTTACACCTAAGCAAAGGAATGTTGATGTGAGAGAAAGAAATTTATATAATCAAAGCACTTTCTTATACTACTGGACTCTGATTTCTGCATTTAGCTTGTGGTGGTTCCTTTCTGGTACTGGTGATGTGAAGGCATCCACTATCTCATGGATCTTGATTCCATTACTGTTCTAAAAAAACAGAACATGGCTTTCATATTGAGAGTATGATGCACTGAGGCAATGATTAATCTGTCCTGATGGAGGAACCACCATAGTATGACTGTAAAATTAGCTGTATGGGGGGAAAATGGATCCAAAGAATCTACCTACAAAGTCTGACCACAAGTTCTAAGAAGAGCTTGTGCTGTCATCCTGAGGTTGATTATTAAAAGTGCTTGATTCAGCATTAATGCATTAGTGCTATCCTGCTCTCCACATTTACTCACTCACTCACTCACTCTTTTAGACACACACACATCAAAATGACCCCAACAATTCATCTTGTGTTGTAATTTCAGGAGACTTAAATGTACTCATTTATCAGCAAGACAGACGAATATCTGCTTAAGTAACCCTGTTTACAAAATGCTGACAGTTTGGAGGTGCCTCTGTTAGTCTGCAGCAAAACCATAAACTTGAGGGAAACAGGTAACAGATTGACTTGGTTCAGCCTCCCATGTTCTGTTGGGAATTTTAAATCATTTTACTGCAGTGACAACTGCATTATACAAATACTATCTAGTCATTTATAACTGTTACAGCTGTAACAGCTGGGGGTCAAAAGCCTCAGTGGGATTTCAATACAAAGATTCTCCTTGTTAACTTTCTGTTTCACTAAGGTGGTATGAAAATATAGCCTCTACAGCAGGGGTAGGCAACCTAAGGCCCAGGGGCTGGATGCAGCCCCC
>JAIPUX010001880.1:80707876-80721935 GCA_020142125.1 Phrynosoma platyrhinos
GGCCTGCCGGATGAGATCCATCAATTGACATCTCTAGACAGCTTTAAATAAGCTGTCAAGACAGATCTCTTCTGGCAGGCCTTTAGTGATAGATAATCCTGGCATCAGGAATCTCCTCTTAAGGCTTCCAGTTTAGATATGTATCAATAATTGCTCCCATACTTTTTAATTATATTGTTGAGTTTTATTGTATGTTTTTAATTGTAATTGATTTAATAAATTTTTAAGGGGGGGGACAGGAATTAGATTTTATTGTCATCTATGTATTTTACTGCTGTTAGCCGCGCCAATTGTTCTCAAAGGGGCAGGATATAATAATAATAATAATAATAATAATAATAATAATAATAATAATAATAATAATAATAATTATTATTATTATTATTATTATTATAGCACTGATAAACTATAGGTATAAATTTAATGGCTTGGACAAACCAAACCATCCAGTAAGGTCTTCAGTTCTAATAAAATAAAACACAACTTGAAAACTAAATGACTATTTTCTTTCCAACAATACTGGCCTGATTGTGTTTTACAGCTATACCCAGTGATCTATCTGGAGCAGGGCCATGTCAAACAGTTAGGATCTCTACAGCATACTTTTCCTTAGGTTTTTACTCTGGCAGGCTGACACAAACATCACAGGTGCATTTCAGTTCAAGCCTCAAAACCTTGACTGTGAGTTTTCATTCTTTTCTTAGAGAGACCACAGTTCACTGGCACAGTGAATGTTAATAGCCTCTGTGAGGGTGATGGTGGAGGAGAGTGGAACATACTTGACCAGGTGTTGCTCAAAGTGGAAATAAACACATCAAGCAATCAGAACGTACAGACAAAGTAAGCAGCAAAACAGACGGTGGGTAAGTGCTGAATCGGGGCTGTGGCAACCGCACGCCACAGTCCCACTCCGGCATTTTTCCAGCGCAAAAAGAAGTGGCAAAATGCTGCTCGTTTTTGCTTCAGAAAAAGGTGCACCTTTCACCGCCAGCCCGGCTCTTCTCTGCTCCTGCAGTGTGTAGTTGCTGTACTGCAGGAGTGTCCCAAAGCTGCCCACCATCTGGTCAAGATGCCAGCTCAAATTGCTGGTCTGTTTAGCCGCTACGTTTCCAAGGAAGGATGGGAATTATTTTCTTTTGAAAGGCTTGCCTTCACTACATCTATGCCCAAAGGTTTGAAGCATACAATACTGTAGATTTATTTTCCTGTGATTCTTATAAAATACTATATCGGTTTTGATTACCATCAGCTTCTCTTGGCCCCATAAAATCTCAACTTGATCTTAAAAGATGATTTCAAAAATGCCCGCTTAGTATAGCAATAAAAAGACATGGGGGGGGGGGGGGCTTCAGACCCAAGCATCCTTCCATTACATCTCCCCTAAACTTGTAGTGTAATATTTCCTTGTAAAATTATGCATAAGTTGCTTGGAGATAGGGTGTCATTGTGACAATAAAACCATTAATGGCTGACAACAAGATTGATTACTCCTCTTGCACTGATTTTTTCCTATTAGCTATCAGTGGATCTATCCCATCTGTCATTTCACAGAAAGACAGGAGAAAGCCATGTACAGATTTAATTTCATAGTGACTTTGAAACTGTTCTGGTTAAAGACATGGTCATACATGGTGTAATAGATCATGGCCTACTTACATTTTGTAACAACCCCTTCCAAGTGGATGATGTTGGGGTGGTCAAACTGTCCCATGATGCTGGCTTCACTCAAGAAATCCCTTCTCTGTTTGTCTGTGTATCCAGCTTTCAGAGTTTTGATAGCAACACAGATCTCCCTCTTTCCTGGAACCTTGAGACGGCCACTGCAAACTTCACCAAATTCACCTGTAGAAAAGGGCAAAAACCATGAAGGGACAACCATGAATGGATCTGTTAATGCACAGTAAACACTGTACAATTTTTGTATGATTTTCATTCCAAAAAGTTCTGCCTTGGTTGATTTTATTAACATTACAGACGATTTGTCTTAACTTATGATGAGGTTCAGCCTGGGTTATTTATATATGTGTTCTGCTTTCTGGTTTTCAGATTCATGTTTTTATCTTGTTTTGCTTACTATTTTTCTTCTTTGGTAACATACAATAAATTACCAATAAAAACAAAACAAACCCAAAGTGATCTCATACAACTAAATTCATGTCCCACAGCTTTATTTAAACACATTTGTTAAGCCAGCTTGAAAATATTAGACAAAAAAGTGGAAAAGAAATCTGCTTAATAAAGGGTACATAAAAATAATTAAGTAATTGCAGAAAATTATAATCCAAATAAGCCTTCCATAATAATAAATCCATATTTTTGGCAAATATAATACTATTTTTAACTTACCAACACCAATGACTTTTTCAATCTTTATGCAAGAAGCATCAATTTCTTTGGCAAATTCCCGCACAGCTTGATTGGGATCTTCATATGTGAAGGGATCTACATACGTCCTAACACCTGTAATTCAAATATATTAAAATAATGCTTTACCTATGCAATCCAAAAAATAAAGGGACACTGACACAAAAATGAAGAGGCACCGCAGAGGGTGTGTGAAGGGTGAATGAAGAAAAATATGCACCCAAAAAGATTCAGTGGTGTAGTTTTATTATAAAGAAGAGCATATTCCTTTCTTTGTACATAATCAAATAAGTAATCAGTATTTGCCCTGGGGATAAATGTCACTGATAGACGAAATATATTAAAGGCAAGTCCTATAATAAATAAAATTGTTTTCAGTGGAAGGGTAGTTCTTAAGTTTTAATATGCACCTTGTATTCTTAGCAGATTACATTAGAAACAACAATAGGTAGGCACATCTTATATTACATTTCCTTTTGAATCTCTCTGCCCATATGGAAGCAACCTCAAGAGGAAGATGTCCAGAAAGTATGACTGCAGAAATTCTGCATGCAAAGAAATAAATAATAGGAGGAATAGGAATTCTCTTTTGAGGACTAGAAAGAAAGAAAGACTTCAACCAAAAGCAATGATCTCCAAACAAAAACATATATATCCCTCCTAGAGACTGCTCAAAAATATTTTCATAGATGAAATACCAGTGAGTTTTTTTCCATAAGGAAGAAGCTTTTTACATATTAACTTGTGTAAGTAATAAAATGACAATGACAACTAAGCAAGTTAATGACATGGCAATTTTCACATGGATATCCACAAGCAACACACCCATTCAGCACAGCAATCTGAGAGGGAATAAAATACATGCACATAAGCTGAGAGAGACACATGTTCAGGCATCAGATTTCTGTGTGGACAGGCACTTTTCTATCAGATTTCTATTCTATGCATGTGTATTCAGGAATGAGTCCCAAGCTGAGGCCAATGGGGCAGGTAGATGGATATATCATTGAAGTGGTTACAGTTTTGTAAGCTAAAATCTTGAAAGTTTGGCTTACAGAGCTATTATGGAATAAATATCTGAGACATGGAACATAGGCCTTACACTTTGAAACTTCCTCCCTAGGGATGCAAAACATGGTGTCCTCCTTACAGTCCTTCCAGCAGCAGGCAAAGATTTTTAACAAAAGTTTGTGTCACTAATTACAGTGTATTGTATAACTTTTAAGGTATTTTTAAAGCATATGTTTTAATATGATAATACAGGCTGAGTATTCCTTATCCAAAATGCTTGGGACCAGAAGTGTTTCAGATTTTTTCAGAATTTGAATGAATACATAATGAGATATCTTGGAGATGGAACCCAAATCTATCTCCTCATTGACATAAGACAAGCCTCAGTGTTAGAGATTTCTACCATCAACTGAAGGCTTATATATCTATCTAGGCATTGTCCCATTTGCTTTTATAATTGTCATCTTTATCAATTACTCCAGCTTTTACTGTTTTTATTTTATATTTGGTTTTATTTTATTTTTGGCCATCTTATCATTTTAACTACTAGAGTGTGTTTCAACCCATAGAGCATTCCACAAGTGAAACGGCTCTTTCCTGCTTCCTAGATTACTACAGGAATTATGTTACCAATGTACAATTAGATGCTTCTTTTGCAAGAAGATGTATCTGTATGACATATGTAAATACAAAAAATGAAACTACATCCACAATGTCACATACAAAGGACACAAATGTTCAGATTTGGAGGGGGAAAAAGTTTACAAGATATATATATATATATATGTGTGTGAATGATCTCTATTTTGGAAATATTTTCTTTCCATCCAAGAACACACTGAGAGGACATGCTTTGTGAACCATATCAACAAAGCAAGCATCACTGCCTTTTACCTTGATTCAAATGTTTCTCCTCATCCGCTTCTTGCTTCGCCTTACTGTACTTGCTTCGTCTATTGGAATGAAAAAGAGCATCACAAATCAAAATAAATGCCTTACATAATGGTGAGCTGCAAGTTTTCTAGACCTGCCAACACTTGAATTAGTAGACCTGCCAAAACATGTTTTCTGTGTTGGTACAGTCAATGACCTAACCTAAACCTAAACGTACCCGAAGCACAAGGAATTGCCACATTACTTGGATTGCATTACATATTATGATCATGGAAAACAACACTGTGCATTTGGGAAAAGCTGAGTTTTTTGTTTATGCATCAAAAAGGAAGCATGTTTGTGTGAAATTTGGAAAGATTAATTGAGATTTGTGTAAAAGCTGCACAACTGTGTGGCAATGATGATATTTATATGTATAGTCATCAGATCTGCAAGTAAAATCTAGTTGATATTTAAATATAAATTACAAACATATACCTGATCAAGCTATTTCCACCCTACACATGTGCATATAAATAACATATTATTCTACAAATGCATATTAAGACTATTCATATTCTTACAACACATTATATACATAATATTTATAACTTTAATTTCCAAAGAAGGGTTTTAATGAACTGTAGCAGTATAGATCTAAAAATAATCTAATAAAAGAAAAGCCTTTGCTAAGGAAAGTACTTTCATATGGTTAAAAGCAACTCCAAACTTCAGTTGCTCCCAGCATCTATGTAAGCTCTCAGGATCTTTAGTTTGGTCCACAAGAGGAACATACCCAAAGGAGAAATATTGTTAACAAGTATAATTCAAAATTTCCCTCCCAGATTTTTGACTCCCCCCCCCCCATGAATTCATAATGTCTTTGTTTTTTTCTTCCTTCTTATCACTGCTAGAGTGTTCCTGGCCATCATAGACACATAACTATAGATTTTTGGATCTGTATGGCTGAGTATTTCTTGCCTAAGAAAATCCTGTTATGAAATTGATGGAGTTACTGTGACGGGAGACTTAAAGGCACAGAAACACAGACATGCTCTCTTACATATTTCTTTTTTATCCTTTATTTCAGCTGAAGCACATTTCATGTGTGTGTGTCCCCACCACCAAGAATATGTAAGATTTTTAGCCTTATACATAAAAGGATTTTCCCCCTTATGTATACTTGATGTACAATATTGTGATGTTGAAATGTGAACTAAGGAAGGTTACCTGGAATGCTCTGAAATAAGTTGTGAGTTGATTAAAAGTAATGGAAATTATTTGTGATCCCATGAATATTGCATATACTATATAATTCCAGCTGCTAGATAAGCACATCACAAACTATATATCAGCCTTCTCCAACATGGTAGCCTTTAGGTTTTTGGACTATCACCCACCACTGACCATACTGGATTGGGTTGATGGGAGTTGTAGCCCAAGCATCTGGAGGGCAGCAGGCAGATGAAAGCTACTACGTATTACAATAGTAGCATACACAGAAATCTGGAGACAAACTGAATTCATATTAAAGTACAGCATAGAAATCTCTTTCCCCTCCTCTCTCTCTCTCTCTTTATCTCAATCTCATTCTCTCATTCTCTCTGTCTCTCTCTCTCTCACACACACACACACATACACACATACTTGTTAAGTATTTAAGAACAATGACACAGTTCATGAGCTGCTCTTTCTAGAGCATAAATTGGAAACTTCTACCCCATCAAATATTGTTGGATTCCAACTTCACATCAGGCCATTTTGGCTAGGTTGGTGAGAGCTGGAGTTCAATATGAATATTCCTATGAATTTCACCAAAATGACCATAAGTTGAATGGATAACACAGTGCAGCTAATTAAAACTCACATACTCCCTCTCTATATAAACAGAGCAAATTACACTTTAAAATCCTGTTTTATTTTGCTTTAAGATAAAAACTATGCATGGAAAATGGTCTCACACAAAGAAGCTAAAAGGAAGGACACATTTTGGTCCTTCTAATTACAGCTTATTAGCTTTAAATAAAGGCTTCCCAACCAAGTATTTACTTCAGTTCTACCTTGGTCACCCTGTTGAGTTTTTGCTTTGGGTGGGAGACTGCTGGGGCCTATTGTCTCGAAAAAGATGCTTCTCTCTTTTGCTTCCCACCCAGCTGCTCATTACTGAGTCATTGGGAGGGCAAGGGAAGTTCTCAGGATGCCTGAGGAATGCTAGCCACAAGCTGATATTCACAAATAGCTCACCTGAATGACAAAAAGAAACCTTTGTCACAGTGCTCAGCCCTATAATTATAGGGATTTGGGTGACAGTGATTAAATGGGAGGCGGGGTTCAGGAAGGGAATGCAGGCACTATGAGAAACTACAGGGGTCAGAGATCAAGGCAAGTCTACAGGTGGGACTCAAGATGAAGGAGAGGTGGGTCTTAAATTCTGACAGGCAGGCATCCCATAGGACAAAATGGGAGCCAAGGAGTATTAGCAGGTATTGTACTGAAACAGCATGGGACCACATGCTTTTCTCCTTCCCAATGCAGCAAAGCTGGCAACTTCAGCCTTCATAAACCACAGTGGGGAAAATAAAGGCAGTTAAAAGCTTAAAAGAGTTTCTTGAATAACATGTTGAAGCAGACACAGATGAGGCTGTAAGCCTGCCAAAACCCATCACTACTGGGACCTCTGTGGAACTTTAGTCACTTAATTCTAGATAGCTTGATTTATACAGTCTATGATAATAATAAAAATAGCTTTTAGTGAAACATAATCTAATTAGATACAAAAACAAATGAAGCAACCCACTGCATCATCCAGGGCCCTTTCTGAAAACACTGCAGCACTCTGCTGTTACTTTTCAATCTTTCACTTTTATTTATTTATGGAAAGTATTTATGTTGCACCCTACCATTGTGAAAACAACACTGGGGCAACTTAGAGCAAGTTGAAAGCAATAAATGTACACCATAAAATATCAAATGCACAGCATAGCAGAACAATTTAGCTGCAGAGTCAGGTTCCCTAAAGATCTGTCTAGTTAACCAACTGTAGGGGCCACCTGTACAAACCCCAGCATTGCCAGATATTTGCTTTTACACCTCAGTGAAATCAAACTCAGGAGACAATCAGTTGAGCTCAGTGTGAAATGTCTTGTATCCATGTGAAAGCACTGCTCAAAGGAGCCAAACCTGAAGGAGCTGCTATGGAACATTCTATCAATTATCATTACTGATTTAATTAGTTTCGACTAATACTGAAATGAATTGCATCAAAGTAATTTTCACTATGGATCCTGTAATGTGTGGGAGCACTTAGAGCAAGACTGGACAATTGCAGTGGATCTGGGCCATTCTTCTACCTTTGAGAGCAATCCCCACTGCCATCAACAAGAACAAAAACACAAATGTGCAAAGAGAAGCCTTGAAATCTCTTTAAAAGGTGCATTGTCATTCCAGGACCTTTTCACAATACACTGTTACAGCACTATGATTCCACTTTCACTGGAAAAATCCTATAGAATCTGGAGTTAGAGTTTGGTAAGGCATTACAACACTGCCTGAGAATTATAAGTACATGGATGAGAGTGTTCAAGTTGCCTTTTGGTCAACTTATCATGACCCCATGAATTTCATAGAGTTTTCTTAGGCAAGGAAGAGAGATGGTTTGGACCATTCCTTCCTCTGAAATGTGGCCTACAGCCCCTGGTATTAATTGGCAATCTCCCATCCAAGTACCGGTACTAACCTGGGCTGATATTGCTTTACTTCCAAGATTAGATGGGATCTGGTGTCTTTATGGTATTTAGGTTCTCAAATATTTTAAATACTTTTCCTTAAATTGCAAAGCACTTTCAAAACACCAGGGTTTGAATCCAGGCTTGGCCATACAAACCCCCGGGTGACCTTAGTAGGCAGGTCACACACTCTCAGCCTCAGAGGATGGCAATGGCTAACCCCTCTGATTTGCCAATAAATTGCCAAGAAAACCCAGTGATAGGTTTGCCTTAGGGTCACCATAGGTTGAAAATGACTTGAAAGCAAATAACAACAGCAAATTGCAAATAACAGTATTTCATAGGATGATGTCTGGACAATTGAAGACGAATTGTGGTGCTATGATTGTGTAGCCTAAAAGGGCACCTGGAAAGGAAATTCAGCATTTGTGGGGCTGAAAAAGGGATGGTCTACGAAGTGTGGAAGAACTGTGGACTGCAAAACCATCAAGGGACTCTTGACACAACTCTGTAGAGCAGGGGTAGGCAACCTTTCCCTTTTAAGGACCGAGGGACTTCAGCTCCCAGAAGCTTCAGCCATGTTGGCCAATAGTCCCATGTTGGCCAATAGCTCCTGGAATTCTGGGAGCTGAAGTCCCTTGGCCCTTAAAGGGGAAAGGTTGCCTACCCCTGCTGTAGAGTATAAGATACATAGAATTTACATGGTTTTAGAGACCCAGATTGAGCAAAAATACAGTGCTTACATATAACATATCCCAAGAAGTGTCTTTTGGCATGTAAAATAGAATGTTGACATAATTTCCTACTGGCTGATCTCAGAGATCAATCAACAGAAGGATCTGCTGACACAACTGCTCTGCTGGATAAAGTAACTGACAGAAAAACCAAACGAGACAGAAAATGGATGAGTGAATGGGAGATAGCCAGATATAAATTTTCTCCAATCTCAGGAACTTAACCAGAGTGTTGGCACAGTGCTAGATTAGGGAATGAGTATCCTACATAATTCTAAACACTTCTGGTCAATGGGAGATTTCAAAATAGCTTCAACTGACCTAGTGTAATCTTAGGTGTCCCTCTGATATCTTGGTGAAGTAGAACTGCATTCTGAATTATGAATTATGACACATATGTGTCAACATATGTGTAAATTCCATGACTAATTCTAAATACCTCTCCTTAAATTGCAAAGCACTTTCAAAACTCCAGGGTTTGAATCCAGGCTTGGCCATACAACCCCCCTGGGTGACCTTAATAGGCAAGTCACACACTCTCAGCCTCAGAGGATGGCAATGGCTAACCCCTGTGATTTGTCAATAAATTGCCAAGTAAACCCTGTGATAGGTTTGCCTTAGGGTCTACTGTGGTCGGGGCTATTAATAAAATTTAGCCAAAACTTAGGCCATGGAGAGAATAGGTTGAGAGAGTTTTGGAGCCAGCACAGCTTCAGTTGGCCAATTTTGGCTCACCAGGCCCTTGGCCATCTTCACCAGTCAGGACTGGACTCTTATTTGGCTGTAAATCCCTTTAAATGTAAATCTAACATTTAAATGTAAAAAAAAAATCATAGTACTGAGCTGTCAAAACATCAATATGATTTCTCCTTTCCTCAAGAAAATAAGACTTTACTTATTATTGGGTGAAACATGTAAGCAAAACTGAAAACATGAAGTATGTTCTTAGTACAGAAAAAAATATATCCAGAAATGGAACCCAACTACATTTAGTTGCATGCAGACTGCTCAACAAATCTTTGATTCAGCTCTGAAACAGAATTTGGATGTTTTCATGGTGACATCTGGCACAGAATTAAACAGACTGTGGAATACACTGAAATCACAAGACCATTCAGCATGACATCTTTATGAGATATTTGCTTGACTTTAGAGGATTTGTCTCTTATTTCTAAATTCCCTGATGTCAGATCTACATCTTTCAGCATCAGACATATATTCTTCAAACAACTTTCTACTGGCTTTATTTTAACCAGTCCCACAACCTACTGGGCAAAGCACCCATTCTTATTAAGAACCATGCCTCTTTAGCTGTTTCATTGTCCAGTCTGAACCCTTTTTAAGCAAGCATTTTAAGCCAAAGGAAGTGTTGGTGGCAGGCACATCAGCTCCAGTAAGCCTGTCAGGTAGTTGGTTCCCAGTAGCTTTCCCTTTGACAGCTTTATGGTTGATACTAAAGAGAATCAATAGGAGGGCAATGGGTTGACATTTCATTTTCTTAAAAAATGATCAATTGAGGACTAATCACCAGGCACTGTTTGTCTTCCTGAGGAAGTGATTTTTAACAAAACAAAACAAAATGAAACAAACAGTAATGAAAATAAATAAAATAGAAATAAGGAGGCAAGGTAGGAGTAATCTCAGAGCAACTCGACAGGCAGAGTTTTCCTAGGTGGAGATTCATAATTAGAAATCCAGTGCATTCTAGTATCAATTCTGCCCTAAATAATAAAGCGATCAATAAAAGCAGAAGGGAATTTAAGTCATCAGGCTCAGTGATGTTTTTTGTTGCAGTATCTTTTAATAAACCTATCCCTCTGCATTATATTTTTGCATGTTCTTTTCCTTTTGGCAGCATGGAGGCTAGTGAACCAGGCAAACACCCACTGAAATCCATTACAGTGAATGACTACTTATCAGATATTATAACCACATGGATTTAACTGCTTTTCCTCTTTTTTAATAGGAGAAAAAATTGAATATGTTGAAGAAAAATTATCTTATTTATATATAAGAATTTATGAAGGACACTGCTGGATCAGACCATCTAGTCTACTATCTTGTTTGCAAGTGGTAAACAAGAAAATCTGGGAAACTCCAAAGTGGGTCATAATGGCAATAAGCCTTTCCCATTGTTTCTGTCCCAGTAATAGATATTCATACATACATGGAGGTTCCATAGGTCTACAAAAGGAGCCTCTGAACATGGAGGCTTTACATTCTGTGGATAATAGCTTCAGATCAGAGTTTGGAGAAAGATGTTTTGGATTACAGTTCCCACAAGTCATGGGAATCATGGAAATGTTGTCTTTTCCCCTGTATCTTTTTTTCTCCCCATATGCATGGAAGTAGCCCACAGGCCCCATGCAGCCTATGGATTGTAGCTTCCCCACCCTTGCCGAATCAGGACACAGAAGGTTCCTTATGCCTGCTTTTGATCTGTTTCTTAATTGGCAAGACTGAAAAAGCTCACTGCTTCCTCTCCCTTACACTGGATTTTGAATTTCTAATAATGTGCTAGTTGTCAGTATGGGAGTGTTCAAAACCCCAACAATGTTCTGTTTATCTAACCTTTTCTTTGTTCCATTCTAAGAACTGTGTGATCTTATAACTCCCCTTTTTCTTTGATCTGCCTCCCTGTACCCACCTCAAGCACAGACAGACAAACACTGCCAGGCAAATTATTAAAACAAAGCAAAACTCATTTACAGTTTTGTAAGCTTGAATAATAGCTTTTTTGTCCTGGTGAGGTCCATGATGAAAAAGATTAGAGAGTCCCTAGTAAAACCTGGCTGGCACATACACAGTGGTATTTATACATGGTTTTTTTTTTTTTATGTTCCCTCAGTTACTGAAAATGCCAAATGTAGGAGTGATCTGAAAATCAAGACAGCATCTCTTCCTCTTGTATCAGCTCAGATACAATTCTTTTACAGTCCACTTCACTTTTTTTCCAAAAAAATCCCCCAATAAAATAAAAATATTCTGGTCTGGCACCCTTAAGTATACAATTCATCAGCCCAGAATGATACATTCATTAAAACTCACATCAAATTACAGTCTCCCTTCAGATCTCATGTTTTTTGGCAAGCATCTTAAAACCTCCCACCACCCCATCACTAGAATTCATTTTGCATTTGAAGGGCAAATAACTCTAGAACTATTACCATTACATTACATGCTGCTGTGGTAGCACTGTTGAGAAGATCAAAGCAACACAAGAGAGAGCTTGTGATGCAAATGTACTGTTTATGATGCTAATCAAAGAATTTAGCTTTGTTTGGAGGAGACAAAAAAAAAAAAAAGCTCCATCATGAAAGAAGAGTGGGATGGGGGAAGAAGGGGAGCTTAAATTCTTACCTCCTGCTGATAACAAAGGCAGCAATGAGAATGACCACAAGGACAACACTGCCAGCCACGGAGACCAGAAGGACTGTGGGGTTGGTCCCTTCACCAATGATGGGAGATGGGACTAGGAAAAGAAAAGATATCTGTTAGTAAGGGCTACAGGCAAGACCAATATAGATCTTTACCTTTACAGCTCTGCAGCTGAAGTAGAGAGTGGCAGTTCACGGCATTGCTCAAAGCCACTTTTGTCATAATTTTCCAGGAGGGTCTTAATTAGTAAAAAGCATTAAGTTCAATAATGGTTTTTGGGGAAAGCCCATTGAGAATAAGGACTCCTTTCTTCCTCCCCTTCACATTTACTCTGAAGAGTATAATGGCTGATTTAGTACCCACTGAGCTGCTTCCCATTTTATTGGATTTAAAATGGACCAGATGCTCATTCCTTGACTATGAGCAAGGAGGAGACTCAAACAGAACAAGATGTTTTCCGCTGTCTTCATCAGGATAGCACACTTCACATTTTCACATGCCCCTGCCTGAGGGATGTTCGTACTGTAAAGCACAACCTGAACTGATTAAAATTTCTTTGTGCAATGGAAATTAAATACCCCATTCTTTCTTGCTATCTCAAGAAGCAATCATACATTTTGCATTTGTCCAACATATGAGTGTTAGCACAGGCACACACATATAACAAATAAATGTTTTATTTCTCAATCAGGAACAGAAGATCATCTGGGTGTAAAACAAACCACATTTGTATTGAATGACAGTTCTAGACAGCCTGATTGCTGATGAGTTTATCTGCAACAGGAAAGAAGTGAACATGAAATTGCTGGATTTGCCACAAATCTACTGGACCATACCTTTCATGGAATCATTAAATTTATAAAATTACAGGAAAGTGTGTTTTTATATTATTTTACCTCATTTTATTTTATTGTGTGTCACTTGAAGTTCATTGTTGCACTTATGTATTATGCTTTGTATTCTTTTTTAAATCTTGCTGGTCATTGACCAACTAAGCATGTATGTATGTATGTATGTATGTATGTATGTATGTATGTACTGGACCATACAGCACACTATTGTCTGATAGGCAATAGTTCTCCAGGGACTCTGGCTTTCTAGGAATTATGGGGACTGACCTTTAATTAAGTTATTAAGTGACCAGTGCAATTGTTTGGTAGTTTTACAAGGAAGGAATACCATTTAGTCAGGGACAAAGTGAGCTAATTCTGCAAACTTTAGTTCATGAAACTACCCCTAAAACATTGACTGTGATACAAGCTTTCCCAGAAGTCTCCTGCTTGCTACAGACATTTACTGATGCTTTAAGTCAGGGTAGCCCTAAACATTTTGCTGCCTAAAGTGCTGCAATAAGTGTAATAAAGAATAAATATAAAATTGTAGAAGAGAGTACTCTCATCCCATTCAGTGTACCAAAGCCAACTGGACTGATAGTCAGGATTATTTTTCCTCCTAGGTATTAGGAGCAATATATGAAGGCACCTTGGGGAATAAAGGAGGTTTCCAGTAAACGCAGCTCTGTTTCCATCACCTTGCTACTGCTTCTTACCTTCAGATCTGCCACCTTACTGCACCTAAATGGACCAAATAAAACACATACACACATTCTCTCAGCACAGATTCCAGAGAATGCATGGAGCAAGCCCTGGTTTTGGCATGAACAGACTGGAATATGTCCAGCCTGTTCAGCACCAAACCCATTCTAATAACACCCTTTAAATGTTTTTTTTTAAAGATATCTTTTTAAGGTGTTACCTTTATGACACTAGGGCGCTGTTTACAGTGTTTTATTTCACAGCCTTTGTCATAGTGAATCACTCACTCTGGGGTCAGTATAAGGAGCCCAGCCATATGATCAATACTAAGCACCTTGTTCTGATCTCACTCACTCTGGATGGCACACCTGGACACATGTGCAAACAACTGCCTAACATTGCAACAGGAGAGTCAGGTAATGGGAGAAAGACACCCCCC
>JAIPUX010001880.1:80724253-80743908 GCA_020142125.1 Phrynosoma platyrhinos
ATGTCATTGGTTAGAGCAATGGTTACTCAATGTTTGAGATACAATGTGCTGTTTCAAGCTCGCCATGTAACAGGTTTGCTAAATCCATTGGCGGATGCCATTTCTTGTTTTCAGTTTTCCAGGTTTCGTCAACTCGCCCCGGAGGCTGCACCTCTAGCACTGGAGGTACCGAAAAATCTGTGGAGCCTTGGAGAATAGAAATCAACAGGGTGATCCTCTAGTCTGTCACTCCATTGACACGCAAGTCATATGAGCTCGCAATGCGAGCTTTTAGGCTGTTTTTGTCTATGGAAGGGGAGGTTGAGGTTTGGCCATTGAGGGTGGAGACTGTGTTATGTTTGGAAGTTCATCTTCGGCACTTAGGCTTGTCCCTGGTCACTATTAGGACAAGGTTAGTGGCTCTGTCCTTTTATTCCAGAGCGGGAAGTTTCATTGACCCTATAGGAGATTTTAGGTTCCGTAGGGCCCTGGAAGGTTGGACCAGGGAGCTTCCTCTGGCACGTGATACTTGCTTGCCAGTAACTGAATCAATTCTAATCCAAATTTGGAAATCCCTTCCTGATTTATGTTCTTCAGCTCAGGAAGTGATTCTTTTTAGGGCTGTTTTTTTCTGTGGCATTTTTCACGGCCACTAGAATTAGCAAGCTGGTTCCTAGCTCTCGCTTGGATAGTTCGGGCAGAGTACTTTACCTATCTGACATTCAAATTAATGAACAGGGAGTTCAAATATGTTTTCAGTGTTCTAAGACTGACCAGTTGGCTAAGGGACAAACAGTCACATTGTCTAGAGCACCATCAGGTCACATTTGTCCCATTTTAACCTTGTCAGATTATCTTAGACTTCGCCCGACTGGCCTGGGCTATTTGTTCATTCTTGTTTCGGGCCTTCCATTGACACAGTTTCAATTTCGAGCTGTGTTGCGACTTTGAGGCATGCAGGTTTGCCAGTGGCCCAGTTCTCGACTCATTCGTTTCGTATAGGGGCAGCGACTGCTGCTGCTCCTCAGGGTTTGAATGATGCTACAATCCGACGGATTGGGCATTGGCAGTCCAGGGCTTTTAAGTCCTACATTTGCCCATAAGGTATGGGTGGGACATAGCATTATATAGTTGAGGTGTTTCTTTGTTATGCTTAATATGTTTTTTCTATTAAAGCAGATCCGAATGTTGAAGATGTTTGGATCATCGGGCACAGCCTTATGTTCTGGGTGGAACGTCATATGCTCCAAGCATGTCATGAGTGGAATCTGGCAATAGGAGAGGTTCAGCAAGTACGATGGTTTGGTTGGAGAGGAATGCTATGGGGAGTTCTCATTCCGTGTATCATCGAGTTATCTGCAACATTTCCACCGCCTAATATTCTACTGGTACATTTGGGAGAGAATGACCTTGTTAAAGTACCTTGTTTCATGTTGGCCAAAAAGATCTTAAACGACATGCAAGACATTAAGCGGAGACTCCTGGTGGTGATGTGGACCAAGTTTTTGCCACGGTGCGCATGGATGGGAGCAAGAAAGGACTCTTCGATCAACGCAGCTCATCATTGGCTGAATAGATCCATGGTTAAGAAGTTGGGAGTTTGAGGACTGGAATTGTTGAGCATGAGAGTATTCAGATGGATAGGCCACATTTGTACAGGGGTGATGGGGTCCATCTATCCCCTGAGGGTTGTGATGTATACTTAGAGTCCATCACTCGTCACATTGAATGAGCTCTCTGGGAGGGGGGGAGGGGATGCCAAGCTAGGCTGGCCCCCTCCTGTGGCGGGCAAGATCCCCCCCCCCCGGGATAAGTTAGTTAATTGAAATTACGAAATGGGTTCAAATTTAAGTGGGCAAAGAGTATACTTCAAGGTGTTAATCAAATTGTTGCTATATTGTCACCAAACAAATTGATGACATCATAGACAAGTTATGTCATGAGTTAAATTATGATGTCATTTCCAGTGGGGGGGGATGATTTATTTGGATGTTGATTTAATTGGAACTTGATGTTCTTGACACATGATT
The DNA here is from genome assembly GCA_020142125.1 of Phrynosoma platyrhinos. NCBI lineage: Eukaryota > Metazoa > Chordata > Lepidosauria > Squamata > Phrynosomatidae > Phrynosoma > Phrynosoma platyrhinos. The sequence goes on from JAIPUX010001880.1 coordinate 80,726,263, forward strand.
TAAAGGGATAGATTGACACGGTTGGTTAAATTGGAGATGTAAAGGAACACATGATTTAAGCACAATGTGAATTATGGTTAAATTAAATTGTTAAAGAATTATTGATTACCCTGTCCAAATAAAGTTGTGGCCGAGTTTTTACAACCATAATTTTGAGTATGGTGTCTTTTTTGTGTCAGTGCCATGTCAGGGCAGCTCCAGGGCCAAAATATTTTCAGTATCCCCCAGAGTATTTTGACCCATGCAGACAATGCCAGATTCTAGTGACTGTATCCATCCTAATTTCCTGTTTTGTAAAGCATCAGCCATCATTATTAAACAGCTAGAAGAAAGGCAAAAAGTGCCACACTGCTTGGTCAACAATTTTACCCAGTTCTTTCAATAAATAACCAATGAAATCATCAGTTCACAGAATAACAACATTATATTAAAAAAAGATGAAACCATGCCTTATTATGTCCAGCTATAGTACCATTAAGAAAGGTAAGGGATAACTGAGCCTCTTTCTGAGTTCCTCTACTTTTATAATATTTGGGAACAGCTTGAAAGAGAGAGACTTCCACTCAAGTCTCACACCAGGATGTCCTACCCAAGGGAACTAACATGAGGCTGATTGGCTACAAGACAAAGCAATGGAAAGAGGGCAACATGGTTAAACTAGACATTGTAGTATGTTGCAGATGAATATACCATTTTCTAAGGAAACTTCTGGACTTCCCCTTCCCACTCTGCATCAAATAGAGATAAAGCTGGGCACTCTTAAAACAGGATTCTCACATGTGGTTCAACAAGTTTCACTAATTCGTATCAATGTCTAAAATACTTGACTTGTGAGGATAAAAAAACATTATCAGACCATGAGATGGGTTTCTGTTCTATTTTGGGCCAGATGAGATATTGTGAAAATTTATTCAATGAACTCAACATTTGTGTTTTAGGAAGCTGAACTTATAAATCTTCCATGAATCAATGGAGGAATCTATCTAAAAAGTAATTATAATATATTGTTCTGTTGAAATTTATTAAGACTTCCTCATTAAAATGTTAAAACAGGTTGATACACAGTTCTAATATATAGGCTGTGCAAATGCTAGAAAATGCCATATATATTGCAAATTGATTTACACAACAGATTTTCCCTCTCCCATAAGGTAATTTTGAGGGGGCAGATCCTGGTAAGACATCTCGTATGTTTGCAAGTCCTGAATTCTAAAAAGGTCCCAGTAGAGTACTATCCTCAAGGCCATTGATGGCTAGTGATAAAAGAAGCCCACAATGGCCACTAAACCCACATTTCCTCATTCTTTCTTCCATTGTCATGCTTAGTGATATGACCTCAAGACTCTGTACTTCCTTTCATCAGGTTGCAATGTGGTGAGGTCATGTCACTATGCATTAGGTTACCAAAACATGTGAAAGGTGAGGAAAATTCTAATATATTCTGGAGTAAGGTTGTTGAGAGGAATGAAAATGGGGTGCTTAAGAAAACAAAAATAGCTGTTTAGTTTCTCACGCATGAGGCCCGCCTGGTCGAACCTTCAAGAGCCCATGACCATCTCTACTTCCACCACTTTCTCTTTCCTAGCTCACCTCAACTTTCACAGAATGTTGGTTGGGGCAGGGGAAAAAAGAGAAGCAGTATGGACACAAATATTATATACTTTATTTGCACAAATGCTGCCCAAACCTCCCACTGAAAAGAATTTATGCACTGAAATTCTACAGATTCAAGAAACATTTTACCTCAGGTATATGTAGTGTCATGTAATGTCACTCACTTCACCACATGAGAAACAAAAGTTCTGAATGTCAAGTCTATCATCTCCCTCTCCTCTCCAATCCCAGGTAAGGTCCATGGATTGAGAAGGAAAGCAGCAGCAGTAGTGATCATGGTAAGGTGTTTTAACCACCCATCAGTGTTTTCCCCTTATTCTCTTAGGAGCACATATTGATGTTGTTTATATCAAATCCCTATACTTTTACACTTTCATGCAAGACAGGGCCCCTTCTATGTGCACTTGGGAGAAATTTGGGGTGAGAGGAGACTTTCCAACAACAATCTAATTAGAAGGAATGGAAATGAAAAGCCAGTAACACTGAACCCTTTAGGAAACTGACCAAGGCTATGTACATCAGTGGAATGCAACCAATCAAAAAGAAATACATTAATTCATCCCACAGTGAAGTTAATAAAACTGGATTAATCCAGACTTATTTATAGTTAAGAGATGATGCATTCAACTCGGTGAAGTTTATGTTAGTCATAACTGTAGGGTAATTTAAGTTTCCTAAGGCTTCAACCTTTGCTAAGGAAACAAAAATACTGAATATCAAAAATGCCAAAGCCAAGCCTGTTAGTGTCTAGCTTTAAATTAACAGAGTAGCAGAAATGTGCTCTTGTCTAACTATGCTTTCCTAAGAACTGAGACTGACTCCAAAAAACAACATGTACCGGTAGTTTGTAGCTTAAAACAAAAGTTTGCTAATGGTTTTAATCTATACAGTTGGCCCTCCATTTTCATGGGGGATCCATTTTGGAGGCACACACCACCAAAAATGGAGATTTGTGAATACTAAAGCTTGAATGGGTGTGCTCCCACAGGTGTGTGCAGGTGTGTGCCCTTGAGAGAATGCCCCATTTTTTTTAAATGGAGGTCGCCCCTCCATGAATATATAAAACCATGAACATGATGTCTGCGAGAATGAAGGAGTGACTGTATTTACATAGAAGCTATATCGTAATCTAGCTAGTGAATAGTTCAGGTAAAAGAAATATTTATCTCACCATCTTTCCAACAAAAGTTGAGAGAGCAAGAAGATGGAAACACAACAGCTCAGTAGAAAATCTAGACAGAGAATTTCAGTTAGTGCCAAAGGGGGAGTGACCTAAATCACTGAGGGCCATCGCAGACTATCAGAAATAGTGCATATTGAGTCCACTTTAAGGGTTAGGGTTAGTGCTAGGGAGTCATGGAAACTGGTTTTTTTTCTGAGACATTGAGCCTTCTCTGTCAGAGAGCTCTGGTGCCACAATAAAATACAGTTCCCATGATTCCCTATTCCTAACCCTAACCCTTAAAGTGGACTCAATTTGCACTATTTCTAGCAATCTGCAAAGGCCCATAGTTAGTTTGAATGAGAGAGAGAGAGAAAGCTTGCATGCAGGAATTCCCTATCTATCTAAGGAGGGGGAAAGACAATGCAAAATTCTTCCAACAATAACTGACTGTTTAAAAAAACAACCTAAAGGAAACTGTGTTGGCCATATTGGCAAAACCCCAAATCCATTGTTGTTGTTGTTGTTGTTGTTGTTGTTGTTACCTGCCCTTGAATCAACCTCAACTCATGGTAACCCTGTGGATGAGACATCTCCAGGAGCCCCTATTCTCCACTGCTCTACTCAGGGTCTCCAGGCTCAGGCCTGTGGACTCCCTGACTGAGCCTAGCCATCTGGCCTGTAGTATTCCTCTCTTTCTGCTGCCTTCCACTTTTCCTTGCATCACTGCCTTTTCTAATGAGTCTTCCCTTATGGTGCATTCAAAGTATGACAACCTCAATTTAGTTATCTTGATTTCTGAGAAGAGTTTGGTCTGCATTTGTTCTAGGACCCATTTCTTTGTCTTCTTGTTTGTCCATGGTATTCTCAGCACTCAGCTTCAGCACCACATCTCAAATGAGTTGATTTTCTCTCTGTCTACTTTCTTTGCACTTTAGGGTCTAATCTAGTTATTTCATAGATGCCCTTCCCAATCCTAGTCTTTGTTTGATTTCTTGACTTCAATCTCTACTCTGCTCAGTGTTTGATCCAAGGAATGGGAATTCTTTGACTGTTTTTATTTTATCATTATCTAGAATGATTTCATGTAGTTCTTCTGTGGCCATAATTTTTGTTTTCTTAATATTCAGTATTAATTCTACATTAGCACTTTCTCCTTTGACCTTCTTTAGCAAGTGTTCCACATCTTTGTTGTTTTCTGCTAGTAGTACAGTGTCATCTGCATATCTTCCTCTGATCATCCCACCTCCTGCGTCTGAGTCTAAGCCTGCTCTGTGTATAAAATTTTCTGCATACATGTTGGAAATGGGAACCATTCTATTTCTCTGTATTCATTTCTGACAGCAGTCTCTTGCCCCAAGTACAGGTTATGTAACAAGGCAATCAGGTGAAGTGGCACATTCATTCCTCTAAGAGCAAGCCATAGCTTTTCATGATCTATGCAGTTGGATATTTTTCTGTAGACAATAAAGCACATGCTGACTTTCTCCTGAAATTCCCTTTTCCACTCCATTATCCATTGTCTGTTTGCAGTGAGGTTCCTAGTGCCTCTTCCTTTCCTGAAACCTGCTTCCACATTAGTCCACCTTTATTAAAATCCATGACTTCAATAATAAGCCAGTGTGGTGGTGTCTTTTCTCTTACCCAACCTAGTCTTTGTTGTTGTTGTTGTTTCCTCCCTGATAAAGAGATCTTGATATCAAAGATTTTGCAAACATTTTAAGACTTTTTAGTTGACTTAATAAATTCTTTGTTGTATCACAATCTCTTCATCAGGCTAGAAGCAACAACAGCTGTAACAAAAACAGGATAGGTTTGAGAAAGGGGAAAAGTACCCTGCTTAAATATTAAAGTCATGGTATCTGCATGATATCCTGAGATGGAATGTGGGAGGAGAGAGCTACAAGCATTCAAATGGGGTTCAGCTTTAGTAGGAGTAACCACTAGGAAACCTCAAGCAAGAAAGGCAGAAGTTTGAAATTACACCAACTGTAAACTGAGAACTGTCTCGATATTGAGCAAAAGGGAGACTCAAAGAATTGCATTAATTTCAATGGGCATTCTTTAAATAACCAAGCTGAATCCAAACCAAACTTGTCCATAAATGGTGATGTGGGGAGAGGGAATACCCTTTGAATTATGGTGATCTAAGGTATTTTGTTGTTACCTGTGTTAGTTGTGAACTCGAATGGCCCACTGAAGTCTCCATACCCAGCTGCTGTCCTCGCTCTCACATGGAAGACATATGAAGTTAAAGGATTCAGGCCCTTGATATCTGTGTTTCTGGCTGCAGTTTTCACAATGCGATAGCTGCGTTCCTTTTGATCCTAACAGATGGAAAACAAAATAACAATAGCAAAATAACAACAACCAAAAAACAGGGCAGAGTAGATGAACAGGACTTTCATGGTTGTATGAATTTGGAATTTTGCTCATTGAATTGATATTACTAATGAAGATGGAATTTCCAAAGGACCCCTGAAATATTTTCTGTTCTCATATTCAGAAGTATGAGAGATCAGTAGACTTCTGTACTGTAATCTTTTTTTTCCCTTTTTTGGCTAGAAATGCAGAAAAAAATACTAGGAAGTAAGTTATATGATCAGATATTGATGGCTGCTTCAAAACATCAAGAGTGAAATTATTTAGAAAATGTCAGAGACTGTAGTTACAGTCCTTCCCATGAACAACCGTGTTTTATTTTCAATAACCCTTCAATCTATCCTTACCCTTGCAGTTTAGAAAATGTCTGTCAACCTCCCTCATCCCATAACTTAATTCTCTATTTTTCTTTTCTCCCTGGAAAATGTGTCAGGGAAAAATGTTATAATCTTGTTCCAGTGAAAATCTACATTTCATGTCTGATATTATTAGGAAAGCAAATAAAGAATGAATACATATATATATATATATATATATATATATATATATATATTATATATATATGGGGGGGGGGGAGAAGGAAAAAAGTAATTGCTCATTTTGCAGACAACCTTGAAAGGAAATAGCTCTTTCTACAACTCAAAAGTGGAAGCAGAACAAATTATTTGTAGAAATAATGTCTTCATATAACTTGGAGGTGAAGAATGTAATTTTCTTTTTCTCCTTTCCTATTAAAATCTATCAACCCCCCCCCCCCATCATTCTGGGTGAAAGCTATCAGTTCAGAGCTCATTATTATTATTGCATTATATACTTCATTATTACACATCTGTCTCTGTAGTAAGGCTAATGTTGCACTACTTCTCTGCTGTATTGATTCTCATTACAAATAGCCCTACTGGAATCAGATAGTTCCTAGGGAGAGAGACAGAAATGCCACCACTACAACACAGCAAGAAAGGGGTGCAATATGTTATTCCGCTGAACAGCTGAAATGTATGAAATGATTACAAAAGCAAAAGAATTTGTCACTAATAATGAGCATTTATGTGATGATAACAGTAAAACTATTTAGCTCTGACATCGACCTTAATGGGGAAAATGTCATTTGTCCAAGGCGAATAATACCTTTTCATAATATTTGACTTCATATTCCAAGATTACTCCATTTGGTCTGTCAGGTTCCAGCCAAGCCAATGCCACACTGTGTCTTGTTATTTCTTTAGCTTGGATCAAAGCAATTTGAGATGGAGCTGCCAAGAAAGAAGAATAGAAAATGTTATAAAGTGGCTTCCTAATGAAGCCCAAGAAATGAAGATTGTTGGTTTGTTTGTCTTTTAAACAAATGAAATGCAAGGTATGTTGGAAACATTTATTAAATCAGCCCTTAGGTATGCTGGCATAACAAGATAACTATTAAAATGTTGTCCATTTGCTAAATTGTCATTTACAATCATTGGGCCTAAGAGCCTTCTCCTCTTTCATCATATTGGTTTGACTGCTTTGTACCCACCTCGCTTATTTTAGCACTTGGTTTCCTGATGTGACCAATTCTAACAAGCTACCATAATGAAATGGTTTTTGATGACATCAGAAGTACACATTCATTCATCAAGTTTGTTGGTTAATTTGCACAATATTGAAACTACCATAAACATCTATGACAACAAGGAAGAGTAAGTTATCACCTATATAAAAACTGAGTAGTGATTATTAGTGTAACCAGTCCCAGAAAGGTTTATTTGGATTCCTTGGATTAACCCTTCCAGATAAATCAATGAATTAATGAATAATAAATGAATGAACTTCCCTTATTTTGCCAAGTCCCTGTGGAGTGAAGCACAACCCCTGTGGTCTAAGGCAGAATTTTTCTTTCAACATTCAGAGCTGCCCTATACCAGGCCAAATCATCTGATGAGCATCACACACCCACAGTCCAGGCAGACATCTTTCACAGCCTTTGATTCTTTTTTTTAAAAAAAGCAGAGATACTGGATCATCTACACACAAATCACGTTTTGCTATTGAACCATCATGGGGAAAACAAAAAACAAGAATTACAATGCTGGAATGTAAATCCTAATACAAAGTATACAACACCAGAGAATCCATTTAGAGGCCAGAAACTTTTGTAATCTGTCCATCCTAAAAGGTAAGACTCACAGTATGGATCTCTCCTCTCCTAAGAAATATGGCAATTAGTATATCTTGCTTGAATCATAGAATCATAGGATTGGAAGAGGTCTCAGGGACCATCAAGTTCAATCTCCTGCCATATAGTAATACACAGCCAAAGCACTCCTGACAGATGGCCATCCAACCTGTTTAAAAATCTTCAAAGAAGGAGATTTCACCGCTCTCCAAGGCAGTGTATTCTACTGTTGAACAGATCTTACCGTCAAGAAGTTCTTCCTAATGTTTAGTTGAAATCTCTTTTCCTGTAATTTGAATCCATTGTTCCATGTCATAGTCTCTGGAGAAGAAATCAAGCTTGCTCCATCCTAAATATGACATCCCTTCAAATATTTAAATATGACTATCATGTCACCCCTCAATATTCTCTTCCCCAGGGTAAATATACCCAGCTTCTTAAGCCACTCTGCATAGGGCTGTCTTCCAGAGACCTGTTCTAGTGAATATCAACATCATTCTAGATTATAGTCATGGAATAAAGTAATATCAAGCTAAACAAAAGCATTAAACATTTTACATGGAATCTGCTCCTAACAGATATCATGCTATATAATGAACTATGCTTCAACACTGTCTGTATAACCAAAGACTCCTCACTGCTAGTATATAAAGGGCACAAGACTCAAGTGAGAATAAAAAGGAGAGAGTTTCATTAGAAACTTTAGAACACAGCCAAAAGCTATAGAAAACTTGATATATGTGACCTATTCCTACCCATCCCATTTTCACTAGGGGACAAATCCAAAAGACAATAGAGTTCTTGACAATTCACCTAGCAGAACAATATAATCTATGCTCCTTGGCATAGACATTTTTGAATGCAATATGGACAGCTAAGATAAAACAAACAATAGAATAAACAAGAAATGTCTCAATAGATGCTCCTGATGGTTTCCTGTAGGGCATCATTGGTGCCTGAACTTGAGATGTTTAACAGTTGAGAGGACAATATATTCTCCCCTTGGCTATGACAGTAACAGATTCACAGTCTTGCCAGAGGAAGGGGCTTTTTGAAGATTTATGATTCAGGCTGGCCAGTCCTTGTTCTCTTACTGTGTGGTCATGTCTCTAGCCAGCTGTTATCAAGTCCTGCCACAACTGACAAGGAGCTGGTACAAATGACAGGGGTCTCTGGGGAAGAAAAGGGGGCTTTCAGAATTTTTTAAAATCTTATCTGCAAAAGCTGTTCTGTATAGCTAGTGATTAAACAGCTCCCCAAATTGAATATATTCATTCTTTTGTTCCTAGACCATTACAATATGCAGGTGCTTCTTTTAAAAAACAGACACATACACCTACAAAAAGCCAACAGCTGCCAACAACTGTGAATGATATCTGTTAAAACCTTTCAAATAAGACTATAATGCAAACAAATATTCCCAAATAAAAGGGAAGAAAACACACCTCAAAGCCAAACAAATAAGATAGTAATGTAAAAAAAAAAAAAACTATCATTGAGGAGCATTTTAAATTATTAACTAAAATGTTTTCTGCTGCCCCCCTTCCAAAAAAAAAAAAAGGTATAGGAAAAAATGGACAAGAAGGCTCAAGAACCATTTGACCATATCAGACAGGCCTCTTGGGAAGAAAACTAAGCTACAGGCACTACAAAAGAAACTCTCTGGGCCAAATTGTGTCTGTCAGGAAGGCTGTTTCCTGATCTACTGCTTGACAGTTTGGCATCTCTGTTAGAAATGACTCTAGAGCTGTGCTCCTCTCTCCTTCAACACATCTGCCCATCTGTCTGTTTGCTTATTACCCCCAAGACTCATGTGCCTGAAGACAGATTGACTGACAGAAATAGGGAGGATCCATTCAAATAGGTTCTATCCAGTTATTTCTAAGAAGTACTGGAAGTAGGTTCTATCCAGTTATTTCTAACAAGTACTGGCAAAGGCAGAAATCTTGGATTGATAACCCAATGAGATCCTTATATTAAGGACAGACGTCCTTTAGGAAACATTCTCTTTGCTTTCATGTGAAATAGCATCAAGCTCTGCAGGATAATTTAGGATAAACCACCATGATTATTTACAAAACAGATTAGTGACAGTTTGAGAAGAAGGCCATGTTGCTCAGTTACTTAGTGCTTCTTAGAGACCAGCTGGATTATTCTTCCACAGAATCAGTTTTGATCCCAGCAGTCTCTGAGAGAAAGTTTGTTTTTGGTTTTCCAACTATTATCTTCCTTTCACTTGTTCAGTCACATATTTGAAAAGAGGAAAAGTCATTTCCGTACAACACATATGGACATAGAATCATAGAAGCATAGAGTTGGAAGAGACCACAAGGGCCATCCAGTCCAACCCCCTGCCATGCAGGAACACAACATCAAAGCATCCCCGAAAGGTGGTCATCCAGCCTCTGTTTAAAGACCTCCAAAGAAGGACACTACGGCATGATCTACTACAGTGCATTGCCATAGTGTTCCCTTCTGGTAAAACTGCTGTGCTGGTCAGAAAACACAGTGACCTCAAGAGATTCCATCCATTCTCTCCTCTATACTGTTTCATATGTTACTTTAAACCTCTCTCAGGACACCTGTATGATGCCACCTCTCTTCTATTGTTCCTTTCTTGCTTCATTCAAATCTTCCTCACAACCCATCTTCTTCTTGGGACTTTTGATTAGTCCCCAAGACTTTGTGCATCTCTGGATGTTGTGTATCCCAGGCAGCATGGCCAATGAGAAGGAATTCTGAGTATTAGTAGTTTTTGTGGGTTTTTCAGGCTGTGTGGCCATGTTCTAGAAGAGTTTCTTTCTGACTTTTCACCAGCATCTGTGACTGGCATCTTCAGAGAAATTCTGAGTATTGTTCAAAATATCTGTAGAGCCCTAATGTAATCTTATTCCTGCCCTGATTTTTCCTCGATAACAAATTCACAGAGCACAATATTCAACTAGCCATGCTAGTTCAGGGACTTGTAATGCAAATAAGTAACTTTTAAAACTTCTCCAAATGTTACATTGCAAGCTCCTCCAGAAGAGGGACCAGTCTTCTTGTACCTGAAAAAGGTCTCGTGCACACTGATAGTGTTATATTAATATTAGAGACCATAAAAAGAAATATCTTTAGTGTTTGACAGGTAAATGCATCATTTGAAATAAGTAAGCCTGAAGATACCTAGACATTTATTAAAGACTGGATTAAACTGCAAGAAAGGCAAGCATTAACACAGAACCCAATACAAGTCAATTTTTTTTCTTCTCCTACTCTTTCCTCCTGTAATGGCCATGTGAAAGGGACAAATGCACTAGCAGTTTAGTTTCTTGAACAGATGTAAGAAACTTTCCTGCACTTGCTATTTTGTGGCTATTGCTTTATATCAGTGGCTGAGGACTTCTTGACTTCTTTTGTGGAATATGAAGTCATAATAACTTGCTTGCTTTGGATGAGGGTAGTATCTTGATAATCCACAAATCTGGGAGAAGTGAAGAAAAGATGCTGACTGACTACCCTTCCTTTTTCTACTTAGTGTCCCAACAGGGAAACTAGTCACTAACCAAGAAAGAGCTTTCTATATATCTTTTATCATCACTTATGTAGACAAGAATTGGTTAATTGGATATTTACACAGATAATATGTTTTCTAGTGAATTTAGTATACTTAAGTGTGAAATAAAGAAAGAAGCTGTCACTGTGAAAATGGCTACATAGCATTAAACACCTACTACTAGTTTTATTACTACGGTTCTTTACCTGCAGTCTACAAACAAAGAGTAGCAGGGCCAAAGCAGTACAAAACTTTCACCAAGTATAAGGCAATTTACTTAAACCAGTAAATACTAGATGAAAACTTTCATTACTGGTTCAGATTAGAAAATGGTAACAAGACAAAACAAATGAAATGAAAAGTCTTAGCAACATGAATGTATTGTTGGAATAATGTTCCAGGGAAAATGCACAATGTGGTGAATGGCAGCAGCCATGATGACTAAGCATTTGGCCACTGCTGAGTCATGCAGCATCAAGGCTGATGAAACAGGAGGTGACATAATAACAAGGAGTCACCTGGTGCTGTAAAGCACAGTAAGTGCTGCAAAAGGGCTGCAAACATGTTGTGTCATTCTGATGATTGACAGGTGTCCAAAGGAAGAGGCAGGGCTAGAAAGCCATGTGGAGCACTGGCTATATAAGGGACAAGCCTCTGGACACATGTGTGGGTTTATGTGGGTTAATGTGTTGGAGTGTTGGAGAGTGCGTTGGTGTATTATTGTACATAACCTTTATACATAGAACTTCTGAAGATTAAAAGCCTCTTAGTGAGACATCTGCTGAGTCTCTCTCTGCTCTGTCTGGAGGGAAAAGGAGGTTTCCTGCAACTGACAACGTTGCTTGCTTCATTGAAGACAGTCTGGATCCTGGTGCTTCACGTTACGTGGTTCCCACGCACTGCGTCACCATGCTAACATGTATAAACAATGTTTTATCAAAATAAGAACCCTGAACCACATAAAGTAACCATTTTTAACAAAAATAAAATACAATTAAAGAATATGTTGTATTTCTTCACATATCTCTTAAAATGAAAACTAAGATAGATCACATTTTTATCTAACATAAATTTTAAGGAGTTTTTCAGCTGGAGAAGTTTATGCCAAAATAAGTAACCAGCATGAAAAACCAAGGGATTTTTCTGGTTCCTTAAATGTTATATGTTATTTTATTTTTATTAATAATAATAATAATAATAATAATAATAATAATAATAATAATAATAATAAAATTTATTTCTAAGCCTCCCCTCTGCTCAGTAATTAGGGTGGCGTACAGCATAATTTGAAAACAAGAGGCAATGTAAAATTTCTATATCCCACACTCTAATCCTCCAACTCCTTAAAACTAAATTAAACTATAATAGCAGAATTAAAATGATTCTTAAAAACATATTGTGAAGGGTGGACATAAAGAATCATGCATACAGGGTCAGGAATACTATATATGCAACAAGAATGCATTGCCCTCACTTTTTCTTGGCTTTGGGAAGATCACACACATTTGCAAAAAACAGACAGAAGTCATCAGCTGCAAACAGACAAAACAGAGACCCAGCTGATCTTCACAAAATTTCATTTCATTCATACATAAGCCATCTTGCATCCCAGCCAGAGAGAAAGGTGGGATATAAATAAAGTGATGGATGAATATTTTGACTTTCTTGGTACAGAATGGCATGGCATAGCAGTATAGTTGTTTTACAAGCAAATGAATAGTGCAAAAGAAAAAGAACACATGTGTGGAGTTGTGGGCGTTTCACAATTACACACTGGGAACGGATTGCACACAGAATTCAAAATCTTGAGAAAATAACCTGGGGGGGGGGGGAACAGCAGATTTCTGCTCCTTAAGTGGGAGGGGGAGGGACCCTGAAAAAAAACTTGGAGGTGTTTCCACTAGCAACAGGTGAAATCTCAGAAATTTAGGAAATGAATGGAATATGGGTGGTAAAGACATCAGTGCCCTAGGGGTAGAGTTCAAATCTCCTCCCCATTATTATCAAAAACAAATTTAAAAATGAAAACCATCTAACTATACCTGTATTTTGTTGTTGTGTGCCTTGAAGTAGTTTCTGACTTATGGCGACCCTATCATAGGGCCTTCTTGACCAGATTTGTTCAGAGGAGGTTTGCCTTTCCCTTTCCCTGAGGCCTAGAGAATATGACTTCCCAGTGGTTTTCATGACTGAGTGGAGAATTGAACCCTGGTATCCAGAATTGTAGTCCAATACTCAAACCCCACACTGGCTCTCATCTAACTACGTGTGTGCATTGCTTAATTTCCATGATCTATATATAAAGCAGAATACAGCTTTATTTGACCAATGTTTTCTGCCTCTACAGCACAGAATATTGATTTTAAGGGATATTACCAAAAGACAGAATGGTGTAATTGTTTAAGTGTTGGATGATGACTCTGGAGACCAGGGTTTGAATCTGAGCTCAGCCATGGGTGACCTGGGCAAGTCACACTTTCTCAGCCTCAGAGGGGGGCAAAGGCAAGCTCCCTCTGAAGAAATATTGCCAAGAAAACCTGATGACAGGTTCCTCCTTTGTTGTTGCTGGGTTCCTTCAAGTTCTTTCCAACCTATGGCAACCCTAATGCAAATCTATCTCCTTAGGGCCACCATAACTCAAGAACCCCTTGAAGGCACACAACAACAACAAATATACTATTCACCAACATGCCTGAAAGGCACAATCCAAGGCTCTTAAATTTCACGGGTTTTCACTAAAACAAGGATACCTGTAATTGTACCAGAAACACTTTGAGCTGTCATGGGTCATTTGGAAAACCAAAGAAGCATCTACTGGGACCCAGTCTGACTAAATGGACTCTTGAAACCTGTGCTGAATTTTCATCTTTCACTAAATAAACAGCAATAAAGCCAATAAAGTTATTCCCTTTACTCTCAGAAATACAAAGGCAAAGATGCAAATCATGGTTTGAAAACCAAGTTCTATGAAACCCAGAGAATCCTTCAATAAGAAGATGATGAAGGGTCAGCAAGCATTTTTTGAGAGACAGATTAGAAGTTTTGAGCATTAAAAACAAACCTTGGAAAGGTCTGGACCAATAAAAACAATTTTCCCAAGATGCATCCCTCTTTCACCACCCAAACACATGTTTTTGGAGGAGCGTTTCCATAGCCCTTTAGGGACAGTTTTGAGGGACCAATAGGTAAGTGGGTAAGGTCCTCCAACACTCTGCTGAAAACTCCAAAGTTCTGCTGAAAACCCAGTTGTCCTAGTAGAAGTCCAACGCTAGGAACTATCTTAACGAAGGATCACAGAACATCCTATTTCATTTTCTTTAAATACTACTTCACCCCATAACTATACTTGAGGGATCCAACATGATTCTGTCATCAAAAGTACAGTGGGACCTTGGTATCTGCAGACTTGCCATCCATGGATCTGAGCATCTGCGGATGGCAAGCCCCCATTGTCTCCAATGATGGTGCATGCAATGCCAATTCATCCCCATGCACAAAGACTAGTTTCCTACGTCTTTTTGCACTAATGACCATTGTTAATACTGGACCGACTACTTCATTTCAACTAAATGATGACTAAGACCTGTTTAGTTTTATATTTCTATTATTATTAATGATTTATTACCATGTTTTATTGTATCTTGTTCATAGGCCTCCCCTATTAACTCTTTATGTTCATCAGTGGGTTTTGTGCATTGTTTTTTTTTTCTCTTCCTTTTACTATTTTGTTTTTAATGTTTTGTGTTTAATGGTTGGATCTTTTTTATATTGTGATGGCTTTTAGCTTTTAATAATAAACTTTCTTTCATTCATTCATTCACTCATTTCCATAAACAAAGGATTTGTAATTTGAATTGAATTGACATCATATGTCTATGCCTGTCCTCCATTACACCAAATGCATCTGAGGAAGTAGACTGAAGTCTACGAAAGCTCATGCTGCCAATTTCTTTCTTTCAGTTAGTCTCAAAGGTGCTACAAGATCTCTCTGCATACCCTTACAAAGTTACTAGTTTCTTATCATTATTATCTTGAATGTATATTGTTCAGGCAATGGAGGAGTCAAACACAGCTGCTTTTTCAGCCAAATGGAAGGATTAGGCCATTCTTACAATCTAGCTCTCAGCTGTAGCTATGTGAAATGAAAGCTAAAATGAACATTTGAGGGAGATGTAGAACAACCAAACAGACTTAGGGCCATTGCAGACTGGCCCAAAGGGCTGCCCCGACCCCACCTTGATGCTGTCCTTATGCTGTGCAGCCGTACACACGGTGTGCGGTATCAGGAAGCCCTCCTGGTGCAGCGTTTAAACACGCTGCACCAAAAGGGTTTGGAAGAGCTGCGGCACCAGCTCTTAGGGTGGCCTTTTGCTGCCCCTAAAAGGAGAGGCATTTTTGTTGCTCTTTTCAGGGCAGTAAAAGGGAGGGCCGGGGTCGTGGCGTGGGGTTGCTGCGGCCCCAAACCATCATTTCCCGGGGTGGCTTTGTGCCACCCCAAACGACCAGTTTGCATTGGCACTTTGTCTCTCAACAGACCTCATAGAGAGCATCCTACTTGCAATCACTCACTCAGCTTTGCTTAGTTGGAATGGAAGCTCTCTGGGTATTCTTGGATCAGTAGTTAATTGGTTTCAGAGGCATGTTAGGATAAAATAGAAGGATTCACAAGCACAATACTTTAAGCTCCTTGAACTATAGGTGGGATACACATATGATATTGGTAATTCCTCTCTTCACCTATGCGCTGGATGAGTGCTGCCCTGCAATAAGGGATGTAAATAATAACCACAATTTTTCTCATCCTCAGTGAAGAAGAACACATTGAAAACTGTTTACTGTCACAAGATTTTTTTTTTCATTTTCAGATTTCTTTTGTGAAAAATCCATTTGTGCATAAATATGAGCTTTGTACAGAAAATGTTTCTCTATAGAGATCAGAATATGTTGTTGTTCAATTCAAAACTGACTTATGGTGACACTGCTCTAGAGATTTCTTGGCAAATTGATTAAGAAGAGAATTGTCATTGCCTTCCTCTGAGAATGAGTGTGACTTGTCCAAGATCACTCTCTGGTTTCCAAGACTTCACAGGGATTTGATCTTTGATCTCAGTCCAGAAGTTAAACTGCTACACCACACTGAATCAGATAACAGCGTATTTCCCAGAAAACAATGAGAAATCTTTTAAAAGTATTAATTCTTGAATGTGAGAAAAAGAGATAGAAAATTTATATCCACATCAGTATTTGATGCTAGCTTCAGTGTTCAGGTTAATGGTTGGCAGACTGTCTGCTTTCACCATTACATTCTAAATGGACTTCAGCATGGACAGCTCAGTGAGAATGTACATTCTGAAGAATGCAGAAAACCAAATTCCAAGTAGACATTTTTGACTGGTCACTAATATTGTGGTCTCTTCCAACTCTATGATTCTATGAATCTATGAGTCTGTGATTTCAAATGTCACTCTTATTGCTTATTGATATTTCAAATATCACTCCAGGATAATGATAATGACCATGTAATCAAGCAATGAGATGTTTAAAAGAACCTGGAAATGGAGGCAGCTCAAGTGGTAAAATGACTTGCATCATTTATGTTATATAGTGAGCTCTCCATATCCATGGATTCTGCATCCACAGATTAAATGAACCATAGCATGAAAATATTCAGAAAAACATTCCAAAAAGTAAACCTTTCTATTCACTATTTTATATAAGGGATATCATTTTACTATACCACTGTATATATGAATCTTGAGCATCCAGTTGGTATCCACACGGGGTTCTTGAACCAAACCCCAGCAGAGAGCCCACTATACTGTTTTTAATGCAGACAGCTTTTGATCTTAGTATAAAAATTCATATTTGCTACATGCTGTGATATGAGGCATACTTATAAATAATGTAGGTGCTTATAGGTAAATGCTCAATGGAAAAATAAGAAGAAACACTAGTGTTTGAAGACCCAATTATAGTCTTCCCAACTACTGAGTGAGTACTCAAAGGTTGTATCATAATGTGGGAGGGACTAAGTTATAAATGCAGGCAAACTTTGAAGACTACAATGATTTTTACTATAAAAAGACATAATATCAAAATTCCTATCCATTATTACTATAGTTCCCTATCTCCAAAATTTTATAATGAACATTAACATTCTGATATCAGTGTCATTATGGAACAAGTCCAAAATCTATTGTTCATTTGTAACATCAAGCCAAAGCTTTTCTCTCTTCAGTGGAGGAACACAGAATATGCTAATTTTCCTACCAAAATCAATGAGACAAGCAGCCTGTTTCAATGTTTATTTGCAAGCAAGTTCTACTGAGTTCAATAGAACATTTCTTAAATGGTTTTGGAACCAGAGCTTAGAAAATAAATATTTTCCAAGATTGGCATGCAAACTATAAAAGTGGAGATGTTGTCAAGATTGTGCTTGTAGATGTTATACTCCCTCTACAGTATTACAAAGCACTGTAACACTGAGCAGCAAATCTCCCCCTTTTGAAAAAAGTGGGTCTCTCAAGGAGGCAGGGGGCTTGTGGCACAACTCATGCAAGGCATCTGTTTAGTCTGAAGAGTACTGGTTTTATTTCTACTTGCTTGCTAAGAAAGCCTGTTGGCACATTCTGAAAAAGATAACTTAATGCTTGCCAACAGAAACATGGCAGGAAGCAGTGTGTATGTTTCCTGTATGTATGAATGCCAGTTTTAAACAAACAGGAAAACAAGTCTTTCAGTGAGAAGGTAATTTATAAAAATCTGTCTGAAAGTAACAACCACTTGTTGGGGGGGGGGGGG
>JAIPUX010001880.1:80743980-80760435 GCA_020142125.1 Phrynosoma platyrhinos
ACTGGAAAACATTTAAAGAAATGCTACAAGCAATTTGTTCAGTTCAGAACTAGCCAGTGGCTGTCTGCTTTGAGAAGCCATGGGATTGCCATGCCCTATGTGGCTGTAACAAAGTCCACCCTAAAGAGGAAGTCAGCCTTGATAAATTCTGCAGCCTGCATTACTTTGAAAATGCACCATTAAGAAATTATAAAGGCTACAGAGAATTGTGGGAAGCAGAATGAGAAACCATGGATTTTTTAAAGCTTCTTGATACACATATGCATAGCAGCAGAGCTGGTAGGATCCAAAAAGAAGTTGGACCTCATAATGACACCCATTTAGGTGAGGCTTCTGAGTACTAGAGGAAGTTGTCCATTTTTTATATTTTAAGGTAAATATTATGCTTTCTCCTTTACATCAAAGCCAAACATTCTGACTGCTAAAGGAGAATGAAAGTTATTTTTTTAAAGGGACTTTATTTTATTTTCAACAAAATCACAAAAGGAATAAAATACGTACTTATCATTCTTTATATATTATAGATGTGCTTGTAGGACAACTTTGAATGTTAAAATATACTGTTTCATTCCCCCCCTCAAAATGCCCCCACCAGCCCCTCCAAAATATTTTAAAAAATGACTGTGGGACAGAGCAGATGGGCTCAAAAGACCAACCTAAGTCTGCTCCAACCAGAAGTGGGTCCAAACCCTGCTGACCACAAGGCCTACTCCAAAGTGAGCTGTGCTCAATGGGGCTGACTGATGCATCCAGGAGCCAGATTATCCCAACTCCTTTTTGCTCCAATCCAAAGGAGTGGAGCACAACCTCAGTGCAGCTTCCAGCCACTTTTGAGGCATGTGTCATTTGGCTCATCTGTTCTGAGTCTGGGAGTAACATGATGTTACTTATGGTTGTCAAAATGGCGGCCATAACGGTGGTGCTGCAACCTTTCAGAGAAGTCAGTAAGTCACTGACATGTCCCTTCTGGGTTCTGGAGTGTCTCCACCCCAATCTATGATTCAGTATGAACTATCTGTGTGTCTGTCTAATATGCTATACAAATACAAATATCTGAACAGAGTAACAACACTTGGTGAGTTATCTAACAGTGCCAAAACAAAAACTGTTGCAAGATTTTACACTCAACTACTTTGGACTTCTGTATTTTTTGCAGCAAAATTAATGAACCTTTTTTTTTTTTTTACCTAACTCAATACATATATTTAGGTTAACATCCTGAACATTTTTGTGGGACAATGTAACAAGCATTACCTTTTCTGTAAAATGAGTGTTTTGTAAATTGTTGTGAAACAAATTTTAAAGCTAGGCCATCAACCTTTCCTGTAACTGTACAGGTACCTCAAGGATCAGCAGCTGGTCCTTTTCTTTTTTCATTATATATGCTTCCCCTTGGACTTCTTATTTCAGAGGTGGGTTTCCAGTATCATATCTATGCAGATGACACTCAGATTTTCCATAATTTTGATTCAATTGAGGCTACTGTTTGGAAGTTTATCACAGACTGCCTATGGAGTGTTTCTAGGTAGATGAACATTCACTGTCTTAAATTGGATAAGGACAAAACAAAGATCCTAATGTTTCTGTCTGAAAATCCAGTAGCCCAATTTTCATGCCCTTCATTGGGTTTCAGGGTTACACACTGGCCCCTATTTCAATTACCAAAAACCTTGGTGTCCTGCTGGATGATTATTTGTCCCTACGACCCTTTATTGAAACAACTGCTATGACATGTCTTTTCAACATCCGTAGGTTCTGTAGGTTTTTGACTGTTGAGACTTATTTCACTCCTGGATATTGTAATAGTCTACTGGCAGTTTTGCCTTCTGTTGGAAGATTTTTGCATTCTCTTTCCCCCTCTTTAGACAAATGGGGATTTCCTGCATGCAAACTCTTTCCTCCCTCTCTCTCTCTCATTCAAACTAACCACGTGAGTTAGGTCACTCCCCCTTTGGGATTAACAGACATTCTCTCAAATATTTTCAAATGAGCTGTTCCCAACTTCCTGCCCTCTCAACTTTCTTTGGAAAGATGGTGAAATAAAGATTTCTTTTCTACATGAATTATTCAATAGCTAGATTAGGATACAGCTTCTATGTAAATATAGATTAAAGCCATTTGTAAACTTTTATTTTGAACTACAAGCTATTTATGTTATTTTTTTTAGTCATTTTCAGTTTTTAGGAAAGCATAATTAGACAAAGGCACATTTCTACTACTCTGTTATTTTTTAAAGCTAAACTCTAACTGGCTTTGCTTTGATATTTTAAAATTTTAATATTTTTGTTTCCTAGCAAAGGCTGAAGCCTTAGGAAGCTTAAATTACCCCACACCTTCCTGCTTTTTTACTTCCCTGGTATTATTATTATTATTATTATTATTATTATTATTATTATTATTATCCCACCTCTCTGTAAAATACAACCGAGGCGGTTTACAAGATAAACAATCCCATCCCCCAACAGCCCACCGCCCCCCAAAAAATATAATTAAACAGACAAAATATAAAATATACTTAAAAATTACAAATCACCAATAATTTGAGATAGCTACAGCAGAAACCAGGGACAGGCATAACTATTTTTGGTGGCTGGTTACCTACTCAGGAAAGGCCTGCTGGAAGAGATCTGCCTTAACAGCTTTTTAAAATCTGTTTAAGGTGGTCAAATGACAGATCTCATCTGGCAAGCTGTTCCAAAGTCTGGGAGCAATAGCTGAAAAGGTTCTCTGGGCAGTTTCAGATAATCTAGTTTTTATGGGTTGCAATAAATTTTTCTAGAGGATCTGAGTGTGTGGGGTGAATTATATGGAAGGAGACAATCCTGAAGATAGATTGGACCCAAGCCATTTAGGACTTTAAAGCTAATAACCAACACCTTGTACTGTGCCTGGAAACTGATTGGCAGCTAATGAAGCAATCTTAGAATCGGTGTTATATGGTCTCTTCTTGTTTTACCTGAAACCAGCCTGGCTGTCATATTCTGTACCAATTGAAGTTTCCGAACTAGGCCCAAGGGTAGCCCCATGTAGAATGCATTGCAGAAATCTAGATGAGAGGTTACCAATACATGTACAATGGTTTCGAGGTCCCTGACCTCTAGGAAAGGGCACAGTTGGCATAACAGCCAAAGCTGATAACAGGCGCTCCTAACCACCACATTCACCTGATTTGTCATCTGAAGCGACGGATCTAGGAGCACCTCCAGACTGTGAACAAAGTCCTTTGAGGAGAGTGTGATCCCATCTAGGACTGGAGATTGTGTCCCAATACCTGGGTTTGGGGCTGTTACTGTTAGTACCTCTGTTTTGTCTGGATTCAGTTTCAATCTATTTTTCCTCATCCAGTCCATTACCATTTTAAGACATTCATTGTAAGGGGAGACGCCATCTGAAATTAAAGCTGTAAACCAAGACATGGAGAAATATATCTGGTTGTCATCAGCGTACTGATAACACCATGCCCCATGTCTTCAGATGATCTCTCCCAGTGGCTTCATATATATGTTAAATAGCATCGGTGCCCTGAGGGACACAACAATTAAGCTCTTTTTTTTTGCTGAGCAACTGTCTTTGAGCATCACCCTCTGGAATCTGCCTGAGAGAAAGGAATGGAACCATTGCAATGCAATACCTCCAATTCCTAATTCTCTCAGGAGTTCCAAGAGGATGTCATGATCTATCATGACAAAGGCTGCTGAGAGGTCCAGCAACACCAACAGAGTCACACTACCCCTGTTGATGCCCAGATGAAGGTCATCAGCTAAGGCAACCATGGCAGTCTCCACTCGATAACCTGTTCTAAAGCCAGTTTGAAGTTGATCCAGATAATCGGTTTCCTCCAAGACAGCTTGGAGCTGAACAGTAACAGCCCTCTCAATCACCTTGCTCAAAAGAGGTAGCAAAGAGACTGGCCTATAGCTGTTCATGTTCAGAAAGTCAAGGAAAGGGTTTTTTTTTCAGAAGCAGCCTAACTACCACTTCCTTCAAGATGGAACATGATCTTCCCCAAGGGATGCATTGATGATGTCCCTCAGGAAAACCCTCAAGACATCTCCCCCCTGGACAGCCAGCCACGAAGGGCAAGGGTCAAGAGGGCAAGTTGTCATCACTCTACCAAGTAGCTTGTTCACGTCATCAGTACTCACTGGATGGAACTGATCCAGTATAATCTCATAAGCAGAGTTTCTGGATACCTCATCCATCGATTCTACTATAACACCAGTATTCAAGTTGACTCTTATTTGAGAGATTTTATCTGTAAATAATTTGTTAAACGCATCACAGCAGGCCATTGTTGGGTTAAGTAATGTTCTGAACAGGGGGAACCTGTGTCAGTTCCCTTACCACCATAAACAGATCTGCTGGATGGGACTCTGCAGACACAATACGTGCAGAGAAGAAATATTTTTTTGCTGCATGTATTGCCTCTCTATAGGAGCAAAGAAATTTCCTATGACAAGTTCTGTCAGATAAGAGTTGAGTTTTCCACCAGACATGCTCCAGTCAATGGTTTAATGCAAAACAGTGCTGTCCAGGTTATCTTAAATCTCCCCAAATACTCACATGTCTCTTCCTCTCGTAAATCCCTCCACTGGCTTCCAGTTCAGGCCAGGCCTCATTATAAGCTTTTGGTCCTAGTATTTAAGGCTCTGTGCTTTAACCTCCCCCCATATTTGGCAGCTTGGTTAGCATTGTTGTTGTTTTATGGATGTATATGTTTTATGGATGTATATACTTTTACCTGTAAGCCGCCCAGATTGATATTTCAGAGGGCGGGGTATAAATAAATTTTATTATTATTATTATTATTATTATTATTATTATTATTATTATTAACTGCCACCAATGTGTATGGCTCTGTCAAGGCTGTGAGCCTTTCAGGATCCAGCCCCAACTTTGTGGAAAAGCCTTCCTTTGCACCTCTGGCTGGAGGAGGATCTGATCCACTTTCGTAAAGGGTTGAAGACTTTCCTTTTTGATTCACCAGATTAAGTTGCTGAGCATGCCTAGGGAGGCTGAGATAGGTAGTGACTGAGGAGGATTTTGTTTGTTTTTGTTTTAGTATATTATTTTAGTATTTTATAGTGTGGTGTTTATCATTCACTTTTTATATGTTCTGATGTACCACCCTTTGGTGGAAAGGGCATTATAAATAAACATTATTCCTTCTGCCCCCACTCACTAAAAAAGAACAAACCAAAATAAATTAAGATGATGGATTTCACTATACATTTCCCTAATCTAGTGTAAATTTTGGCTAATTAAAAATTAGTACTATTAACCTTTTTTGTTTTAATTTAATCTATACCACAAAAGGTGAAAAGATTACTAAGTTGGTGAACAATCTTCTTTCATTCTTCTTATATTATACTCTTGTAGTTAAGAACCTGCATATTTGGAAACAACATGGAGCACACAGTTTTTTTCTTTGTTTTTCACTCCCCTATTCTTCTTCCAAGCTGGCTGGGGTCTTGACCAGAAGGCCTCCTTTTAGATCAGGGATGGCAACTGTGGACCTCCAGATGTGTTTAGACTTCTCTTTCCATGATCTCCAAACATTAGCTATATTGGCTAAGATGGTGGAGGGCTCAGTAGCTTTGGGGGCTGTGCTACAGTGCAACGTTTTATTGTTAGTCCCCACTTGCATAACTAAATGCAAAAGAGGGGCAGATCAATAATGTCATTGGCACCCAAAATACTGTTTTTAAAAGCAAATTCTTTTCAGTATGGGTCTTGTAAATGCCAGGTGTTCTTTGATTAGCCATGAACATGAAAGCTTTCGGCTTTGACGCCAGTCTCACTTTCAAATTGTACAGACTTGCCAGTCATACATTATTCTACCTCCGTTAAACACAAAGGATAGCTGAAGCAGATCCACACCTCCATTTTATAGCTGAGCAGAATGATTGCTGGATTTTTAATTTTATTAGCATTGCAGACAATTAAAATGTATCTCTCACAGCCAGAACTGCTGCCAATAGTTTGGTATACAAAGGTTCAATGCTCAGGTTCAATGGTCAGGCCTGCATCCTTCCGAGGTTGTTAAAATGAGTACCCAACTGTTCGGGGGCAATTAGCTTACAGTTGTAAAGACATCCCATAGCACAGTATGAAGTGGTATATAAATGAAGCTGCTTTTCTCTTGGAACAAAATATAAATCTTTACTGCAGGTCAGAACATTGGTACTTACCATGATGGTTCATGCTGGGGGAGGAGGGATTGAATATCACCATACTATTTTGTAGTCCTCAGTGGCTAAATTCTGGCTACATATGAATAGTTGTCCTAAAGTTTTCCACTCTTTTCTCATGCACTCTCCTTAAACTTTTAGCAATGAAGGAGGAGAAAATATGGATGGAGGCACTACTCTAAACATTCCATTGGCTGATTTCAAAAACTGATAACAAGAAGTAAGGGTGAGAGAAATAGAATGTACTATCATATCATTTAAATGTGAATAATAATTCCATGTGGGAAAAGATGGAGAAAGCAGAAAGATTTGAATCAAACAGTCCAACCCCCCTGCCATGCAGGACCTCACAATCAAAGCACCCCCAACAGATGGCCATCTAGCCTCTGGTTAAAAACCTCCAAAGGAGGATACTCCACCACTATCTGAGGGAGTGTGCTCCACTGTTGAACAGCTCTTACTGTCAGGAAGTTCTTCGTAATGTTTAGGTGGAATCTCTTTTTTTTGTAGTTTGACTCCACTGCTCCATCATAGGCCCAAAACGCACGGGCCAAATAAAGTGGCTTTCAGCTGCTTTTGGGAGTGGCATTTAGATCACGCAGGCCTCCAAACCAGCCAGAAGCCACACCAAGGGTGCTGAAAGCCAGCCCAAAATGGAGCAAATTTGGATCAACTCCCAGTCAGCATGGCTTGGGACTGTGGTGGTGGCCCGCTTTGTAAGCGGGCCATGTGGTCACCACAGTCCCAGCCTGATCGTGTCTGAAGGCTTCTGTTTAATGGCTGTCGGCTTCACCTCAAAGTCTCTGGAGTAGAAGAATAAAGCTTGCTCCATCCAGAATACTTAAATATGTCAAAACTTAACTAACTTTCTCTTCTCCAGGCTGAACATACCCAGCTCCCTAAGCCATTCCTCATAAGGCATGGTTTCCAGACCTCTGAATGGCTGACCGCTTTTAATAAAATATATTTGCTGGTTGCTGTGTCTGAAGCAACTGCTACAAAAGTAAATATGCATTACTGAAAACTGTGCAAGAGATATTCTTATTCTTATACAAGCTTACTCTTTTAGACCTCTGTAGCAATGGTGGTGAATATATAGCCCTCCAAATTTTGTTGGACTGCCAATCCCAACCAACATTACCAAAAGATAATGAATGTTACAGTACAACAACATATGTTCCTCTTTTAGGCTTCATGTATGTGGCCAGTCTAGTGTAATAACAAATAATGTCCAAGATTACTGCTCCTCTGTGGCTGTTCAGTTTGGTAGAAAAGGATGATCAATTACTAATGTTTTTAACCATGGCTTAGGATGCTAAGGAGTCTTATTTCTTCACATTGTCACAAATGCCATGTAGGAAGCTTTTAAGTTGTAACTCATGGTAACCTCGAAATCCACCTTTAAATCATAACCAAAGTAAGTATAGTGGGCCCTTGGTATCCAGTGGGTTTTGCTTCCAGATTCCCCTGTGGATACAAAATCTGTGGATGCTCAAATCCCATTAAATACAATGGCCCAGTAAAATTGTGTCCCTTATTTAAAATAGCAAAATCAGGGTTTGCTTTTTAGAAATCATATTTTTTTCAATATTTTCAAGCCATGGATGTTTGAATCCATGGATAAATAATCCATAGATATGAAGGATCAATTGTATTTTCCAAGAAGTAACTGAATCTTACCTCTAATGGTGACAATTTGATACAATAAGGAAGAAATTGCCACAAAATTGCATACTCCCTTAAAGGTTTGTGTATTATCATAACAGGGTGGTTAGTAGCTTGATTATATTCAAATTTCAGCCCCTAAAACTGGCAAAATTAGCCTTCTTGCTTGTAGCACATGTCATGGAGTGTTTTGGTCATGTTAATTTAAGCATTCTATGTTATGAAGATCAAAAACATTAGATATTTTTATTCAGCATGAAAGCTGTTAGACAAGAATTAATTGGGCTGCCAATGAACTGAAAACATGTATTTAACTTCAGAGATGACCATAAAGTGTTTTTAAAAAAAGGTCACCTGAGCTCTCAGGTAGGAGGGAAAGCAACACTGCTGAAAACTCTTCAATATACCACCCACATCTTCCTACCTGAAAATGACTCTGTAATTGAATACAGTCCATTCTCCTCCATCTGAAACCTGTACTTTTTGCAGCAGCAAATTATAAGTCACATGAAGCACAGACAGTGGAGAGAACTTTATTCGCATGCTTCGTAGTTGTAAAAATAAAAGCAGGTCAGCTGAAAGCAGTGTCAGAAACTTGAGAAAGGTCTTTGAGCCTTGAAATGTGAAAACATAGAATTAAAGTCCTACTTTAGGGAGCCAGCACCAGTTCAAATTATGGGCGCTACATTATTTCAGTTTGCCTGGCATGTACTCACCTTTAATTTCAGCTCTTGTGCTTTGAACATAAACAAATAAAAAATAAATAAATTCTGAATTCTTGATATTCTAAATGTTAGTGCAGGAGAAAGAAAAGCAGCCAATCAGATATGGGATTACTATTTTGGTATGAGGGCTGGACAATTAAGAAAACAGATAAAAAGAAAAGAAATTCATTTGAGATGTGGTGCTGGAGAAGAGTCTGAGGATACCATGGAGACCCCCCCCCCACAAAAAACCAAAAAAAAAAAACAAAAACACAACTAATGGGTCTTAGAACAGAGCAAGCCCGAGATCTCCCTGGAAGCCAAGATGATTGAATTGAGACTGTCATACTTTGGCCAAGTCATAAGAAGACATGACTCTTTAGAAAAGATCATAATGCTAGGGAAGGTGGATGGAAGGAAAAAGAGAGGAAGATCACACACTAGATTAAGGAGGTCATGGGTGTGAATCTGTAAGAACTTTAAAAAGTAGTGGAAGGTAGGGAGTCTTGGAGATACCTAGTCCACAGGATCACCATGAGATCAACTCAAGGATAGTTAACACATGAGAGCTGAAGTTATCCAAAAATAAATTACAACATGAATGTTGGAACTATTAAATGTTTGTCTCCTGGATACTGATAAAAAGGAGAAAGAACAGGGGCTATTTCAACAGTCATCAGATACCTCTAAGGCAATAGTTGGAAAAGTTATTATTGGAGTACAACTCCAAGAATCCACTAGCCAGCCTGACCAGTGGCCATGATGATGTTAGTGAAATACTTACTAGACTCATTGTGGCATATGGTCTGGACACTTGATAGTCAGTCAAGCTGAGTCTTCTTTGCTTCACTGGCTATAATCCTAATTAGTATAGCAAAGATGGTGGTAAAATAATGCAAGAAATGTGGACCCAGGCATTCTATATCCACTGATGGCTAAAACAAGCAACTTAACAAACAAAAGGAGAGACAATGAAATGAAATGAAGTGAATAAATGAATAAATAAATAAATAAAATTGCTAGCCTACCTACAAGACTACATAGCCATTTTCTGAAACAGAGACCATGTTTGTAGATCCTACATCCCTTGCAGCTTGTGGTAAAAAACATGTCCATTTCACATCCTGTTTCCTGCAGACAAAGGGCTGAGGATAGAGACACCCATCTCTGTTTCTACCCACATAGTTTTGTTTCTTGACTATGCCTGTTGCAGTAACATATCTGTAGCATATTGACCAGAGTTACTGTTTCAGCATGTTGAAGCAAACCCAGCCCAAATGAAACAACAAACAGTTTTCAGGAAATCACTTGTGGCTACTGTCCACAAATATCTCACTCTCTTTCAGGTGTGATCTGAGTGCAGCATGTATACATGGATAAGAAAGAGTGGGTCTAAATGTTGATTGACTCAGGGGTCATGCATGCTGTAGGACCCTGCCCTTGATCTCTTTGCATCTGCATCCACATTCAACTGCACCACTAGACTTGAAGGGGTCTTGGGCAAATGCTTCTCTAGTGGGGACACTCTCCTTTTGCCACTGTAGCACCTCCTTTTTGTGCTCTACTATTTTATATACCGTAGGTAGTATGACAACAATGGTAGTAATGAGAACATTGCTAAATCAGCTTCTGTCTTGTTCACACATAAGGGCATTTCACCATACAACCTGCTTTTGAAAAACCATAGGTGCCAGAAAAATAAGGGACTAAATACTCTGAAGGAACCAGATCCTTTCTGATCTTGGATGCTAAGCAGGATATTACTTGGTACTAAGTCCTGATTAGTGCTTAGAGGTGTTGTAGGTTATATTTCAGAGGAGAGAACTGGTAAAAGCACCTCTGAGTATTCCTTGCTTAAGAAAACCCTGTGACATTCATGGTGTTACCATAAGTCAATAGGTGACTTGAAGGCAAATATACACAGTGGGGAAAAATGTTTTCTTAGCATCTTAGCATGATTTCCTTCAGGTGAACATGATGTTTGGTACTTTTATTTTGCTCTAAATGGACCTCTGTTATTATTATGATTAGTATGAGACTATGGGCCATTAAGATCTGTAAATAAATGGTTAATGTTACAAATTGTTTCTCTGTTTTTGCAGGTTTCTTTTCTCCTCTTTTCAGTTTCCTGCTTGTCTTATTAAATACAATTATTTAAAAGCACTATTTTTTTTAAAAAAACTCATCTTCTTGGTTACTTCTTGAAACAACATATAATTAAGACTGTAAGAACAGGCTATTATTTTTATTGTCCTAATGCAAGCTGCTCTGAGAGCGTTGTTGGATGAAAATGGGAGTGAAATGCTTTAAAAAATTAAATATTAAACTACTGGTTTTGTGTTCTCGCATTTAAGTCTTATGTTAAGATACTTTGGGGAGCCTAATTCCAAGTGTTTTATTTTTATATTGATTTTGTCATTTTCCTTATCTTTACAGTATCAAGACTCAAACATTTGAAAACAGTTTGGGGCAAGGGTGAAACAGTTATTACTGTTACAATTAAAACAATGTAACTATTAAAGAAATTAAACATTGCTTCTATCAAGGAAAAAAAGGCTAAATACATTCAAGAAAATGCATGTAGATACATTAGGAAAAAGAATCAGTAGATACAAAATAAGGAAAGTACATGTGGATATTTTAGAAGAATCCAATTGGAAATGGGATTACATCCAGTTGCTAGTCTCACTTAGAAGAGGAGATACACTAAGGGCTTAGCCACACTGGAGACATAAAGCTGCTTGACACCTCTTTAACTAACATGACTATTTTACAGAATCCTGGAATTTATAAATTGTTGAGGTAGAATTCTCTGACAGATCAGGTTGAATACCTCACTAAAACTACAAATCCCAGGATTCCACAGGATAGAGTAATGATAGTTAAAGTAGTGTCACACTGTTTTATTTCTGCAGTGAAATGTACATACGTATTAACCTAGCAATTCAGCCAATGATTTTGAGTGCAGTTCTAACCCACCACTATGGCTGATAACAGTAGGTTAGTTAAAGTTAAAACTGTACTAAATCCAAACCTCTGTCAGCCTAGAAGTGTTGAGAATTATTTAAGGATTTAGTAAAGAATTTGTCCTCTAAGGAGGTCTGGATCTGGCATAACTCAACTCCTCCATCACCCACTATTTCTGCCCCTTATCTTTGGCTCTTCGGATACCTGATTTCACTTGCAGTAAGGGAATGAGACAGTAAGAGTCAATTTCAGTAATTGCAAGATGCCTCTGTCTATTCATAATAGAACTCAGCAGGCATATCTTTGGTTATACTGGTTGAGATTAGCAATTGGATTTAGGCCTACATAAGTAAACATTTAGGTAAGTTCCACTGATTCAAGGGGTATTCTCTAGTTGGGATTAACAACTACATTTACGCCTCTGTGCTCTCTCCCTTTTCCTTTCTTTCTCTCCCACTCCCCCCCCTTTTTTTTCTTCCCTAGAATAATGGAAATGTCCATCAAGACTAACAAGTCTTTTTACCTTGGCCTGAAATTCCATTGCCAAAATGATTCTCCTGTCTCATTGCTTAGACCAGGGGTAGGCAACCTGTCCCCTTTAAGGGCCGAAGGACTTCAGCTCCCAGAAGCCTCAGCCATGTTGGCCAATAGTCCCATTGGCCAACAGCTCCTGGGATTCTGGGAGCTGAAGTCCCTCGGCCCTTAAAGGGGACAGGTTGCCTACCCCTGGCTTAGACTATATGGGATCTTACTTCAAAATCCCTACACTGCCTTCTCATCTCCTCCTTCATCCAGATGGCAGTTTTTCTTCCTTTCTAATTAGTCTTTCTCACTTTATTTCCCATTGCACTCCTGTTCATCACCTCCCATTAAAATTCTACCACCCATAAGTTTTGAAAGCACATGGAGCTATAATCTTGCTGAAATTAACCAGGGCAAGTATCTGGCTATGACCTGGAGGAAAGACTACCTGGCAGTGCTACTGGTGTTGTATTTTAAAATGAAAGATATAATACAAATAATAAATAAACCTTCTTCTGCACTGGCCCATCATTCACTTCCAGAATTTAGGGATGTGGTCTGTTATGTTTATAAACAACACAAATAAAGATGGTACACTGACAGTGTGGTATAGCTGTCTGAATGTTGAACTAGGATACAGGGAGAGCAGGATTTGGCTCTTGTCTTTGCCATAGAAATCCACAGAAACCTTGAACATCAGTAATGTCATAGGGCAGGGATGCAGGCCATACCAGGTGATACCAAAGAAGGCGGGTGACACTAGGTCAGCTCCCCCCAGTGCTGTTTCAGTCCTCATGGGAGCTCTTTGGGGCTGTGGTGGTGGCAGGTGCTCCTGGGCCATTCCTGGGCCTTTTCCCGGCCATGTGGGGTACCCTTGGGCCTTTCTTTGTTGCAGTGGGCACTCCTAGGTCCTATCTGGGCCTTTTCCTGGCCATGGCAGGTGCTCCTGGGTCCTGCTCAGGTGTTCTTCAGGAACACAGGAGTGCCACTCTAATCTGCAGGGGTGCTCCCATGTGCCCCCATCCTGGGAACCCTGCTGGAAATCTGGGGCCAGAGGTCCTGCCCCTGGAAGCACTGCCCCGCACTGGGTGTCACCAAGCTTGGTGATGCCACTGTGAACAAATACATGCTCTCAACCTGTGAAGAAACAAATAGCAAACCTTCTCTGAACAAATCTTGCTAAGAAACTCCCATGATAAGTTTGCCTTATGTCAGAATCAATGTGAAGGCACACAACAACAGCAAAAACAATAGTACTGATGATGGTAGATATCTGTTATAAATAATGATAGCTATATGGAGGTCATTTCCAAAATATATGTAGAAACTTCCTCCCCCCACATCAAATATTGCTAATCACCAGGTCAGAGTGGGGAAATCCATAAATTCTGTATATGGTAACAGCTAAAAGCAAGGAAGTCTACAAAATGTTTGAAAAGGAAGACATGAAGGAACCAAAAACATCAAGTAGAGTGGTGCTCCCTCACTATCTTTGGAAAGTAAGCAGCATAGCAGCAACATTTCCATTTTATTCCTCTTGTTTTACAATATGAATGATTGGGCCTGAAGCAAGATCTTATTACATCAAAACATTTGCTAGCATATTTGAAATCCAGACCTCTTTCCTCATTGTTTCTAGACTATAATTCCTGTCAAGGCTCTGTTCAACAAGAGAATGCCATCCAGTACTTTGTGAAGGCATCAGGCTATATCTACTTGGAACAATCTGGGTGGTTTTGAGTCAAGGAATTTTCTGATCCCCCTTTCCCCAGGCAAATAACCTGTGAGGGATCTCTTCCTACATTGCCCCACACTGCCTGCAGCCACCACTTCCATTTACCACAATGCCACAATGGCAGTTCTCTTGATCCTAAAACCTAAGGAAAAAGATGTCTAAGGATTTCACATGCTGGCACCAGACCTGAAGTTACTAATGTAAAGGAACAGAGATTATATAGATTAGCTGCTGGATTGGGGCTTTGGGCCTTCACCTGCACTGGTCCCCAGAGAAAAGTAAGGTGGCCCCCATATTCTGGAAACTAAGGAGTTCAGAAAGAATGTTTTCTCACAAAAGAGTATCTTACCTATGTAGGATAAAGTGGGATAGAAAAATATGTAATAGGATACAAAACAATTGCTTTTCTAAACAGATTCAATGCTTCAAGTGCTGAGACCTGTAAAATGTTTTTTTCTTCCTTCCAATAAAATGTACTAACTACATGTTTGTGCTCCTCTAACAGCTCTCCTGATTTATAAGTCCTGTATCATTTTGTTTTGCAACAGACATGTCCACAAATTTTATCCCTTTTTTATGCCTAGAGGAAGCTGGTGACATGGGAAAACAAGTAGATTAAGTGAGCAATTTATAGCAGTGGGTAAAGATCAGACTGTATTTGACTCAAAACATGTGAGACAATGCCTACCCTGCGGAGCCTCGCAGTTTAAGGCATTTACTACTCATCACTCTTAACAAATGCTCTCTGGCTGAAGTGAAAAATCACATGTCTTCCATTGCCACTGAAGCTATATCTCTTTTTGTCCAATTCAACCTTTAGAGAACTTCTCTTGGTTCTTCTTTACCACACTGTTTGAATAACTGTATCCTTTCAAACTTTAAACATAACACAACAGCAAAGAGAGAAAGGGCAACATGATGCTAAATATATATCCTGAAGAGAACTGTAAAATACAATACTTTGCACTAACAGTTCCACTCTCTCAAACCAGTAGAAGCAAATATTAATAATGTGACTTCAACTGATCATTTTTTTCCAAAAAAAAAAAAAAATCTAGTATACCACTTCAAATTAATCTCTCTGTTTACTGTTAACTATGCCAACTGAGAAACACATATAATTTGCCCAAGGTGAAAGACAAGTCTGAGATGCAGTCAAGCCTACTTATTTTCAGAAATGAGAAGCAGCCATTACAACTTTCTTTGTCCCAGAATGCACTGCTATATATAATATAATACTTGCTGCACCTATGTGTAACTAATTCATTTGGGTTGCAAATGTCCATTGTGGGAATGATTCCAAATTACAAACCTCACAGCCACAATGTCTGGCTAAAATTTTGGGCCTTTCTCTTTATCTGCCCATCTCTTTCTCTCTTCTTTCTACTTAGCCTGATGAAGGTTTCTGAGGAACTCAAAAACTTGCATGCTTTGAGTTGGTCCTACTAAAGGCATTTAGTTGGTCCTACTAAAGGCATTATCTGATGGTTAATTCTGTGGTGATGCAGATGGGGCAAAAGAAGTGGCCAGAGACTACTCTGGCCCCAATTGCTCTGGGACCACAGTGACCAGACACTGCAGTCCTGAAGCCAGCTGCTACCATGGTCCTAAATGGGCCGCCAACAGGACTGGCTTTTTGCCATTCCTTTCCAGTCTAGCTTCAGGCAACCTTAGGCAGCCTTGGAGCTACTTCCAGGCAGTTTGGGGGCATGCACCATATTTATGGGAGACAAAAGAAACAAATTTCTTTGTAGCTCCACCAAAACTCTGAAACTCCTTACTTCTAGGGCCTAGATTGGCACCTTTTTTTAATTCATTTCATCAAACAACAGATGTGAAATGTCACTGTCCATTTTCAGTGGCAGTAAGGGAATCCATTGTTTAACCCAGTTGCAGCTGGTGGCTCCAAAGTCAGTGGGGCAATGCATCTGCTTCCAGAATTTAGTTTGAACATTAAGGGTTTGTGCAAGATACTGAGCTTTACTCCCAAAATAGTTTCAGCATCTTGGATAGCATCTTTAAAATTTGAAGTAAAACTAAGAGCAGCTTCACCACCCGACTAACCTGCCAAAAAAATCTACCCAGACCATAGAATTTTAAGTGGGCTCAGGATTGATGCAGAAAGACCAGTGATAGGGAGATGAATGGGAATTAAGTTGTAAGCCTGCAGAGTTTCTGACTCTACCTTCTCCCCCCAACTGATGCACACCATCATTACTAATCATGGGGCACTTCTGTGAAGTCTTCAGCTTCCAATTTCCTGGCCTTGTGAAGCATGAGCCAACATGAAACAGCCTTAATTCTGGTCCAGGTTTCTGACAACAGAAAGCACATCATTTCATAAGCTTCTTAAAATGAGCATGCAATACACAAATCATACATCATAAATGAAGGCACAATTTTATCATAAGTTGTGAACATAAGATTCTGTTGCTTTGCACATACTACAGACTGGCTGATTGATTGCACTTATATCCCGCCTTTCTCAAAAAATGGAATCCAAGGTGATGTGATTATCTTCTTTTTACAAAGTTAATCAATGGGACATTCTGAAAAAAGACATGAAGTTTCGTGTTGAATAGATATGATCATGAAAATTCAGTATAAAATGGTCAAGGGTATTTAATCCCACTTTGTCCCTCTAAACCAGGGGTAGGCAACCTTTTTGAGC
>JAIPUX010001880.1:80765022-80779826 GCA_020142125.1 Phrynosoma platyrhinos
TCCTCAGGTTGAGCACCCTTTGACTTTTCTGAGAAGACTGAAGCAAAGGATTTTTATTTGTATTTTGGATCAGTGGTTACCAACATTTGATCCTCCATTTCAGAAGCCCCAGGGAACTTGGCCAATAGTTAGGAATTATGAGAACTGAAGTCCAAAACATCTAAAGGACCACAGGTTGGGAAACATTGGTCTAAATTTTCCCAAACCTGGGTCACAAGATATTCCGGAATCACTCACTACATCCAATCTGGAGTTTCTAGGAACTGAAGTCCAAAATCTGTAATCTGGGGAACTACTGCTGCAAGGACTTGCTTTCAAACAGTAGCAATTATCACAAAAAGAAACATTCCATGGAATACTCCCACATGATCTTTATTATAACAGTGATGCATGAAAGACACAATAGGTGTTAACTTCTATGTTACTCCTTGGGTTCCAAGTCAGAAGTTTCCTTTAGAAGTTTATCTTCCTGTACTTACTTCTGGCTCTTTATTTTGGAAAAGTATATTTGCAAAGGTATTTTTCAATATATTAAAATCTTTGACAAGCAATTGTGCCTCTACTCTTCTTGGATTTGAACACTGTACAATATCTATAGTCTAGTCAAGCAAAATAATTTCCAACTGGTAGGTGGATATTTGTGAGCACAGAATATAGAATTCCAGGGTCCAGTCTTTAGATTTCAGTCTAAACTTAAATAGAAAT
The DNA here is from genome assembly GCA_020142125.1 of Phrynosoma platyrhinos. Lineage (NCBI taxonomy): Eukaryota > Metazoa > Chordata > Lepidosauria > Squamata > Phrynosomatidae > Phrynosoma > Phrynosoma platyrhinos. The sequence continues at coordinate 80,765,728 of JAIPUX010001880.1, forward strand.
GACCTTGGCTTTGACTACTTTACTACCTTGAGAATGAAACAGTATACTTATTTTCCTGTCAATAATTTCCTCACACACAGTAAACCAAACAATCATTCAACAACACAATTACAGTACAGAGTAATAGTTCTCCCAGCCAATAAATAAATAAATAAATAAATAAATAAATAATTTTCTACTGGGGGAGAGAAAATGCTGTTGCCACTTCTCTATTTTAAAAATGTAGGGTAGTTCAGCTTCATCTATAAATTTCATGGCTTGAACATCCAATATATTGAAGTAAACAGGTTACAATGACAGGTGCAAAAAAGAAGTCACACAGTGAATTTGGATAACAAGGTATTTGGACCATCAGTGTCTAAATAATGAAACTTCTGCTCCATCTGGCATATGCTCAGTTACCTTCCTGACAAATCAGAAAAAGTAAAGAACAGCATAATCTATTAATTTTATTTTTCTGCAAAACTATATAAAAATATAAAATAACTGTCCATCCTTGCTTCATGTGTATGTGTGGGTGTGGGGTGAGGTTTAATGGGTTAATTAGAAATACACAGAGCAAAACAGTAGTGGAAGAAAAAGGCTAACAGACCCTTAGCTTTGCTGGCCTTTGCAGAAACAGCTATGACACTTGGAGTCAAGCTAAGGGCAATCTGATGCTTTGATTTGCCTGCACAACTTCCATCATTGTCAGTGGGAGCAGCACAAAGTGACTCAGGGCACGACATAGCAAAGGATCCTCATTTGATACACATATGTCCTCTGAATCAGACTGGCAGAATATAAGAAGCATTATATGCATTTTTTCATGCTTTGTGGCACAATGCACACATGATTTTAATTATCATCCAAAAGGAAGGCCCCAAAGGGGTGTTGGGTTGTTTTGAACACAGTGTACTAAAACAACAAGTAAAAAATTATTTTTTCCCTATGGAATTTTTCAATGTTTGAGATATGGGGGGGGATTCATCCTAATTACCAATGATATGTTAAAACACACACCCTTTCCCTTTAACCGTTGTGCTCTAGTTTAGCACATCAAAGTGTGAATACATATTTCTCTTTATGACATTCTTGAGTAAATACAGTTGTGATATCAGTTTAGTTTGGTACCACCAAAATGAGACATCATCATTATCATCACGTTATCACCACTATTTTTTAGTTTTATTATTAAAAGATGATGATGATGATGAAAAAGTCTGCTCATTACAAACTTATTTGGTATTATAAAATATATCTGACATGATCTAACATTCAGAGGAGAGCTTTAAAGAAAAAAGAACGTGTATATATTTTCGGAGAGGTAGAAAACATATGGGAGATGTCCACAGTGGATTTTAATCCCTCTGAAATGAAAGAGATGTGTGACAGTCAGACAGCTAATACACACTGCAAAAGAAGAAAGAATGTATCATCTAGAGCTGGATATTTTCATAAAGACCTCCCTCTGACTACATCAGTAATACTGAAAATATTTGCAGTTGAGATGGTGAAAGAAAAGCCTGTTTTATTTATTTATAGGGTTTTCTCATCCTAATTAGAATTTTCTCCACTCAAGTCACTATGATGGCTGATTTAAGACAAGATAAAGGTGAAAGTAATGGGGCTAAGAAATTGCCAAGCAGTCTTACACAACTGCAAAACCAAGAACAAAATAAAAAATTGAAAGAAAACATCTTCACACACAAATCACACAAAAATCAGAAGAGCTCTGTGTAATTGAGAACAAAGCCAAACAGAAAGAAAGATAGAACCATTTCGATTTTAATCAAAAGAGTGATGTATATTTTTTCTCCACACTGCTCCATTCCCATGTGAACTCCTTTTGTTTCAGTACAGAAACACAGGTCTTACTTTACTGTAGCCATGCATATTAGATACAGAGAAATTAAAATGAACAGCACTGTCAGGTTCGAGATTTACACCACTCATGCTGTTATGCTTACACAGAAAAAGAGTGTGTGCATACACAATAAAATATGTGTGTGTACATATGTGTGCATGTGCAGACACACACACACACATTATTCTGCTCCTTTTTTTAAAAAAAATCACTGTAAGCATTCTTTTATTATTATTTTTAATAGCTCCATCATACATTCAATGGCCAAGCTGGGATGGGAGAGGGCAGGCTGGAGCATCCTGAGGCTTTGTGATATTTTGCAAAATGTTTGATATGGTTTCCCACAGAAACCAGGCTTTTGATCTAACATGGGAATGGCCTGCTGCTTTTTCTATTATTAATATAACTTGGTCTTTACAAGATTTTTTAAAAATAAATAAAAATAACATGCAATTAAAACACTTGACTCAATCCAGCCAGTCATGAGAGTTTTAAGCTTTCATCCACAGCCAGGGGAGGAGAAGATAGGAGCACACAGAATTCTCCCACAACAATGAAGAGATCAAAAATTGTTTAATTTTTTCACTATTGTGCAGCTGTTTTTATAAACATTTCAGATGACACAGAGTAGAATCACAGACTCATAGAATCATAGAGTTGGAAGAGACCACAAGGGCCATCCAGTCCAACCACCTGCCATTCAGAAACACACAATCAAAGTGCCCACAACAGATGGCCATCCAGACTCTATTTAAAGAGCTGCAAAGATGGAGACTCCACCATTCTCCAAGGGAATATGTTCCGCTGTCGAATAGCTCTTACTGTCAGGAAGTTCTAATAATAATTGTAATAATTGTAGCAGTTAATTTATCTAAGTGTTACAAAGGTAGCACCAGTATGCTCTTATTTTTGGAGTGGAACTAATTCAACTTTCCTTCCTATACCTCTTTGTGTAAAATTACTGTCTTAAGATCCACGTTTCATCATAATTTTTTTTCATAGGATAAAATCAAAATGTACCAACCTATTCCACCATTTTTTTTAAAAAAAAAATGCTTTTCTAAAAAAAAAATACTCTATCTGGATGAAGCCTTATTTAAAATATTATTTATAAACTGAAAGATACAAGTCCTACTTTTAAAAAAAGCAACATACTTACATATTTATTTTAGGAACAAAAGTTGTATTTGCATATTTTTTATTAAATATTCCCTAACACTGTCTAAAACTGGAGAAACACATCACATGGACACACAAAACTGAGTACACTAAAGAGCAATTCACAAGTGGAATTATGTTGCTCCAAGTGGGTTGATAAAAACTGCCTAGAAAATAGAGTGAGTCTCATGACTCACAAACATACTGCCAGCACTGTATATATCTTCAGTAAAAGGTGATACCAAATACTCTAGTCCAGTGGTACCCAACCCCCAGTCCGCGGCCCAGTACCGGTCCGTAGAACAAATGGTACAGGGGCCGCCCTGCTACTGTGTCTTCTGTGCAGCGGCGGCTGTGGGTCCTGCGACTTTTGCAAGTCCTGCGAGTCCCGATAATAAGTGCAGGGACGGGACTCCTGCATCTGCCGACGTGCCCCAGCCCAGCTGATCAGCGTGGGGGTGGGGCTTCTGTGCGCGGCTTTAGTGAATTATGAGTGACGGCCCTGACGCTGTTCAGAGGAGCCAGCAGGGGATGGTGACCAGGGGATGATGGGCAGGGGACGATGGGCAGGGGAGTGTTGGCCCGCAGCAGCACCCACTGGTCACTGATTTAAAGTGGCCGTGGCCGGGCTGCTGATCTTTAACAATCAACGCGATGCCGCAACCCCCCCCCCCCAGTGGGCCGCAGAAAAATTATCAAACATTGACTGGTCCATGGCAATAAAAAGGTTGGGGACCACTGCTCTAGTCAATAAATGAAGGTTGCTGATTTAATGGAGCTGACTGTATGAGAGCCTTTTTCACTTTTACAATTTCTGTAAATATAATCTTGACAACACTACATTCCTGCTGCTTTATCTTTCCCTCTTCCTCACCCCAATATTTCAACAGAGAGAGAGATGCAGTAAAAATAGAAGAAAAGAAAGAAAGAAAGAAAGAAAGAAAGAAAGAAAGAAAGAAAGAAAGAAAGAAAGAAAGGTGCCTTATATCAGGTAAGATTCCACATCCATCTAGCCCAGCACTGTCTCCTCTGACAAGTAGTTATCTATAGGCAGAGGTCTTTCACTTCTTCTTCATAATTTTTCCAATTGGAATTAACAGGAAGCAAAGTTGGACCAAAAGAGCAATCAATTTTTTTACAAAAGGAAAATTCCATCACAAAGATTAGCAATGGTATTTTATGGGCACAGGGAGAGGTGTGTTCACAGGCATCATGATGCCTACTTCAGGCTTACACACTAGTGCAGAATCCCTTTTTTCATAATTAATATCAATGTAATTGATCATAGAATCATAGAGTTGGAAGAGACCACAAGGGCCATCCAGTCCAACCCCCTGCCATGTAGGAACTCCCAATCAAAGCAACCCTGACAGATGGCCATCCAGCCTCTGCTTAAAGACCTCCAAGGAAGGAGACTCCACTACTCTCTGAGGGAGTGTGTTCCATTGTCGAACCGCCCTTACTGTCAGGTAGTTCCCCCTAATGTTGAGGTGGAATCTCTTTTCCTGGAGCTTGCACCCATTGTTTTAGGTCCTAGTCTCTGGAGCAGCAGAAAACAAGCTTGTTCCCTCCTGAATATGACATCCCTTCAAATATTTAAACACAGCTATCATATCACCTCTTAACCTTCTCTTCTCCAGGCTTAAACATCGCCAACTCCCTAAGTCATTCCTTAGGTTTCCAGACCCTTCACCATTTTAGTGGCCCTCCTTTGGACACGCTCCAGTTTTTCCACATCCTTTTTGAATTGTGGTGCCCAGAACTGGACACAGTATTCCAGGTGAGGCCTGACCAAAGCAGAATAGAGTGGCACTATTACTTCTCTTGATCCAGACACTATACTTCTACTGATGCAGCCTAAAATTGATGACTAAAATTTATAAAGCAAAGTGCAGAGAAGAAATCCTTCCATCCCTCTCACTCACACATCACATATACATGTTAAGCACACTTCTCTGACAAGATAAGAATATAAATTAATAGCATAAATGGCTACAAGCTAGTATGAATTTCAAAATAAAGACAGTGATTATTGTTCAAAGTGCGTTATTTCCTCAGACATAAATATTATACCCAAATCCTCATGGCTGACTACTGAACAAATTCAGCCAACTACTCCATCTATTGATTGATAACCTTAGGTGATTCCATTGTAGAATAATTTCTGATATTCTTTAGTACATGGTATCAGTTCTAAGCAACAACAAAAAAGTGCACAACAGTTGTGAATTGTTTTCACAAACTTAAAGTACAATTTCATCCTAATCTGGTAATTGTAGATAATCATAAACAACAATAACAGAATACGTTTTATTCTTTCAGATTTTCTAGACTTCTGTTCTGTTATTCATTAGCAACAAAACAGCTAACATAATGCTGTCTCAAATGAGATACAAGGTATAGAGGAAAATTATATGTAGGTTTTTACCTGCTTGGTTAGTTGTCACTGTGACAGAAACAGCCTGGTCTGGGCTTGGATTTTGTTTGGATACACCATTCACTGCCCAGATTTCAAAGGTGTAGTTAGTGTGTGCCAAAAGGTCAGTAATGGAAACCCTGGTGGTTCTCAAACCATTCTGCTGTGGGCTGAAGTGTACACCACTGCCACAGGACCGACAACGGTTCAGATCACTGGCTCCACATCTCTTGCACACCACGTTGTAGGAAATATCGTCACGGCCACCTTTATTCTGGGGAGGGCTCCATTCCAGGTTTACTGATGTTTCATTGACATTGGATATCAGGTTTTCAGGGGCAGAAGGAGGGCCTGCAAAACAAAAGCATGCTTTCTTAAACATGGCAATGAAAGATAGGGAGACCTTTTAGGGGAATATGTACACTGATTCATATCATAAGATCTACTATAGTTGACAAATCTTCAACTGCAGTAGGCAACCTAAGGGGGTCCAGGTATTTTTACCTACAAATCCCACAAAAATGATGGAAAGTATATACCATTATTCATTCCCTGGCTTAAAAAAAAAAATGGGTTTCCCACCCAATGCTCAGGAAACCTAGTTGAGAAGAAAAGCATAGTAGTGAGGATTTTGCAGTTTTTGCCCAGTATTCATACATTCTGAAGTATTTCAGAGCATTATTCTGTTCAGAAACACACATGGGTTCTTTGTGAACAAAGTATACATTATTTTATGAACTAAACAAAACACTGGTTGGCATCCTGTTAGGCAGCTACAGTTTCATAAACTAGGCTTATGAACTTGACACTATTTGGTATTCACTGCACCATTAAACAACCAGAAATGCCCCTAAAACCCACCTTAAAATTCAGTCAGCCATACCAAGATGTGGAACTCTGCTGCGCTGGCAAGTAGGACACAGAGCAATGATATTTAGTGGTGTGATGAAGGGTGTAACAGGAGGGGGCTGGATGCATCATTGTGAAGACACACCCAACTAAAGGTGGTGGCAAATAGGGGTGTGCAACGCCAGTACCCTGGTGAGATCAAACTCTTTTACCCAAAAAGGCTCCATCGCTGAATGTAAAGTCCAAAAGGGGAAAATTTATTTTGAAGAACAAAAGAAAAAAGTTTCTCCTCCCCAGCTCTAACAGGCTTAACATAAAAGGTACTTTACAGTTTAGGTTTCAGCAATCTTCAGGGTTGTCATCTCTCTGGGTTTGATCTTGGTTTGATCTCCTACTCAATGAAGCTGGTGCAAGACCTTTCAGCTTCTGGTGCTCTTGACTTCTTTTTTGTTGATATTTAATTTAATTAACTGCTTTTGGTAACTAATCTGGCTAAATGGTAACTAAATTGGCTAAGTGGTAACTAAATTGGCTAAGTGGTTTAAGAAACAGATAAAGTCAAGCCTGCCTAAGAAAACTAAAAATCCCGAGCTGAAGCAGAGTTTGCTGGGAAGGGACAAACCAAAAACTAGAAAAATGCAGGGGATTCCTACAGCTCCTCCCACAAACTAATACAATGGAACATTCCTATGCTCAAACATACTAAGGACTAAACGAAAATGGAGGAAAATGCAGGAGAGAATTTAAACAGTCCAGGCTAGACATCACAGTCATTCTTCAGAACCACAGAACTCCCTCCTTCAATAGGGATGGATCTGGAGGCGGACACTTTGGGTGATCAGATCAGAAGATGGAGTGGAATCACAACATAATGGCAAACATGCCTGATGCAGAATCTCAGCTACTCTTCCCAACCCATATTTTTTTGTGGAAGTTTGTTATTTTCTGTGCACAACCCAACAATCTTGCACAAAAAAAAAGCAATTGTGCAAACAACAGTCTTGCACAAAAAAGTGGATTTTTGTATATGTAAGACTGAAGTTTTGCACAAGAGCTTTTTGTGCAAGACTTTTTCTGCACAAAAAAAATACACAACCCACTGTCTGAAGCAGCGTTGCTGTTGTTGTTGCTGTGGGGGGGGGGGGGGTTGACACAAAAATGCATAATTCTCATGCTTAAAGATGACCACACATTTCCATGCAAAATAATTTCCTGAAACACTTTGGGATTTGCTAATACTAGGTATAAACTGCATAGAAATATTTGTTCTCACTGCAAAAGCGAAGAAATTGTGGACATTATTTATCATCACTTGCAAGGATTAAAACAGTAAAATATGACAATTTCTGCACATTAGTCATGCTATCTGAAGATTATGGAAATTGTAGTCCCAAACATTTAAAGGGCACCAAACATGAACTTGTAGTCTTGGCAGTCCATATCTGTCTTAATTAGCATGCAATAGTTAAAAATGCACACAAATCTTAGCTAGGATTGAAGCATATACACAAGCAGGCTTCCATGTGCATTCATATCATTTACATCAATTCCTTTTTCAGACTAGAATTGCTAGGATCCTCCAGCCAATTCTTAGAGATGTGGTCTAAAAATACACTTTCCAAAGTCTGAATATATCTGGCTGGATATGGACTGGAAAAGCTTGAGAAAGGTACTTCTTTGGACTGCTCCCAGAATCTGCAAACACTAACAACTAACAATGGATCCTAAAAGCAGAGGACAGTGGAAACATAGGTAGAACATAAATAGATGGATAGACTCAATCAAAAAGGCCATAGGCCGAGTCTGTAGGACTTGAGTGGAGCAGTCAAAGATAGAGGTCTTGGAGGTGTCTCATTCATAGGGTTGCTGAGTCAAAGGGGGGTTGCAGACTGCCAGAAATAGTGCAAATTGAGTCCACTTTTAGGGTTAGGGTTAGGGAATCATGGGAACTGTATTTTATTGTGGTACCAGAGCTCTCTGACAGAGAAGGCTCAATGTCTCAGGGGGAAAAAAACAATTCCCATGATTCCCTAGCACTAACCCTAACCCTAAAAGTGGACTCAATTTGCACTATTTCTGGCAGTCTTCAACCCCTCAAAGTTGATTCAAGAGCAATTAACAACAGCAACTGTACCACATTGGTTTGAAGGGGTTTATTCAGCTATTAATTTTGCTGTGGAATCATATGCCCTGAAAGACTTGGTTCATGTACTCATGCCCTTGCTTTCTCAGTGGAGAAGTGAACCATTAGGCATCTAGTGAGTTCCCTCACAAGTCTGGAAAATTCTTTATCAAATAAACATAGGATCATCTAATTAATTCAGTGCCTTTTTTTCTTGCAGAAAGCAACAGAAACACATTCTCATTTCTGCATCAGCAGATGCAACATCAAAGCAGGCCCAAGAATGTCAACAAAATGTTCCTAGGGTTGTTACAATCCAGCTAATGTCCCCATGGCTTCCAGGAAAACTAATTACAATTTTCTAATATTTGTCACATAAGGATTTGCCTCACTGTAGCAATAGCCAAACTAGCAGCATCAACGTTGGTGACATATATTTACATATCTTTTTATCTAATCAGGTTGAAGTGTGTTATGGTAAAAGATTGTATAGCAAATAATAAACTGAAGCTCAGTGGCAAAATATAATATGTGCTTATGAATTGTGTTTTTCAGAGATTGTCCTTCAAAAGGTGAGAAATGGCATTTTCTCATGGCACATGTTTTCCTTCACCTATGTGTCTTGTGAATATAGCATGCTTTCTTTTCTGACTGCTCACTGGAAGATAAACACAAGATTAATGTGCAAATTTGTGAATTAAGCACAAAGCTGGGGCATGCATCTCTGGGGAAATCGTGTTTTGTGTGTGGATAGGAGATAATTGTTGGAAATGTGGATTATGTACCCAGCTTGTTGGGGGGCAATCAGCTCACAGTTGTAAACCGCTTAGACATCCCATAACATGATATGAAGCGGTATATAAATAAGCTGCTTTGCTTTTTTTTCCCCTCAACATCTACATTCACCATCATTCCAGACAAGTGCTGGTAAGTAGTCTTCAACCTGTTCTGAAAGGCTTTCCTCATTTGCACTCCTCCTCTTCCTGCATAGAGCCATCTTTGTTATTAAAAACACTTTCTTATTCTGTGGCACAGAGTTTCTTTTATCAGCTATGTCCCAGTCACACCACCTAGAACCCTACCTGGATAGAAATAACCAGGCATCAGTGATCCATGCCCTGTAAGCTCCATTTAGATTACTGCAACACCTTGAATATGGGCCTGCCATTAAAGATGGTACAGAAATCTCTGATAGCCAGAAATATGGCAGCAACAGGAATTGACTCATACTGGATGTTATATTCACAGTATGCTAATCTTCATCTTTATTCACTCCTAGTTAATTTCTAGGCTTACGGTCTTTACAGACTGCCAGAAATAATGCAGCTTGAGTCCACTTTAACTGCCCTGGTTCAGTGCTAGGGAATCATGGGAACTGTAGTTTGTTTGTTTTTTCTGAGACATTGAGATTTCTCTGTCAGACAGCTCTAGTGCCACAATAAACTACAGTTCCCATGATTCCATAGCACTGAGCCAGGACAGTTAAAGTGGCTCCAAGCTGCATTATTTCTGGCAGTCTGTAAAGGCCCTTAGTTTGAAGCAGGGGTAGGCAACCTTTCCCCTTTAAGGGCCGAGGGACTTCAACTCTCAGAATCCCAGGAGCTATTGGCCAACATGGGACTATTGGCCAACATGGCTGAGGCTTCTGGGAGCTGAAGTCCCTTGGCCCTTAAAGGGGAAAGGTTGCCTACCCCTGGAAGTGTAGGGTGTTAACGTGCAAGACCCAGCATACCTTAGGGCCACAGTGTCTGAACAAACATCCCTCCCTGTAAATTTCTTCCAGAACCTTGAGATCATTATAATTTATATCAGACTTGTTTCTGCCTATCCTTATAGTCTAAGGGCCTTTGCTGACTGCCAGAAATAGTGCAAATTGAGTCCACAAGGGTTAGGGTTAGTGCTAGGGAATCATGGGAATTGTTTTTTTCTGAGACATTGAGCCTTCTCTGTCAGAGAGCTCTAGTGCCACAATAAAATACAGTTCCCATGATTCCCTAACCCTAACTTTTAAAGTGGACTCAATTTGCACTATTTCAAGCAGTCTGCAAAGGCCCTAAGATATGACAGATAGCTACAAGGGAGCAAGCCTTTGCTGAAGGAACTCCTTTCCAATTCCAAAATAACTCTCCAAAGGTCCATGCTACATCTACCTTGTTATCTTAGTGCTGAATACATTTTTATTCGCTCAGATATTTTATACTATGCTATGTTTTGAAACAGTTCCATTATTGATGTTCTCTTATTATACTGAAGTGCCTGTTTTCTCTCTTCCTCCCCCTGATTTCTGCTTTTAATTGACTGGCTCTTTTGCTAGTTTTAGATTTCTTGGACTTTAGACTTTATCTGTGCTTCTCATTCACCACTGTGAAGTAATATTTTGTTTAATAATTGATTGATCAATTGCTTTTATACCTTGCCTTTCCCCCCAGGATGGGATCCAAGGTAGCTTACAGAAATTTAAAATAAGATTTAAAATCCTATTTTACAAAGGTTTAAAAAGAATTATCTCCATTTATCTATTATACATTGATTCAGGGCTTCTGACAGGCCAGGAGGCGATAAACAAATTTAAATAAATAGTGCATTCACATGTGTGTCAATGCTCTCTCTCACACACACAAAGCAGAGGGTTATCGAAAAATGAAGCATTTGCCACAGACATGAAATGCCTCTGAAATTATTGTAGATTTCCTCTTACTGTACGTATATGCTGTCAAAATTTATATATTTTTGGTACTCTGGGGGGAAATCTGTCCAGAAATCCTAGAAAGCTAAGAAACAGAATTCTCATAACTGATATTCATCAACACTGAATGCATCTTGCCTTCCATTCTGAGAGCTGGACCCCTTGGTGGACCACAGCAATGCTTGCTTTAACCACAGATTCTCTTTTTAGGTCCATTAAGATGTTTTGATGGGTTTTACATGGGAATATGTGCCACACTGAATCAAGCTCTTTGGGAGCAAAAGTCAGTAATTAGTATGTAGGACAGAGCACAGTGGTGTCTAAAGAGGGAAGCAATCATGCAGAAAACAAGCTAAACAGATGCTTGCAGGTTGTACCACTTTCAGCATGAAAAGGAAGGTGTGGGGGAGTTACCAAATGCTGAGCTGATGTTAAGGCAAAGGGAAAGGCAGAGTGTGCTTTGAAGAGTGCAGTCGCTAATAGAGTGGATGTGATTCTGGCAGAGAGTGAAAGGCAGGAATGGCACATATTTTTGTGTTCCGTACATGCACACTTTCTCCCCATTTTTCTTTCACTTGATAGCTGCCAATGTTAAACATCTCCCAAAGCAAGATTCACACCAGATAGATGAAGACCTATAGAAAGATTGCTAAGACTTTTGCACAGCTAATGTGAAACATCTTGCTGGGAATCATCCCTAATGTTCAAACAGTAAATTGTGGGTTAACTGAATCTTGGCATGTATTTCAGGATGGAAGAGGAAAGATCTGGGAATATAACCATGACTAGAGAAGGAAAAGGCTGCAGTAGGCCATATCACTATCATATCATATCAGAGTAAAACAATTACAAGACTCTTGTAATTGTTTTACTATGCAGGACAGGTTCTCAATTTTGCAGTTGCATGACTTGGCTTTCAGAAATCTTCTAACATTTTAAAATGTATCTCTAGGTAATTGTCCCCTTACCACCATTTACAAATGATGGCTCTAAAGAAGGAGAAAACTTATTTCTGCCAACTACCCTTTGCCATCAGTAGTAATTATCTTTATTTTTGTCTTATAAATATGATTGCTGATAAAAGATGGTTGTTAAATATCACACATTTATAAGTATTCACACACTACAGAAATTAAGATAAAATCATAGAACCCTGGACTTACAATAGCCTTCAAACTTGTTGAGAACAATGTTCCTTTAAGACAGTGTAAAATATTTTGTATGGCTGTAAATGAGAAGCAACACCAGGTTTCAACCCTTAGTCATCACCACTGTATATAAGTGCTCTAAAACCCAAGACAGGTGTGGGTTGAAGAGTGGATTGTAGAGAAAAGAGTTGTGATTAGTGGGTTGTTTATAGAGTGGGTTGCTGTATATCAGAAAGTGAATGTTGTAGAGAATTAAAGGAGAGTTTTTATATAACTTGTACATATTGCAACAAGTGATAAAAAAGCCTCCAAGGACTTTGGAAGAATCCCATTGTGTTTGTGCATCATTAAAGGTTGGTCAGTACAATATTGCCAAATACTACAAACTAATTTACATACTAATTCCCAGCACACAATGGACCATTAATTAAACAGACACTAAACCTCCTCACATATCCTCTCATCCTGAGGCTTTGCCTCAACAGAACAATACACAGATTTACATGTTAATCCTCTCAACCAAGAGTCACACAGTATATATACACCCCACACACCTCCATGCCACCATTCTCTGAAGATGCCAGCCACAGATGCAGGTGAAATGTCAGGAATACATTCTTCTAGAACATGGCCTCTCAGCATGAAAAACTCACAAAAACCTACTACAAACTGAAGGCCTTTGCAGACTGTCAGAAATAGTGCACATTAAATTGAGGCACTGCCCTGGCTCAGTGCTAGGGAGTCATGGGAATTGTATTTTTTTTTCTGAGACTTTGAGCCTTCTCTGTCAGAGAGCTCTGGTGGTACAATAAATTACAGTTCCCATGATTCCCTAGCACTGAGCCAGGACAGTGCCTCAATTTTATGTGCACTATTTCTTACAGTCTGCAAAGGCCCTGAGTTTGTGCTTCTTTACTCTGCTGCAAATAGCTACTGTTGAGGTCAAGCACCTCAGACTTCTCTAGATTGTTGGCTTCTCAGATAGTTGGCTTCTCTAGTGGGCCTAGTTTTTGTTTTTGTTGCTGCATGCCTGCAGGACATAGAAGAGAGCCAACAAAACTTACATATTGCTTAAAAACACTATTGTTTCATTTTGTTCATAATATGGTAGTTGGATTTTTAAGTCTATAATTTGAAATCTGAATAGAATCTGAGCATTTTAGACTTTTGGACTGACTTCAGCCTCTTTAGATGGGCAACCATGGGCTGTCTCGAGAAGCCACAGTTTGGGACCGAGGCTTCCCCATGCCTCGGCCCCGATCCACCCTTACTGTGCTTCTGAAAAGGAGTGCTAAAATAGTGCTCCATTTAGAGGAGCCAAAAGGAGCACTGGAAGAGCCGCTGGGTGCCTCTTCCATGCTCCTTCAGACTCAGAGTGTCCAGACACTGAGACAGAAGAATGTCATCAGGGTGCCTGCCATGTGCAATGGCGGGTGCTCCGATGACGTCCTCAGGAAGGGGTTGGTTGAATGTAGCAAAAGTATCCCTTTTGCCCTCTATGGGTCACTGGGGAGCATTTGGAGAAAATTCAAATATCAGGGGTGGGGTGGGGGGCAGCCTTCTATGCTCTCTTTTGGGCAGTGACTTCCAGGTCCTTTCCATGATAGAGATTACTTTTCTTCCCTTCCCCCCACCAAAAGGAATACTGAGTAAATGGCACTGAAAAAGCAAGGACATCTTTGATCATCTTTGTAAATCCTATCACTCTTTTGTCACAAAAACCTCTCAAAGGTTGGAAAAACAGTACAGCTTCCCCTCTTTTTTTCTCTCTCTTTCTCTAAGGTAGCAAAAAATTTACAAAACATGGTACTTGGCCAAAGGGGAAGTGGCTCTACCCACTCCTTGAGGGGAAGTGGGTCTACCTGAGAAATGAT
>JAIPUX010001880.1:80779926-80797867 GCA_020142125.1 Phrynosoma platyrhinos
CCTGGTATAGACATTGTAGTATAATTTTAAAAGGACCAAGGGATTTGCCAGAGTGAAAGGTGAAGAGGGTTCTTGTACCTTTAATGATTGTGTAGAAGAGTGAATTTCAGTAGACATTCTGTGTTACCTGATCACATGACAAGCAAAGCCAGTTGAAATTCCCTTTTCTACATAGCAATTAGAGGTAAAAGAGCTGCTTCCAGTTTTAACTCTGACAACCTGAAAGGCCACTTACTCACCTGTGATTGGGTAGTGGGATTCATTCCCCACAAAAGGGGGATTTTCAACTATTTTCAGTGAAGCATAGTACAATTCTGTGGGTTATTCTCCACTGTAAGGTTACTTAACTGAGTAAGGAAGGATAATCAAGTGAATTTTCCTTTTATTCCACATTTTAAAAAAAGTGTAACTGAGACCCTCATAAATTAATAATAATAATAATAATTTATAGCCCGCCCTTTAGAAAACCAATCAGGGCAGCTCACAACCATAAAATCTTACATAATATCCTAAAGCCAACAATCCCTCCCCCCCCCCTTAAAACAGTATTAAATCCATAGAATTAAAATCACAGTTCAACAATTAAAACAATTAAAATACTTAAACAATTTTCCAAAAAGACAATATTAGGCCCACAACAACGTTCCTCATCCATCCTTAAATGGGGCCACGCAAAGATCATTGGGGTGGGGGTACTTGAGGCTGGGATAGTTAATCTGGAAAGGCCTGATGGAAGAGATCAGTCTTGACAGCCCTTTTAAAGCTAACGATGTTAACTGACGGATCTCATCCAGCAGGTCATTCCAGAGTCTGGGGGTGACAACTGAGAAAGTCCTCTGGGAGGTCGTCGCAAGCCTCAATCGGTGAGGCTGCAGCAAATTCCTCCCAGAGGACCGGAGAGCACGGGGAGGAAAAGGCCAGTTTCAAGGTGGACCAGAATGTAATGGGTATGAATTGCCTAGAAGTGTATCCATGTGTGTTAAAATGCCAGAAAACTATTACACACAGAAATACATTTGGTTTTTTTAGTGTAAAAATCATGTGCTTACTGTGCAAAATTTTTCATGCAAAAAACAAAAACCAATTTCCAGATTTGCTTTGCAAAAAAAAAAAAAAAACACAGCATTTTATGTGTAGGAAGCAATATTTTCTGCACAGAAATTAATATTTCTGAATAGAAATATATTGCATGCAGAAAAATCTGTTTCTTGCACAGAAAATGTTTTCTGTGCAAAAGAACTATGTGTGAATTTTACACAGAATAACTCACAAACTGCAAAGATTCTTATCACTTAGGATTCTTCTCATCAGGGTGTCTCAACATTAAAAAAAAAACAAGTTTTTCCACCATTTTCCAAATATGTTTGAATATTCTTTACAATCCTAGTGAAAATTCATCTTCTCTTGTTCTTTCTGCACTCAAGTTTTTTTTTCCTAGACTCAAGACACTACATGTTCAATTGTATGTGGCAGATAGTTTAGGTAAAAGTTTTAGCCACAGATATCTCACTGTAACATTTTCCCAGTACATATAAATATGCCTAGCAGAATCCATCCCTCATTCCTGGTTTTATATTTTAGCACCAAACTACATGATCCCCATGAAAACACGAAAATATGGTCCATTTTGATGAGGGCATATATATTTGTGACCTTGTGATCTACTGTCATTGTAACTGCCACTGGAACATAGAATCATGTAATAATGGAATCATAAAGTTGGAAGAGATGTCAAGGGTCATGGAGTCCTACCCTCTGCCATGCAAAAATGCTTAATCAAAGCACTCCTGATAGAGGGCCATACAACCTGTTTAAAAACCTCAAAGGAGGAACCTCCACACACTCCAAGGCAGCACATTTCACTTTCAAACAGCTTTTACTATCAGAAAGTTCTTCCTAATGTTTAGGAGGAATCTCTTTTCCTGTAGTTTGAATCCATTGCTCCTGGTCTCTAGAGTAGCAAAAATAACAACAATAACAACAACAACAACAAGCTTGCTCCATCTTCAATATGACATCCTGTCAAATATTTAACCATAGAAGAAATAATAGAAAATATTTAAACATGGTGACCATGTCACCTCCTTCTCTTTTCCAGGCTAAAGATACCCAGCTCCCTAAGCTGCATCTCACAGGGCATGGTTTCCAGACCTTTCACTATTTTGGTCACACTCCTCTGGACATGTTCCAGCTTGTCAATATCCTTTTTGAATTGTGATGCCCGGAACCTGACACAATGTTCCAAATAAGATCAAAGCAGAACAGAGTGGTAATATTACTTCCCTTGATCTAGACACAATATTCCTATTGAAGTAGCCTAAAATTGCAATAGCTTTTTTAGCTGCTGCTTTACAGTGTTGGCTCAACTTCAGCTTATGTACTACTAAGGGCCAATGCAGACTGGCCTAAAGAGCTGGCCTGGGGGTGGAGTTGTGGCAGGGTGACTGCACACCAGCCACCCCATGTCCACCCCAACACTGCCCCAATGCGGCACGCCCGACCTCATGGCACATGGTATCAGGGCACCCAAAAAGGAGTGGCATTTGCCCACTCTTTTGGGAGCAGCAAAAAACAAAAAGTTGCATCAGCCCTAAGACTCCTAGATCACGTTTACATGTACTACTGTCAATACAGGTGTCACCCATCTTATATCTGCGCATTTCATTTTTTCTGCATAAGTGTAGTACTTTACAAACCTCTCTGATGAAATTCATTTTGTTTGTTTCACCCCAGCTCTCTAATCCGATATGAGCATTTTGAATTCTGATCTTGTCTTCTAGGATATTATAGCTACCAATCCTAATTTGTTGTCATTTGCAAGTTTGATAAACATGCCTCCTACTTCCTCATCCAAGTCACTGATAAAGATGTTGAACAGCAGTGGACCCAGGACAGAATCATGTGGTACCCCACTGCTCATTTCTCTCCAAGATGAAGAGGAGCATTGGTGAAAAAATCTTTGGGTTCAGTTGGTCAAAAAATTACAAATCCATCCAACAGAAGCATAAAACCCACATTTTACTACCTTGTTTGCAAGGATATCATGGCCTTCCCTCCCCATAAGTAGGGCCAATGGACCAGCACATAGTTTGTTGGGATTAGTAGTACTAAATTATTATTTTTCAAACCAAAGAAACACTCAGGCATCTCTATTAATTTGAGAGTTTATATTTGTTTATATTGTTTATATTTAGAATTCACATTTGTTTATATTTTTAAGGATTTTTTGAGAGGAAAAAGACATATTTCTGATTTCCTGTAAACTCTTAAATATTCCCCTTAATTGAAATCAATATTGATTGCTTATCATCTCTAATATTTAATTTATCTCTATCTGTTTCCCTACATTATCTGATAAATCCCCAATTGTCCTATACCTAATATCCCTCAATTTCCTGAATACTATTCCTTTACCTATATCTTCTTTCTTATTCAAATATTCTATTGGGTGCCAATAGTAATTAGCAATTTTTAGTTTTCTCCCCCATTTCTCCCATATTTGCCACATTGACCAAAATGGCCCTTTGTTTATTTTCATTTTTTTCTCCCTTGGCTTATTCCTAACACTGATTTATATTCCATTTCATTTAACTTAAAAAATATTTCTGTGCACCCCAAAGCTAAAAATATTTTCCTTGACAAAGAATGTAAAACATCCTTGAATTTTTTTTTTAAAAAAATGAAAGCTTGTGGTCTGATCTATTTGCTTTATCCGAAGTGCAAATCCTGATGCCATAAGGCATTAAATGGGCCCTGTGAAGTGTCTTTTATGAGTCACATCCTGTGAGGTAAAAGCTTACACTTCAGCTGCATTAAAAGATGTTGATTGCACTCAGACCCTTGTTGAAATCTCTAAGCAATTTTCAAGAATAAGGCTTTGTAAGGGGGAAATCTTGAAATGGTGCATCTTAACAAGGATGATCTAACATGAAGACTGGCCAACAAACTTACGCTAGTCCAACAGGGAATGCTTATACAAAATCAGATTTGCATCAGTGCTATGACACTGACTGGATGATAAATCAATCCTCTATTTTTCCACAGGGTATAGAACTTACTCCATTTACTGAACCTGGGAGTAGATCAGTGGATATCAATTCCTCTTAACAATTAAACCCTTAAAATGTTTATATCTTTTCTGTAACATGCTGTGGGTTCTAAAACATTAACTACCTCCGCAACTATATGATGTTATATATCACATCAAGTAAAGAACCAAAGAAAAAAAAGAACAATGAAGACAAAAAAAATCAAGATAAAAAGACCTCTGAAGGATCTCTGGAGACCTCTGGAAACAGGATATTTTAAAAAAACATAAATCAAATTAAAATCTGATTTCAAAAATCACCATCGATTTAGAGAGAAGGATGCAATCAGGGAAGAAATTACTAGAAAATGGCTGTTCCTTTTCTTTTTCTTTTCCCTCTTGTGCCAGTCCAATACTGTGGCAGAACAGGGTTTCTCAAACTTATTTGTGATGAATATTCACAGAACAATCTGAAATTTTCTGAGCCATTCAGTATCAAGGAGAAAGCTGGGATAACAGAGCCAAAGGCTGCCTAAGAAGTCAAAATGAAATAAATTAGATCCTAAGGCATTTTAAGAAGAAGACTGTATCTTTTCCCAGCCACCCTTTCTTCTCCTGTTTGCTCTCCTACAACCACACAGAAGTCTCTGAACCCTCCAGAATTTAATGGCCATGGTTAGAGATGTAATTCTTCTTTACGTTTCTTGTTAAAAGAAAAGTACCGATATCTTTAGAAATTTTATTCCTCTTTTTCTCCAGTCTCTCCTCCTTCCACAGTTTGTTTTCTCCTATTTTAATTCTTCTCTTTGGTTGGGCTTCCCCTAGCAATTAGTCATCAGGAAGTTCTCTCACCATTTGCAGTGCAGGAGAGAACCGGGGACTCCTCTTTTTGAGGTGTCATCAATCACACCTAACTTCAACAATGTTGTCAATAACATTTTGGGGTTCAAAGTTACGAAACTCCTTCAGGTAAGCATTTTTCATTGTAAATCTCTTTCACACTGGGAGACAAGTTATAACACAGAGCAAACAATATAGACATCAGGGTTTGATTCTGAAAGAAAGTCAGATCTCTTCTCTTCTGTGGCAGCTTCTTGATGCTTTCTTCTAGTAGTTAAGAGGTGAGCTTTCTCATAGCTTCAGGCTAGTTTACATGAGCTTTGCCATGGAGAGTGACCCCTAATATTTGGCAACAAGGCCTTCATTGAACATTCATCATGAAGGCTTCTGTGTTTTTACAGTGGGGAAGGGTTGAGTCCACTAAGGGCATCACCCACTGTGTTTTTACAGTGGGGAAGGGTTGAGTCCACTAAGGGCCATCTGGTACTTTCCTTCCTTTCTGTTTAGTAAACAACAGCTTGGAAGAAAGATAAAGTGCCTACACTCAGATATTTCCAAAAACATTAAGATCCTGATACTTATATTCTCTCATATTTACTTGCCTTCCTACTTAGTGGCTATAACATATCATAACCTAAACCATTTTACTTAAACATTGCATTTTTGAAATTGGGTCTATTTACTATCACTAATCCCTGCCCCCAGTATCAATTCTAAACACACCTATTTTAGTATATAACTCTGTAATGCACACTTTGTTTTCCCATTGACAAAAAATGTGTCCATCTCCATTATTCAAAGTAAGCATTTTTTTCCCCCCATGTAATGTTTCAAATAAATTTTTGGATCAGGAATCAGCCTGCAAGCTCATAACTGTATGGATTTCCATTTGCAAATCACATTTGGAACCACATTCACTTCCAGGGACTGAATTGGTTAAACCCATATAAATTTATGAAACCAATAAATTTATCTCCTGAGTCACAGTATAGACATATTTAGACGTTGAATTTAAAGCCATCCTTTCTAACATTTAATGGAAAACTGTTGATACTTAAGATGAACAAGATGCAGATTTTATGACTTAAAATCACTCTACTTTGTATTCCTTTAAAGATTTGAACAGTAAGCAAATAAGTATATTCAGGATATCTTTCAAATCAATCACCCTATATATTCAAACATAAAAGAAAAAGCAAGAGGTACTGATAATTTAAGATGGTCAAAATAATTGAACCTATGCTGGAAATGTGAAAAATCTTGATTACTGATCACCTGTGACTTCACCTACAAGATTTTACTTACAATCAAGCACATTAAGCAAGTAAAGCAGAAGCATAGAAGTTTTGATACACAGACACTGCTAGAAAAGTGAAAACAGGTTCTGTGTGAGGATGATTTAAAGACAAAGGAGGTGAGCCAGGCTTTAAAAACAATAGTGACAAGCTAGTCAAATATACCAACACTTTATTTGTTCAAAGTGCCAATACTTCTGTAGCCAACATGATGGCATCCAAACACAAAAGAGAGATATCAAAAGCTTGATGAAACTGGAAGCCTTGCAGAAGTACAGTGAATGAGGAGAAGGAGAAGGAGATGAAAGACTAAAAGGAGACGAGGCATGTCACAGTCCCTCAGCCTAAGGAGAAGACAAATGCAAATGTCCTCTGAACAAATCTTGCCAAGAAAACCCGATGATAGCTTCACCTTAGGATTGATGTAAATTGGAAACAATTTGAAGGTACACAACCACCACAACAATAATGTGGGGAAAGTAGAAGTAGTGCATTGTAGTGGTTTGAGCACTGGACTAGGACTCTGGAGACCAGGGTTCAAATCCCCACTCGGCCATGGAAACCCACAAATCCTGGAATTTCCATAGCATTGAGCTATGGCAGTTAGAATGGTGTCAAACTGTAATGATTCTGCAGCAGATGCAGCCAGTGTTTGAGACAGCCATTCTTGCATAGCAAGTGGTACAACGTAAAATATTGCAGTGTGAAGTCAAGGTTTTCAGTTGCTCTGTTCACTTTTCTTAACTTTTGATTTTGCTTGTCCAACATTGCCACACTAATTGTTATTGAGCTATTTTGCTTCCCCTACATGTTGTTGTTGTTCTTGTTGTACTTGCATGTTTTAAAGTCATTTCCAATTTATAGAGACCTTAAGGTGAACTTATCATGGGTTGCTTCTGGCAAAATTTGTTCAAAGGTGATTTAGTTTTGTCCTCTTCTGAGAATGAGGCAGTGGCTGCATCTGCACTACAGAAATAACCCAGACTTATACTACTTTAACTGTCATGGCTCAATGCTATGGAATCCTGGGATTTGTAGTTTCTTGTGGCACCAGAGCTCTCTGGCAGAGAAGGCTAAATATCTCACAAAACTACAAATCCCAGAATTCTATAGCTTTGAGCCATGGTAGTTAAAGGAGATTATTGCACCACAAAAAAATGATTTCCAATAGGATACAGTCTTTTTTGGATTACTACATGATTTTATCACACATAAATTGCTGCCTTCACCACTGGGTAATTGCAACCCAGCTGCAGCCTAAGTCCTAGCTGTGTTTAGTCAGCCGGTTTTCCAAAATGGCAAGCTCCTGTTTTTGAAAATCGGCAGGCTAAGTACAGCTGGAACCCAGGATGCAGCCAGGTTGTAGTCACCCAGTGGTGAAGGTGGCTATTTATGTGTGATAAAATCAGGTAGTAATCCGAAATGTGACTGTATACTGTCGGGGATACTTTTTTTGTGGTATGATAATCTCCAAAGTGGTGTCAAACTGCATTATTAGTGAAGATGCAGTTGGTGTAACTGGTCCAACTGTTGAGTAAATGAAATTGCAGAGGATTATCAAAAACTGCACAGACTTTAAACCAATGTTACTAGACCCAATTTTTCTGTGTATTATCTTAGAGGGTTAAATTACTAGTAAAAAAAAAAAAACACAACAAAAACCCCACACATTTTTTTTTAAAAAAATTGTCAGCTTCAGATTTAGTGTATGTTTGGAGGGGAAATCTCAGAAAAATACAAAAGAATTATATCCCATTTTCTATCATGGTTTCTATGTTTTTCTGATATGTGTGCATCAAATGATCTCAAAATCATACAAAACTAAAGCAGATGACGGAAAACTGTCTGAACGTAAAACAAAGAAGCAGCAAAATTCTTTATCCAAGAATAAAAACTACTATGGAAAAAACAGCTTGAAAATAATCCAATTTTTGTTTAAACAATGACTTCCATGTAGAATTTCAGGGAGTACTTGCATAAATTAGTTATAGTTCTGTCCATATTTTTGGAGAACACAGGCTCTAAACATAACTTCATGAGGCTTTAAGCAGGCTAAACTGATTATTGGTATATTTCCTGACATGAAACATATGAAAGATTAATACATCCAGATATTTCCTGGCCTCTGACCTTGGAAACAAGGTAAGGACAGTGTTATTTTCAGTTACATTCCAATTTTTAGAACACAATCACACAGAACTGGTGGAATCTATGTTCAGTTTCCACTGCAGATTGCTCATCATTTCATTATGCTTCATTATGTTGATATCTGTCAGAAAGCATTAGAAGCTGGCGTTTTGAGTAATAGGACTGAAATGGTAATCTAAAAACAATATACTTTCTAAAGAAAATACAGCAGTGGGTTGAATTCAATTAGAAAGAGGCAAATGCAAAGACAATCTAAGTGATGCTTGCTTCTTAGGCCCATTTTGATTTTATAATAACCTCAAGTAAAAAAAAATAGGTTTTTTTTTCCTAAAGAAACTGATATTGTGAATGTTCTAAAAATCTGGCTTTGTTGTCTTAAGTTCTGCTTTTGAAATACATCTTGGAGGAAGGTATTTTTCACATTAAACTGGTTGTCAGAAATTATTTTTACAGTTTTAATTTTATATACAATTGAAATTGTAAAGATAATATTCAGATACCTTGTATATTAAAACCAGGTCAGAATGTCAATCAATCAGTCGTTCTTTGTATAGCCCAAGAGACTAAATAATTCAACATCATTTAAAGAGACAGATTTGCATCAAGCTTTCAGGCTGGACAGACAACACTAATTACCTTAACTCAGTTGAAAACATTAATAATCTTGATCAAATAAGTGTCTCATAAACAGTGCTAACAACCCAAACTGTAGGGAGCTGAGGGAACAGAGAGTGTGTGAGAGAGAAATGGACCATTGTATTCTTCTAAGTGGTAGATTATAACATTTTTAAAAATCAGATATTTTAGTTGATTATTGAACAAGGTTTTTAAATGACATCTGTTTTTGGAATGCTGTTTTACAATTGTTTTATTATAGAGGATGAAGAGCTATGTAAGATCAAGTTGATCCATTGATCAATAACAGATCATGTTTAAAAGATCACTCTTGAGGGTGAACAGCAAAACATGTAAAATAAGGAAGATAATCTAGATATGAATGAAAATGCTGTTTTAAAAATCAAATCAAACAGATGCTATTCGCACTAATGGAATCTGGAAATATATACATGCCATTTCTTAAAAATGCTGTTTTGGGAATCAATCAGATGTTATTCTCATTGACAGAATGTGGAAGTATATACATGCCATTTCAAATATGTTCTAAAAGAATAAAGAATTTCTGTCCCTCCATATGTTGCTGAACTATTATTTTGATAGTACTTCACCAATAGCTACAATAGATTAAGACTGATTTAAACTTAAGTTGAACAATTGTTCAACAATTGGCTAGTGCTGATAGGAACTGGAGTTCATTAATAGTTGCCCAATATTGTTTTAGAAATCAATAGAAATATTATAAACAATTAGGTATTGTTTTTTCAATACAATTGCCTCTCCCGATTCATGGGCAACTTGCAAAAATTCAAACCCCATTTAAAGTAATGGCATGCACACCTATTAAAAATATAGCCCTTGTCCCTTCCCATACAGAGTGAGACTGCAGACTCCAAGTCTGCAAATAGGGAGGGACAACTGTACCTTACTTTATTCCTGCACCTTACTTTATTTTGTGCACCTGTTCCTCTTCTTCTCCCCTTGTTCCACCAGACCTTCAGCTGTCTCCAGAGAGCTGAAGGCCCAGGAGGGTGGGGAGGGGAGTCTTACCCTGGAAGTCCCACCCCTGGCATAAAAATTATTATAGCTAGAGATTTAAAAAAAATCCAGGGAATCTTGGTCTATAGGCTGAGGGCATTGCCTACTTATTTTTCATTATTACCATACAGCTTTTATTGTAAACAGTCCACCAGCATCACCTCCTATTTCACCGTCACTTATCTCCAGTAAGGATTGTCAGTGGTTCTTGCACACTTTTCATTGGGAGCTGCCAGTGTATCTTAACAAATTTAAACTCTGGTCATATGCTATAAAATCACCAGGCACAGCATTCAGGTTTGTGCACTGTACACACAGAAACCTAAATGCTACTGTCTGGTCTTTGACTTAGGTTAAGATGTAAACATAAAATCTGAACAACTGGTTGAAAAAGAAAAACACAGGTGACTTAACTGGTCCCATAAGATTACACATGTTTTTTAAGACCAACACTTTGAGCCAAGGTTTTGATTCTGTGGATGTTAGCAATTTATACATTGTGTGTAGTGCGTTTTCAAACCAATGCATAAAAATTAAGCATGCAGTTTTCATAATTTGTTCTAGGGATTATAAAAAAAGGGTCGGGGAGGAAAGCTTTCCTGTTTCCTTTCCTCCAGTGTGAAATTGAGGCAAATAGAAAGCTATTTAAGTCTACCTTTCCTGGCCTGGAGAGTTAAGATGTAGAACCAAAGAAAGTAGCTATTAAAATAGTTAAAGGAACTGCTACCCAAGGAACAATGATATACAATAGTGGAAACTTTTGAATGTCTAACAATTAAAATAAATAATTAGGAACAATAATACCTTCCTCCCTTTTCACATAAAACTGAAGGGGGAGCAATTTTCAGTTCATTCCAGGTGTTTTCCTCTAAATTACCCAATATTATTTTTTTTCACCTTACCTAATAGTGAACGGAAACCTGATTTTACAAGCCAATGGAGCAGAGTGTATTTTTTTGCTAGAAGAATGGGTCTCAGATTCTATGTTTTATTTCTTCATTAGGAGGCCGTCACACTGAGCGATTACTAAATGCAAGGCTGAATGAGACTACTGGGGTTAAAGACAGCATAATGAACAAAGAGGGTGCTTGATTATTATACTTGTCAGCACAAGAAAATTGGGCTTATCACCTGATTTAACCAATTGCTAAGAACTGAGATAAGTGTGAAAGACTGTCTGTTGTTTATGTTCTTCTCCATCTCCCATTTCTCAAAAAAATTAAGCAGACTAAGAAGTTTCTCTGAAATTATTCTTTAAATACATCACCTTCACTTCCACCTCTGCCTCCACCCTATAATATTTTTGGAAATGCTAGTCTTGCCTTTTCCATTGTATTTTTGCTTTCTTGTTTTGTTGTTGTTGAAGAAAGAAAGAAATAATATATTAATTCTGACCTCAAGCTTCATTCTGCAGCAACTGTTTGAAAAACTTGTCACAGGTCCAAATTTAGAAAGTTTCTGTTTTCAAAAAAAGTTCCGAGAAACACAGTTCTATAGGTGGAAGATCTTCAGTCTTGGTGTTCCCATATATATTTTTAATATATACAAACAACAACAATAACATCCATTAAGTTGAATGTTGTGTATCTCAGAATATCTCTGCGGCCTACTTCTAACTTGCCTGTAGACTAAAACTGTGGCCTGTTATCAGCTCTGCATTCTATAATGGGTGGAGGCTAGACTAGTATAATTTACCAGTATTTCAACAAACAAAAAGACCTGAATATAATATTCACTCTCCTTATTATCACAGGGGCTTTTCAAGTATCCACATAATTGTTAAAGAAGATTACAGTATGCCTGTACACAGATTTGTAATATTATATAGAAAACTAGCATGTGTTTGATCCAATAAGGTGTACTACTAGCCCATTATTAACACAGAGCAGCTGTCCAAGGCCTCTAGTGCACATCTTTCTGCCAGGTACTAGATCGGGCATCTTCTTCATGTGCAGCCTGTCCAATGACTCACAGATCTCATATTATCACCTATGGCTCCCAACCAAGACATTATATTGTCATATAACTACAGTTCTCTAAAACCCTGAAGAAAGCCTGACTGAAAGAAAAGATCCACCTTGGACATAGACTACAACTCCCCCCCCCCCCACACACACACAATATCTAACACAAACACTCTGTTAATGGATTGCAAACAGATATCCAGAATCATGTTATCCTTTGCCCATCCATGCCCTGCAGCATCCTTTAGTTGATGCACTTGGGAAAACAGAAAGCTGCCTCAGTTAGATCATTGGCCCATCTAGCCTAATAGTGTCAGCCCTCTGGCTGGCAGCAGAATTCTGTCCCAGCCCCACTGGTCCTCATGTCAGTACTAAGAAGACCTGAGTTCACTTGGCATCTAAAATCAGATGAAATAGAGTGTATTCAAGGTATGATGTCCAGGGTGATACATGATGACAATGATCATGATGACATTTATTTATAATCCACCTTTTTTTCTAGTCCAGGACTCAAGACAGCATATGATACAGCTTTAACATTCATATCATATTAAAATTAGAAATGTAATTGCTTTCTGTACTTAAATAAATAGGATCTGCAGTAAGTTATTGCTAAAACAAAACCAGGACAATCATGTCTATATTCCCATGCATTAAAAAATAAAAAAAAGTTATTACACTGCTAAACAATCACCATAGGACATGTGAGGACTTGAGATGTTCTTAAGTAATTATTTAGAAAATATTTCTATCTTTGGTACAGGTGCTTCTTTCAAAAGATAGCATATATGACCACTAAAGCTCTACTTTATCAATTTCTCTTTTTTCTGACTCCAGTTTCTAACCGTATTTCAGTGGTTTTTGTCTCTTGTCTCTCGCGACAAGACAGGTCAGTGTACACTATACTGAAAATACATAGTCTTCAGAATATGGGGCTCTTGATCACTGTGAATGGACAATTAGATGTTCAGTGTCCCTCTTTTAATTATATAAAAAAGAATAGCCCTAGCTTCTGAAATGCAATGCTCATCAAATGTGAGGAGGTTTATCCATACATATTTTTAAAGAGATGCAGAGAAACATTTTGAAACAAAATTTCCAATTTCAATTAAGAGAAAGAAAGTGGGGGAATAAATAAAAATACTTATGGCTTAACAAAGGAGTTAGCTGAGGCTAAAGTAAGCTAAAACAACAACCTACAAGAAGCAATGAGCACAAAAAGATTCCCTTTCCAATTTGCAGACACTAAAAAGCTGGTGGGAAAACGCATAGCCTAAAATTGTGACCAATAACTTTTTTTTTAATCTTAGGAATGTACTAAATTGGTTAACATAATGGAATTCAGAATATACCGTATATTGTTCTCTTCTTTTCTTGCTCCCACCCATCCAACATATTAGCTAAGCACCAGGGATAGACAGCAAGATTCTCATCAATGACTATCAGGAGACAGTCTTTACAAAGGGAGGCAACAAAAGCTAGAGCCTGCCACAAAAAATGTTTGCCACCCAGGCACCAATAGCCCATACAGAATGACACTGTCACATCCAATCAGGACATGAAAATATCTGTACTCTTGTTGGTCATCTGACTAGTCAAAACAGATTTGGTCAACAGACTGCTCAAATATTCGTTTTTAAAAATAGGCATGTAAATTTAAAGACATTATAAAGATACTTTAAATAAGTGACAGATTTAATGCTTGTTCTAAAGTACTTTAATGGTAAAAACGATGGGATTAACTTTCTTAAAAAATATATTGAATAAATTATGACTCATAATGATGTTAGGCAAGGTTTCTACCAGTATGAATGGAAAACAGAAGTAATTGTGTGGTTCGTGAGTTAAACCACTACCACCCACCACCCAAAAAATCAGAATTGACCAATACAATTATTAGGAGCACCACAGTTTCACAACAGCATGAATGATGAATGGAACAGCTTTTCTGTTTGGCTTTGGACACAGAACAAGAAGCCCAATTATGGGCAATTTTTTAAAATATGAAACTAAAATAGAAATAAAGCAAAGTAAAATGGTTGGAAAGAGGAAGATGAAAATAATCAGATTTTTAAAAACTTTGTTTTAGGTAGGCTGCAGGGCAATTTCTCAAAACAATCAGCATAACTTGCTTGGTTTCTGCAGCAAACAAGATGTCATCATGGGCAGGGACACTTGTTTGGAGAACACCTGCAATTATAGCAAGTGGACATAAAGAGTGACCTTGTTACGCAGATAGATATGCCCCAAGTGCTGTTGAGCTATAGCTTTTGATAACACAGTAATTTAAGCAGGCAGCATACTGCCAGCTGCCCACTGACATTCTTGGCTTCATGGAATATTTGACACATTCAGTTATAGGTGGTTAGCAGACAATATTTGTCTGGTCTATTGTCTGGTGTCATGGTTCTACTTTACTCAACAAACTTAATGGAAATCTCCTGTCTCCAGCACTTTAGTCATTATATACAGCTTTGTAGGAATCAGAGTAGGTGATTGCTAAAGAGGTGAAATGAATTGTTTTTAACCACACTGATAACTAGGAATCTTGGTGCAAATAAAAGTGCTTAGTCATTTAAGATGCCTTTGTTGTTGTTTCAGTGGTGACAATGGCAGTAAAGAAAGGATGTCCCCCACCCCATCTCCCTCTTTTAATGCCTGGCATGCTTCTATGGCTGCATGCCAAGGATTGTTGGGAAGTATAGCTTCCAAGATGCTACTGATATGGGCCCACAACTGGGAAAGCATTTCTTAGTCTTCTTTGCATTGGGCACATATCCCTCATAACATATTGGGGGCAAGGGGGGGGAGATGTTTCATCACCTTCCACAGCAAAAAACTAAATGAGTAGAAGGTTTGGAGTTGTCTTTGTAGATGAGTGCAAGGCAGAAGGGTGGCAACAGTGATGAAGTAAAAGCCTACACTTCATTCCAGCTATATGCATGTGGTTTTCTTGTTTTGTAACTGTGCTCATATAATATCAGAGCCCCCACTGTAAATGATAACAGCCTTTTCACTCTAGTAAATCCCTCAATCCTGCTTATGACTGCTGTACTTGCTTAACATCATGTTGTTTTTATCCATTCCTGCCTGCCTCCATGCAGTACTGACAATGAGGAAGTATCGGATTAATTAATGTGGCTGCCTTGCTAAGGTATGCTCTGTTTTTCCTAACTGCTAATTGTCAAAATATGCCAGAAGGCAACCTTATCAGCTTAATTCTGCTGTACAGAATTGCAGCATCAACACTCTTGCATTAGGTGGATTGGCCCAAAGCCAATGGCCCTTGTTACATGAGTATCTTCAGAGCGCCATCCTTCTGGAGAGCCAGTACAGTGTAGTGGTTTAAGTGCTGGGATGCAACTGTGGATGTCAGGCTTTGAATCATCCATAGAAATCCACTGAGTAACTTTGGGCAAATTACACTCTCTCAGTCTCAGAGGAAGGAAAATGCAAACCTGCTCTGATCAAATCTTGCCAACCTCCCCGTCCTCAATGATAGGATCTTAAGAGCCTTATCAGATGAGAAAAGAAAGCTGAAACAGAGCAAAAAAAATCAGTTCTCTTCAACAACCTTCTGTAGCACTTCTTTTCTCTTCCGTGGGGGCCAATAATAGAGTGTCTTTTGCCAAATGGATTTTTCCATTGTGACAAAAGGCACATTTTATGACCTTCTCTTTTGGCACAGTCTCCCTTGCTACTCTCCTTCTCCATTTTGGCTCCCCCCCCCCCAATTTCACCTCTTTTTTATGGTTCAGGAATCTATATAAGGGTCTTAGGGTTGACATAAGTCATACATGAGTTTAAAACGCACAACAACAATAACCATTCCAGCACCCTTATATTGATACAAGCTTTCTTGTGAAGTTAAGATGGAACCTTCTCACTCACAAGAGACTATCTCAGTGCAGCTTCAGAGTTTGCTCTATATCCTAAGATTGTATAGATTGTTGTAACTATGGTTTTTGGTCAAATTCAGAATGAACTAAATATGTTATACATACATACAGGCATACCTCAGTTAACAAAGCCTCTGACAAAGAAACTTCTTTTTACAAAGTTTATTTTTACCTCACCAGCCCTCCCTTTTCTTCTTGTCATCCATCTAACTGGAAGTTTTTCAGCAGCACTGGCATTGAAAGCATGGTAAAAGAGCCCTGGCAAAACACAGACCTTCAGAATCAGGCTTCAGCATCATGTCTGCTGCACTGCTTGAGCTGGAAAATCCAAGGATTCTCTCTCTAGCTAATCCTACAGTAGCTGTTTGTGACTGCTTCGAAGAGGCAAA
The DNA here is from genome assembly GCA_020142125.1 of Phrynosoma platyrhinos. NCBI lineage: Eukaryota > Metazoa > Chordata > Lepidosauria > Squamata > Phrynosomatidae > Phrynosoma > Phrynosoma platyrhinos. The sequence goes on from JAIPUX010001880.1 coordinate 80,796,142, forward strand.
GTAATCAGGAGCTGTGTCCAGAAACCTTCAATTAACATACATGAACAGCAGAACAGGTGTGTGTGTGTGTGGGGGGGAAGATAAGCTTGCCTCATCAGCTACCCTGATGTTAAAGAAACATAGATTTATAAATCTGGACATAAAAATGGAAATCATAAGAAAAGTGGAGGCTGGTGGGGGAAAAATATTGCTAGATGCATTTTGGAAGAAACCTTCCAAATGTTTATATTTACTTAAGTAAGCCTTACTTGATTGGTTGTTTCATTTCACATGTGCATATTGTTAGTTTTAGATAAAAAGTTTGCTGAAACATATTGAACTGCTCTTCTTTTTTATGGTTCAGGAATCTATTTTGTATTCATTCCATGTTATAGCTACCTCTGGTATCAAATGTTCTGGTAAAGTAATTCCAGGAACACCTCTACTTTGTTAACAGAGGTATACCTGAATATCAGCAGAGGGCATAATTGTGTAATCCTAGAGCTTGGAAAAACTACTTTTCAAGACTCTGCCATGATGGAGGTGCAGAAGGACTGGAAAAATTGGATAACCATGATGTAACTGTCCAATGAATAATGCACAAGGACAAAGAAAACTACTAATATAATCAATGCAACTAAACATAAGACAATGATTTTTTTTTTAAAGGGTAGAATGAGAGACCTCCTCCACAAGATCTGGGAATTCAAGGAGATGCTCTATGAACAAAAGAACAGACTACAAGATCAAGAAGAAATAAAAAGACAATGGAAGCAATACACAGAAGAGCTATATAAAAGAGATTAAAAAATGTATGACACATGGAATGAGGTACCATATGAAGATGAACCCCAAATCCTACAAAGCAAAGTGGAAGCTGCAATAAGAGATATCAAGAAGAACAAATCACCAGGAACATACGATATTTCAGTAGAATTGCTACAAACCACACAGACAGAATCAGTTCTAGTGTTATCTGAATTATTCTTATTAATATGGAAAACAAAACAGTGGCCAACAGATTGGAAACAATCAATATACATCGTCATCCACAGAAAAGGAAACACAAAAGACTGCAGCAACTATAGGACCATAGCATTCATTTCTCAGACAAGCAAAATTATGCTTAACATTCTAGAACTTCTGTTCTCTTCTGAGAACTCTATTATTGTCTCCCTCAGAAGCGAACAGAAGTTCTAGAATGTTAAACATAATTCTGCTTGCCTGAGAAATTAATGCTACGGTCCTCTCTCTATGGAGAGAGAAATCCCAGAGCTGCAAGCAAGGTTCAGGAAATGCAAAGGCACTAGGGACCACATTGCAAGCATACGATGATTAATGGAGCACACCAAGGAATTCCAGAAGAAATTCAGCATGTTCTTTATAGACTATAGCAAAACCTTTGACTGCATAGAACAAGAGGGTACTGTTAGAACACAATATGGAGAAACAGAATGGTTCCCAATTGGCAAAGGGGCCAAACAGGGCTTCATTTTATCTCTCTACTTGTTCAACCTGTACACAGAAAAGATCATATGAAGAACAGGTTTAGACTTTGAAAAAGGAAGAGTGAAGGAAGGAAATCAACAATCCAAGATATGCAGATGACACCATACTACTAGTGGAAAACATAATAGACTTGGAACAATTACTAAGGAAGGTAAAAGAAGAAAGTGCAAAGGTAGGCTTACTGCTGAACAGAAAGAAAAGAAAAATAATAACCACAGATGATGTACACAAATTCAGC
>JAIPUX010001880.1:80797967-80813613 GCA_020142125.1 Phrynosoma platyrhinos
CAAAATGGAGACTGCAGTCACGAATAAGAAGACTAGAAAACGGAAGGGTAACCATGAAAGGACAAAATTCTAAAGTGTAAAGATATGCAACTGAACACCAAAGTTAAAATCATCCAAGCCATTTACAGACATGAGAGCTGGACAGTGAAGAAATTGGATAGAAAGGAAATAAACTCATTTGAGTTGTGGTGCTGTAGAAGAGTGCTGAGGATACTGTGGATAGCCAAAAAGACAAACAAATGAATCCTAGAAGAGATTAAGTCTGAACTCTGCCTGGAAGCCAAGATGACAGAACCGAGGCTGTCATATTTTGACCACATCATGAGAAGGCATGACTCATTAGAAAAGCCAATAATGCTATGAAAGGTAGAAGAGAGTAGAAAATTGGAAGACTGCATACCAAATAGCTAGACTCAATCATGGAGGTCACAAGCATGAATCTCCAGTGGAGTGTAGGGGGGATTGGAGATGTCTTATCCACTGGGTAGCCATAAGTTTGACTTAAGGGCAGTTAACAATAATATCTTCTTTTCTTCTTTTCATCATAGAAGTCAGACTTTTTCTTTACAACTTTTATATACCATTTCATACAATAAAATTTCATGGCAGTGAACATGCTGTTCATTGCAGAATCATAATTAAAACATATAGATAATATGATGCATTTTTTTAAAAAAAAATTTATATCAAAACAGTAATACAGAACACTTTCACGGTTATTACAAGCCAAAGAAAACCAATGTAAACAAATACATGATCAGAAGGCATTTGACGTTTCACATAGTCTAGGCCTTTTTAGTGAATATTATACATTGTAACACTAATCATCCTCATTAGTGGTTGGATGCTGTATTAATAAGCACTTAGTAGCCCAAATATGGTGTTAATCTATTTATTCATTTTTCTTGCATTCTCAAACCACTCAGGAACTGAAGTTGAGGGCCATGTAGCAATAACTACATTTACTTCCTCTATACTCTGTTCTAATGAATGGAACTCAGGTACCTAGTTCAATTTCTACATACTTAAGTTGGTATTCTGACAAATAATTTACACATTAAAAATAACAATGATTATATGATGAAACAACCACAACTTCCTGTGGCAGCTGATCTTGTGATGCATCAGAATGTGTTGTGATGATGCCTTGCTGTTTCCCACAGCTGTGATTTCTGATGCTGCACTCACAAAAAGGTCAGAAGCATTACATTGAACAAGGCCAGGAGAAATTCCCATGATGTCAAATTCTGGTAGTTTTTACTATGTAAGCAAGCATGTAAAAATGACTGTGCGAACCAGCTCATTGGTGAAGCCAGAACAAAACTTTGCCCATTAGAAATATACACAAAAGGGGAGAAGAAACCTATTCAGTCACACCACAAATCACTGTTTACATGACTCAGTTTCCTTCAGAGCTTCTTTTCTTCCATTTTCTATTATGTTAAAATATGGAAGGCTAGGATTGTTCCTCATTATATGTACACAGTGCAGCCTTGAGGCACTTCTACAATGTAGATGCCAAAGAAAGGGGGAAGTGGGGTGGGAGGAACTAGAGCCTCTTATTCTTGCCATTGACCTACATTCTGTCACTTAATTGCAAACTTCATTTTCTGTTGTGTACCAGGAGAGGGACCTGGTATTGACATGTTGTGTTGACTTGTTTAAAAGGGAATTGTTGCTGAATGTTCCTGTCACCAACAAGACACTTTTCATAGCAGGATGCACATCTCTGGGGAGTGTTTCATGTATAAATTATTGAAGCAGCAAGAGAAGAAGAAAAGGAAAATAAATAAATAAAAGGAGCCTGACTTACGAGTGCAGGGCATGGCAGCAGCATCATTTTCTGATCGAAAAAAACCTGGGTCACAGGTGCAAGAGGTAGAGCCTTCCCAGATGGAGAAACTGTGAGGTGGGCATTTAGCACAGGCAACATCTGTTGAGAGGGCCTTGTAGTATCCAATCTTGCAAGCTTAGAGGGGGGAAAATCAGGAAAGAGTAGTGTTATTGATACAGAAATTGATAATAAGTTATTCATTTATTCAGTATCCAGAGATAGGCATGTTTTCAAAAGAGAAGAAATGATGTCCACTTAATCCCAAGAGAGAAATTAACCACCCAATAAGCACTTGATTGCTAACACTCCAACAGAGGAAGGCAATTTTTAATTCCACTGAGTACCCCTTAACAAGCAGGCCTGGAGAGCTTACAGCAGCACCTATAAGCAGGCCCATGTAACAACTTGGTTGGAAAAATCTGTCTCATTTTGATCTCTGCATGGGTCTGCTATGTAAACCCAACCTCCTCAGTCCCCACCTGCAGACACTCACACATTGCTGTAAACAGGGTGCAGTTGTTCTAACTCCATGACCACTTCAGGAAAGCAGCTGATGCTATATGACACTGCCAATTTTTGAGATGGAGCGGAATAAGATCCTACTGTGATTGGCAGCCAACCTCTTATTCTAACACATCCGGAAATGGCAATTCTCCCTTCTAGCAAAGCCAATTAATTTGCCCCCACCTCCATCCCAGTGCTGGAACATACCAGTGGCTGCACTCCTGGACACAAAAGACACCGTATGCATTTGGCAAGCATTCTGTGACATCACCTTCATAAAGACGATGCTTACATGGATGGCTACTTTTACCTCATTTCAATTTGTTTGTGTTTGTGCTTTTTTGTTTTTAAAAGTCACCTTCTAAAGTACTATTCAGAAAATATTTTGAAAAGCAGCCCAGAGTCTGTCTTCTCAGGAATGTTGGCCATGGCTAAAGATTAAGGTTACTTTATATTATACACTGAAAGCAGAGAAGGCCTTCCAGGAAATTTTATAAAGGACAATGGGCAAAAGAAAGGAAAATTGTTGCCAATATTTACAAGACTCTTTTTCACAATATTTCATTCTCTCACCTAATCAGTCTTTAGAATTCTTCATTTATATACCTACATGCAGAGGCAGCTCCTGCATCCCTTGGCACTGGGTCAGTGAATCTACTCCATGGTTTAATAACAAAAATAATAGATTTTATTTTTTCCTGCCTCTCCTCAAAGCTGTTGATTATGCTGAGACTATTTGGGTACTAGATCCTTTAAGGGAACAGATCCTTTCAATTTGCTTCTAAAACCTGAAATGGTTTCACTACTTCATCAGCAGAGGAGTCACCAGCCACCGCTGTCAACATACTGTTATTTGACACTTTGCTTCTGCTCACTTCTCATCCTTATGTATGGTTTTAATTTCTTTAATCTCTCTCTCCCCCACTTCCTACCTCCCTCTCATGATGCACTTGTAAAAGCCATGGATTTTTAAACAAAGGAGTAAGTTACTGCATCCTTATTAGCTGAGGCCATTTATGGACTATCCTTAAGGAGTCAAAACTTTATGAAGTGTTATGCAGCATCCATAAAAATCACTATAAGATCAGACTTTGATCACTTCACCTGTCACTGGACCAGACATTTTATAAAAATGCATAGGTCTGGCAACAATGACTTATGCTTTCAGAGTTTACACACATCACATAATTAGATAATTTCTTCCTATGCTTCAAATGGCTTTGGGGCTTTAATTAAAGTAAAAAAACCAAACACAAGCAAAGAGATGCAGTGGAGTCAAGCAGGGGCCCCAATATGAAACACAGTTAGTCCCTAAACACAAATAAAAATCCTGTTGGGTGTGATCCATCATTCTGCCAAATAGCATCAAGCCAAGGCAGCCTGTGTAAAAATGATGAACATCCTTAGACAGTAAGAGGAATGGGGAAAACATTTGAAAATATTTGAAAAATAGCTGAAAAACATAATTGAGAAACCCTGTTGAGAATCTTGGACATATGGGAATTTTTGCAGTTTGGGGCTTCCTCTGTACAAAATTTCATATGGTTAAGAAAACAGTATTTTTTTGCTCAGAAACAGAAAATGTCATAAACAGACACTTCATTCTGCACCAGATTTGCATGTGGTTGATTTGCAGAGAAAACATCTTTAGATGTAAGCCCAGCCTCTTAGCCAATTTTTTAAGAAATAGAATTAATATAGGAAGTTCTTTTTGACCAATTTGGAAAATTGATGACTCTGCCAGCAGAACTGGGAAGGCTGAATTAAAAAAAAATAGTTCTAATAGGCTAATTCTAAATTTACATGCAGTATACATCAGCAACAATCTCATGGCTCCTGATTTCAGGTTATAACAACTTGTTAAACCTGTTCATGTTCATGCTATAAAGCTGGATTTGGAGACAAGAGCATAATCAACAATTCTAATCTTCTGGATGTGAATATATCAACATCAACAAAATCAGACTGAAAAACAATCTCCTTAGATTCATCTTAAGTGTTTGTGAAAGAAAAGATAGAGACTCTGCTGGAAAGCAATGTCCAAAATGCCACAAAATGTGAAAATAATGCCACCATTGGTAGAATCTGGCTAGCCCGTAGGAAAGGTATATTAGATGAAGACACAGTTACACAAGGATTCTTAACAATAATTTCACTGGATTCAGTGAGTTGTACCTAGGCTGCACAGAAGTTTGTTATAGCCTTTGTAAATTTCCATATCCATACAACTTTAAAATGTACTGAAAGTACACTTTTTGTTTGACCTTAACTGTGGCCAGAATGTTTACATAGAACACAACAAATGCAACTGCCCAAGATTTTGGTGACAATTATAAACCATGTCACATCTAGATTGTTTAGGAATTACGCTTTCAATTATTACGAATGTTATGAATGAGTCTTCAAGAATGACCACAATGAGCTAGAAATAGCTCATAAGATTTTTAGAAAAAGATGTTGCTTTGTGTCCCATCTCTTACCTCACAGAAGAACATGCAAAGAACCCTGTTGGATTGGACCAAAAGGCTACCTAGTCCAGCATCCTGTTCTCCATAGTAACTGACTAGATTACTATTAGAAGTACCCTACCCCCTAAAAAAAAGAAAATAACAAGAGTACCATCTTGCCACTCTCCTCTAGGAACTTGTTTTGAGGAGAATGTTACCTCTGGTTATGAATGTAGCATATAACCACTATGATAAATAGCCACCAACAGAGTACAGTTTGTGAAGGTGAAGGAAAGGATATTATAACTCATAGAATTTCTTCTTAAAAGAAATTACTCTTGCCATGTCCAGTAAAAAAATATTATCAGAAAGTAAAGTTCCTTTTAAAGACTAATTTTTCCATATAGGGTAAGAATGGTTCTATTGTAAAAAGAAAAAAAGGATATTGCTATTACATTTTTAAAGTATAATTTAATCTGTTTATGTACCCCTTACTGTGAGTATAAGCATTAAACTACACATATGACCAGGATAAGAGAGAGAGAAAGAGAAAAAGACCCAGTTATTGGTTTGATTTGAGTTAAAATGAACACTCCATCTCACACAAATTGTTAGTTAACCACCCTCAAGTGAATCTTGACTCATGGTGATATGCATTGTCTTAAAAATAATAATGAAGAAACACTCTATACAAGAACAAAAATATGCAATAATGTTTAGTAATGATGATGTCTTGATCAACCCAGCAACTGAAATTTTCCTTTTGCAAAAAAAGTCTTGCTATCTATTTTCCAGGTTAGGCAAAATATGGACCTCCAGATATTGGATTACAACTCTGATCACCACAGGGCCTATTCAATGCCTATTCAATGGCAAGGAATGAAGGATTTTGCAATCTAATAATATCTGAAAAAACATACTTCACCCATCCCTGATATACATTAAGATTAAAATCTGAATTATTCTTTAACATTGGGTTTTGAGGTCTGCAGCATGGAGTTTCCTTATAGGCAGCCTAATACTCAAATTAAGCGGGTATGACAGAAAGCAGTGAAGAGAATTGCAGAGAGGGAAAGCCAAGGAAATCAAATGTCTACTACGGTACTAATGCCCAAAAGCATATTCCTTGCATTTGTGCAAGACCTTCTAGGAGACAGAGGATCTGCTAAAGAATTGCAGTGCGAGAAATGGGGTCACTTTCATATATGACACTGAAAAGTGCTTCTGAGCTTCTCTCACACCATTTGTCTCATGTACAGACTAAGAAAATTGATTTGAGATATTTAAAAACAAAAACCTGGACATATATTGTAGCCAATGTAGATTTTCCATTCATGCTGCAGATGAATTTAAGTACAATCATATTTAAGCCTCATTGGGCATACTGCCTTTGAATCACTTTGAATTAGTTCCTTCAGTATTTCAGACCAAGTGTTTTGGTAGAAAGGGTTTACTGAGCCCAAAGTTGTTAATTTCCAGTTCAAAAGAATTCTCTCCTTCTCTCATACACACCCACACTCACATACCCCTTCCCTTGGAAGCACTACATTCTTTTGCTTTCTCCTACATTGAACCCAGTTCATTAATTTTTTTAGGAGCCAAGGAAAGCTCTTCTTAAAGCATTCTTTGAGACACTGCCATTTTGCTTTAGCTGTAGAAAATCGCATAACTGAATTCAGCCTTCTTTACTTCACTGTATACAGATTCAGTATATTCCACTTCTTGGCATCTTATTCTATTTGCTAATCCATTGCATTTATTCAACATTTCTTTACATCTTGATAGACTTCTATGTCACAGCCTAATCTAACTCTCTAAAGGGGTTCTTTTTTCTTTTCTTTTGGCACAGAAAAACAGCTGACACACCTATTATGACTGACCAAGGCCCTTTCAAAAGAAAACAAACTTAAGATATTATACAGTATTTTTTAATTTTAATGATTTTAATAGAAAAAAACAAGCATTGACCCCCATTTCCTGAAAGTCTTTATTGCATACTCAAGACAACCCCTCATTCTTTTTTCTTTTCTTTTTCCTTGGGAGGATTTTCTGGAGAGGACAGATTGTGAATAGTATCCTTACATGCTTTGGAAAAGATGTATTCTTAACATGGCTTGCAAAAGATGCCATTGTAAAAAGATTAGGTCACATGAGCAATACAAACTTTGAATTCAATTCCCTTAGCTTTGCCTTAATTAGTTCTTTCTGTTAGAAAGAGACAGAGATTGAAAGGGGGCCAAGGGGGGACATTTTCTTTTATTCAGATCACACACTGACATGGCAAGGTTATTGTTTAAAACATACTTGTCTTCAAGATGTGACAATGGAAGGTCTAAATTGTGTGTGGGGAGGGGAAAACAAAATTGTAATACCTGTATGGACCCCTTAAACCCCACCCAACACATCAATTTTATTGTATATGCAGTTTACTTCAAATAAGGTAAAGGAGATTATCACACACAAATTTTTGCCCAATCCAGGCATGGGATGGGATTGGGCTGGTACGGGCTGAGATGGGTGTTGTCACATACAAAAATGCTGCTGTGCCACTGGCCAACCACCAAGTCCCTGAGCCATGCTTAGCCCAACAATTTCTGTACTCCAAAATTGTCTTGCTAAGCATGTCTGGGGGATGGGTGGTGGTTGGCCAGCAGTACAGCAGCATTTTCGTGTGTGATAATACCCATCCCAGCCTGTCCCATCCCAATCCCGTCCTGTGCCCAGATTAGGCAAAAATGTAAGTGTGATAATCTCCAAAAATATGAATGTACTTAATTCTGAGCTACATTATGGGCAACTACTAGAACATGGTATTTTCTCCTCCCTATGAATGACCTTTAAATTAGCATAATGTCATTGATTTAAAGACAGCCATGGCAAACCAGGTATCATGTACAGCAGGGTTTCTTAATAGAGGTTCCACAAAATCCTAGCATTCTGCTAGGGGTTCCACAAGAGACTGTGGCTAGAGAACAACACATAAATATATATACTGTTAAATTCAGGGGTTCCTTGGGTCCTAAAAATTATTTCAAGATTTCCTCCATTTTGAAAAGGTTGAGAAAGGCTGTTGCAGTGATACAGTCTGATGGGCCAATTTTGTGTGCAGGAAATATTGAAGGACAAGCTTCCTCATCAGTTTTAACAGCAGCAGCCAGCTTCTACCAATACATTTGATGGTGTCTTTGTATCTATCATTTGAACACACACATCCAGCTTGTGCATACCTATCAATCCTGTCACAAGCTTAACCATAGCATATGTTCTGAATGTACAAAGCCAATAGTGTCCCTGTGAAAAAAAATGTAAAGTAAATAGCTTCATGTCACCCCATCCATAAAGAGAGATTTCACGTGTTTGCCTTATATGTAAAGAAACAGAACTATATAATTTGTTTATTTTATAGCCTGTCTTTTCCCCAGTGTGGGATCCAAGATATCTAACAACATATAATAGGGCTTTGTATGCATGGGCCAAATTAGCTAGCCTCTGTGCACCTCAGCAGGGAGTCTGAATGATGTACAGTCTGGCAGTGGCATTCTAATGCCTGGTGACACCCAGTGCAGGGGGCAGGACTTCCAGGAAGATCTGGGGCCACTTGCTCTGATGCATGGCAGCAGCTGCTGTGGTGCATTGCTCACATCGAGGTCACTGAGGCACAATACTGGAAGCCTTATTCTAACCTCAGAGCGAGTGATGTGCTACTGCCATGGCTGCATTGGGTAACTGTGAAGGAGTGGAAGGAAGGTCAGGTTGTCTTATGACCAGAACAGAACAAGTGGGGCATTAGGACCATGAGAGAAGGAAAGTTCAGAAGGGAAACAGCTGTAGAGTATTAGAAGGTCCAGGAGAATTAATGAGTGAGGGCGAGGTGGGGACAAGGAGGATTGGGTGTGAAAGGATGGAGGACGCAGCTGGTATGAGGAAGATTGGAGGAAGATGACAGATAGAGAGAGAAGGGTGGCCAGAGTGCCTACAGAGATGAGGGGTAAGATCCAGAAGGAGCTGGAGCTCTGTGTGTTTTAGAGACCCAGTGGAAGAGGGCTTTTTGAAAAAGTGTCCTAAAACAACTCCAGTAGAAGACACTGGGCTCACAGAAGGAAATAGTCTATTAACCAGGGATGGATACCTCCCTGTCTGGTGGGACATTAAAGGACATTGTTGGGTGGCTGGACAAGCTCCTGAGGCTGGTATAAAACCCAAGTGAGGAACAGTGAACAGGTCTCTCAGTCAAGGGACAGTTATGAGCGAAGACAACTACTTTCTGTGATTGAAGACTTCTGTGAAGAAACAGTTAATTGCCCATTTTTGTTGATTCAGAAACTGACAATAAAACCTTTGCTTTCTTAAGCAGCATAACCCTTGTAATAGCACATTCTTGGGGTTTACAAGCATGGAACCTGCATGATGTGTAGGAGAGATGCCAGGGGGCGCCAGAGATGGGGCCATGGTAACACAGTTGAACATGCTTGCAAACATCCACCTAACGTTGAAACTGAGGGGGAATCCATGGCAATTCTGCCCCCAGAGTATCCTGACAAGTGCAGACAAGACCTAGGACAGCTGAATGGGATTAAAATTGAATTATTATAACAATAGTAATAATAGTAGTAGTGTTAATCATAATTATATTTAAAGAGCATTGAATTTAAATATTTTAAAGCTTTTAAAAGAGTACATATGAGAAAAAGTATAGTAATGCTCTGATATTAAAAGCTTTTCTATAGCAAGTTAACAGCCCAAAGCCTGTCTAAATAAAAACAATTCATAGTCTGTTGGTGGCGAGAGAGGTAGCCAGCCGAGACTCTTGAGGAAGAGAACTCCAAAGTCTGGAGAGCAAACACCAAGCAGTCCCTCTCTCATGTCCTCACTAAAGGTGATTGTGACAACAACAGGACTAAAAGAAAAAACTTTCTTTGAGAAATTAGACAGGTTCACAGGGGAGAGTTGGTCTATCAGACAGTCTGTACTCAACTGTGAAACAATCTATACACCCAACTGAACTGCATATACAACTGTGAATGGTTGTAGATACTGTCTTAAATCACCTGTTTGCAATAAGAAACATGAGGTAGCCCATGTGGGTAAAAAAAAGTACTGTATATAGCTCATGCTTGTTTGGCAAATCATATGCTCTTCGCTTCAGGGGAAGGCAATGGTAAACCTCTGAACAAATCTTGCCAAGAAACACCTACTAGTTTTACTTTAGAATTGCCATAAGTCAGAAACAACCTGAAGGCATACAGCACTCAACACACACACACAGCAGTCATCTCATATGCTCTCAAAACTGTATGTGATTCTGATATCCACACTGTGTTCTATGAATATGTACTCAACATGTTATGGCATCCCAGTTCTGTACATAGACAATTCCAATATCCAGAAAGAAAACTTTACATGTCACATTGAACACTAAGTAGTAGTGTGCTTCCCTATTGCACTTTTTTAAAAGAAAAAGAAAGAAAAATAGAGATAGCTGATTATTTTTATGTGTATTTTATATTTGATGTGTTTTTAGGAGCTGAGTTTTATCCTGTGTAAAGGACATGTATAGGACTTTAATTCTTCAAGGACAGACTTAAACAGTCCCAGAAAAGTAGAGCCTTTGATAACAGGGGAGCATGGAGAAAAAAAATAATTAAATTCTTTAAGGAAACAGACACAAGTAATCTACTTCCTATCAACTGTATGCAAACAAAAATAGCAACAGCATTTTTTTAAATGGCAAAAAGGCCTTGCTAGTATCATTTTGGATGCATTTTAGACTGTTAACCACTGATATACAATATCAAGAATGTCTGCTACATTAAAAAATAGTTGAAATTTCTATTTTAGTGGCTCTTGGTGAAATCAAAAGATCGAAGTTTATTTTCTTTATCTTTCCTCTGCTTCTCTCCCCGCCCCCCTTTTACATACCATATATAGTTGGCTATAAATTGACCTCATGTAAAAGTTGGGGGCTGATTTGGGGACCAAAATGATGGATTTTGATGTGACCCATGGATAAGTCGAGGGGAAAAAGGTGCATGTAACAAAGGACCTAAAGGATGAAAGAAAGGAGAACAGTGCCAAAGAACCTAGAAAATTCCAGCAGGCATAACTATGGTCAGAGTAAAGACTGGCTGGAATAGTGGCGGAGGGGGGGGCAGTGTTTCCAGGACAGATGACACTCTTGCCTTTCACCAGGGAATGATTTCATTTCCAAAATAAGAGTTAAAGTACAGTACCTAAATTCACCCATGGATAAGTTGACTCAGGTTTTGGGGGTTATTTTTTTTACTAAAATTTCTAGACTTATACATGAGTATAAACAGTAGATTATTTTTCTCAAATCATAACAAAACCACATCTGGCACAAAAGCAGATCACTTTTTCTTATTTTTCCTTTTATTATTACCATCTCTGAAGAGGTTTCTGGATTTTAATTATAAGACTCAATTGCTTTGATATCCCCTTTTGATGAATTCTCCACCTCCATACCATGAACTACTTCTCTAACTGTGTGTGTGTGTGTGTGTGCATGCACTCATACCTTTAAGTCACGTATTAACTTATGGCAACACCATGAATTCCATAGGGTTTTCTTAGGCAAGAAATCCTCAATGATGGTTTTGCCAGTTCCTTCCTTTGAAATATAGCCCATAGCACCTAGCGTTTGTTACCAGTCTTCCATCTAAGTTCTAACCAAGGCTTACCCTGCTTAGCTTCCAATATCAGACAGCATCTAGTGCCTTTAGGGTATTTAACCCTCCTCTCAACTTATACAACTGTTTTAACCCCAAAGGCTCATGAACACCTTTTCTTTTTTTGACAAGCCATCCTGTGATCAGTGCTTTTGATCCTAAAACCCAAGCAGATACTCTGTCATTCTCTGAGACAAATATTACAATCCTTTCTTCATTGTCCTTCCAAAAACCTGGAGCACAATTGCTTTTTCTGGATCACTGGCAGCACGTGTATAATTGTTTGAGGAGAGTTAAATGGGAATATTTTGAATAGAATGAATTAATGAGTCCCTTGTAAAAATTACAACATTTTCCTGGTCCAATCTAATTACTCAGTGCAATGCCTCAAGGTTGATATGAATCCTTAGAAGTCAGAAGAACAAAACAAAAAGAAAAAGAACCTTCTCTTGCGCCCTTCTTATATTCAAGCTGTAGAATTCAATGTGATGTACCAAATTGCCAAATAAAAACAGCTGCCTTTGATCTTAGCAATGTAAGATCTCATGTCTCCTATTGACAGTGACTGCCTATGTCCTGCAAATTAAATATGATATCTGTATCCGTTAGACTGCAACACTGAGGAGTTAAAAATATTTTGTAATGCCAAGAACAATTTTAAATATGGCATTGCTACTTATGTAGAAAAGGAAAAAGCAACAGCCAAAGGACTTTCCATACTGTTTCCTAATATGCAGAGACTCTTGAGGACATTTGAGCCAGGCTTGCTAATTGTGTAGCCTTAGTAGCAATTATTTTTCTGTGAATACTATCACACACCCTTTGGCACAAGAGCAGGGTACATCTACTATGGACCTATAATTTTCCCTTCTTTATTCTCCTCTTTTATTAGAGAGTTGGGGGAATAAAAGAAAAGAAATATATCAAACATACTTTTAATAATGATAAATAGATATTCCTACTGGTACAGGGACAACAAGCAAAATCAGTAAAATTAGAAATCAGGTTTTGGTCTGTCCATCAAATACTATCCAGGATGGTATCAAAATTTATCAGTCCCCATTTGCTTAAATATTAAGTGTCATGGTCTAATGATCAGTGTACCAAATGGGACTGGATTATCTCTGTGCATACAGTCTAAGAAGCAAAGTCTGTGGAAAGCAGAAGGAAAATTTAATGAGCTGCAGCCTAAAATTAATCAGACTGTCAAAACTGGATTTTAGGAGTGAAATGGTGGCCAACATAAAGGTAAAAAAAAAAAATGAAAGATGAAGAAAAAAAAAGAACCATAATGTCACTGATGTTTCCTGGTATCAACACACTATATAGGAACTCTATAAGAATTTTATGTCTGATTATAACTGAATAGCCCAATCAGTTGTTTCATTATTACATGGTAAATTTGAAGAACAGCTTTTGTTATTCTCAACATAACGTACAGTTGGCCCTCATATCCATTGAGGTTTGTTTCCAAGACCCATGTGGATACAAAAATCCATGGGTGCTAAAGTCCCATTATATACCATGGTGTAATAAAATGTTGCCCCCTATATAAAATGACAAAATTAAGGTTTGCTTTTTGGATTTGTTTGTGTGTGTGAATATTTTTAAACAGTGGTTGGTTGAATCTGTGGGTGCAGAATCCATGGATACAGAGGGCCAACTATATAGGTACTTGGAAAGAACTGGTTTTACCTTGCATGTCTAGGCAGAACCTAGAACCTAGAAGAGATTTAAAACACACATGCAAACTCTCACTCATACAGACATTAACACTAAAATGCCCCACAGCAAAGAAAAAACAGCTGATAGTATGTAGGAGAATTGCTTTGCAACTTCAAAATGCTTGTTAGGCTATGTGCTCTTGGCACCCACTTCAGGACCATTGACTCTGCAAGGATTGCTCCAACTTACATTTGATCTTTTTTTTTTTTCAATTGAATAACATTTAATACTGGTGTCAGCAGCAAGTGGTGCTGAGTGAACAATAATATCTGAAGTAGCTTTCCCATTTCAAACCACTCAAGCTGCTGCAATGCTTATTATAGGCTTCATCTGACTTGGGAAATTTAATTGCTTTTGCAGAAAGCTGTTAAGATTCAGGAAATGAGTCAGCTAGTAAATTTCAGGGAGCTAGCCTTTTTTAAAAAAAAAAAAGAAAGAAAAAGCTCTGGGAGTCATTTCTTCCTTTATAAGGGCAATCCATGATGACATTGTTAAATTGGCACTTTTAAAATGTAGATCAGTGAAGCTTTTCTCATAACATGGAAAACCCAAGGATTGATTCACGGAGACACATTTACTCTTGACGACAACAATATGTGAATGAACCATGATGGATACAATTACAACTCACATATATACAGTAATAATTTGCAAATGTGAACAGACCATAGCAGATATAGAAGAACAGGTAAAACTTCCATATCTTTTCCATTGCAGCCAATACAAGTGCATATAATGGAGATGCAAAGCCATTTAAGATTGTATAAAAGCAGCTTTGGAAAGGAGATGACTGAAAGTGGAGAAATATACAATGGAAGTCATGCTCAGTCCCATCCTAACCCAAAGGAGAATTTACAGTACAAAGGAACAGCTGTGAACATATAAACCTGCCTATAAATTCACAAAGATCCCCCAAACTCTTGAACTTCAAATACTTGACATATTTGTAATACTAGACAGGATCTTCTCTGTGGGGAAGATCCTACTATCTGCCTCCTCTAAACTGTATCTTCCAGTTCCTTCCTTGCCCCAATTGGTTTTTTAGTTGCATCAAAGTTAATACCAGGTTGGGGGCGGGGGGATTAGAAGACTACATTTTGCAGCAAGTAAAGGATTAAGCAACCCATCACCTTTACTGTGTATCAATTTTCAATTTGCTGCTCCCAAAATTGCTTCTTTGAAAGAGTAACTGCTTGGGAGTTCTGATGTGTGCCTTTGTATGTAACGTAGTTAGCCCTTCAAACACTGTGGAAAACGGTTTGAAAATTCATTCAAGAGTGTGGCTGCACTAATAGCTGTGACAGTTTCATTCCATTTTGAACTTCATGTCTCCATCCTGTGGAATCTTGAGATTTGCAATTAGGTGAGATACACACTTTTGTAGAGGAGGTGTGGACAGAGCTCACTAGCAGCTCCAAACTACACATTCCAAGGCTTGGAAAGATGGAGCTATCACAGTTAAAGCAGTATCAAACTGATTTAAACTGTGTAGTGCAGGTAAACTTCTGAGTTTACAAAAGTGATAGGTATGCATGTTCCAGCATATCTGAATATATTTTCAGAAATCGTAGATGTACTGGAGGCCTCCAGCAGCAAGTTGGTTAATGTACAGCAAAAATATTGGTCCTTCATAAAATCCAGCTGGGATTACAAACCAGCCCACTGGGCAAATCTTTACAATCTTTTTCCTCTTAAAGCTTACTAATTGCCTGATTCCTAACATAAACAAATCCTAATCCCACTGTCAGAAGGTCTGTTTACAAGCTTCCTCCTCCAGTCAGGGGAGGTGGGGACAGAGATCTGCATCTGTAAGCACAGTCCAGTCTGTAGGGATTATCTCTCATCTCCTAAATGTTAACAGCTCAGTGAAAGGGCAATTAAACTCCCAATGTTAGATGAAGGCTATGATAGTGCAGAGTAGTAGCTAGGCTAGCATTGCCAGAAAAAAAAAAAGAAATAGGTAGAAGCATCTCTTTTGAGCCCTCAGTAATGAGACATTCCTACTCCTGATTTTCGGTATTGGCATCTATGTTGCAGTACTGACTTTTGATAGGCTATTTTTATAGTACCAGAACCATTGACTCATTCTAGCTACAGCCATACTGCACAGTTATATCAGTTTGATACCACTTTAAATTCTACAACACCATCCTATGGAATCCTGGGATCTGCATTCTCTTCTATAGTGTTCTAGTATGTGTGTGGGGGGGGTTCTAAGTTTAGAGGGGGAAGTTCTAAGTACCTCAACAAACCACAAATCCCAGGATTCCATAAGATGGAAACATGGCAGTCAAAGTGGTATCAAATTGCTATGATTTCTGGTGGAAATCCTACCTTTGTCTCCACCACTAATGTTGCCACATCTCTTTCTGCAAATGGAGGGAGTAACTCTGCTGATTGTAGAACAACTTCCCAAACCCATACTATTAGATCAACTCCTCCCCCCCCCC
>JAIPUX010001880.1:80862145-80881358 GCA_020142125.1 Phrynosoma platyrhinos
CAGAACCGGCCTGGGGCCTTAGGTTGCCTACCCCTGATCTATACAGAAAAATGTGAGAAATCATATGAAAGATTTTGATGAGTTTTTAAAATTATCCTTTTTGTAAGTTTAACTATCTGAGTAAAATCCAATACTCTATCAATCTGGACATGTTTACATCAGATTTTGAGGGGATGTTTGGGATGCTTTAACTTAACACAGAAATTACATGTTGTACACAAAATTTAATTTAGAGAACATGTGCACAGTAAAAGAGATAGACAGTCATCGGCCAGAGCAGTCCAAACTACTAACAGTGGTTCAGGATTCTGCAGAGTGATAATACCAGGCATTGCAGCTACAGTCGCCCCTCCGTTCTCACAGACTTAAAGTCATGGGTTTGCATATTCAGAGGGGGGACCTCAGCTAAAATCAATGGAGTGCACCCCTGCACGCACCCATGGAGACATGCCCCATTCAAGCCTATGGGGCTTGAATATTGGCGAATCTCCATTTTTGCGGTGTAGGTTGGTCCTCCACGAAAATGGAGGGCCAGCTGTAGCAATAAATACTTTGACATGATTCTGAGCTGGCACAGAGCAGTTTTACATCATTTTGCATGTCTGAATGGATTGGTTAATAGAGTATATAGGATAGTTTTCTAAAAATCAGTATTTTAAGGGGGGGTGTATATTTCTTTTAGCCAATAGGTTCCCCTAACTGTTAATATTTGCAAGGCCTTAATTATAATAACTCTGTATGAATAAAACTCTAACTTTGCAACTATCCTTTCTTATTCACAGAATTGTCCAAGGTATCCATAAGGCAATTTCTTCCATTTATCTCATTTAAAAGAAAGAAAGAAAGAAAGAAAGAAAGAAAGAAAGAAAGAAAGAAAGAGGTGGGATTTCTGCACAATGTCTTCTGAGTCAAGGCTCCAACTGCCCTCCACTTAGAACCACCACAGGATTCAGGCTCTAAACATTTTCTGTTGATTTATTTCTTTCCTTTAGGTTTCTTTTCTTTTAAACTTTCTTTTCAAACTGTATTTTGTATTTCCAGGCCAGGATTAGGGGAATCTTAAATACTGAGAGGTATATAAAATATGTTAAAGAATGCAATTAAATAAAGAATAAATTTCTTAACCTGTGTTCATGACCTCACTGGGATAGCTAAAAAGGCCTTTGTGGGGGAAAGGGAAAATAAGGTTTCACGAAAGTGACTGTCATGTGTCCATTTGCCTCAGGAGACAATGACTTCTCCTGAGAGGCTAAGCCAAAAACGCAGGCAAAAAAAGAGATGCCTCTTGGTATTATTTAATCCTAATAGCCTTTCCAATTATACTTGGAAGCAAAGGGTCTCACTTCCTCCAATGCTGCTCAGGAATCTGCACGTTTCTTTGTTGTTTTAGACCTCTGCTTAATTATGCCACACGGCCTGACACTCTGCAGTTTACTGCTCTGTGAAATTAACTTTGAGTTAAGCGCTAATTGCACATCAAAAAGCTTTGTGTGCATATTCACAGGGGGCAAAAAAATCTGCCCTTTACTGTTTGTTAGGGAAAACAGATCTAGTATGGAATTAGGTCCCAATTTCAGGCTGTTGATTTATAACACACAAAATGAAAACAGTACATATCCTTTGGTTTTTTTGTGGGGCGGGGATGAAAGGCAGACATGCTGCATATGTGCTGCCTGTGTTTTCATTTAATCAATAAGCCTTTCAGCCAATCTGTCCCAAGCAAATTTCTATTTTGGATCCTGTAACAAAGTTCTGTCAGACACTACTAGAGACAACAGATCTTCAGTGGAGGTAGGAAATCTTAACCTGGCAAATGGTTGTTCACTTATACTTCAACAGACAAAGAGCTCTCATCTCTTTTTAGAGATGTTTCACACTTTTTGGTAAACAAAATAATTTCATTTTATTTGAATAATATATATATAATATATATATATATATATATATATATATATATATATATATATATATCATACACACACACACACACACACACACCATTACCAGCATCACTGGGTACTCTACAATTTCAGCTCCCTGTGCATCCTGCTTGATTTATGAGTGCTCGTCCCACTTGATTTGTGCCTGCTCAATAAAAGCAAGAGAATAGAAATTCCTCTTTTGTAAGATACAGTGCTACACAACTTGATGTTACTTTGTGATGAGAAATCAAGGTGTTCCCACTGTGGCATTTACCCAAGTCAAATTGCAGCTAGTGTGACTTTTATTTATATGACTTTGAGACACAGTACACACACAAAACCAAAGTGTGAAGGCTTTTACCTGACTATGTACTGGCAAGCTGTGCTTTCCCCATAAGGAAAGAAACCCCAAGCCACACTCCTTTGGAGGAAGGACTGGACCACAAAGAAAAATACTGTTCAAATATCACACTCCCCCTATCTCTTAAACAAAGACCTTAAGTCAAAATGGAATTGATTTGCATGAAATCCAAGACTTTAGGATCTACATAATAAATAGATGGAGCTTCTCCTCAGGACTTCCAAAGGAAGCGCTTATCTCCTTTGTCAAAGTGGGAAATGGGAGGACTACTTTGCATGAGGATGTATACAAAATATGCAAATGAGGAATCTGCTGCATGCAAAATGGCAAAATGGCCAGACAGCTGACAATCCTCCATTCACAGGGGAAATTTCTCCAGCCTCCGGTGGGAGCAAATGAGAATGAAACCAACATGTTTGCTTCCCAGGGAGAGTGAAGCAGATCCTGCATATTCATAAAGTGACCATTTAGTCATGGAAGTGTTAATTATTTCCAGCACATGAAACTATGTGACCTCACCTGCTCCCACAAACAATATCAAAAGGAGGAAGCCTAATCGGATGAAATTAGAGCAGATTTTGATCTCAAAAGTTGAAAATCAAGCAAGGAAGGGATGAAAGAAAGAGAGATTCAAAAGATGTAAGCAGTGGCTGAAGTCTTCTTTTATCATCTGTCTTCACAGCTACAATAAAGATCTAAGATCAGTAGACCATACTATTAGACACAGATAAATAACCCAGCAACAGCCAGGCTGTTTCTATAACCAATCCTACAAGTCAGAATGTTCGTTTTAGGTTTTGTGCACTAAATGGGAAAGTCTGACATGTTCTTCATGAACTTTAGATAAGGCCAGCCAAGAGTTCACTATAGGTCACATAGTAAAGAAACTGAGGAAAACACAACACAATATATTTTACTGGAGAATCTGAAACCAGATGTATTGTGGAAAAGGGTGTCCAATAAGAAATCTCTATGAACATATACCTCAATTTAGCTCTACATGATTTTTACTTTCTATTTTTTTTTAAAAAAAACCTCAAACTGTAATATATACTCACATATATTATTTTTCAATAGCTATGTTGCAATTCTATATTTGACTACTCAAATGTAACCCCTACAGATTTTAATGAGACAATCTCAGTGAGACTCATTTTTTAGTGGAAAGGTATAGGACAGTGCCATAAAACAATGCATTGTTATAGTACAGACAGGGAGAAAAATCACAATAAACTAATGCCTGGTTTACAAATCAAATTGTACTGATCTGACTTTTCTTGATATATGTTTTATGTACACTTGGTTTAAATATGTAAGCCGCCCTGATTGGGTACCCATTGGGCGGGGTACAAATAAATTTTATTATTATTATTATTTTATCTAAAGGTTCATCTGCACAATTACTTGGCACCTGATTATCTGAGAGACCTCCCACAGAGCAAGTTGGTCCTTGAGGTCATCTCATGAAACCCTCTTGGTAGTACACAGAGACACCAGGTCTATTCCATCATAATTCAGACCTGGATATTTAGGGTGGTGGTAAACCCACCTGGTAGTAAACATGCACTGGTAATCATTTTTTCTTCATGCATACTGAACACAAGCCCGCCTGTGTAGTTTAGCCTATCATGCATTTTATTCATATACCATTCATCCAGTAAATACTGATTATTGATTTTATGTATTGGTTTTATGTTATGTTTTATTATTTGCGTAGACTACTTTGAAATTGGTAGCTGTAAGTGGTAAATAAATGCTTGTACATATTACTCATGGCCAACATTCATTGATTTGAAAAAAATCTCAGCTGTAAAATTATGGGAAGGATTACAGTTTAGGATTGCCATCATGCATACTGAATAGGCATCCATAATTTTTAAGATTGTATTCAGTAGGGGAAAGGATTAGATGAGCTCCTATGTAAAAACAATAAGCAACCACTTTTCTCCTAGTGCAAGAAAAAAATAGCTGAAACCCAGAAAAATGTGGATGTTTGCATGACATACATTACTGAAGATTAAAAATCTAAAGGTCGAAAGAAAATGCCAAAAATAACAAGAAGCTGTTTTCAAAGCCATATTAAACTTGTTGGTTTTTCTGTTAAATAGCTTGAACCAATTTCCTATAACCTAGAAAATTGGTCCAACTGAAATTCTGAAAGGTTGGGATTGTTATATAAATTTTAATAAAAAATAAAAAATAAAAAATAAAATCTGCCTTTATAATGCACTAACACTAAACAGAGTACATAAAATGTAACTTTCCAGTTTCAAAGGTAGCATCACAACAGTTATAGAGGGCTAAAATTCTATTACTTGCTTGATTTACAATTTACTTTGCTTTTTCCATGTACTACATCTTCTTCACTTGATAGGATATTAAGTAACAAAAATAGAAAACACATTGTGTTCATATGTAGCAAAACAATATCAATCACAAGGATACATTTTACCAAAAAGCATCCTCATTTTAAGTAATTACCTTAGACTTGAGATATGTTTCAAAGATAAGAAAATTTCATGTTTCATTAATAATATTTTCCATTCTTTTTTCTTTCTTTTCAGAATAGAAAGCTATTGGCAAAATAGGCTCTGAAAACCAACTGTGCATCCCTTTAAACAACTTCCAACCAACAGAAGGAAAGATCTCAAAACATTTACCTCTTATTTTATACCTAGAAGCATTGAAAAGGATATACATTGCAAAGTTGTTCAGGTTTGGGAACCCCTTTTTGTACAGTATTTTTTTTTTAAAAAAAAATCCTGCCATGTTCTGCTTCTCTAGTCTTTTGTGACTACTGCAAAGTCTCAAGGGAATCATTTTCCTTCAGTCCAACCACTCAGCAGGTTCAAGTTTCTGTTAACCCCAATCACACATTCCTCTTACTTAACACTCATATTTTTTTCCACCAAAGAGGCAGAAGAGTAAAATGGGGAAAACCCTTGAGTTCCAGAAAATATTATTCAAGATCAAGAAGCTGAATGAACTGGCAGCTACTCTGGGGACAAGTCAGACATCACCTGGTAGACTCAATATATCTTTTTAAAAAATCAATCAGCATACATCACAGGAGGACAGCAAGCCAAGAGGAAATGTCATTCTACCCCCCAAGGTTCTAAACACTCTAACAGATGAGCAATGTTGGATCTCAGAACAACAGGGACACTCTCTGCCTCATCATCCGCCTTGCCCATTTTTGCCAACAAACCTTGTCGAGCTTTTAAGATCTTAATCAATCTTAACTCTGACCTCAGGATCACAAGAGGAAGATGGATGAAGAAGCAAATGACCTTTGACCTCCCCTGGCATTTGTCCTGCCAAAGCCAGCATGCCAAAAAAACAATTGGGGTGGACCCTGTTCACAAACTTCTAAGTCCCAGGTCAGTGGTGTCCTTTTCTAAATCTCTGTGGACTTGAGATGGCTTTCTTCTCTTATGGCAGCCTCCCAGGTCCCTGACAACAGTTTCCCCCTAACTCTGATCAGTTAACCTTGGTGCAAAGTTATTTTTTAAAGAAAAATCAATTATAAAGACATATTGAATAATGACCAGAGGGAGGAGGATGTTCTTGGATTCAAAGACAACAGAAGTGTTCTGGATTTATTTTTTTACAAAAGTTATAGGCAGCACATTTCACTGATTTTACATAGTGGTGTCCAGATACTAAGCTTTGCCTCTGAAAAAGTGTCTGGATTCCAGGTCATTCACTTCACTGGCACACTAACAAAGTATATAGTTTGGATTCTGAACAAACATATTTAAGAAGTTATTCCTAACAAAGCCGAGATATTGGAACAGTGTGGGTGCACACATGCTTGTGTGGTTTCATCATGGAGTTGGAAGGAAGATACAATATTCTATAATGAGACCAGAAGCAAAAATTAATGAAAGGACTAAAAATTATTTCCAGTGGGATACCCATGTTAGTCTTTTGCTGCAAAACTAGTGAATAGTCTGTGGCATTTTAAAGATAAACAAATTTTAACTGGCATAAGCTTTTGCTGCATTTCATGAAGTGAGCTGCAATCCTCAAAGGTTTTTTTTTGGGGGGGGGATGTGTCAGCCTTTAAGGTGCCTCAAAAATATTATTATTTTAATTGGGTTTTTGTTCTACAGCTGTGAGTGCTTACTGCCTCAGGAACTTTTTATGATGATTTAGTATGATAGACACAAAAAGACAAAAGGGTTCTTTCTTCCCTTTCCGTATGATCTCATAAGGATTTGTCATTAACCAAGGTGTGTATAATCAGGTTTCTTAAGTCCAGTAAAGCTTGAGAGAGTTTCTAGGTACTTTCTCTAAAGATATCAATTTCAATTACCTGCTGCTTTCCCCCCTTTTTCACTGCCCACACTGTGTGTCCTTCTCCCAAAACATCTTGTTGTGACTTCTGTACAACACTCTACTTGTCATTTGATTAGAGAAGATAATGTGTGGGTCATTGACTTGAGGAGTGTTTTAATTCTGCATCAATCAGGGTTAGCCAATACTGCCTTAACACCCCCTTTGGCAGAATGCAAAGTAATCTCGAGCAAAAGGGAGCAATCCACTTCTCACTGCCCTCCCCATAATGTGACCCACATTAAAAAAAAAAAAAGAACTCTTTCCAGAACTGTTCTTTTACAAAACAGGAAAAATACAATCAAATCTAAAAAATTATCTTAGACATTGATGGTCTCCTGAAAACTCCTTTCAGCCTGACATCTGTCTGTTGGAAACAATTTATTTGTTCTTAACATGCAAAGGTTTCTAGCTCTTGCCCACTCTGAGACAAAATAATTTACTCTAGACATGGTGCCCTGTCATTATGCTATTCATTTGTCAATTCTCACTCCAACTCTTCATAATTGTGTTGCCAATAAGATATGCTCAGCCATTCTTCCCTCACTGCCAGGCTGATGAAAATGTGATCACCAAGGAAGAACTGCCTTCCTGCCAATGCATAATACTGAATATCCCATTGCCCATGAATGATTATATAAAGCAATTCCAGTAAACTCTTCCTTTGGTGTCATTCTATATCTGTTTGGGGATGGGGGTGGGTTGGGGGTAGAAGCAAACTGATGTTTCTTTCTGTCCTTCTGTCCATTATCTCTCTCATCAGTTTGTTTCTATCATTTTAAGACATTAAACAACTGACGAAAGGTAAGTGCAAGTAAAGTGACTCAGACCAAGCATTGCTGGGCCCAATTCAAGCTTGCCTTTTTAGTAATTTAGTAATATACAAAGTCATTCATTTGTCAAAAAATACTTTAGAGATTGATCTTCAGCATGTGTCTAAAGGTGTCATCAAGTCCATAATCAGTAACAGACTACTTAAAAAATCATGATAATGTAGAACTAAAAATCACAGGAGCTCACAAGGGAGATTTAAATCTCCCCTCCTTTTTCTTTCAGATAAGCTGCCTTTTATACTAACCTTAATCCCTAATTCTGCAGAGGATAGTGAAAGGAGGGGACCTACAGATGACTTCCTGCATTTCTTAGAGTATCCTAGCATGCTTTTTTGTAATGGAAACAATAGAGACTTTCTGAGAAATAAAAATATTTCACAAAAGCGGACATGTCACATATTCATGGATTATTTAGTGCCAGAATTCTCAAATGAGACACTAAAGAGTTAGTTCTTAAGGGCCTAAGAGAATCACAAAAAGAAGTGTGAATAAGAAGAGAACAGATTGCTGCTGATGCATTTTAGTCCAAATAAAGTTCTCTTGCCATTAAACACACACCCATGTGCATGTGTGAAATAATTTCGCTATTATTTTTAAGAGAGAGAAAAAGCCCTGCCACTTTAAACAATGATGGCTCTGATACATGACTTACACAGACATTTAAATATGGCTTAAGCCAGTTCTGATCTACACTTTAATGGCAAATATGTTCACCCTTCTGCTGATGATGTCAGTGCCATTTGTTCTGACAGTATTACACTCTTTAGCCCTGCCACCTGGAACCAGGAGCTTCCTCATTAGACCCCCTCCATCCTGCTGCATCCTACAGAGACTGTTAATTACTGGCTTGCTTCCATTTACTCTCATCTCTGATTCAATTATATACACCAACCCCTAATGAACTGTACAATGCAGAGGGGCTTACCTTGGCATTCTCCATTACGCTCTTCATACCCAGCATTACATAGGCAGTTCCCAATGGGAACTAGCCATTCACCATCTGCCCCACAGTACATTTTTGGCACATCCTTCTCTTCAGAATTGTTGACGCATGAACCACGGACTTCCACCAGAGAAGAGGTATCAGCCCCAGTGATGGTGTCTGGAAACTGAGCCAAGTTGCGGACTGTCAATGGGCACTTTTTGTAGAAAACACGGACAGACACTAAGGCAATGCAAGCCCCAACATCCTGGAAAGCCAGGTAAAATCCCTTCTTGCTCAGTGGTCCCACATCACGTATCTCTGTATTGAGTTTCATGATCCGGTCACCAATGTCCACCTGAGTGAAGCTCTCATCCGCAGCAATAGTGTCAATCTTGGCAAACTGGCTTTCCCGAATAAAGCGTTCCTTGTCATTGCTTGACTCATAGTAATAAAGGTTAAAGGTCTCTTTGCAAGTTCCCATGACACCTGGCAGGCTGTTGCAGTCTCTTAGTGTGAACTTGATTTCAATATAAACCCTCTGAGCCCCTTCTCGTGGAATCCAATCAGTTCGTAACCAATTGTTCTGACTTGGCTCCATCACATTGCAGACTTGATACGTACGGATGGGAGTATTTTTCTCATCCATAATGCTCACTTCCTCCCACTGCAAAGAATCAAAAGAATAAACATGAAACGATATCATGGGGAAAGTAGAAACAGATGAGAAAATATGCATCCAATATTATGATATCATTTATGATACCTTCCTCCCCCCATCAGAAACACAAAGAATATATTAATTCAAGGCACATAGGAAGCTTAGAATACCTGAACTAAATAAAGCTGCATATTAAGAGCGAATACATGTTTTAAAACCAGCCTACTTTAAGATCTCAGGGAAACAAGATGTTTAAAATGAGCTGAAGAAATAGCAGATCTGCTGACAACCCTTCACTGCACCCTTGTTCTATATGTCCTAAGCAGATTGGACTCTGCTAGTAGATTTGTAAAACTAAAAAGGAACCTGAATAGGCACTCTTTCCTGTATGCAGACATTTGAGCAAAATTCAAAGATAGAGGACTAACCAGAAGTAAATCTCCTTGGGTTCAATGAGACTTACTCGCAGGTAACTGCATAAAATTGGTAGTCCAAGAAACTTGTCCAGGATTCTGTACATCATCAGTGAAAGCAGATAAATAACAAAATCATATTTTCACATTAACTATTTGATACATGACAGTACATATGGTTACCATACTGGTTTCAAGTATCATTTTTTTATTGTTTAAAACAGTTTGCACATGTTGTCTGTGGCCACAAAGAGTCATAACTCAGTGACAGAACACATCTTGGAAAAGTTACCTTTTTGGTCTACCAAAATCCCCCACCCATCATGGCCATCCCCAAAAGCATTTTCCGCCCAGCTCCAGGATAAGTATATGCTTTGCTTGCAGTATATCTTGGATTTCATTCCCATCATCTCCAGGCAGATCTTCTCTTGTCTGAACTCCAGGACAAGTGCTTCTAGTCCATGTGGACAACAGTTAATTCATTTGGTCAGTTATGTGATTTAATACAGAATTATTTCTGTTGTTTTTCCTATTTCAGTTTCCCAGTTGTTTTTAAATCCAGGCCAGTATTATTGTGCCTAGAATAATGGGGAAGGTGAAGAGGATATTAGATTTCTATTTATTTTATTCCATTTTATTTATTTAGAAGAAGGGGAGGATATTCAAATATTTCTATTTTTTTAATTTCATTTTATTTATATTCCACTTTTTTCCAAATATAAGGACTTAAGGTGGCTAACAGAAAATTTAAAACAATACAAATAAAAAATAATACATAAACATTTCAAAAGTATAAATATAACTTTGAAAAAAAACAAACAATTTTCAAACTTAAAAACATTAAACATTAAAATAGTAAAGTGTATTTAAAAAAAACTATATACAAACCTCAAAATCTGAATCACATAGCATTTAAAACCCCAACCCTCATCAGTCTGAAAAATCCTGATGGCACAAAAATGTTTTAACTGCTGCCAAAAGGAGAAGAAGGATGGGGCCATCCTGTCCTCTCTAGGGAGGGAGAGCAAAAGTCTGGGAGCAACCACCGAGAAGGCCATCTTTTTGTGCTCGCCAAACAAGACTGAAAGAAAGGTGGGACAGAGAGAAGGGCACCTCCAACTGATCTTAGCATTCTAATGGGCTCATAGAGAGAGGCTCAGTCCTTCAAATGACCTTGACCCAAGCCTCATAGGGTTTAATAGAATGACACCTTGCTACCAAGGCTTTTTTTTTTTTTTTTTTTTTTAGCAGAGGTGAACCATGATATTCCAAGTTCACAATTCTAGAGCATGGGAAAGCCATCTTTTTTCCTTTTCTTTGTTTTACTACACCTCCCCGAATTCCTCGACTGGGAGGAAAGCTGCTGGCTGGGAGGATTTTGAAAACTATGATTTAAAAGTAGTTTTTATAGGCTCTGGGGCAATTCACGTTTCTTCCAACAGGCTTCTTATATTCCATAAAAGGTCCAAAGGACTTGGTCATGGTTAGCTATTACATTGCACCAATTTACTGTCCTTTTGTACTTTCCACAGCTGCTCTTCATGGTCAACCCCTGCCATTTCTACTTGTTTAACCATATTCTACTTGGACAAACTAAAAGCAAATGGCTGGCTGTCTATGAATATTTAATATGCGTATGGCCTCAGCAGAGGGTTAGCTCTACCTATGAAGCAAATGATTTGTGACACAGAATAACTGACAACCATTTTTAATCTATTGCAATGGGTAAAGGTTTGCTCTTCAATGCTGAAAGATTACATGTACCAGACATAGGCACCCTCCTTGAACAATCTCAATGGAACTTTGGCATGTCTCAATACCTCTGCTTGCACCCAGTGAACTTGTTCCAAGCCAATCTATTCTAACTTCAGATGCCTCAGGTCAAATCGTTTTATATTCTTAAAGAACTGTAATGAAGGAACAGGCCATGCCTCAGAAATCTATACCATGTAACAACACACACCGGGGATGGACGGGTGGGTGTCTTCATTCAGCTGAGTCCAAAACTGAAGCCTCGATTAAGAATAAATTTGATTCTTTATTACTCTGTAGTGTTGCGGCAGGAGTGTGATGAACATATCATAAAAGAAAAGAACAGTGGAAGTGGCCCCTAAGAGCTCAAGGGGAGGGAGTTAAATGAGATTATGCTAATCACATGATACAGGAGAGAAAGCAACTGCTGTGCCTTTTTCTGTCTCTCTATTTTGAAAAAAGAAGCACGTTCTGCTAAATTAAGGTTCAAAGACTGGGGGTGGTGGGTTGACTTTTTCCCATTTGTGCAGACTCTGGAGATTCCAGGCTCAACAAGCAAGAACATGGGACAAAAACTGAAATAAGGTTATCATGTAACTTTCAGGGACTTCTTAACAAGGAGGTGTTAAGCCTACAACCCTGTGTGCATCTTTCTGGAAGTAAGCTCAATTAAACTCAATGAGACTTCCTTCTGGGTAGGCATGATAATGATGCTAATAAATTGTGTCATAACTGTTAAAGTTCATACATGAAAGTGCACTTTAGCTTAAAAAGGGAATCGAGGATAGCTGGATCCACTTATAGATCTGTAGCAGTTAACACCAAGAATCTCCAGAGCTAGAGATACTTGTAAATTCAAAAGAGGAGGGAGGGAGGGAATAAATCAATACTCATTGTGTCAAACTGTGTCATCGATAGCCGGGAAAACTGGAAAGCCATCTATCAATGTAAAATGCTATGATGACATGAACAACAGAGTTCTCTAATTTACAGCTGCTACGAAATAGGTATTATGTTACAGTGCTGCCCTTTATAATCTATTGCTTTCCACTATATCATTCTATGGGGGCAGGGAGGGCAAAGGGAAGAGGGAAATAAGAGCTGTCAATGGGATTTCCTTTTGCATGTTTACACAAAAGACAACTCAAGTTATCGAGTTGGTCTAAAGGCTATTGAAGTCTGTGAAAAGAAGACAGCTACATTCAGTGTCTTCACTGCAAAATTCCTTTCTCCCTTTTTTTCCCTGGCAGATAGATTGTTTGCATTTTTAATTTGGCATTCACCTCAGCATTAGAGCTAAACAGCTAAACACCACAGAAGTTGTACATTTTTTAGCAATTATAAAACAGTATCATTTTTATCATTATTGACACCATCATCTACAAGAATACCAAATGTGTAGTCACAGACAAAGCATTTCTGCGTGGGTGGTGTTTGCAAGGGGGGAGAACTTTTCACCTTTCTAAAACAAGTCTTCTCATGGTTTAATAATCCACAGTAAAGCATTCCAGACCTAGCATTTTCTTTCAACTGTGAATTTTAAAAGGTAAATCATTAATTAAATTTATAATGTAACACATTCATTCCTCTAGGGCTACTATAGATTTAGTAATAGCTCTATTCACTGGTAAAGTGGCCTATTTTTATCTCCAGTGTCTCATATTAACACATAAAATACTTCACACTTCAAGAATGACCTGCTCTGGATCTATAAAATGGGGGCTTTGCAACATACAGTGAGCCTACACACATAAAAGGAAGGAAAGCCAATTTTTGAAGGCTATATCTTTGGACAATCTTGAAAGAGAGGTAGAGAGAGCTTGAAGGGGGAGAAAGAGACAGAAAGATGGAGAAGTGTTCTCCAGTCAGTGCTTTTTTTAAAAGAAATCTGTAGCATATGAAGATGTTTTAAATACACAGTACATATTTTCCAAAGAGACAGGCTGGAAAGCAAACAAGTCCTCAGATTTTTTTTCACTTCTAACTTTAAGAAATAAATACATATAGCCTTAGTGAAAACACAAAAGCTCTCAATATTTCTCCCACTATTTAAGATTTAAAGAATGTAAGTTAATCATTCAGACACACAGAGAGAAATAAAACAGAAGCACCTTGCCAGTTCATTTTAAACAAATGATTTTCTCTCCCAATCTATTAGATTACTGACTTTATTCAAAATGAATCCATTTGAATCTACAGAAGGAATGCCCCTGGGTGCATCAAGAGAAAGCCTAATTCATTGACCTTTCCAAGGTATAGGATTAGCTGGATGCCTAACTCTCACTGAGATAAAGTTGTACCTTTCCCTACTGTCAAAAGATGAGGGCAATTGCCTGTAATCAGCAGTGAATGTGTGCTGTCTTTATTGCCAGAGGCCTGCCAATCATTCTCTATTTGATGGTGGGGGGAAGGAATGGTTTTAGGGACAGCACAGTGTGCATAATGCAAAGCACAACTTGACTGCAGTCAAGTTCAGGAGAACAACAATAGGAGCAAGAAAATCCTCCATTTTCACATGATAGGGCTAATTCCGACCTTATGCATAATGCATTCCTAAATAAACAGCCTCACATTCCTTCCGTTTGCCACCACTTCTTCTCCTCTCTCCCTTTTTTTTTTAATTACAGGAACAAGGGATGTTAACTTACAGTATATTTCATTACCACACTAAAGGAATGTGCCTTTGTGTTTATTATATATCTAGTAATGTTTTAAGACTTTCATTTGTAATTATTTGGACTTAGTTAAGCATGAACTGTTTAACCATAAAAAGAGGTTTCCATTTAATTTTAAAGGGATTTAAGTGTATTTGAATAGAGCTGGGAATGCCACTTTCGCTGCTGGTATTCAACTTCCCCCACCCCCTGAAATGCTTCTTAATATTCACCCTGTGTGTGTGGCAATGAAAATAAGGTTATGTTTTTCTTAATTAATAAAATTCCTGACCCCATGAGTATTCTTGGTTACCCAATACATAGGATAAAAATTACAGGACACTTGCAGTTTGTCACCACCACTGTGGACTGGACACATGCTATTTATCTATAAATCCTCTGCTAAATTAGGAGTGAAGGTCTGAGTAGAGCTGACTAAGCTGAGATCCTGTTCTCTCCTGGCATCCAAATCTGCAAATGTGTTAAACATTCCCCATTCACCAATGGATTAGTGCAAGCTCTTGTTCTGCTTCTCTTTGTACAATGCATTGCTACCCACTAAAAGGAGACATTTTGACAGATGTAAAAAAAGAAAAAGAACAAGGAAATCTGTGAACTAGACTATCAGCTCAGAGAGCATCTGTTTTCATTCACCGAGAAGGTTAATCTATTAATAACACTCAATTCACATCTCTGGGTTTGTCTTAATTCTTACTATATTAAAATATTTTTTAAAAATTGCAGACAGCAAGAGTGCTCACTACTATTGTGAAATGACACAAAATTGTAAAAATTGGGCAAAAGCCAGATGTTTGGACTTTCAACACAGCAATCATACAAAGCAATAAATACTGGCATTTTTAAAAAAAAATCTTGAAAGGAAATAGGCATGGATCTCTAGTCAATCACCAGATGTTTAAAATATCTAGGGCTGCAATCTTATGCACACTTACCTTGGGAATAATTCCCACTACATATCCATCCTACTTCTCAGTAAATAAGGAAAAGGAATCCGAAAGCAATTTTACTAGAAAGTAAATCACATTGAACTAAATATTGTATAATTTACTTCTGAGAGAACATGCTTAGGATTGTATAATAAAATATATGCTCCTTGATCAAACTTCTTTTGAGAAAGTGCCTTTTCACTCCTGGACAGTTCTTCCATGAAAGAGTTAGTCATAGAAGAGTATAAAGTTTCTGTAACAAAGTGTAATTCACATCATAGGCCATGAAAGAAATCTGACCTGGTTCCCCAAATCAACAACAATTGTGTCATTAAGATTTACCAGAAACTTAACTAATCATTTTCTTTTACCTTTATGATTAGACAGAGAGTCAAAACTTACCCCTCCTTCCAATGGACTTGCTATCCACCCGAGCTCACCCTGAACTGATCTGGAATCCAATAGAGTAACTGCAAAAAAAGAGAAGGGCATGGGGATACCAATATATAAATATTAAGTTCCACTTAATAATGAAGTTCAGGCTAAGTTTTAGAGAGCATAATTTGACTGTTTCCACATGTGAGAAGGACAAAGATACTAGTCCAGCAAGATTTAAATCAAACCTCTGCCCTCCATCTTGAAAGCTAGGCCAATGCAAGCATGTTTTTTTTTAATTGTAAGTCAAAAGATTTCTGTTAAAACAATAACCAACCACCCTTGTAAATCTGGTCTAGATAAAGGCACAATTCTATGCACATCTATCCAGCAGTAAATCTCACTGAAATCAGTAAGACTTGCATCTGAAGAAATGCTTTTATCCTGCCAAAAATAATTGGGCATCAGCTATGTGCAACAATAAGGTTACTTTAATGCAACATTTTTTTTATTTTGTGAGACCAACAGTACTTGCAGTGTTTCACTGCAATGGCAGTAACCCCCGCCCCATACACACACACTCTACTACAAGGCAAATCATTTTAATAGCTTCATGTTGTAAATAATATGACAGTATGATGGACCATAGAGCCTAGGGGCCACCTAGTGATTCTCTGTGGTTTTGGACTCCAATTTGAACTCAGACCTATTTCATTTACAGCAAATTCTTTGAATCACATGCAACTGTAGAAAAGATCTTCCAAAGGCACTGCTCTGGCAGTTTTACCACTTGCATCCAAATGGGATCCAAGAGAAATATTACTATTAGAGAGCAGCAATTTTTATTAGGCTGTTATATACAGTGCAGTCCTGGGGAAGTGTATTCAAAGGGAAGTCCCACTGTGGTGAATAAGATGTACTCCTAAGTTGGAAACTACACAGTGCAAATCCCAAAAGCAGTCCCATTGAGTTTTATGGGATTGACTCACTGATCAATATGTTTAGGATTGTAGCCTTTGAAATACAAAGCTGATGGGAGAGGTGAACATACAGCTGAGGGCAAGTCTAAATTTAACATATCATCCTCTTATAGGATGGCCAAAAAGAAAAGCATTTGCTTTGTAACAAGTGCCCTGGGCCTAAATCCAATTGCCAGTCCCAGTAAGTAAGGGTCAACTTTCGATTCTGCTATTGATTCAATGGGTCTTCTCTCCTTGGGACTCACTATTCCATTTAGTCCCCTTGTTCTTTTGATCTGTTGCTTCTGTCCATGAAACATGCATCTCTTACAAAAGGAACTTTGAATGTCAGATCAGAGGCCGTATAACTTGAACTTTAGCTTATTCCAAATGGATGTATGCAGTGTCAACCAAAATTCAAAATGTTTTGGGGTTTTTTAATGGAAGAGAAATGGCCTGAGCCCAGCATGTTGTGTCCCCTTTCTTGCAGTTTGGGTGTCTAAGGATAATTGTAAGGGCCAGGGAAGAAGCACATGTTTATTTCTAATACAGCTTTCCATCTTTACCTTCATAGCTAGGTGTGAGACTGAGGGCCTAAGCAGATTGCCAGAAATAGTGCACATTAAATTGAGGCACTGCCCTGGCTCAGTGCTAGGAAATCATGGGAACTGTAATTTATTGTGGCACCAGAGCTCTCTGACAGAGAAGGCTCAATGTCCCAGAAAATAATACAATTCCCATGACTCCCTAGCACTGAGCCAGGGCAGTGCCTTAATTTAATGTGCACTATTTCTGGCAGTCTGCTTAGGCCTTGAGTACATGGGGAAAGTAACAGAGGGGGTGCTAGCAGTTTAGGAGACAGAGGGTAGGAAGAAGGACCACAACACAAACAGCTTGTCCTTCCACCCTCCATCACTGCCAAAAGCTGCTCTGCCTCCCAGTCTCCTGTTCAAGATGGTGTAAGAGCTGGCAGTATGTTAAGAATGAAAAATGGCTCCCCTGGTGCAGATCTGACTTAAAAGATGCCAGGACAGATTCATTGATATCACAGCTGCTTAGTTTGCCTCCCCAAGGGTGGGTGACCTTGTAAACCCATAGGGTTTTAAAATAAATCACAAATAAAGGCTCTGCACAAGTGGGATGGCTTCTTAAAAAGAGCATTATGCAGTTTTACCAGGGAAGGAGGTCCATTCAGTTATGACTGGCGAGGGGGGGGGGATTCCAAATGTTATCCCATTGCCTCCCCTCCGATTTCAAAAGACTGGGAGCTATGGAACAGGGTGCAGAGAGTAATTTTTCCAGAGCTTGAGTCTACTGCTTCTGCATCATATGAGGCCAACGCTAAAAAAGAAAAGAAAAGCAACCCCAAATGCTTGGATTAAGAAACCAATGAGAACCCAAAAAGGGAGGACTGTGTGGCAAAGGAAATAATGGAATTGGGAACTGAAAGGAGGAGGAGGAAGGCTGCGCACAAATGTTCTGATCTCTTGCCCAGAGATGGTGGCCCAGTGGCAAAGCAACCTCCAAAACTCCATCCATCGTTTCTCCACAAGTTGGAACTGCTTGCGGCTTTGTGCATTTGTGTCATGCGCCAGGTGATTTTTCAGGCATTGTCACTGAGACATAACTAGATCAGGAGAAGTTACAGGGGACAAATTATTAAACTGGAGCAAAAAATTGGTGTGTTTGGGGGAAAATCCTTCCTCCATCTCCTACACACAAAGGGGAGAGGTGGGTGTGCAGGAGGGCTTGCATCCAGCTCTCTCTCACACACATACAATTCTCTGGGAGGCTAGTCGCAGCCCAGGCCCAGTGAAACCTGCGTGTCTGTGCATACACACGTAGGCGCGTCCCCGCTTAGGCAATCCCCGGGCTTCGGTCTCAAAACCATTCCTTTCTTTCGATGTCTTTCTTCCCCTTCCTCAAGAAGGCCATGATTTATTTTGCATTCAAGATCCCAGTTCGCACACCAGCAGCTACTACTGAAGGTATGAAATCAAGTGATGAAAGGAGGAAGAAGTGGAAGGAAAAAGAAAGAGAGGGAGGGAGAAGTAAGGCATCTTCTTCCAAGGGAAAAAAGAAAAACGGGGGAGAAGATCAGGGCTAAGGGCCAGAATAAATAATCATTTAATTTTATATTCCCGCAGCGCTGGGAATCCAGGGCTGCATCCGCACTGCAGAAATAACCCGGTATGGCCCCATTTTAACTGGTATGGCTCAGTGCTATGGAATTCGGGGAACTGTAGTTGCAGGTGCCGCAACAAACTACAGTTCCCCGAATTCCATAGCATTGAGTCATACCAGTTAAAGTGGGGTCATACCGGGTTATTTCTGCAATGCGGATGCAGTCCAGGTCAAGCGCCCATGAGGGTTTAGAAGGGGGAAGGAGAGAGAGGGGAAAGGCTGAGAGAGTGTGACTCGACCAAGGTCACCCAGAGGGTTTCTGGGAGTCCAACGCTCGGCTTCCCTTTGCGGACCGGGCAGCCGAGGAGGCGCGATCGTTCCCTTCGCAGCGGTCAGAGCGGACCAACTTTGCCCGCCTGCAAGGTGCCTGGCCCGGCCGAAAAGCAGGACCGCCTCGTGTGTGTGTGTGTGTGGGGGGGTGTCATGAAGGAAAAGCAAAATATAAAAGGGATCCGGGGGAGAGGGAAGAGAGAGAGAGAGTGATCTTGCCGGGTCCTGGGGACTTGTGATCCCCTTTGATGAAAAACTGATGGGGTAGCCCAGGATGGAGAAGAGAAAAGGAGCCTCCCCCAACACACACACACACACACACTATAGCCCGGCACCAAATCTCCCCAGAAAAAGAGGGGAAAAGAACTCAGGATCGGACCGGGACACCGGCGCAAAAGCAGAAAGAGCCTCTCAGCGCCGGGCCTTCCTCCCCCTCCTCTTCCTCCTGTTCACCCCCCCTTTTCCTCCTCCTCTTCGTCTTCCCCTTCTTCCTCTTCCTACTCCCCCTTTTTCCTCCTCTTCCTCCATTCCCACCTTCTCTTCCTCTTCTTCCTTTTCCTCCTTTTATTCTTTTTGCTCCTCTTTCTCCTCTTCCTCCTCTTCTTCTTCCTCTCCTTCCTCC
>JAIPUX010001880.1:80882782-80899316 GCA_020142125.1 Phrynosoma platyrhinos
AAGAAGAAGAAGAAGAAGAAGAAGAAGAAGAAGAAGAAGAAGCCTTGATTCATTTATCAGATTCTTTATGGCTGCAAAATTGTTCTGTGCTTTTAAGTCATTTCCAACTTATGGCAACTCTAAGGGATTTATGGTGACCCTAAGGGCATCATAGAGGAATGCATTAGCTCCAGTGGTTAAGACACTGACTTTGTTGATTGCAAGATTGACAGGTTGGCAATTCAAGGCCCGGGTGCTGCATGATGGGGTGAGCTCCTGTTACTAGTCCCAGCTTCTGCCAACCTAGCAGTTGAAAAGCATGCAAATGCAAGGAGATAAATAGGTACCACTTCAGTGGGAAGGTAAACAGCATTCTGTGCAGTCATGATCACAGAGTAATTTCTGACAGCTCTGGCTCTACAGCTTAGTAATGAAGATGAGCACCGCTTCCTATGGTCAGACATGATTTGACAGCCTTGTCAACAGGGAATACCTTTACCTTTACCTTTACCTTTAAAAGCATCATAGGGTTTTCTTGGCAAGGTTTGTTCAGAGGAGGGGCCTTTGCAGACTGCCAGAAATAGTGCACATTAAATTGAGGCACTGCCCTGGCTCAGTGCTAGGGAGTCATGGGAATTGTATTTTTTTCTGAGACATTGAGCCTTCTCTGTCACAGAGCTCTAGTGCCACAATAAATTACAGATCCCATGATTCCCTAGCACTGAGCCAGGGCAGTGCCTCAATTTAATGTGCACTATTTCTGGCAGTCTGCAAAGGCCTGAGGTCTTCCATTACCTTCCCCTGAGGCTGAGAGAATGTGACTTGGCCAAGGTGACCCAGTGGGCCAACAATTAAATCATTGCACCATGCTGTATCTCTATACAAGCGAGTAAATCCCACTAGAAAAACAGGGTTTGTTTCTGAGTAGACATATACACAGTATAAATAAGGTAAGTTATCTATCATATGAGCCTAAATATTAGAGAAGGAAATTTCCAGCTTGAAAAAACAGTGTTCCCATCTGTTGGAAAGCCCCATCATGAAGAAGAATAGAATTTTGAACAATTTTCTCCTAGTATTTGAATGTCCTAAAATGTGGCAGATGAATTATTCAGAGAAAAACACATGAGCTTTTTGCATGGGGTGGACATGTTTTCTGCTTTTTCCTGCATTTTCTGCACAGAAAATGGGATTTGCTCCACAGAAGAATCCCTCCCCATTGCTTGAGGATATTCAAAAATGGGGTGAACACTGTGGAAGAAATTGCATATTCTCCCCTAGTCATAGGGAAGAAACTACCCTAATTATCTGTCCCTGTATGTGAAGAAAAAATAGTCAAGGGTTTACTTTAATAATCAAGGATTTACCCCTAATAAATATATACACAAATGAACTGAACATCCAGTTAGAAAGACTAGAATTAAAGAGGTAGGAGCAAACCCTAATTGAATGCTTGGAAAAGTTTGCTTCCTTCAGGGTATTTTTTTTTTTTGGAGTGTGGCAACAACTCACAGCTCTTGTCTGTTTTAAAGCTGAGATACTCTTATCAAATTAGTGAAAGCTGGCCTCTGTCAGTCCAGGTGTTTTATGTCTTCATTTCTTCATCCTATTTAAGTATAATCAGTAGTAAAGGGTCCAAAAATGACAGCTATGCTACTTAGGGGATTCTGGAAACTCCTAAAAAGCAACATTTCCAGGCTCTGCCAGATATATAGCAGATTCTCCTTCAAATTTCTCTATCATTCTCTAATTTCTTTTTTTTTTAAAGTGTCCTGTTGATTGTGCTGATTCTCTTATCTAGGGACAGATCCATATGGCTGATGTCAACTGCTTGGGCAGGGCTTGAAATAGAAGAGCACACAGGAGACTATTGGACAGATGGGCCCATGTCATGAGCCCCTGACAGTATAACTGACGTGATTAGATTCTGTAAGAGTGGTTTGCCAAAGTGGTTGAAGGGACACAGGTGGTACTGAAGCAAGTTTTAGGGCTTGCTTCATCCACTCTTGTTACACTCTATGTGTCTGCTGGGAAGAGAAGGTACCAAGGAATTTTCTGGATGAGACTTTGAGCAGTCGTTGAGGAAGGTGAGATGTGAAAGCCAACTCATTTTACAAGCTCTGCTGAAAAACGAATTGCTTTATTTTATTTATTTAACTTGTGTGTTTTAGATTAGCGGTTGGAAAAATGCAGGCCACAGGCTGAATGCAATCCCTTCCCACCCCCTGTTTTTTTTTTTTTTGGTTTTTTTTAATGATTTTATTTTCAAATTTTAGTAATAATAAAAAATCTATGCATCAAGGCCCATGTAAATAAGTTCTTAATACAAAGAACTATGAACAGTTTTGCTTTTGAATACATTGCAGTGTCTTGTTTCCTTGTTTAGCTCCAAATTTAATGTTGTCAACAAATATAGGCCCAATAAAATGGGTTTCTCCAAAGTTTCAGCTGGTTTTGTTGCAGTCATGGTTGGAATGAGTCTTGATATGCAAACACAATAACTGTATACCGTACTGAGACAAAATTTTCATTGGTTCCCACTAAGGGACTTAATTTAAATGTTAGCTTTTTCAAGTAAAGTGATACCTCATACCCTGTTAAGCTGGGTCCCTAGGGACAGACTGCCTCTGGACCTCTAGTTCTTGGCAGTCTTCAATCTGGTAGCCATCATCAACATTGAGATCAGCCTTTTATATGGTAGTGATATGTTAGGTCCCCCCCCCCAAATGGAAGTTCTGTGGCCCCTAAGGGTTTCTGAATCCCCAAACCTAGCTAAAAGTTCTGACAAAAAAAGGCGGAAAGCCATCCAAACAAGGGGATTGTTGGAGTTATAGTCCAAGAAAGGAAACATTTCTATGCTCTGGGGAACTGTACCCAGAGTATCTTCTTTCTTCAAGGAAACTGCTAGAAATAGTACAAATTGAGTCAACTTTAACTGCCCTGGCTCAGTGTTAGGGAATCATGGGAATTGTATTTTTTTTCTGAGACATTGAACCTTCTCTGTCAGAGAGCTCTGGTGCCACAATAAACTACAGTTCCCATGATTCCTTAGCACTGAGTCAGGGCAGTTAAAGTGGACTCAATTTGCACTATTTCTGGCAGCCTGCAAAGGCCCTGAGTGTTCTACGTGTCTGTCTGTGTGATGGAAATCCTTCCTTCATGCCTACAAATATCCAAACAAGTATCTGCCCAGGGCATTTGTCCTGTGTTGCCAATACTGTTGCAGTTAATCATGAGATAGATAAATGGAGAATTATCACTGCAAACCCTCTTCGGTGTCACTGGATTTGAAAACCCTAAGTGGGTCTTCAGGTTGTAATGTCTCTATATCCTGATGATGAGTGGTACATTACAAGCTATCCCACACTCCCCACTGTCTCTAGAACTGTTGCTGCTCCTTCTTGTCACAAATGTGATTGTCTGCCATGCTCCCTTCCCTCTACACATTTGGAAAGGGTAAAAAGGGGCTTCGTGTCCATGCACTCTTATGTGCATAGACGTCCCTTCCAGTGTGTCTCAAAGACATGGAAGATGGGCTGGTGTAACCAGTGGGCAAGTCAGCAATGTAATCAGGCATAGCTCATGTTTTTATCTTGTGTATTTCTTTCAGCATACAGAGCAGGCCATGCAACCCCTGGGGTGGTTGGTGGGAGCAGCCACTGGAGCAGTGAATCTCTTCTGTATTTTTTTTTCTAAAGTTGAGAGGAGCTACCCAAAGCATTAAATCTGTTGGGAGAATAATGTTGAGCACCCTACTGACATTAGAGCCACCAGCTGCCATTGTGCAGCTCACCTGCCTTTTGCCTTTCTACCATTACAGAGACTGTACTCTCTGTAGTGAGTTTAGAAGTGAAAAACATGTAGCAAGGGCAGTGGGAATGGAAGAAAAGATGTGGATAAGCTATCCATTAAACTGTAAATATTTATTAGGAAAACTGGGTTAGAGAATTGTATATCAACAAGAATGTAAAGACTTTCTTAGGGAGATCATCCTTGCCAAAATGAAGCTTAACTAATAGTTCAAATCTTTAGATATGATAGCCACTCTGGGAGCCTTTTTGGCTAAAGAGAGGGATATAAATGCTCAAATAAATAAATAAATAAATAGCTATAATTGTTCTATTTTGCTTAAAGGTAATGTGGGACTTGATCTCATTAAATCTTTGTAATATTTTCCACGCATGGCCAGTCAAGCCAATGAGTCTTGATTATTAGTTTCTCTTTTTGTGGGGAGGGGGGTCCAGAACAGATCCCCTGTGAAAATGGAGGGGCTACTATATTAGCATTGCTCTTTTGTGGTTTTTGGATTTTGTTATATTAATTTTTATGGTTCTGGTGACAATTTACAAGCTAGCAAAGAGGATTTTACATGACTTCACTTGCCTTGTCAGAACTGCTCTAGCAATAGAGCAGAACTTACAGTCTAAAAGAAATCTATTGACTTCTCTTTTTTCTTTCCATTTCATTTATTTCTTTAAAGCATGTGAATTGTTTAATTTTAAAAGATCACAGGACCAAAACAAAAACACAATCCTCTGTATTAACTGTGGCACAAGGATGGTGCTGTGAAGAGCTGTGGGTTTTTTCATGTTGCTCCTGGCAAGTATGGTAAGTCATTATCTCTAGATGTTGTTAGAAAGCATCCTTGAGACAGCTTAATTTTATGCCTTGGCTCCAAAAGGCCTTTTTCCTACCTCCTTTTGGAATGCACATGATTGCATGAAATGGTAGGTAGTATTTTCCAAACAGCTCGAAAGCTCCTAGCTAGCTTTTCCCTCCAACTCTCAAAATTGCTCAGATGAAGCACAAAACAAAGAAGCAAGATACATCTGAGCACTGAGCTTGATCAATGGACATCTCAGGCCCTCCAGATTTTCAGCAGATATGCAAATGACATCAT
The DNA here is from genome assembly GCA_020142125.1 of Phrynosoma platyrhinos. Classification (NCBI taxonomy): domain Eukaryota; kingdom Metazoa; phylum Chordata; class Lepidosauria; order Squamata; family Phrynosomatidae; genus Phrynosoma; species Phrynosoma platyrhinos. The sequence goes on from JAIPUX010001880.1 coordinate 80,887,662, forward strand.
TATTTTTCCAGCTCTGTGGGGGCTTATCCACAGTGTAAAGAATTTGCTTTATAATACAACTTTTTAAAGAGACACAGTCCAGAATATGAAGCATATTATTTCAGAATTATTTGCCTTTAAGTATGAATTTCTTAGTAACATGTGCTGAAATGTAGAGGTTTGGGGTTTTCCCCCAAGAAAACTTTTTATTAAGATCCTGCAGCAGACAAATAATTTGTAATGCTGAGCATCTGTAAAATGCTCACTGAAGGAAAAAAAAAAAAACAGATGTAGCAACTCCTTTGAATAAAGCTAGACTTGAAGGGGTAAAAAGAAGAAGAAGAAGAAGAAGAAGAAGAAGAAGAAGAAGAAGAAGAAGAAGAAGAAGAAGAAGAAGAAGAAGAAGAAGAAGAAGAAGGTTTCTATACCTATTTGAAAATCAGTGTGCAATATCCCCCTCAAGGCCTGGTAATGTTTGGATACCTATGCTGTTTCTCTTTTCTTAAAGAAAAGACTTAGAAATTCATGATCACCCTGAGCCTGAGGATCACATGGTTTTCCAGCATCAAATATGCTGAATGAAATCTTTGGTTCCCAAATGAAAATACATGTGCAAAAGTTCTTTGTCTGCAGGTAAACAGAAAAATAGGTAAGGGTATGATACCAGTGAGCCTATCTTCCACATATCCTCATTTACTTTTTTTCCTCTAAATGTAATGCAATCAATTCTATGTCAACCTTATAGGATTTTGTATGGCTTATTCCAGGGTACATATGCTTTGAGTTTCAGGATATATTTACATAGTTTGTTAACTAAATTTCTGAAAGTATTTATACCAGGGATTTCTTTATGTTGTAGCTGGACTATGAAATAGGAAGCTCCTTGTTTGAAAGGGGCTTCTGCCATTAATTTATTATACCCTCCAGCTGTCCTCGAGGACAAAGATCTTCTTGATTAACCCCCTGCCAACACACTTTTAACTTTTAAAATATCACATTTCCCCCCCCTCCTCCTCACATTTTCCACTTTTATCCTCATTTTATGTTAAATGCTGCAAACAAGCCAGAATGATTTGAGCACTGGATTATGGTCTGAGATCAGGGTTTGGATCCTCAGTTGGCCATGGAAAACCACTGGGTGACACTGAGCAAGTCACACTGTCTGAGCCTCAGAGGAAGGCAAAGGTAAGACTCCTTTGAACAAATCTTGGCAAACCCCATAACAGAGTTGTCTTAGTGTTGCCATAATTTGGACATGATTTGAAGGCAAACAACAACAACAACAACGTGCAAAAGTAGTTAACTCAGTAGGGGAGAGGAGAGGAGAGGAGAGGAGGTGATGGTATCTTGCCATTCCCAGCAGGCTCAGACAAAAACAAACTGCTGCAGCCTCCCCTAGCTTGTATGTTCTTCACTAATATTGTTTGCTATCTTGACCATACTCTGATGCCATTTGGCCACATATGCCCCAGTTGTCATGTGTGAAATGTTCTAGGATATTATTTACTAAGACTGCATTCCTCCTCTACATCAATAAATGATATTGAACTGAGCTCAGGATATTTCTATAGAGGATTATTATACATAACCTTAAGCAAACCTCTCCCAATGATTCTTCAAAATGAGTGATAAAAGTAGAGGTAGAATCTTGCTCCTCATTAGCCAGAACAGTCATTTTAGACAGTGGGTGCTCAAAACAGAGTACAGTGCAGGGTACTGGAAAATAAGAGCTATGTATTTTGCATAGCCCACCCTGTGATCCATAAGCTAACTCTGCTGTCAGCATCAGTGCTAAATGTTGTCTCGCCACTGCTGAGGCAGGATTCATCTGCTGATCCAGATGTCTTTTGTATGTGGAATGAGGAAGAGAACCATCTTGTCCTTTGCATCAGGCAACAAAATGGTCACTGCTTTAGTAATAGTACTATCTCACACTGCAGATTCATTGTAAGGAAGGTAAATACATACTGTGAGTGAAGTAGTCCAGAATAACATGTAATTCATGCTGTGACTCATTTCTTCTCCTCCTTAGTGGGATTGTTGCACTGTAGGATGAAGATGGCAGTGGTGATGCCAATGTTAGCATTCACATATTCGTTAAACATTAAAACAGATGGAGGAAGAGGAGGAGGATTCATCAATGTAAATAATATTCAATAAAATGCTTTTTACTCCTCCCCATTCTGGAATATGATATTGAGTGAGCTGATGTGAATTGCATCTTTTCTGTGATAAATACACACCCAGCCACCATGAGAAGCATCAAATGTTGCACATGAAAAGTAAATTGTTGTATTGCTTATAACATTCATTCTTATAATGACAGTTCCTCTAAAGTATGGAACATCAAATGTATAAAATCAAAGACAGAGACAAACATAATACTATAAAAATATATAAAATCTCCAGCATCCCCCCAGTTACTACCCATATCAGCAGCCTCTGACACAACTCAGCAGCTTAATCTTCATCCCCTTATTAAAATGGATGAGATCCTCCTCCATCCAGAGGTCTAAAGGAAAACCATTCTACAAATGTTGAGCCAGATCCTGAAAAGCTTGCGTTGACAGAGTAGTGAGGGTTGTTAGACCAAAGAATAAGCCTTTGCTTGTAGATCTTAAATTCCTATATGGTGCATACCATGCTAACCAAGCTGCCAAGTATTGGGGAAGATTAGACCACAGAACCCGAAATACTAGAACCAAAAGTTTAAAATGACTCCTGGCATGAAGTGATAGCTAGTTCAACCAGTTTATCTGAAGCTTGGCACTGTGTGGAAGGAATGTTGTTGTTGTTTCACAAGCTCCTATGTCACAGACATGATTACAAATCTCCCAACCTGATTCTTCACATCTTTTTTGTCATCAGTCACACTGAGCAACAGAGATGATCAAGGCACAGCAGAATGACATTTATATCCTTCCCACCACCAAACTGTGATGGGATAAGGAATTGAAACAGGGGTCCCTCTTCTGATTGTTACACTGGAGATCATTGGGGGAAGGGCCCTGTGCTGCACCCTGATTGCCAGTAAAATAGACCGTTATTACTGTGGGGTAATTTAAGTTTCCCAGGGATTCAATCCTTTTTAAAGGAAAAAAAATATACAAATATGAAAGCTTAACCTGTTAGGGTCTGCCTTTCATTAGAAGAATAGCAGAAATGTGACCTTGCCTAAAGAACTAAGACTGACCCAAAAAACAACAAACATGTAGCTTATAGTTTAAAAAACAATGATGAGTTCAGTCTATAGTTACATAAAAAAAAACTAAATACTAACCTAATTAGTGATGGTTCAGGTAAAGAGAGGAAATCCCACCATCTTTAAGAAAGCAGGAAGATGGTAACAGCTCAGTTGAGAATCCTGAGAAAAGATTGTTAGGGCCATTGCAGACCAGCACAAAGGGTCAGCCTGGGGGTGGAGTTGGGGTGGGGCAGCCATATGTTGGCTGCCCTGAATCCACCCCAACACCATCCTGACACCGCACAGTGCACAGCATCAGGACGGCCCCCTGGCACAGTGTGCACACACACTGTGCCAAAAGGGTGCAAAAAAAAAAAAAAAAAAACAGCACCAGCTCTATGGGCAGCAAAGATCTTCCAACAATTACTTGATGTGGCTGCTGGCTGTAAAGGTAGATAGGAGAGGGACATTTGTGATTGTGGCAATAGTGCCATGACTGAGCTTACTGAGAATGGCTGCATACAGAGCAGTTATGGATCCATACCTCTAGGTTACAAATCCGCAATGTAGGATAGCAAGTACATTTTTTAAAAAAGCAATAATAATAGGATAGCAGTCGTTATTATTAAAATAGTTACATACCACCTTTTCCCAAACCTGGGATTCAAGGCAGCTTACAAATTGAAATACAATAAAGTTAAAGCATATAAAAATTCAACATAAATTTGAAATTAAACTACCAACAATATTTAAAAGTAGTTTGAAACATGCTGTTAAAAATGTGGGGGGTTAAAAGGTAGGCTTTTAGAATGGCTTTGAGTTAGAAAGGATAAGAAATTTCTGAAAGTTTAAAATCTGATACTGACATTCTATGTGGAATAGCTCTGGAGTGGACATTCTGACCCTTGAAGTCACTTCCCATTCCTCTATTAAACCACACCTTAGCATTATTCTGAACCAAGCCATTGTTTGGGAAACAGGTTGTTATCTGGGTCAAATTAAGAAAGAGCATTCACACAAATGAATGAATGAATGATTGCATAAACAGCAGGAATGGGATGAAGACTGAATTATATCAAGTTTTGTTATTAATAATGCATGATGGTGGTGTATTCCCAAAGCTTTTTAAAAAGAAAATCATATTAATTGTAGTGTTTAATTTCTTTGGGCTCCCTTTCCATTGTAGATTAAAAATGGGAACCAAACTGTGCTTTCCCTGATCTCTCTGTGTGTTTTTCCTTTCCTTATGGAACACCCAGTAGCAGTGATTTAAAGATAAGGCTGTAATGATAGTGAACCTGTACAGAAGATAAGTGGCAGCTTAGATAAAAGAATCAGAAAGTGGCTCATGCAGATAAAAAGCAATTGTCAAATACTGTGTGTTCCTTGAGTTAAGTATCTCCAAAATTTAGCCTATTTATATTGCAATATTCCCAACACTTATTTAAAGTTGCTCTGATCTTTCTATGTTATAATTTTACATAGATTTCAACAAATCTGTTATGTCTCATTGGAAACCTTGAAAGTGAGAGATCATGCTTGTTTTTAATAGAAAATACCAATATTTAGATGGTCAAGAGGAAATACTACCAGCCAAATTGCTGACACCATGTATATTATTATTTATGTGAAGAGTTGTGAATGAAATCAGTGGGCACCAAGTAGTTAATCTTCATAAATTTCATTCCATACCCTCCAACTATCCCAGTTCAGCAGGAACCATCCTAATTAATTTTCTATCATCCTACTTTTTTCAGCTGCTTTAAAAAAGGCCCAGTTCCCCATGTTCCCCCTATACCCGTAGGGAGAGGTATAGGGAGAGGTGGGAAATATAAATAAATTATATTATTATTATTATTACCCTCAGCTTACTTCAGTTGCTGCAAACTGAATTTAAAGTTCAAAATTTGTTTCCATTTAGTTAACTCAGTGGGAGGAGAAGAGAGGCAGAATCTTCCCCTTTTCTGTAGATTCCAGCGAAAGCAAACTGCTGCTGCTTCTCCCAATTGTCTATTCTTCCTAGTTAATAACTTTTGACATCTTGACCACAATTTGATTTTGCATGGCTTCCTAGTTTTCAACTGTGAAATTGTGGAAGCTATACATATAGTTTTACCATTTGTTTTTTTGTTTGTTATTCCATTTTTATGTTGCCTTTCTTCTGGTTTGGGACCCATTTTTTCTCCATATTGCAAAAAAAGTAAATGAAAACTGATAATTTTTCAAACACTATTCACATTTCAAGAGTTATTCCATGCCATCCCAAAGGGATGTTTTTGTTTTGTTTTGTTTTTTGCAGAGAAAACAATATTTTCTTCACAGAAAAAAAATCTGCATAGAAAACATTTCTAGTACAGGAAACTGGCATTTTCTGCCCATTTGTCTTACCCTAGGAATGTAAAGAATGATCCAGATTTGCTCATCCCTGACAAGAAAGAGTGTTTCAAGATAAGGTAGCTTAATGAAACATTATAAAGTACCACAAAAGGAATAGCCCCAAAGCATTTTATGCAACTTTCCCACACAAATGCTACATTTTCTTTTTGATTTAAAAAGTCCTCAAACATTAACACTCACTGAAAAATATGAGAATAAAGTAAGCAAAATTATGGCTATAGAATTTCAATTAATGCTTAGGGGATGAGTAGAGATGGAAAACTGCTGAAGATAGAATAGAATGCTTTAATGGAAAAGGGTGTGGGTGACAGGCTGAAACCTTGGAAAGAATCATTCAATAGTGCAACATTGTGCCTTTTTATGTTACAGTCCTAGCACTAAGGTACCACTTAAGCTGCAATGGCAATATCGAATCCTGGGGTTTGTAGTTTGATGAGGCTCCAGAGCTTTCTGGACCAGCATTGTAACTACCCCTCCCTAAACTCTAAATCCCAAGACTCCATAGGATGAAGCCATGGAGGTTAAAGTGGAATCATACTGCTATAATTATTTAGTATGGAAAGGACCCATTGTGTGGCTAATTTCTCTTTTAACTTGAAGGTCATCAACAATATATCATATCCATGTCTTCTGTTTTTAGAATTGCTTACAGGTACATATGTATCTGATAAATAAGCCTAACCATTTGTTCATGTCAAGGCAACTCTACAACAGTTTGACAAAGCTGAGTTTTATTTTGATCTTTGCTGCTCTACTACATTCAGACATTCAGATATTTATTATTAAAAATACTTATGAAAAGAACAATATGCTCTGTTTGCAACTGTCTGTTCCTATTCTTCTGTATCTGTTTATCGGAAAAGATTCAGTTCTTACTGGAATGAATCACTCCTGAAACATTAGCATTGTTGAACTGGCCAAATAGATCTTTTATTTTAACATCCTCATTCAAAATACTTGAAACCTTTTCTCCCACACTTTGAATATATCTCATAATAACTCACATCATAATGTTAAAAGGATGGTCTTACATTATTTATTTATTGTATAGAAGGTTAGCTACAACTGGTGGGCACAGTGAACTGGTTTCTATGCTGAGAACTCAAAATTTTACACAAATAAGAAACCATTTTGAGGTTTTCTGGGAATAATCTTTCTGCCAAAGAATCAATATAGAACAATTTATCCTTGAAAAACTAATGGCTAGGAAATTTCATGGAGTGGGATAATTTGGTACATTCTTACATTAATTCTATCTTGTTTTTTAGCCATTGATAAATGGCATGATCCAGCCTTGAGTTTGCAAGATGTCAACAAGACTGTTGAGGACTGGTTCCATGCTGCAATACACTAATATGGCTACCTTTTTCAGAATTTTGTATGGCAGGATCATCCCCCCCCCACACACACATCTTTTTCATATACATCTTTGTCCATCATGCTGTAGTGGTCTGAGTATTGGACTAGGACTCTAGGAGACAAGAGTTCAAATCTTCACTCACCCATGGAAACCTACTGGGTGACTTTGGGCAAGTCATTCTCTTTCAGTCTCAGAGGAAGGTAATGGCAAACCCCCTCTGAATAAATCTTGCCAAGAAAATGATATGATAGTCACCTTAGAGCTGACATAAGTGAGAAATGACTAGAGGGCACACAACAACAGAAGTCTCATTGAGCTCAGTATACCAGTGCATTCTCAAGTAGGTCACTAAAGGTTGCATGTGAATTGGCTGAACTTTGACCTGGGGTGTGTCCACACTGCAGAATTAAAACAGTTTGACATCACTGTAACTGTCACAGCTCCATCGTGTGAAATTTTGGGATATGTAGTTTGGTGAGGTATTCAGCCTGGTCTGTCAGAGAGCTCTAAGGTTGAAATTTCTTTTCTTTTTTTTTACTCTGGTTAATTTAGCTTGATTTGTTACAGGAAAGGCTTGGAAATTAGGTTCTGTATTAGGTCAGGTAAGTGGGGTTAAAGCAGTGCTTTTGTCCATTTTTTATTTAATCTTTTAAACCTCTGTTTCCTTGACTTCCAGCCATGTCAACCTAACACTTGTTTGTTCCTCTTCTCCAAAGCTTTTTTATTATCATTCTAACAGCAGCTTCAGTGAAAATAAATAAATGAATGAATAAATCTTTGTATGTGCTTGGTTTTCCAGAAGGCTGGTGCTACATTTAGATGGGCAATAGTCCAGGAAGAGGGAGGAGAAAAACAAAATTCTTCTTTATTATTCAGCCCTGCATAGTGGAATGAGAGGAGGGGAGGGATGCCTTTGGCTTTTCAGACACTCTTTTCTCACAAAAATGCAAGTGCCCCCAGAAACCTCTCACACACACCTCCAGCTCTAAACATCTATTTGGAAGTATATAACATCAGCCCTGGATGTCCCACATGCCTAAGCCTCTCACCAAAATACAGTCCATAGCCATCTGCTTTGATCAGACAAACAGCACAGAATAGCTATTTACAATTTGATCCCCAGTCCACTAAGTTTATTGTACCTTATTTGGAGTTACACATCCTGAGAGCATTTTAGCTGATCAGTAAGTTAGTTGAAGTTAACATCTTCCAGCAATTGAAGTATATCTGTTTTTCACTTCTTAGCCATCTGTCTGTTTTGATAACCTTCCCCCCACCCAATGAAATATCTTCTCCAGCATGTTTGTGTCAAGAGTTTTATTGGCATAATACCACTATCAAGGGAGCATTTCTGTCTGAAGGCAACTGAAGAGCAAATGGCTTCAGAAGCAAATCCACTGACCAAAGATGTCCTAGTACAGTGCTATTGAAAATGGTATACACTCGACTCGTGCCTATCTGTAAGCCATCAACTATAGGTCTACAGGGATTTTCTAGGAAATTAAAACAAAGAGGCATTAAACGTCATGACACACATGTTCCTCGCCCCTACTCTAGACATTATTGTCAGGTACAATATGGGTTCGCGTGTCATAACTATTTTATTTTAATCTAAGATGATAAAGTTAGTGCACAACCTATGATAATTGTTGATAACTGCTATTGTGTCTATTTCAACTTATGGAAACCTATGAAAGAGAGAGATCTCCTTTTTTCTTTCACCTCTTCATCACATTTACAATGCAGCCACATTACCTTTTTCAGATATTTTCTATTTTTTATTCCTCCATGGAATTGTTTGTGACTGTGCTTTTAGCAATTTCCTTTTCTTAAAATCCTATCCATGCTGGATGTCTTTTTTCCTTTAGCCATGGATTTCTTCCTAGCATTTCCCTGAACTTGATAAAACCAGGTTCCCTAAAACCCAAGGTTCATGTTTGCCTATTCTCTTATTTGTCCTTTTCTACAATCACAAATTCTAGCATTACATGCTTTGGATGGCAACCCTAGATCTGTGCATGCCTGTCTCAGAGTGAACTTACTGAACCAAATGATATTTTCTTCTTTGTAAACATGTATAGAATCAGGTTACAAGGTCTGCCTTCCTTTGCCTGGATTGTTACTATGGTCTCTGTTCCAATTACAAAATATAATGATAAACATATGGTATGAGCAACACTTAAGGAGGAAGACAGTTAAGAGAAACACAATTTTGTGAACTCAGTAATCAAATGAATAAATCATCTTGAAGAAATATAAATGATGGAAAGAATCAGTTTGAAAAGAACAAGGAGGTACAATTATTTCAATAAGAATACAAACATATGAATGCTAAGAACCAATGCCATAAGTGGTGGGTGGTACTTGTGATATTCATAGAGTGATTTGGTATGTTTTAGAAAGAAAAGCATGTCACCTAAAAATATCTCTGAAGACAGCAGTTTTTCTTCTGATATGATTTAAAAAATGTAAGCTGTACTCTGCTGAAAAACACAGCACTATATCAAAGGGAAAATGTGTTCTTTGTATATGTTTATTTTGTCCTTCAGTAGACCAAGATCCCTGAGCATTTCAAATAAAACAAACAAAATTCATAAAGAGCACTCAATAAAAATTATGACTTTCCCTGTGTTCAAGAGTTGCTTACCTGTTTGGATTAGATAGGCAGAGAAGTGCCTAGCCCTTTATTTTTGCTTTCCTATTGAAAGAGACAAGTCAGAAGAAGAGAAGTTTCTGTTTATATATAAACAGGAAGATAGAGTTCTTGCTCACATGGAGAACATCCCCACGACCAGGATACACTCATCAAATGTCTTTCTATTGTTGTTGTGTGACTTTAAGTCATTTCTGACTTATGGCAACCCTAAGGTGAACCTATCATGGGGCTTTCTTGGCAAGTTTCTTCAGAGGGAGTTTGCTATTGCCATCCTTTGAGGCTGAGAGAGTGTGACTTGCCCAAGGTCACCCAGTGGATTTAAATGGCTGAGCTGGTATTCAAACCCTGGTCTCCAGAGTTATAGTCCAATGCTTAAACCACTACACCATGCTGGCTCTCCTTCTATGCATGTGAAGAAAGCAACAATGGAAAGAATGCATCTATGAATTCCTCTTTCTGCATATTGATTTAGATGGGGTGAGGGGATCAAAACACACAGCTTCTATTTTCATCCAAACTCTAATCCTATGTCCCATCCTCACTCTGGACATATTTTTCCAACAGCACCTCCAACGGTCTCGTTGCCAATCTACCCAACATTCTGCACTTGTAACTGAATATTCATACATTCTAAACTGTCCTTATAATCTAATACTGAAGTGTAAATCTGGTTGTATCCAAGTGACTAAGTGATATTCAAACAGAGTGACTTTAGTGCCGGTACAGGTACAACAGTTATTAAGCTTATCGCACTGTGTTCTCGTAACGTAATGAGTATGTGATGAGAACGGAACGGAATGTATTTTATCACATAGTATGATCCTCATCGAGTTTCCATTCTGTGCTCTGACAGTCCCTAGCCCATTCCAGGAGGAGAACTGTCAAAATGCATCCTTAGCCGACAAGAATGCTTTCACACTGTTCTAGATGATGTGTGTGTGACAATCCTACCCAGTCTCAATCTGTCCTCATGTTCTGTTTGGCTAAGACAACCTCCTCCCCTTCTGTCCTAGAATGTCCACAAACTCAACTCAACTCTTCCGGTGTTGACACAAGGAAGGTGCCACAGGTAATTTTTTTTATTTTTGTAGTTTGAATTGCATTGTGTTTACAAGAAAAAAACAATGAATGCTCGCTACCTAAACCTCTTGGTAGCATTTTTTCCAATACAGACATAGGGGTTTTTGCAACAGTGAGCATGCGCCAATGAGGGATGGCTGAGGAACTACTTTAGTGCCGGTACAGGTACAACAGTAAATGCAGTGCGATAATATGTGTACTCATAATGTTACTATCACATTATCAATAGTCTAATGCAGTAACACCCGTTTCCATGTTGTTACATTCCAGGGACTCAATAGGAATATTACATGTATTGGTGCGATAAGCTTAATTGTAGTGTTGAGGGTATCCTATGTCTAGATCAGCAATGTTCAAAGTGAGACAGTGTGATATAGTAGTTTGAGTGCTGGACTAAGATTCTGGGAGACCAGGGTTTGAATCCTCACTCAGGTGTGGAAACCTACTGAATAACCTTGGTCAAGACACACTCTGAGCCTTAGAGACAGACAACGGCAAACCTCCTTTGTGAAAATCTTGCAAAAAATCAAACCCCTGATAACAAAAGTCAGAAAGGCACACAACCATGATTATCTATTATAACAACAACAACAACAAACAACAACAACATGTTGAAATGCAATCCTGGGTCTGCATGTAGCTCCTTTCAGTATGGTTGTTATTGTTGCTTTTGCTGTTGTTTTTAACTTCACCCCTTTTCAGGCAAAAAAGGGTGTATCCACTCTCCTGAAAACCTCCTTTTAAATAGCTTATAGCACTCTCTGTGGGATTCTGCCCACATATGGTTTTGTCTGGGGTTCTTTTGTATTAACTAAGGTGTTTGGGTGGCTCCCAGAAATTCCCGGCAGCAAATAAATAAATGAATAAATAAATAAATAAATAAAAAATTGAATGAAATCACCAAACCTATTATAGATATCCCATTCCTTTCCTCTTCTGCTGATAGTCTATAACAGTGGTTCTCAACCTTGGGGTCGCGACCCCAGCGGGGGTCGAACG
>JAIPUX010001880.1:80899416-80919056 GCA_020142125.1 Phrynosoma platyrhinos
GTCACCACAACATGAGGAACTGTATTGCGGGGTCAAGGCATTAGAAAGGTTGAGAACCACTGGTCTATAATGACAGACTCAGCATGGGCTTATATGGCACAATGCTAGCAGGGCCAAGGAATATGAGCTAACAGAAAAAGTGGATATACTTAGGGGCTGAACAGACAGCTCCTAAGGGGTGGCATCCTGCCACCTCTTTCCTTGCCAGATCAGGGCCACAGCAACCACACACTGCGGCCCCAATCCAATGCTTTGCCACTCTAGAAAGAGCTGGCAAATGCCATTCCTTTTTAGAGTGGTAAAAAGCTGCCCTTGCCACTGTGGTGGTGGCTTTTCAGTGCTCCTTTGGTGCAGCATGTGTGAATGCTGCGGCAAGGGAGTGCCCTGATGCTGCCCACCATCTGGTTGGGTGGGTGGCATGACAGCAATATCAGGGCAGAGTCAGGGTGGCCGGTGTGTGGTCACCATGTCCCCACTCCACCCCCAGGCTGGCCCTTTTGGCCAGTCTGTACAGCCCCTAAGTCTGTGGAACATTTAGCCTTCTCTGTCAGAAAGCTCTGGTGCCACAATAAACTACAATTCCCAGGGTTCCCTAGCACTGAGCCTGGGCAGTTAAAGGGTCTCAGACTGGATTTTCTGCAGTGTGTTTTGGGACTAAGTCTAGTTCCAAGCCATACCATTATTAATAAATGCAACAATCAATGAATCAATTTTAAAAAGAACTTCACATACCAAATCTATTCTGAATCTATTTCTAGTGCAAAATTTAGATTTCAAGACCGACTGAAGAACTAAAATTAAAACAATGAGCAAATAACTGTTTGTGTTTGTTTAAAGTAAGAATCTCACTTTTTTGTGTGTTTGTGACATAGAATAAATGGGATTTACAGTGTGATCATTTCCATTTCCAGGAGATGCTATAAATAGATTCATGTTCCCAATGGTGGTATTAGTCTCTTTGTTTCTGAAGTAATGGCCTCATCCCTATGCCACATTTCAAGAAGATTAGATGGTTTGTTTGTTTGTTTTGAGGCTGCTGTTCCAAGGTAATGTATGGTGCAGCATGAGTGTCTGCTGTTCAAATAAAAAAAGCAAAAACCAAAACAAAACACCATAGTAAACTTTGGGACATGATTAATATGGCTCTGTGAACGTACTACTTGTAATAGATTTCTATTATCTGGAAGTGAACTCCATCCCATGGGTGTCAATAGGACTTGCAAAAGTTTTGAATGTTTAAGTATGTATGTGTACTGGATTTTTATTCTCACTACTCTGTTTTTAAGTGCATTTGTATTGGTTATAATTTATTTATTTATTTTAAAAAAGAAAACAAACTTTTTCATCTTCATTTTTATAGAATTTTTAATAATAATAATAATAATAATAATAATAATTTATTTGTACCGCACCTTTTGTCGTAGCAATCAAGGCGGCTTACAGCTAAAACATGTAGAAACCCCAACAACAAACATAATATCCCCCCTTAAAAATACATTAAATATATTCTCAATTAAAACAGTTTTTTGTTTTAATTTGTGCTTTGAGGGGTTAGAGGTTCCATATTAGAAGAAAGGCAGCATATAAGTTAAATAAATACATTGACTTTGCCAGAGCTTCAGATGTTTCAGTCTATACCAGATAGACCATAGGGGTCACATTCAAAGCATTTTTATTTTTGTTGATGACAATGATGTTCTTTGCACTATGGCTTTATGTGAGACTTTACAGAGCAACCTAAGGCAAGAAGTTTGTTCCCCAAAGGAGCATCCAATTACCAGCTTTGAAAAACTGACAGCAAGACACATCTTTAGAAGGTTAACACATTTATTATGGCCATTGATATCTAATAAAGGTATCAACACAATATATTCTTTGGATTAGATGGATACATGATAGGAAAATATAATTTTTTTGGCCAAGAAATCTCAGAATCCCCAGATGTCCATGCTGGATGGAGAATTCTAGGAAATGTAGTCCAAAAATAGTTCTAAGCTCTAAGGATAATACTCGTTCTGTCTCATATATGTATATAGAGAGGGGGTGTTGAAGTGAGTTTTATATATGAAGCTCAATAATATTTTGGGGAAATACATATAGAGAAAGAGCTTGAGATGCAAATGGAGACAGAGATGCATGTAGACAGAGATTCTGATAGAGATCAAGAAGTACTCCCCCTCAAATCTCCCTAAAACATAAATATGTTAAACTCACTTCAAAACATGTCTGCATTTGTATGTAATGGCTGCATTTCAAGAAACTGAGTGCAGGCTTATTTCATGCCTGACTATGGAAGCTGTACTTGAGCTGATAACAAAAAAGCCCTGATGAGGTTATAGAAAGGCCTGAATTCAGCAGCCCCATTTTGCATACAGAGGCAGGTTTCTACACAGAACTCTGTCACAGCCTGAGGACAAAACTGATTTAGAAAAAGTGGAAACCCCCACTTTTATAAGCATGTTTCTTTCAATTATATATACTCTTCATGCATTTGAGCAACATGGACTTCTTCTTCCTTTTTTTCTGTGCCTATTTGAGAGTTCCCTGCAATTATGTGGATATTCTACTCCTTGATGTGAAGAATAGCAAAGGTCACCCCAACCCAGGTTAAGCTAAAGTGAGCAATGTTTCTTTAACACATGGAACAGGAATCCCACATGCACCTCTGCCCAGATTACTACTACTACCACTAACATCAAACAGAACTAGAGATTTGATGCTTTTTTATGTCACCCCAAAGCTGCTGCTTAGGTGGTTTCCTCACTCTGCCTAATGATGAACTGGTGCTAGTTCCCATCACCTTCCGAAAAGGTGGATTGTATTCATCACTGGATCAGTCCCTTATGGCAGTGGTATACTTCTCTGAAGCAGGATCATGATACTACCTCCTTTTCAACTTTTTGTGTCACCTCCTGATTGTCTTGTCTACCTGGGATGGCAATCAGCATTTGTACTTCTTTGTTGTTGTTGTTTTGTATTCCAGCATTTGTTCTTCAAATAATTAAAACAGTGAAGAGTAAGTTTGCCAAAACCTCCTCAAATCATCTCCTGCTCATGATATTATTCCTGTTGAAACAACTTTTCAGTGAATTCCCCTTTGGCAAACTAATTTAAAAACTAGAATGACAGATATGGGAGCCCTGGCACTTTAATTTGTGTTTATCCTGTGTGTTTGGAGACAGACATTCACTTGGAGCTGATTTATGCAATGATAGCACAAATCCAGCCACACCCCAGCCAAGGCCCCCTATGGAGCATGGAAGATTTCTGTCACTCTGAAGGGAAAATAAATCCTAATTAATGCTCTTTTTTTATTACTCTGATTAAGCTGTTGTATCCAACACAGACTATCCCATGATTAAGAATGCAACCTTTCATAACTATGAGGATGGAAAGTGAATATGTCATCATTCAAAATGTTTAAAAGAGAGAATGGGGATTTCAGTATAATCAAGAAGGTTCTCAAGAAAAATCTCACAAAAGCCTTTGCTAAAAGCAAGACATGCTTGTATAAAGCAGTGACAGAGCTAGGAGAGCTGATTCGCAACACTCTACTGAAGGGTTTTGGCCACTACTTACCTCATCCTGACATTGTTTTTGGGAGAACTGAGCTCTACAGAGCAGATGTTGTTCATCTTTCTGACCTTGAAAATGACTTTTTCTTGGGACACCTGCAAAGAGGTATCAGGGAAGTTCTTTTTGGCCTGGTGGGGGATAAAGGCTATGCAGATGCTTGCCCCTTATCCATGGCAGATAATGGGAAGATTAGGAGTACAGCAAGCACCTAGGTCACCATTTGGGTGGAAGAGAGGTCACCTGAACTGCCTCTTTTGGTCTAGGGACTGGGGAGGCAGTGAAAGGGGCTTCCTTTGAGGCTGGACTGAAGGATAAACCCTCTCTTTAAGTCTCGGGATTTGGGGGAGAGACTTTTGGGTTGGATTTCCTGATGCGGGCCGCCCAAGGATTAACCCAATGAGTGGTTTATACTTGGGGCTCAGGTGTCATCACCCTGGAGAAGCTGCAGAGGAGGTCTATGGAAAGGGCCACCTGCTGCAGCTACTCCTACACTAGGCTATTCCCCCTTTAGTTGCATTTCTTCCAAGAAATATTAAATAGGTAACTTAAGTGGCCCTTTTGAAATGCATTTACTGTCTGGTCTCTTTATTTAATGGTTTTTCAGCAAAGGACCTAGAGATTCTTAGAGAGAACAATTCACTAGTCATTTGTAGCTCCTCCAGTACAATTCTATGGTCACTATCTGGCAGATGTTGACCACAGAGTTGGACTGGAGGACCTAGAGATTCCTAGATAAGTATTCTCTCATGTAAAAACATCATGTTTCATTATTTGTGGTTTTTCCACATTCACAGGGTTCTGTGCCCCTAACCCCAGCAAATGTGGAGGGAAGAATGTACTTGGGGAAAAAAGCACACACACTTTGGCCAATATGAAGAAATGAATTAATATTTATACATTAAGAAAAATCTGCACTTTTGACTACATTAGAAAAAGTGTGTATCAAAATATACAGGAAAGTTCATGTGGGAATATTAAAAAGTCTTGCAACCCACTATAGAACATGGGCAGAATCAGAACATTGATGAGATTTTGGGAAATGTGACAGAAGTAAGAGGGTATATAATGATATGATACCATTATAACTGCCATGGCTCTATCCTCCAGAATTCTGTATTTTGTAGTTTGGTAAGGTACTCAGAGTTTTCTGCTGTAAAGCTCTAGTATACACTTCTATACTGTGGCACTACATTGGCCAAACAGAGAGTTCTGAGTATCCCTCACCGAACTACAAACCCCAGGATTCCATAGGATGAATCTGTGATAGTTAACAATGTCTGAAACTACTATAATTGTATAATAGAAGGATACTCTCTAGATTGAAATATTTTCACACCTGTCTTTGTACAATCACTAAATGAACATATGGGTCCTAGATCATATATGAGTGGATTTCATACAGTAGAACAGATTGTCAACCTAATACACTCTGTGTATTCCATCCGGTTGGTCAGTACCTTAAAAGTAGCCTTTATCAAGGCTCTTCCAATATTTGTTGGAAATGTAAAAAGAAAGAAAGAATTTTTTTATGATATGTGGACAACTTGTGATATGGCAAACAAGCAAACAAACCTAAAGTCAGATACATGCCGCAATGAAAGGTACTTTAAAATTCAAATTTTAATTAAAACCTGAACTCTTTACTCAGAATGTTAGATAGGAATGGTTTTATGCTACATCATTTAGCATCATTTAAATTAATTATAGTGATGTGTGTCAGGTTTGGTACTAAATGAAATCTGTAGAGGGCTGAAAATGCAAGACCAGATTTAGAATAATGTGTCAGTGAAACAATTCTTATAGGTCATATCTACATGGGTCAAATGAAATTCCCATCCCATACTCAGGGTGACTTGTCTACTTGATGCAGGGCCAAATCCCCATTTCAAGTGTGGACTGTCTTCATGATGTAAGGCCAGTCCTGTACCAAATCCGCATCATACCAGAATTAAATCAGTTTAAAATAACTCACCTTTTGCTTGGGATTTTACAGGAAAACCTGGAACACTCTTTAGTGACAACAGGCAGCTGTCTACTCAAGCATTCCACTGTATTGCCCAGCACTGCTGTCACTGGCACAAGAGACTCTTTCTGAGATCATAATGAAATGGTGCCCAGCAATGTGTTCAATACTGGGCACCTCATTTCTGACTCCAGATTGTGTGATTCTTGGCAGTGGCAGGGATGCATGAATAGACAACTAACCAGTATTGCTACAGAGTATGGAGGTAACAGCAGAAACCCAGGGCAGCTCTAGGGCCAAAATACTCCAGGAGTATTCTGGCCAGTGTAGACAAGTGCATAGTCATGACTATGAATATTTCACTCACAGTATTCAGCATCATCATTCCACAGTGTAAATGGTGTTGTGGTCATGGACATTTAGTTGTATACAATGTAAAGGAGACAATGCAATGTACTTCCCAGGTGCACAACCATCTGCACATAATTAAGGATCACCAGAACATATATGCTCCTGTCTGTAGAATTGGAGAATCCAAAAGAATCTTGATAGTACAGTTTTTTCTCTCTGCCAATGTTATATTGGATTCAGGCTGATAATTTTTAAAGATTTTATATTTTTGTATACATTTCTCCTGCACTTTGTTGTAAACTTGTTGATATTCAGTTACTTGTAGCATGAAGACCTGCTAAATATTCTTTTTTTCCTGTTCCACTTGAGCACATATACACACCCACGCACACCAATAACACACTGTGTTTAGTAAAGTATACTTTTGCAACATACCAAATACCTAGCTAGGTCTTTGAGAAGTTGAATTTTAAATGTTTGGAAACAAAGACAAAAATTTGTTTCCTTTTTGAAGTCCATTAAAAAAAACAACACTAAAACACTTCCTTTCAGTTATCTGCATGCTCATTTCCATCTGCATCCCCAGTTATTTTGTATTTGTTTATGAATACATTTCTTTCAGTGTCAGAAGGCCTTCATAAATAAAACAACTTTTTCAGAACAATATGTTCTGATTAATAAGTCAGCCAATAAGCTGACAGATGGATACATTTTAATTGGTTAATTGGTTCTTCTTTTCTATTAGAATTGCTTTTGTCTCAAAACCATGACTGCTCACCAATATGGGCTGATGAAGAACTGATTCACTCACTTATTCTCCTGTACCACAACATTTGTGAATAAAAATTCCACTTCATTTTCCATCAGTTTGAACATTGTCCCTCCAAATAAGAATACTGACCCCTCCATAAAATTATCCTTCAGTCCCCACATTTCTAGCACAGCAGAGAGTGAGACATTGGAAATCATTCACACTTAGAACTCATATTTGTTGTATTCACCTTCTCTCAGGAAATTTTCCTGCTCCCTTTCTTTGTTTATCTAAGCCATACTTCTAAATGTTCAACAGACATTTTAAATTACTACAGTGTTTGAAATTTAGAGACAGAATGAAAATTTCTGGGGGGGGGCATTCTTATTTGGGGAAAATGGTTTCATCCTCCCCCATAGCTATATCCTTGGTTTGAATGTTCTTCAGTGCTCCCATATTCAGCCAACATATATCACATGGTGAAAAAAAGTGGTGGCTTAGTCCATCCATAGTTCACAGGGTGGAAGTGATGGGATTTAATCATCAGCAAAGAGGATGTCATCATCTACCATCCCCTCAGATTTCCACTTACCATCCCTTCAAATTTTCTCAGCTAAACTGCAACTCTTAGAAGTAGCTGGTGTGGAGTGGGGATATAACTAGAACTGGTTTGTTAAATGTGAAATAAAAATGTTTTTCTCAGTGCATGGAAAACAAATATTTGCAAAATCATGAGCTGACATGTACTGTAGGTCTATCATTTAGCAATAAAACAACTGAGAGTCTTGTAAGATCTTAAAGACTAACATGATTTAATTGGTTTAAGCTTTCACGGGCTGCCTTAGATGCAGAAGTAGGTTGCAGTTAACAAGTGCTTGTTTTGAATAAAACATTATTTTTTTAAGGATCAGATGGAGAAGTTCATGTTATGGGCAATACAGGGCTGCTGAACACCACTTTTGTGGTCCCTCAAGCTCCCTGGCATTCCCCCCATTCTCCTTGGAAAAAAACTGCCACAAAATTACACCAAACATACCCAGATTTCCCACAAATGCAGCAATTTTCTTCCACTTCAGAGATTGTATTGTTTTAAAAATCTAATGTTAATATCCAAAACTATGATACAAGAAATGAAGCTGTTACAATATTATTATTATTATTATTATTATTATTATTATTATTATTATTATTATTATTACAATAAAGTTGTCATTTGGAAAGGACCACACCCACTGCCATCCAGGAATACACGATTAAAGTAGTCCTGAAAGATGCCCATCCCACCTCTATTTAAAGACTTCCAAAGACTGAGAGTTCACCACCCTCTGGGGCAGTCCATTCTATTGTCAAACAGCTCTTATCATAAATAAGTTTGTTCTAATGTTTAAGTGGAATCTTTTTTCATGTAATTTGAATTCACTGATTCATGTTCTAGTCTCTGAAGCAGTAAAAAAAAAAACAAGTTGGCTTCATCTTCTACATGATATTCTTACAAATATTTCAAGATAATTTATCATGTGACTGAGTTTTCTCTTTTCCAGGCTAAACATACCCAGTCCCCTAAGTAATTCCTCATTAAGGCTTGGTTTCCATACAGAATAATGAGGGGGTCTAGAAATTGCGTCATATAAGATATGGTTGCATGAGATGGAGCAGTTTGGTCATCTTGGCTTCCAGGGAGGTTTCTAGTTTGATCTGCTCTAGGACCCATTTGTTTGTCCTTTTGGCTGTCCATGGGATCCTACACTCTCTTCTCCAGCACCTCATCTCAAATGCATTGATTTTCTTCCTATCATCTTTCTTATCTGTCCAGCTCTCATATCTATACATGGTGATAGGGAATACAATGGCTTATATGTTTCTAGTTTTTGTTCTGATTTGTATATTTTTGCATTTTAAAATCCTTTCTATTTCTTTCATAGCCACCCTCCACATTCTTAATCTTCTTCTGATTTCCTGACTGCAGTCCCCATGTCTATTAATGTTTGATCCCAGGTATGGGAATTATTTTACTATTTGTATTTGTTGATTGTCTAGGTTGAAATTGTGAAGGTCCTTGGTGGTCATTATTATTTTTTCTTTATGTTCAACATTAAGCCTGCCTTAGCACGTTACTTCTTTGATCTTCCTTAGTGGGTGTTCCAGTTCTGTGAGATTTTCTGCTAGTACTATGGTGCCATCTGCATATCTTAGATTGTTGATATTCCTTCCTCCTATTTTCACTCTTCCTTCTTCCGTGTCCAAGCCTGCTTTTCTTATAATATGTTCTGCATACAAGTTGATCAGAAGCTTGATACTGAAAACTTAATCTTACTATCTTTATAACATTTTCTGATCTACAGTTATTTTTAGTAGAGACAGGATGAAATAGCTAATCAAGACAATTACTGGTTAAACAAATGGATCCATTCAACAGTTTAGGAAATCATGGTCTGAAGGACTTACAATGCCATCCTATGAGTTCAGTGAGAGCTGCTTCCAGTTACATTTGCTTAGGACTGCAGCCTTAAATACTGCACACCATCAACATCTCTTTCCCAGTCAATTTTTGATAGTTTGACAAGCTAAAGCTGCAATTTACATATAGTTATTTTTATTGTTAAGAATGGGAGGCCTGTCATTCAAAGTGTCTATAGATAACTGTTATGCTGGTGCATTGTTCCAATGCAGAATAAGCTCCCATTAAATTAATGCCACAGCTGTTCACTAATCTCTTTTTCTCTGAACTGTTACTGTTGCCTTGAAGTTGAATGGATTTGTAGTGACCTGATACCCCTATTGTAAGCATTAAAAAACAAAACAACTCCCTTCACAAAGTATTCAATTTAAGGACATTTAAAACAAACAAACAAAAGACAGAGCAAAGCAGCTTCATTTATATACTGCTTCATATCACGCTTTGGGATGTCTAAGCAGTTTACAACTGTAAGCTCATTGCCCCCAACAGTTGGGTACTCATTTTACCGACCTCAGAAGGATGCAGGCCTCAGTCTAGCCTGAGCCCTGGCTAGTATTGAACTTGCAACCTTGTGGTCTATGAGTGAGTGGCTGCAGTACAGGCATTTAACCACTGCACCACCAGGGCTCTTTGAATTACTCAATGAATTGTGCTCCAGCTATACTAGACTACAACTCCCATAATGTAGTACAGTTCCTCTGGAGAACACCAGCTGGAAAAGGCTAATCTAGAAGTAATGCAAAATATTACTTAAGTCAATTATTTTGACTTAAGTCATATTTTGCATTATTTCTAGATTAAGTCACAATGGTCAGAACTTTGTTATTATGGGAAGTTAATGGACATGATCCTGCATTGGGAGACATGTGTTTTCATGTGCCTACATCACTGTAGGTACATCTACCACTGTTAATACCTTTAAACCCACCTTGTAAGCAGTGCAGCCATTTCTGTATTGTTGGAGAATAGGGGATCAGTGGAGATTCATCCAGCTATTTTCCTGTAGCTGGATGTGCTGCAACAGGCATTACAGGAACCACCATGGGATCCCTGTATGTCCCTGTAGATAGTGTCCTTCCAGGATGTCCAAGAACAAGAAAATTACTGGGTGCATCCCCACAAATCCCTCTACTCTCTAACATCATGGAAATGGCTATGTTGCAGGGTGGTGGTTGGTTGGTTGTAACTTGGATTGGGTGAGATTTTGGTCATCACACATGCAGAACAGCATTCTGACCTCCACAATGACCACAAACTGAGCTGCATTGTAAAGCACTAATGGGATGCTAACCTAATATTTCTAAAGTTGCAGTCCTGTGAATTAAAGCTACTGAAGCTTACTGCTGAGTACACATGTATAGGGTTGCACTGAAAATCCATGTTAGAACTACATCTTCTCTCTTAATTAAATTTTTACCATATATTTCATGCTAGGGTTATCAAGTGAATGTTCATTTTTGCTGAAATTTTTCTTCCCTTATATGTAAACTATACTATGGGGGATTTGAGAGAGGGGGGAGCATAGTTTCTAAAGAATAGTGAATAGCATATACTTCCCCTGATCTTTCTCACAAATTAAAATCATCACTTGACTTTGTATTTAATTTTCCACTAAATTATTTGTCATTTATTTTATTTTTAATTTTTTTTTTTTTTGTACAGAAGCTTTGATTTAGAATGGAAGAGTAGAACATATATTTGAGAATGATGTGCTTTCAGCTCAAAAGAAGGTCAACCATCTAACCAGTTGACCATATGAGAGACACTGAAACGCCTTTGTACTCTTGGCCAGCTGGTATAGCCCCAAGGCCATTAGACTGGTGAAATAGCATTAACCTAATTATGATGCTGAGCAACATCTGGCAAATTTGGCAGTAGGTTCAAAATCCATTGTCCGCTTGAGTCAAAGGATGAATGCGCCATGAGTGTACGTTAGGATGCGCAATCATAAAGCCCCCCATTAATGAGCAACGATCACAGGGGCACTCTTGGGTAACTTCATCCAATGAAATTAATGGCATACAAAAAAACAGTGGCAGAAGGCACAAAAGTGCTGATGCCAGTGAGACTGACACGCTGCGGGCGATGTCTGACATCAAGGCCGTGGGCTGTTGTGCGTTGTGATTTATGTCAATGGTGTGATGGATGACTTTCAGATCATTCCCATTCTATCATATCTCTGAGAAATTTCCCTTCCTCAAGCACCTTTTTGTTCTCCAACTCTAGCCTGCAGATGGTATCAACCCACACATCTCTATTGTTTGAAGGCCACAGTGGACGTCACCATTCTTTCAGATGGTTGAGAGATACTCTCATCCAATTAAGGCTTGAAAATCTGGCTTTGGGGAGTTTAACCTCTGTCACTGTGCCCCTTTCACAATTTCCATAGGTTCTACTCAGTGCTATTCAACTATGCCTTAAAAAGAGCATGGGAGAGGAAAAAAAGAAAGAGAATGCATCACATTCAATTTAGTTTGTATAATAAAGTAACTGCAAATGGGCATTATACCCAAGTCCTAAAGATAGATTGAACATTTCTTTGATTTCAGTAGAATTTCATCATGATGACTTAAGCCTCAACATGCCAATCAGACACTTTAAAAACCATAACCCACAATTTGACCTTACATGAACCATCTGCATGCCAAGATAGTTCTACTGGCAATCAGCAAAAGATAGATATGGAAAGAAAACTTTCAACATAAAGATTCAGCTTGCCATTGGCATAACTCATCCTGTATCTGGGTTAACTATAGTTATTAAATGAAAGGTTAAACTTGAGGATTCAATCAGCCTTCTGGCATATTTTGTTGTGGTAATTTATGGACTTTAAAAAAATCCTCCAAAATGGAAATCCATTTGTATTCCTCCTTGGGAAGAAGACATTATTTATTTATTTTTTTGGCAATAAAGATTGCTTAAGATGGTTGTTATGATGATGAGGTCATACTGAGGCCATTTCACACTACACAATTATGTCATTATAAGTGCCATAGCTCCATCCTAAGGATTCCTGGAATTTGTAGTTCAATGAGGTACTAGTGCTCTCTGGCTGAGATATCTAAATACCTCTCTCTAAACTGGAAATGAGAGTCAATGTGGTATAGTGGTTTGATCGTTTGACTAAAAATCTGGAGGTCAGGTTTCAAATCCCCACTTGGCCATGGAAACCACTGGGCAAGTCAAGCCTTAGAGGAAGGCAATTGCAAATTCCATCTGAACAAATCTTGCCAAGAAAATCCTGTAATAAGTTGGCCTTAGGAGAGCCATAATTTGGAAACAAGTTGAAGGCAACACCAACTCCAATAATAACAACAACAAAACAATCTGCAAATCCTAGGTTTCCATAGGATGAAACAGTGAAATCATAGTATTATAACTGTGTGATGTGAAAGGGCTCTTTCAAAACAAAGGTGATGTTGCTCTCTTCCATATTGCTTGAAACAAATAATCAAAGCAACTGATAGGATTTTTCTCACCATGGAAATGTCAGGACATTTTCAGGACTCTCTTCAGGATATTCACATAAATCATGTGTTAATTTTTTATACCAGCTAAATGGGGTTGAGATGAGGAATCTGAAATTTATCAGTGGATTGTTTCATTTAGTTTTGAAGGGAGAAATTCAGAGCCAGCAAACCAGATGAGTCAGGAAACAATTAGTAAAGATGAGAGAGAGAAAAAAAAGAGAGAGAGACTATAAATGATAAGGATAAACTGAAGATAAATCCACATAGATTTAATAAGCCAAAAAATCATTGGTTTGTTATAAATAAATAAAAAATCAATATGATTTGTGGGAATAAATAAATAAATAAATATTTGACACAGGAAACACACTTCTGTACAATTGAAGACAAACTATGCCTCTATTTCAATCTGTAAACAAACCAATACTTAAAAAATATTGGACTGGGAGGGGACCAAAAGGCATTTGTTACTGTATAAGAAATATCAGACAGATGAGTTGATCCTGGGTTGTTATTTTTTTTATAAGAATGAGAAAGTTCTGTGTTATTTCTACATTGTCCATTGAAGAAAACTGCATATGTTGAATGATGTCTGGCTCTTATAATATTAGTTTATTTAAAATGTTTGTTATCAGTGTGCTATTGTGCTTGAAATTCCCATCTAGTTGAACTTCACCTGTTTTTGACGCAAATATATATTTATGTATATATTCAGAACAAATAATATGGATTATAACATACCAATAATCATTTGACTGATTGAACCTGTTTAGGTTTATCTAAAGTCTATCTTTATTATTTACAATGTGTAGATATGTAGATATGCAAATATCAGTTTTATTTTCCAGACACTTTTGGTTTGTTGGTTCTTAGTTTTTGAATTAAGCCTTATTTTTCTTTTTCTTTTATTTTATTTTGAAAATGCAGAGCCTTCAGACATTTCATTATTCAACTTAACTAATTTTTTTGCTTCTTCTGTTCTGTTCTATTCTTCTGGAGCCATTCCTTAGCATGGTATAGAGAATACAAAGACCTAAACCTGGATTCATTCACTTCATAAATACAGGTCAGAGCTTAGAGAAGTTACTTTTTGGACTAAACTCATGGAATTGTGGGGCGAAGTAATTTTGTTTGAGTTGGAGCTTTCTAAAATTAGTACAAGCTGTCCTGAATTCCATTTAGAAAGAAAGGTGGGATATAAGTGCAGTAAGTAAGTAAGTAAGTAAGTAAATGCATGTATGTCAAGTTCTCCAGCATGATTCTGTGGTGTGCTTCAGTGAAGGGAGACCATAGAATTACACTGGAAGACCTAGAAATACCTACATAGAATATATTTTTTTCATATGGAGATAAGTAAAACCACAGATACTGAATCCACGGATATGGGAGATCAATATATTGCTTTCACAACATGTGAAAGATTGCTTTATTCTGCTAGTGATCTTAACTAATAATTATTGGGGCAAATAATGAGCAGTGCAACAAGTAATGCAAGAAGTTAGTTTTCAACATTGTAATGAGCAATGACAATGGGTTACTTTTTAAATACTGTAAAAATTAATGGGAATGTTTTTGTTTTAAAAAATAGCCTTCTTAGGAGGAGGAGGAAGAACAGCAGTAGCCTGACAGGCCAAGAAGTGAAAGATGTTGTGTGGGTGTGGAGTAGGTGTCAGAGACAAAGAACGTTTTGAGTCTAAACCTTTGCATGTGAGCATGTGGGTGTGCCTCATCAGCCATTCAGTTGCTGCTCTCCATTTTTAATCTGGCTGCTCATTAAATTGTCAGTGTTTACTATAGTTGTAATGATAAATTTATATTGTACATTTTGTCATTTTACTCTGTATTTTCACATTTAGTTTAAGGTGTTTTGTGTTTGATTTTTTTAATTTTAAAAAAGCCAGATAGAAATACATTTGATACAAGTATATCATATAGGCATAGGTATATGAGGGGGCATCTTTAAATGTTTGTATATTTCTGTATGCCATTTATGTGGAAAACAGAGCAGGGAAGAGATGAAAAATGTATTCTTCTTGAAAGTGACTTTCTTCTGTAGTCTCTCTGTATATATTCCCCTTTGTCTTTCTCTGGTATGGGGAAGAGGGGTCAGAATAAGTTCCTCTAAAACAGGAACTTATCCTCTTGAAAGGTTGTCTTCACCTTTGCTTCACCTCTGCCTTACCTTTAGCACATCTGGGATAACAAGAAAAAGAACAAAGCATTCTGGGTTTTTTTTTAAAAAAAAACTTTTTTATCTTTAAGGTGCTTGCAATACTCTTTTGCCATTTATTTTTGCTGTCACAGACTAATACAACTACCCTCTCATTATCCAGTGTTAGCAGTTTATATAACTTACTTTCCATCCATAAGAACAGAATTACATTTCAAAGTGGGGTGTATATCTTTTAAGATTTAAATAGTACTTCATTCTAATTTCTGTTCTCTCTCTCTCTGGGCTGATGCAGACTGGCCAAAAGGGCCGGCCTGGGGTTGGAGTTGGGGTGAGGCAGCTGAACACTAGCTGCCCTGACTCCACCCCGACTCCACCCTGATGCTGTGTGCCCATCTGCACGGTGCACAGCTTCAGGACACCCTCCTGGCCAAAAGGGTGCAAAAGAGCTGCCACAGTGGCTCAAAGGGCAGCCTTTGCCACCCCCAAAAGGAGTGACATTTTGCTGCTCTTTTTGGGCAACAAAAAGAAGGATCAGGGCTGCATTATGTGGTTGCCACGGCCCAAATCCACCACTCCCAGGGCTGGCTGAGAGCCGTCCCTCTCTCTCTCACTCTCTCTTTCATTATTTTCTATATAGAATTACCAGGGATGTGAGCTCTGTTTCAATGGCCCAGGGACTAGTTCTGTCTGTTGAGTGATGATTAGAAAGCTTGGTAAGTTTCTTCTCAAACAACAGAATAATTCTTGCTGAAGTATTTTATGTAAGTAGGTCAAAAGAAAATGAAAGCTGTCCTTGGGCAGCTTCAGTATTTATTGCTTGTTAGTTTTTTTTTCAGGGTTGAAAAGGGATAAAAACATAAATTTCCTATTGCAAAGCTCCGTTTCATTTCATTTTATTTTCAATTTTGGTATCACATGAGAATCTGCTCTGGAATTGAAAACACTAACACTTGTGTCAAGTTTCTTCTTCTCTTTCCCTTTCTCTCTATATAAAGTGGGTCAGAACTGGTTCATAAATATGCTTTTTAGAGTTAAAAATACCAAAATTTGGAGTTTTTACCAGATAGGTACACAAAACAGTTAATTAAACAGTTCCAAAACTTTACTACTCTAGGCCCTTGGTATCCACTGGGGTTTAGTTCCATGACTCCCTGTGGATAGCAAAATTTGTGGATGCTCAAGTTCCATTGTATACAATGACATAGTAAAATGGTGCCTCTTATATAAAATGGCAAAACCAAGGGTTTTTTTTTTTTTTTTTGGAGGCCAGGTCTTTGTTTTGATCCCATTAGATATGGAGGCCAGGTCTTTGTTTTGATCCCATTAGACACACATCAAGATTGGTTATTCTATGATCACGCATGTAGATATGCAGGGCATAAAAGACAGACAGACAGACAAACAACTGGCTCTGCTTATATCTCCACCATAGAAGATCTTTGGGGAGGAAATCCTCTTCTTTTGAAAATGAAAGCTTAACATTGAGGGTGAATCACTGTAATATCCATACATGATAAGGACTTGTCTTTTCAGAGAGGCAGATACAGTAGTGTAAACTACCCTCCATATTTCATAGATGAAAACTGTGATCCATATGGGCATACAACATCAGAGAGTAGTCAAGAAGACAAAGGTTATTAATGAATAAGTACAAACAAGCTAGAAGAGGATGTAGCAGATTGCTTTTGCCTGAATCTACGGAGAAGGGTAACATTTCATATCCTCTTGTCCTCTCCTCTCTTCCATCCACAGTGAGTTAACTGAGTTCAAACTACTTTTGTACTTTGAACTCAATTTGCAGCAATAGGTGTAAATTGAGGGCAAAGGGAGAAAGTGGGAGGAGGGAGAAAAATTGGGATGTTTTAAAAGCAATTGAGAAAGTGGAATGACATAGAGATAGTTGGAGGGTAAGATGTAGGATCTACTAATAGTACAAGTGAGCAAAGTGTGCTACTCCTTAGATTTTTGGACAACAAACTCCTATTGTTTTTCACCATTAGTTGTGATGGGTAGGGCTGATGGAAGTTCCTGTTCACCAGCATCCAGATATCTGCATTTTGCTTACCCCTTCTTAAACAAACCAATATTCATGGAATAATCAGGGGCCAGGAATAGATTTTCTCTCTTTCAAATGGTGCATATCATTCTTTTCTTCCACATAAGTGGGTGGTGGTCATTCATTCCTATGGGAAGTAAGATAAAAAGTGGACTCCACCCATCACAGTACCTTGGTGCTCCCAGGCTGGAATCCTGTGATTTTCATGTCACCTTCCCACTGGTCTTTGCAATACACAGGCTGATTTTATAACAAATGAAATTCCACTGCAAAAGTAGTGAAATGGTCTTACTGTGAGATTTATTTTGTCATAGGAGGCTAGGGTGTAAATGTCCAAATAAGTCTACACTTAGCTCTGAATTTTACAGAATTCCAGATCCTCTTTATTGCAAAACAATGGTCGCATTTCTATTCTGAGAATTGTCCCTGTTCACAGAATATCTGAGTGAAGCACTTATTCATGATAATTACAAATACATCTTTGATCTTGAAAAAGTACTCTTATGCATATTTTGTTCCATTTTTTTTACTTTGATCTTGTTTCTTGTTTATGTACTTTATATATATATGTAAAAAGCTGACATTTCATTCAAAAAGACATTGATGCTTCATCATTTAAAAGGAACTGAAATGTAAAATGGCAATGCCACACAAACCTGTCAGGTATGGAACAACAGACAGGATGTTTTTTCCTCTCCTTCAATTTGAAGGCATCTGGACAAGCTTCAAGGAAGGCTAAAGGTCATCTTCTTGTGCAGGGTGCAACAGAACATCTTGTGCCACTGTCCAATACCCAGTTAGACAGCTTCAGGGAATATGTCTTTTTGAGGGTATTTTAGAAAGTGAAGGCAGTGGTTTGGGGGAAGCACAAATCATTGGAAGCATCAAAGTGACAGCAGATTTCATGGGGGAAAATGGCACATGGGACTCACCAGTGTGTATTACCCCCTCCAAACCCTGTCTCCATGGCAACATCAAAGTGCAGGGGGAAGAGAGTGCTGTACAAATGCACACAGAAATCCAGCTGGATGATTAGAAAAAGCACTCTGTAATTTAGCTTGACTGTCTTATTATATAATATTCCCCCCACCCCAAAAAATATTATTCACATAAATTATTTGAAGAAACCCTTTGAAGAGAATGAGAAGTGGGGTGAACACAATGGAGTATAGTCTTTCTTTCTCACATTAGCCACCATTTCAGTTCTGAAGATCTGACCTTACTTTCACTGGCTCAGGTTTTGGCCAACAGGAATCACAGAATCATAGAGCTGGAAGAGACCACAAGGGCAATCCAGTCCAACCCCCTGCCATGCAGGAACTCACATTCAAAGTACTCCCAACAGACAGCCATCCAGCCTCTGTGTAAGAATCTCCAAAAAGGAGCCTCTTCCAGACTCTGAGGAAGCATATTCCACTAGGACTCCCCTCATACCACTTTCTGGGTTTCCCCTCTAGGAAGGAACACTGTAAAACAGCGTCTTGAAGTCCCATGCCCACAAGGCAGTCCAGAGAGACTGCCTTGCTGGTATCAAAAGCAACCAAGAGGTCCAGCAGAATTTTGAGGGATGCACTACCCCTGTCCAGTTCCCAGTATAGGACAACCACCAAAGTGAAAAAAGCTATGCCATAGCCAGGCCTGAAACAAGATTGAAATGGATCTGCCTATTTATTGTATATGGCTTCATAAGTTCTTATTGATTATGAGCAACATACTTTTTCATTGTCTTTGCTATAGGATTTGAAAACTTCTTCTATAAGTCACAGGAAACTGAAATTCATATTGAAAATTCAAAACAACAGTTTAGTAGTAAAATATGATTCTACCCCCTCCCCCCAGTACTATCTTGTTACAGATGCCAAAATGGGGCATAAATGGCTACTCTAGAATCTAAAGAAGAGTTGACTCTTCATCAAAGCTCCCAATAAGAGCCTGGACAGGCTGCCTTTTTTTGGACTACAGTACCCAGAATCACTCAGGCAACATGGCCAGTGACTATACTGGCTGAGTATTCTGGGCACTGTAGCTCCAAAAGCAACTTTTCTGATCCTTGTTTTTTTAAATGCTGGCCAATCACGAACCTTGATGTTATTTTCCAAGGGCAGGGGATGATGATGGACATTCCTCTTCCTTTCTATGCCACTACTGAGAATCCTGAAGCTCAACCACCATAGGTTACTGGATTTGGCTCCAGTCATGAGGTTCTTAGTTGAAGCCCAAATGTCTGGAAGACAAAATGATAACAAGTATTACATGAGACAGAAAGAACTATAAAATAAACTATAAACTATCTCATAACGTGCCTTCTGCTCACATATGCTTACATATGGCATATGAGGATTACTAGGAGTACAGGAGTATCTCTGCAATTGGTCTCAAGGTCTAGCTCCTTTTCTCCTTTCTGAAGGGTGAGGAGGAGGAATCTCAGGGTAAGAAACTGCTTTGAAGTGTGTGTGGATTCATCATTTGACTTTTTTTATTTGTATGAACTCTATGGAGCTTTGGTTGATGCTTTAGGTATCATACTTGATAACATCAATGGGGGCTGCCTCTTGTAACATTTCTCTTGTATCATCATCAGGATCTGTCTCCCATGACATTGCAAAGTGTTGTCCCCAGGCCTTAGGTTTTGACCCCAAAATCTAAGAGTCTGGGATAGGCCTGAAGCAAGCCTATCTGTAACATTTCCTGTTTTGTAGAGTTACAAATCCACTAATATAGATTAATATACCTTTAATATATATTAATATGCCTTTGTGAAGACCAAGCTGCTTGCTTTGCCCCTGAGAGCAAGCCTCAGGACTCTGACTGTCTTCCTCCTCCATCCCCACTCCATTGGGAC
>JAIPUX010001880.1:80948735-80960971 GCA_020142125.1 Phrynosoma platyrhinos
CTGCAAAGGCCCTTAGTTACGGAGATGAGCACTGCCCCCTATGGTCGGATACGTCTTGACAACTTTGTAAACAGGGAATACCTTTACCTTTAGCATTGTATTACCATTGTATCATTTTAGTATTATTTTTTTGGACACACTCAGGCCAAAATCTTATACCACTGCCTGTTCTTGCTCTTGTTTTAAAGTTGTTTGTATTTTATGTCATTTAATCGCTATTTTAATCCTGCACTAGTTTAATTTAGGTGAGGGGTTTGGGGGGTTAGGGATCGGATTAAAGGAGTGTTTTAACTGTTATTTGTTTTAATCTTGTTGTATGCTGCCCTGGTTGCTGAGCAGAGGGGTGGGTTATAAATAAAATGTATTTATTATTATTATTATTATTATTATTATTATTATTATTATTCACTTCAGCACAGTGTAAATATTTCCTGGCAGGGGTACATCACACATGCACAATGGTCACAGATGTGCAATTACAGTGTCAACAGATGGATACAACCTTTGCTCATTGTCCTCCCCCAAAAATACACACTCTGCATGTATAGCACAACTTTCAGTTGTACAGTTACCATTGTAGCCAAGCATTTGAAAATTCATCTGCAACCTTTGAGGACTTCTGAGTTGCACTGTTATATCAACCACAAATGCTTTTTTAAAAAGTTTATTTGGTGTATCATTTCATCATGCTGTACATGTACCCCATGTCAGAGAGCAAATGCTAATTATAGTCAACAGCTATATGACTGACCTGAAAAAAATCATTCTCTGTGTCACTGTTTATATAGGTATGAATGGGGTGGAGAGAATGATGCCAACATACATCAGGAGTGTAAAAGCTTTCAGAATTAATAAGATATTAATGAACAAGCCTACACATATAACTACAGCTAAAGAAATTCAGTTCTTCCTTTTTATATTTTATATTTTGGGCAGCACTACAAATTACTTTATAAAGTAGCAGTTTTACTATGTGCTGCAAAATACTTTATTTTTGGGCTTTTGCAGACTGCCAGAAATAGTGCAAATTGAGTCCACTTTAACGGTTAGGGTTAGTGCTAGGGAATCATGGGAATTGTTTTTTCCCCCACTGAGACATTGAGCCTTCTCTGTCAGAGAGCTCTGGTGCCACAATAAAATACAGTTCCCATGATTCCCTAACCCTAACCCTTAAAGTGGACTCAGTTTGCACTATTTCTGGCAGTCTGCAAAGGCCCTTAATCTAGAAAGTGCCTTGCTTGGATAGCTTAACTTGATTGTTAATAACATTATTTAGGAAAGCCGCAGTAAACTGAATCTAGCTAGTACAAAAGCAATGTCCAAATTCATCCATTGGCCAGATCTTGGAAGATCTCCATACAGCTTTGGATCTTCCTTTCTTTTTTATGTGAGGAGATACTTCTTTCATGTTTTCTGAAGCCAGAAACAAGACCTGCATAGCATGAATGGATTATGAAGCCTGCATAGCATATGGATTATGAAGCCAAGAATGAGCAAAGGCTCCTTTGTACTCTTCCTTCTTCCAGTCCTGGCTTGTTTTCATCATTTGTTGATTGACATTGACCCTATTTAAATACTATAAAACATGTTGAATAAATGCATGAGAAAGAGGAAGATGCTACCTCACTCCCTTCATCATCATTTCTTTCATCCACTGTGCAGTGAAGGTGACTTTCTGAACCAGACAGCCTCTTGTGTTGAAAAAATATCAAGATTCCAATGGTGAAGAAAGCTTTTATGGATAGTGGAGACTTGCCTTTTCAGGCTGTCTCCCTTCATACACATAGAGAGCAATGGAAATGATGATGATGCAGGCTAGGCTAATTTGCCTCTCTACTTCATATGTTTGTTCAGCACACTTTAAAAAATCTGGATAGGGCTAACAAGCAAGAATCCCCAGTTTTAAGGCAAGCAAATCAGGGTTTTTATGCTAAAGAAGAGCATGATGGGATGGGACAAAAAAAAAAGATGAGGGAGAGCACTAAGCCCCAATACTCACTCCCAAAATGATTGCTCGAATTAGATTGCTATCTGAATAGTAGAGGAAAACATGGGGAGGGAGCACTAGAGTACATTTCACTGAAAAAAAGGGGGGATAGGGGAAGGTCACACCAGAAAAAGTGCATGTGAACATTAATTGTGTTCTTAAATTTTTGGTGCAACTAGCATAGTCACTGAGGCTGCAGAACTGATTAAATCAAACTGTGAGGAGACTGGGGGTGGGGGGAGTTGCCAACAAATAGGTGGAGACTTGTAGGTCTCTGTCTTCAGCCTCCTGTCCCATATATAAGGAAGAGTTCAGTTCTCTTCAGCATTGTGTGATAGTGTATCTTCCTTTCTGTGGTTTCTGCCTTTATGAAATTCCTCAGCAATTCTTGCTAATTCATTTGTTTCTCCGGTATGTGAAATTCTCCTTAGCCCAGTGACTGCAAGAATAAGGTCAAAGTTGGGTAATCCAATTTAATAAGGAGGAGGAGGAAGACCATCCCTAAAATTCTCTCTCTCTCTCTTCCTGTCTCTCTCTTTCCTTTTTTTTCTCTCTCTCTGTATTTGTGTGTGTGTGCAAGCATATCTCTAAGTGGGAAATGTGGTAACTGGCATTCTGGAAATCTGTCTCCAAGTTACAGGTGTTAAACTAAGTTATGAATTTTCCCTGAAAAATAATGCAGAAATGTTTAAAATAAAGGAACAAATAAATACTGCACTATTTATTCATTTTCTTGGCCATGTCCCAGAGACATAATAGCACCCAGTGAGTTCTTTTTACTGCACACCTGGTGGCTTGCCCCATTTTCTTACTTCAGTTTTAAATAAATCAGAATGCTGTTGCTCAGTAATACCAGCTTTACCTCAAGCTGTCTGCTTCATTTTTGCCTTTCTCCCATTTTTTCATTCATTGATTTACAACCGTCAATCAATCAGTCAATCAATCATTCAATCAAGAATTACTCTTTGGGACCCAAGATTTCTTTGAATCCACCTCCCTAAGCATAATGACTCGCACACCATTGTCACCAGCACAGGATGTGTTGTTCAGTTTTTCTCAGGGTATCTATGACATCCCAACCAAATACGCAAGAAATAAATGATGCTAGTATTGGGGGAGGGGGGAATGTGGCTTAAAAAGCAATGGGAGTGATGAGAAGCATGAAGAACATATTGAGAGAGACTGATAATAAAGTATGCTATGCGCCATGATACTCTTAGCCATGCCATTGATTTGGCCTTTGCAGGAAAAAAAGACTAGTCAGTCCATTGTACCTTGGCTCCAGCAGCTGATGAAAGGCCCTCTCTCTATATCCCAACTGCCATTGCTGTGGCCTCTAAGGGAGAGAAAAGCACCAGCATCTGCTGGATTTAATTCCTTTTTTCATGGCCATTGACTTTTCCTTAGATATCATGTTTCATTCAGATTGGAAGCCTGAGGATAGGAACTGTGAAATTAATGATTTGTAAGTCACTCTGGGAGCCTTTTTGGCAGAAACGCAAGGTATACATTGTGTAATTAAATAAATAACAAATAATAGAAAATTTACTTTTTGAATTACAGTGGCCAGAATGTCCTGTAATTTACTTGACCACCATGCTGACCACCATGCTGACTGGGACTTTTGGAGCATTATAGTCAAAAATTTCCAGCTCTGATGAAGCAAGACCACATGCAGCCAAATGAAAATTTAATTTAGTAATTATAATACCTTTTCTCAGGTTCCAGTTCTATAGTTATGTACACTCCAAAAATTTGATGTTTCTGTCAACAGTCTAACAAAAAGAGGAAACAAAGGGTAGTTTGAATATTACAGCCTTGGCTTAATATTTACCAAAGTGGACAACAAATACTAATCCAATACATTGGGCCTGCCCCATTTCCTCTTGCCTCCTCACACAATGATTTCAGTGTTTTGGTTAGGTTGCCTTTAAGCTTTTGTTTCCTCTTCTCTCTGAAACAAAATTATATGTTTAAATGTAGAGTTAGGATGGGGAACTTATGAATCTCCAGATCTTATGGGTCTGCATCTTCCTTCCATCCTAGTCTGCACAGCCAGTACAAAAGGATTATAAGACCTTTACTCCAATGACAGCTGGAAAGACAGAAGCTGCTTACCCATGAACCAGAATCTTAAATGGCAGTTTGAAATCCCTGTTTCAGATCTTGTTTGCTAAAATGACATTATACCATAGTTCCCTGTTTCAGAAATCAGGGTGTCAAAGGATGCATGTGTATGAATAAA
This sequence comes from Phrynosoma platyrhinos, assembly GCA_020142125.1. Lineage (NCBI taxonomy): Eukaryota > Metazoa > Chordata > Lepidosauria > Squamata > Phrynosomatidae > Phrynosoma > Phrynosoma platyrhinos. The sequence continues at coordinate 80,952,968 of JAIPUX010001880.1, forward strand.
TGGAGACAAGAGGAAAATTATCAGGTTTAATGTTAATTGATGACTGTGTTGTCAGGATTCTAATACCTGAACCAGTCTTGACCTACAACTAACAAACTTTTAATATTTGGAAGCTTCCCACAGTAATGTTAACTCTCTCCCATTTTAGCAGCTTCTACAATTGCTGTTTAGTAATGTTCTTCAGCTTCTGATGCTGGGCCTCCCAGCTTTTGGCTGCATATTTCTAGTACTTGCCAGATGCCTTCTTTCCAATCATCTTGGCTTCTCTACTTTTGGCTCTGTCACACCTACTTTTACAGCTGGAGTGCTTTATATTTCAATTAATGGCCACAGTGCCAAAATGTGTCCTTGAAGATACACTTGCATACAACTCTGAGTACCATAAATATTCCCATTGTGGACATTTAACTGACAACTGCTTTAAGAACAGCCTTGTTTTAATTCCCATTCTCACAGCACTGGTTGGCCCCTGTTGATAAGAAAGGAAAGCTAAACTTAAACCCCCTGCTAGTAAATCTAAAGCCTTTGAAGATTATTTATTTTGTATTAAAAAGTTCTTAGTGCAATTTGACTTGAGTGCATGTGCCACTTAAAATCAGAATTTCTTGGCAGCTGGGGTTGGTTATTTACTTGACATTGCTTTGATACAGTTTATACTAAGCATAATAGCACCAATTAATGTCATAACTTTATTACCTATTAAATGTCTAACTCAATAAAAGTGTTTCCTCTTTTTAATGATCATTTAATGTAGATTTTAGATATCAATAACTGGGAAGAGTTTCAATTAGAATAGCCTTACTCTTGAGCCAAAAAGAAAATCTGTGGAGAAGCAAAGTGGCAACTGACAGGAGCTTCAGAGATGCATTAGTGGGCTGAACCGGTAAAAAACAACTCTCTAATCAGACAAAGGCAGTCTGCTATAGTGTCTTTCCCAGTTCAGCCTCCTGATAGATTGTGTTCTATATTCTAAGGCAATGTACAGTACAGTCAGGAATCATGTGTTCCAGATGTTATGGGGCTGCAACTCCCAATGCTCTTCCCTATTGGCCATATTGCATTAGGGATGTTGAGAGTTGCAGTTCAACCCGTTCATGATTCCAACCTGTAAATGAGAAAGATAATGCCTCCAGCTTTGTAATCTACCTTGTCCTGAAGCAGCTGAATCTTCTAAGAGTCTAGCCATCTCTATTTTACTAGGAAATGCAACCTTGTTAAGCAGGAAAGGTTTCTCTGTGCATAAGCACAAGCGGGTACGTACATGTGTATAATTTTGTGAAGGCATCCTCTGGCTTTTTAAAAAGGAAAGAAAATGGCTAGCATTACAAAAGTTGATTAATAAATTGGGGAATAAGTGTCTTAACATTTTAACTATATATCTTATTTACTACATTGCATTTTATCATGTTTTCAATCTTGTTTGACTTTTGACAAATACAGCCTGGTGGCAGCCTACCAGGCTTCAATATTTGGTTTTGCCACATGCCCAGATCTGCAAAAACATGTGAGTCATCTAGCCACTTAGTAGGTCACATGACACATTCAGATTGCTAGTTTACAAACTGAGTAGGCTAGAAAGATAGGAAATTGCTTTATACAAAGTCAATCCCTTTGTCCATTTAGGTCAAAATAGCAGCTCTCCAGGTTTCAAGCAGTGTTTTTTAAAAGAAGAAATTAGATATGTAAAAGAGTGAAACCAGGATTTTCTTCATGCCTAACATGTGCTCTGCCAGTGAACTAAAAGACTCTGCTATGAAAGCAATGATTAAATGAACCAGGGGAAAATCAAATATCAGCCTGGTTTTGGATGATTTCCCCCTTTTGTAGCAGTCTGAAGAGAACATTGTGGATGAAATAGTGACTCAGCCCACCCCACTCAGTGGCCACTAGTTCTTGCAACCTCATTGTTATTTGTGGCAGTCAATCAAGTTTGGAAGTGTTCAAAAGAGGGAAGAAGTGAATGATGTTTACTCACTTTTTTCTTCTTCTCTCCCCTATTTTGTTCCCATTGCACCAGCTTGTATACTACTTTTCTCCTAGGATTTCCCTTTTCCCTTAGCTATGTGGTACTCCAGCACAAAATAGCCAGTGTGGCATAGTGGTTTGAGTCTTAGAGTACAGGGTTTGAATCTCAGCCACAGGAAACCACTGGGTAACCCTGTATAAGTCACATTCTCTCAGTCTCAGAGGAAGTCAAAGGCAACTCCCCCTCAGAACAAATCTTGTCAAGAAAACCCCATAATAGGTTCACCTTAGCGTTGACATTACTTGAAGGCACATAACACACTGGCACAAATCTCAAGATTAGCCTTAGCTCTGCTGTAATGTTTTCTCTCATACAGAAGCTTACAGATAGAACCTGGGTTTTTGTGTTGTGGATTGGCCACTGCATTGTGTCTATATTATTTATCCTATTTTGTTGTGAATTGATCACTGCATTGTGTCTATGTTATTGATCCTATTGTGTCTGAAAATCATAATGGAAAGTGTATGTGAAATATTTTTTTAGCAAGTGAAAAAAATAAAACAAAAGGCTTATGACTACTCAGTGTACAAAAGCATATATGGGGATACATCACTTAACAAAACCTCTGACTCCGAAACGCCTTTCTACAAAATCTCTTTCTGCTCACTAGTCCTCCTTTTTCTCTCTCTCTTCTCTTTAGTTAAAAGTGTTTTTAGCAGCATCAGCATTGGGAGGCTGCAGGAGGGCTGGAGAGTCACAGATTTTTGGTGATGGATTGCAGCAGCTTATCTGTAATAAACAACACCATATACAAAGCTTGAGTTGGGAAAGAGCAGGATTCTACTCTATCTGATATAATAATAATAATAATAATAATAATAATAATAATAATAATAATAATAATAATTGTACCCTGCCCCTCTGTGCACAATCAGGGCAGCTAACAACAATTAAAATACATACAATATAAATCCAAAAAGACCCAATACCCACCCACCCCTAACATTTTTTAAACCAAACACAATTAAAACATCTTAGATTAAAATAACATGCAATAAAATAAAACCATAAACAGCAAAATATAATAGGTCAAGTAGAGTAGCAGCAGCATCCAAATTAGGAGAGGGCAGAATAAAGGGGTTCCTGAGTCCGGGAGTCTATTCTGGAAAGGCGTGATCTAGCTGTGTATGGCTGTGTAAAACAAACAAGCTAAATATCATGTCTCTCCAGAATCTCTTACTGAGCAAATGTGAACAGCAAAAGAGAGAAAAAAGGGGAGAGCAGATAAGTCTCTCTCATCAGTTACCTAAGTATGTTTTAGGCTGGTGAAAGAAAAAATTATTCCTGGATACAGGATGAAAAAACAGTCAAGTGATCTCTAGAATATTTATTCAAGGGTTTTATCACCTGGTTGTTACCTTTCACATGCACATATTTAAAATAAAAAAAAGTTTGCTATAATTTTTTGTGACACAGGAACCTAACCTTATTCTTTCCATCTCATTACTCTTCTGGTACCAAATTTTCTATCAAAGAAGTAATATCCAGGAACATAACTGCTTAGCTGATTGAGGTGTATCTGTAGCTAGGGATATGCTATTTTTAGGTGGATTTGGACTTGGTTGACTGACCAAACCCAAAGAGTGTGCACCAATAGCTCCTCTTCATTCTGGAGAGAAGTGACCTGTGGGATACCTGGGCCCAGAGCTATTCAACATCTTTATCAATGACAATGACATTGAAAGAATAGAGGGCATGCTTATCAAACTTGCAGATTACACCAAATTAGAAGGATTAGCTAATATGCCAGAGAACAGGATCAAAATTCAAAATGACCTTAATAGATTAGAAAGCTAGGTCAAAACTAAAAAAATAAATTTTAATACCAAGAAATGTAAGGTACTATAGTTAGGCACAAAAAATGAAATGCACAGATATAGGCTGGGTGACACCTGGCTTGACAACATAGCATGGGAAAGACATCTAGGAGTCCTAATAGACCACAAGTTGAACATGAATCAATAGTGTGATATGACAGCTAAAAAAGCCAATGTGATTCTAGGCTGCATCAATTGAAGTATAGTGTTTAGATGGAGGGAAGTGATAGTACCACTCTAGCAGAAGCTTTAATCAGGCTTCACCTGGAATGCTGTGCCCAGTTCTGGGCACCACAGTTCAAAAAGGATATTGATAAGCTGGGTGACCAAAATGGTGAAAAATCTGGAAACTATGGGTATATTTACCCTGGAGAAGAGAAGGTTAAGAGGTGATCTGATAGCCCTGTTTAAATATTTGAAAGGATGTTATACTGAAGATGGAGCAAGTTTGTTTTCTTCAGGTCCAGTGATTAGGACCCAAAGCAATGCATTCAAACTACTGGAAATGAGATTCCACCTCAACATTAAGATGAACTTCTTGACAGTAAGAACTGTTTGACAGTGAACACACTCCCTTGGAGTGTGGTGGAGTCTCCTTGGAGGTTTTTAAACAGATGCTGGCTGATGTTGGGGGTACTTTGGTTGTGTATTCCTGCATGGTCTTTTCCAGCTCTATGATTCTATGATTCTATGTGCTTTATCATATGTTACTATTGTTCTTATGGATAGAATTCAAAGATATAGCTGTGTTAGTCTGGAAAATCAGCATGTTAGGACCTAACATTCATCTGAGGTAGTAGGCTCATGTCTATGAAAATTCATGCTACTAACTTCTTTCTTTCAGTTAGTCTCAAAGGTGCTACAAGATCCTTTTGCATATTGCTCATATAATCAACTGTCTAACACAGGGGTAGGCAACCTTTCCCCTTTAAGGGCCGAAGGACTTCAGCTCCCAGGATCTCAGGAACTATTGGCCAATATGGGACTATTGGCCAACATGGCTGAGGCTTCTGGGAACTGAAGTCCTTCGGCCCTTAAAGGGGAAAGGTTGCCTACCCCTGGTCTAACATATTCACCTCAGTTTATCTAATCTAAATCCACCCTCATATTTTCACCAAAGCCATAAAGAGTGCTGACTCTACATTCTCTTTGACCTCCACAACGGACAACCACACCCTAATCAAAATTCCCACTTCACCTGCAGTTGGTCACTAACTCCAACTGATCATTTTCAACTGTTGCACATCAATTTTCAAATGTTCCATTTTTAATTTTCAGCCAATCACCTCCAATCTTCCAAGTACTCTCCCTTCCTGACAGACCACTTAACCATAAATTATTTAGTGTACTTACATGCACATTTATACATCAGCACAGAACATAATACAGCATTTCTATAGACTACAAAACATCACACTCCCCATTCCTCAAACATACTGGAAAAAATTTTCAAATGTCCTCCATCCTCATAGCCTGCAAATGGAGGCTATGAAAGTTGGGGGGAGGAACACATTTCCAACACAGCTATAGCAAATTCTCCTTACCTGCTCAGCAACACATTTAAGTCAAGCCTTCATATATTATTTCAACCTTCACTTACCCGATCACTTCCTTATCTCCATAATTGAATGATTTGATTTTTTAAAAATCAAGCATGAATCATTCAATTAAAATGGAGGCATAAAAGTAATCAAATATCATTTATAACCTATGACTATTTGGATGGTTGAAATATACTAATCAGATTTGGATGGCTGTTTGGTTTTAAAAATTTGACAGCCCATATTTTTGTGGCTATGATCCTTTGAATTCAGCAAATAAATATACTTTCTGCTAACCCCAACTTTCAGAGAGTATAAAATATTATTTTCTAAATCAATAAACTGCTGCAAAGGCAAAACAATTAGAATTTATTTATGAGTGAGATGCATGGAATTTCTGAAGACAATTGTTTATAACTTAAAAACCGATTCTTGGGGTATTGAATTAGAGAACAAAGGGGGAAAAGATCTGTCTTTCCACACTGATATCCAATCTAACTGGATTTGAAATAGCACCTAAATTAAAAAAAAAAAAGTGTGGAAGGGGGAGACTTTAAATCTGCCCAGGCAAATATGGACATTGTTTCCAAAAGGTGTGACAACTTCACTTTGTAATTGTCAGTCTACACAAGGAAACCTGTTCTGAGATTTGTTTTCTAGAACTGCATTACATGGCATTTCCAAACAGAAACAATTAAATTAGTCTGCATCTAAATTAGACCTCTTCCAGTGGCAAGATTACTTTACATCAATAGCAATGCTAAAATGAGTTAGCAGCATTTGCTAGATAAGACAGTAGAAAATGTGGGAGAGAACAAAGAATATGTGCATTCAAATGTATATCTCTAGTGCATGTGTGCATTTGGCAGCCTTTTAAGCATCATTCACACATTACATTTATCTACATATTTTCAGTGACACAATTTTATATTGACCATAAGATTATCTTTGATCAGACAGACCAAAGCCCATTTAGTCTAGCAATTTTCCCTCCAATAGACATCATCCGCCAGTGTCAATTATAAAATGAAAATTGTGGCCTTCTCCAATTGTTGTTGTTAATTGCCATCAAGTAGGCTTCAATGTATAGAATAGAATAGAATAGAATAGAATAGAATAGAATAGAATAGAGTTGGAAGAGACCACAAGAGCCATCCAGTCCAACCTCCTGCCATGCAGGAACTCAAAATCAAAGCATCCCCAACAGATGGCCATCCAGTCTCTGTTTAAAGACCGCCAAAGAAGGAGACTCCACTACGCAATGAGGGAGTGTGTTCCACTGTCGAACAGCTCTCACTGTCAGGAAGTTCCTCCTAATATTGAGGTGGAATCTCTTTTCCTGCAACTTGCATCCATTGTTCTAGGTCCTGTTCTCTGAGGCAGCAAAACAAGCTAGCACCCTCCTCAATATGACATCCCTTCAAATATTTGAACAGGGCTATCATATCCCCTCTTAACCATCTTTTCTCTAGGCTAAACATACCCAGTTCCCTAAATCATTCCTCATAGGGCATAGTTTCCAGACCGTTCACCATTTTAGTTGCCCTCCTCTGGATACGCTCCAGTTTTTCAATATGCTTTTTGAATTGTGGTGTAGGATTCCAGGTGGGGCCTGACCAAAGCAGAATACAGTGGCACTATTACTTCCCTTGATCTAGATATAATACTTCTATTAATGCAGCCTAAATTCACATTGGCGTTTTTAGCTACCACATCACACTGTTGACTCATGTTCAACTTGTGGTCTACTAGGACTCCTAGATCCCTTTCACACATAGTCTCTGTGTTGAAATTCATTTTGTTAGCTTTGGTCCAGCTTTCTAATCTATTAAAATTATTTTGAATTTTTATCCTGTCTTCTGGGGTATTATCTATTCCTCCTAATTTGGTGTCATCTGCAAATTTGAGAAGCATGCCCTCTATTTTTTTCATCCAAATCATTGATAAAGATGTTGAAAGCACTGGATCCAGGACAGAACCCTGTGCCACCCCACTGGTCACTTCTCTCCAGGATGAAGAGGAGCCATTGCTGAGCACCCTTTGGGTTTGGTCAGTCAACCAATTACTAATCCACTTAACAGTTATATTGTCTAGCCCACATTTTATTATCTTTTTTTGCAAGAATATCATGGGGTACCAAGCTGAAACCAAGATATGCTATGTCTACTGCATTCCCTTCATCTACCAAGCTGGTATTTTATTTAAAAAAAAAAGAGAGAGAGAGATCAGATTAGTTTCACATGACTTGTTTTTGAGAAACCCATGTTGACTTTTTGTGATTACAACATTCCTTTCTAAATGTTCACATACTCTCTATTTAATGATATGTTCTAGAATCATTCCTGGTATTGATATCAGATTAACTGGGTGATAGTTGTTGGGATCCTCTTTTTTCCCCTTTTTGAAGATGGGGACAATGTTTGCCCTCCTCCAGTCTGCTGGGACTTCTCCTGTTCTCCAGGAGTTCTCAAAGATTATTGCCAGTGGCTCTGAGATTACATTTGACAGTTCTTTTAATATCCTTGGATGTAGTTCATCTGGTCCTGGAAACTTAAATTCATTTAGATCAGTAGTTCTCAACCTTGGGGTCGCGACCCCAGCGGGGGTCGAACGACCAAAA
>JAIPUX010001880.1:80961071-80971202 GCA_020142125.1 Phrynosoma platyrhinos
CTCCCATTTAAAACTTAGTTCAGTTGAAAGTTCTTTTGTCATCCAATTCGGTGTCTTGAGACATCCCCCATTTTCCCTTCTCATTGGAACAGTTTGAGATTGTGCCTTCAGTATTTCCCTTTTTGAGAAATTCCCTGTGATGAACAGAAAGACAGCAGGGAGCTGTGAAGACCTGAACACAGCTGACCAATCGTGAGACAGCTGGAATCAGCCAATGAGAGAGCATCTGGAAGGAGATAAATAGCTCAAGTGGTGAGGGATATAGGGCCTTTGCAGAATGCCAGAAATAGTGCAAATTGAGTCCACTTTAACTGCCCTGACTCAGTGCTAGGGAATCATGGGAACTGTAGTTTATTGTGGCACCAGAACACTCTGACAGAGAAGTCTCAATGCCTCAGAAAAAACTACAGTTCCCGTGGTTCCCTAGCAATGAGCCAGGACAGTTAAAGTGGACTCAATTTGCACTATTTCTAGCAATCTACAAAGGCCCATAGTCAGTTAGGGTTTAGGCAGTTAGGAACTGTGGAACAGATGGCTTGGAACTTTTGATAGTGTCAGTTGGATCCAACTTAGACAGAGGTACAGTGAAGCAGTACCTGAAGCCAGAGCCTGTGGATTGTTCCTGAGGGAACTAAGTGATACAAAGATAAGAGTTTTAAAAACCCTCTTTTTGGTTCAACAAAGCTCTAGGGTAGAGAGGGTCTAGGTGGTTAAATTGTAATTATAGAAACAACTGAAGGATTGTATTTGAAATAGCTACAATACACTTGAAACTATAACCAAGTTATATTATTACCAAGTTTGAAAACCAAGAAACATTGCCTGTATGTTTGAAACACAATAAAACATTCTTCTATTTTATAAAAAAAAAAAAACTATTTTGGCCCCTGTGTGATAATTTTGAACAAATGCTACCAGTGTGTTATTAATAGTTATTGGACCAGGAGGTGATGAGGGCTATGAAACCAGTCACATTGGCTTCTAAAAGAGAGAAATAATCAAGGTGGCAGGAGTAGTCATCACACTCCCATCCATCATGAATTTCCTTCTCCTTTAATATTCCTGATCACGGGATCACTCCCAGTGTTTCCCTAAGTTTATTGAAATCAACTCTCCTAAAGTTTAGAATGAATGTCTGACTATGCCTAGCTTCTCTTTTCCACTGTATAAGAAACTCCAGGAGAGCATGATCACTCCCACCTAAGGATCCCACCATTGCACCCCATTTATCAGGTGATCCCTGTTGGTTAGGATCAGATCTAAAATAGCTGATCCCCTTGTTGCCTCTTCCACCTTTTGGACAATAAAATTGTCTTCGAGGCAAGTGAGGAATTTGCTAGACCTTAAAGTATTGGCTCAGTTTGACTTCCAGTAAAATATCCAGATAGTTGAAGTCACTCATCACTACTACAGCTCTACTTTCTGAGTGTGAGGTCCTCTGCTCTGGAAAGGCATCATCCAATTCCTCAGTCTGACTTGGGGATCTGTATTAGACTCCCACGATAACATCCCTGTTGTTTCCTTCCCCTTTAATTTTTATCCAGATGCTCTCTACCTGATTTCCAGGATTTAAATCCTGGATCTCTTCATAGATGTAAACATCCCTGACATATAATGCTATTCCTCCTTCTTTCCTGTTTGGCCTATTTATCTTTGAAAGGTTATACCCCTCTACTCCTACATTCCTATCATGAGACTCATCCCACGAGGTTTCAGTGATTCCTATTATATTGTATTTGCCTTGTTGTGCTAGGAGTTCAAGTTCATCTTGTTTATTTCCCATGCTCTCTGCCTTAGTGTAGAGATATTTAAGAGCATGGGTCCTCACCACTTGCTGCCTGTGTGAGGTTTTTTTTTTTTTTTGCCTCCCATTGTTAGGCCCTTGAATCATTGGCCTTGTTCCCTTTATAATATTTTGACTATTATCCCCAGCCCATGATGTATTCCCTCCTTCCAAGAAACTGTCTCCCTCCCTCACATGACTCAGTTTAAAGCCCTCCTGATCAAATGCTTGAGTCTTGCCAGAAGTCCATCCTCATAGAACCGCAGCCCATGATCCAAGACTGTTCATTTCATTCTGTGCAGGAACACCTCTTGCTCCCTAATATGCTGAAGTGTAGCTACCTGGGCCTCCAGCTGCTGAATTTTCTCTTCCAGGAGGATTACCAACTTGCACTTAGTGCAGACGAAGTTCCCCACATCTCTAGGCAAGAAGACAAACTTCCCACAAGTGTTGCAGGTGACTGAAGCAGCTCCCTCAGTGTCCATATTGAGACTTCTTAAGTAAGCTGTGAAACAGGACTGTAGGGTTCTCCCTCAAAAAGTCCATTGGTAAAGACCCATGAACAGGGCCCCTGTTGGCTTGGTCTTTTCACCAGGCTCTGTTAGCAAGCTCAATCAACTGGGGTTTAGAACTCTATAGCGAGCTCTTGGATGCTACATTATTCTGGAAGCAAGTCTTTGAATCTCTTCCTCCACTCAAAATAGCTGCCCAGAAACTGCTTTCCTTCTTCTTCCTGGCAGGGATGGTGGATGTATGGTGACTCTCTGAATGAGAAACCTCCAAGACACCCTCAGGTCCTGTAAACAGGGCAGTGGCTTCCTTGACTGAGTATGCCTCTTCCTTTTTTTTTCCTACTGCCTCCAATTTTATCAAGCATTAGTGCCTTTTTTAGAGGGATGCAGTGGCTTAGTGGTTAAGATGTCAATTCTGACAATGAGAAGATTGGAAGGTTGGCAGTTCGAGACCTAGGTGCTGCATGATGGGGTGAGCTCCTGTCACTAGTCCCAGCTTCTGCCAACCTTACAGTTTGAAAGCATGCAAATGCAAGTAGATAAATAGGCACCACTTTGGTGGGAAGGCAACAGTGTTCAGTGCAGCCATGATGGCTACATGACCACTGTAGTAATCATCAGACAATGCTGGGTCTTTGGCTTAGTAACGGAAATGAGCACCACCACCTACAGTTGGTTACGTCTAGATATTCATGTCAAGAGACTAGCTTTACCTTTTAGTGCCTTTTTAAAATGTGTCATGTTGTTTCATGATATGTCCAAAGTATAACAGCCTCATTTTGACTTCTGAGTTGAGTTCAACCTTGATTTGCTTTTATTGTTATTTGTCATCAAGTCAACTTTGACTTATGGCAGGGGTAGGCAACCTTTCCCCTTTAAGGGCCGAGGGACTTCCACTCCAAGAAGCCTCAGCCATGTTGGCCAATAGTCCCATGTTGGCCAATAGCTCCTGGGATTCTGGGAGCTGAAGTCCCTTGGCCCTTATAGGGGAAAGATTGCCTGTCCCTCACTTATGGTGACCCTATGAATGAGAGACCTCCAAGATACTCTGATATCAACTGTGCTGCTCAGGTCTTGCAAATTCAGGGCTATGGCTTCCTTGATTGAATCAATGCACTTGTAGTGCAGGCTTCCTCTTTTTCTACTGTCTTCCACTTTGTAGAATGCAATCATCTTTTCCAATGAGTCATGTTGTCTCATAATATGTCTGAAGTATGACAGTCTTAATTTAGTCATCTTGGCTTCTATTGAGAGTTCAGGTCTGATTTGTTGTTGTTGCTGTGTGCTTTCAAGTCGTTTCTGACTTAAAATGACCCTACATTGAAGTTATTACATACTTTTCTTGGCGGACTTTGTTTAGAGGGGGTGTGTCCTTGCCTTCCTCTAAGACAGGGGTAGGCAACCTATCCCCTTTAAGGGTCGAGGGACTTCAGCTACCAGAATCCCAGGAGCTATTGGCCAACATGGGACTATTGGCCAACATGGCTGAGGCTTCTGGGAGCTGAAGTACCTCAGCCCTTAAAGGGGACAGATTGCCTACCCCTGCTCTAAGGCTAAGAGAGTGTAATTTGCTTAAGATCACCCAGTGGATTTCCATGGCTGAATGGTGATTTGAACTCTAGTCTCCCAGTATTCTAGACAAAACTTGAACCACTAGACCATGCTGGTTCTGATTTGCTCTAGGACCCATCTATTCATCATTTTGCCTGTCCATAATATCTCTAGCACCACATTTTAGATTAGTTGATTCTCTTCCTGACAGTTTCCTTCACTGTCCAGCTTTCACAACTATACATACGTTATCACACAGGGGCAAATCTGCTGGTAAATCCACACAAATCCCAAACAGAAACTGGATTTGTGCCCCACATTTTCACATGATGTCACACAGAAACTGGACAAAAAGTGGACAGAAACTGGTGTTAACCGAGACCTTTTGAAATTCGGTTGTTTGGAGGAAATACAAGTGCGAAATTAAGGTAATTTCACATTTACTGTAATGTGAAAAGCAAATGCGAATTTGGGAGCATTTCCCTGCTTTTCCCATGGTTCCAGCGAGCATTCCTCTATCTGCACATGTGCAAGAAGCTCATTTCTAGTACATTTACAGGCTTTTCTCACTTGTGTGTGAACGTTAAATGCGCTTACTGTAAATTCACAATTAAGGTGATTACGTGTGAAAGCCATTTGCGGAATCAAGGTTTATTTTCAGTTTATTTTTGAAATGCCTCATTTCCACTTTATTATCGCTTTCTGGCCCATGTGTGATAACGTCCATAGAAATTGGAAATACAATAGCATGGGTAATCCTGACGTTGGTATTCAATAATATATCTCTACCTTTCCATAGCTGCTGTTGCAAGTTCTAGTCTTCTTCTGATTTCTTGATTACAGTCTTCATTTTGATTAATGACTGATCAAAGGGAGAGACAAATTTTAACTACTTCAATGTTTTCACCATCTACTTTAAAGTTATATAAAATATTTATAGTCATTATTTTTGTTTTCTTAGCATTCAACTGTAAACTAGTCTTTGCACTTTCTTCCTTGATTTTTTTCCCAGTAATTGTTCTAAGTCTTTGATATTTTCTGTTAGTAGTAGGATGCCATCTTTATATCTTGTTGATGTTCCTTTCTCCTGTTTTCTCCTTCCTCTAAGTGTAATGTATGTATATGTTCAGCATACATGATAAACAGATAAGGGATAAAATGCAGTCCTACCTGACCCCTTGGCAATTTGAAACCATTCTGTTTCCCAGTATTCTGTCCTGAGGGTAGTCTCTTATTCCAAGTACAGGTTACACATCAGGACAATCAAATGTTGTAGCACATCCATTTCTTTAAGTTTTTCATGATCTATATATTGTACACTTTGTATAGTCTATAAAACACAGGCTTATTTTCTTCTGAAATTCTTTGGTTCACTCCATGATCCAAGATATGTTTGAAGTGTGACCATTAGTGTCTCTTGCTTCCCTGAACCTAGCTTGGACATCTGGCATTTCTCACTCGAGATATGGTAAAAGTCTTTGTTGTAGAATTTTTGATCATCACTTTGCTTGCATGAGGAATTAATGCAATGGCATTTTGCTTAATGCAATTCCTAGCACCCCCTCTCTTGGGGACTGGAATGTCTGTTGAGCATTTCCAATTTATTGGCCATTGTTTCTGTCTCTGTAGCTTGAAGCAGCTCATTGGTATGTCATCTGTTCTTGTTCATTTGCTTCTCCCAAGTTCCCTAAATGCAGCTTCCATTTCACTTTCTAAAATTGTAGGTTCATGTTCAAATGATTCTTCCTTGAATTAATCTATCATCCTTTCATCTCTTTTATATAGTTCTTCTGTGTTTTGTTTCCATTGTTTTAGAGCATCCCACCCTTGGTTTAAATTTCCTTGTGATTTCTCATATCTTGTGGAAGAGGTTTCTTGTTCTACCCTTTTTGTTGTCATCTTCTGTTCTCTGCATTGATTATTATAGGAGTATTCTTTGTCCCTGTGTGCAAGTTGCTGAATAGTTGCATTAATAGTTCTGCCTCTATTTCTGTCACCATTTACTTCTGTCTTTCATCTGTCCTAAACTGCTTGGAGAGTTTCATCTGTCATCCAGTGAGACTTCTCTTTCTTTTTGGTTGCAGATAGTGTCTTTTTGCATTTTTCCCTAATTTCAGTCCAGAGTTATGCTGGCTCCTGGTCAATTAGGTTTAATAGTGTGAATCTTTTTCTCTTTCTTTCTTTCTTTCTTTCTTTCTTTCTTTCTTTCTTTCCATTGTCTTTAAATTCTATACGGATGTTCTTCAGGTTGCACTTTGGGATGATGGTTGGTTTGCTGTTCTTTTTTAGCTTTATTTTAAAGGGGGTTTACTGTGACTCCTTCTGTGCAGTATTAACAAGTGTTAGCTATGCTGCTGCTGCCATTGTCTCAAAGAGATCCTCTGCCTGTGTCACCCTCCACTGGTGCTGCTTCCCAGTAACTGTTTAGCACATTTACAGTAACTGTTTGGCACCACCACAGATAGATAGTGCCATGATGGAATACTTATATATATTTCTATATATATAAGTGCACCCACACCAACCATGGGCTTGCCATCTGTGGTTTGAGCTTCTGCAGATGGGAAGACCCAGCTTTTGCAATGTGTGTACACATGCGGCAGTACAAGCAAGCAAACATGCCCATTGAAAAAAAATAGGAGTTAAGGTCCTGCGTTTTTTGCTATCTGCAGGGGAAGTCAGAAACAGATCCCTGTGGATAGCAACAGACAGATATATATTTGTTGCTTATCACTTGGCTTAATAATCCATTGTACCTCTCCTAGTTTAAACAGCAGCCATTTTCTTAAGCCAGAAAACTCCCGGATCCAAAAACAGCTGCAAGGAGTGATCCTGGAAGCGGGGATGCTTCCAGGATGTATTCAGACAGCAAATTCCATGGCAAAAACCTTCTGATAAGATCAGGATGAAGCCCAAATTGAAATTTAACCAGGAGAGGTAAAACGGAGTATTAAGCCAAGTGAGAAGCTTCTTCATTTATGTTAATATAAATCATTTGCATATGGGGAATGTGTACATTTTCTTAACACTGAAGAATGCACAAAATCTTTCTCAGATATATTATCACAGGACAGTGGACATTAACTGTCAGACAATGCATAAGATGCAAAACTTTTAATTTAGAGTAAATGGTTTCAAACCCACAATATTCCACTCCCCTGCATCATCAGCACCATAATCAGTGTCATACTTAAGAAAGTGGGGGAAAGGGGGCTGTAATACTCTAGTAATTCCATTTAGTATATACCATTAAACTCAACTGAACTTATTTATGAATAGAAATGCATAAGATCTGTGCAGTTAAAACAAATATATCCTGACTGTTTAAATTCTGTTGGCAGGATACATCCTCATGAACCAATGAGTATTATTTATGTGAAGGTTTTGTTTATGTGTGTCTGGTTTTGTTTGGTTTTGCTTTTGTGAAAATGTAGCAGGACATATAATGGCAAATGAACAAGTACATTTTCATCATCTTTGGAAATTAGTAATTTATCTTTAAGACTATGCAGCAAATTAAGAAGGCACCAAATGATACATTTTATATTTTTTTGGTGTCAAACTGAATCCCAGTCAAGCTCTGAATTACCAGGAAATCAAGTAAGGAATCATTTTGCTTTTCTTCCCCTGCTCCCAGGATGAAAACATAAAGAGGCTGACTAGCTAATATTAACCTAAATGATTTTAATCTTATGGCAATTTGTCTTAAATCAAAATGTATGGCTATGCCAGCATCAAACAGTAAAATAATGCCACTGGCTGAAAATGTTGCTAGCAAACTGAGAATCTTTGCCACACTTTCTATATCTCTATTTACCCTTTTACCATTCTGCATAAAGCATGACCATTTCTTAAGCATTTTCGGTAGTATGGGCCATCTTTTTTTTTAAGTGTAGTCATTTTACTTCATTACCTTTTATAACAGCAGCCAACCTAACTGCAGCCAGCCTTCCACTATGCAACATAGTTCTAAACCTCAGTTCAGCTTTAAGCCTTAAGTCAAATCAGCATGGATATGTCACATTGAAATGCCAAGTTTATGGCCTCCAGATGGAAAACTCTCACTTCAAAGTAGCTTTAGCCTTGTTAAGTGCTCAGAGCTTTGGAGGGCATTGAACCACTGCCCATGGCATTGCAGGGCAAAGGCTTAACCCAAAATCATAGAATCATAGAGCTGGAAGAGAGCTCAAAGGTCATCAAGTCCAGCCTCCTGAAATACAGGAATACAGGAATACAGGAACATGTATACAAAAACATTCAGAAACAATGTAATGCAAAGTTTAGCAAAGCTACTATTTTGGACTACAGTTCCCAGAATCCTCCAACTAGCAAGGCCACCAAGAATGATGAAGGTGGCAGTAACATAATTGCTGGATTAGATATTGGGAAAATAATGGTTTTAAACTACAGTTCCCAGACTCGCTCAGCCCCTAAGGACTCTGGCCATGAAGGGGACTGTTGAACTTGCAGTTCAAAAATAAATAAATAAAAAGGGAGCCCTGGTGGCACAGTGGTTAAATGCTGGTATTGCAGCCAAAAGGTTATGAGTTTGATCCCAGGGCTCCAAGGTTGATTCAGCATTCTATCCTTTTGTAGGTCAGTAAAATGAGTACCCAGCTTGTTGGGGGCAATTGACTTACATATTGTAAACAGTTTAGAGAGCACTGAGTTCACTATTAAGTGGTATAGAAGTGTAAATGCTATTGCTATTTACAAAAAAATGAACATTTCCAAGCTCTGATGTAACATATGACTATTCTCACCTCCTCCCTCTGGGACATTCCTCACCCTTCCCTTTCACAGAGTGAGTGTGAATTCATAAGTGCACAATTATCATTTGATAAATGCAAAGCCAGGTTGCATATGCTTATATGTATAAGCAGTGGTCTAGGGATAGTTTGTTGTGCAGGCTCTCTTCATGGCAGTCATCATAGCTATGTCCCATTTAATTTCATTTTAGAATTTCAAAAGTCAGGGAACTGTGATTCATAAATACAAACCTGTTCTGTCAGAGTTCATATCTACAAGAAGCAGGGCTTTTGTAAAATTAATGACTATGCATTGTTAATATGAGATCAGGATATCTCCCCTCCTAATACTTCCATTACAACAGGGGTCACTCACAACAATATATTGTTGCTGGAAATCTCTCACTCTCCTCTGCTCTTTTTTCCACTGAGAATTAAAGCTAAGCTAGGAAGGAAAAGGGAAAGTGAAGGATCATCAATCCTGCTCATTAAAAAGTCCTAGGAATTTAATCTTGTTAGATCCACTACTTTCCTGTATACATTTGATTTTTGCTATCACTACTGTATATTGATTTTATATTGCTGTCACATATATGATTAGATAGAAGAAGCGGTGGCACAGTGCTTTTAAATAACCACAATAGCTCAGGGTTAAACCAAATGGTATGGTTAGTATGTCTTAATGCAGGGGACAGAGATATCCTGTCAAATGATGAATTATGTTTGTTTATTATAGCATGTGATTATATAGCTTGGATTTAGTATGCCTCATTTTGTGATTGATCATTGAAAAATAAACAGGATTAATTTTGAAGTCTAAATTGCTAGTGCATGCATCTCTGAGAAAATTGTATTATGGGGGGGGAAATGGATCAAACATGGGTCGTATGCACTCCCCTTAATATCTATGACATTAAAGGCAATGGGATGAATCCATACTTGCCATTTTATAATTGGAACAGCTCTTTCTGTTTATGGAAGAGGGGCAAAATCCATCAGAGAATTTCTGCTGGAGGATTTTTGTTCACACTGCAGCATCTCCATGTTGCTTAAAATCTGTGTGTCTCCAGAGTACTTCTGGATGACATAGGGGTGGGGATGTAGGGAAATGGAGTTCTACGAATGAGTTTCACTGTAATGGATTATGTCCAATAAAGAATTAAAGTCTTCTGAAATGCAATTATGATTTTTTTCTAATTTATAATGTAAAAGTAATGAAAGAAAACAGAAATGGGAGGTTTAACTATAGGTAATATAGGAAATATATAGATTAAAACCTTTATTGATCTAAAGCTCAACCTAGAGGACATAGGATATAGCATACAGTGCACAATGCACAACCTACATGTTGCCTATGATCTTTCAAGAGCTCATGTCCCCTGCTAATGAGTCCCTCACACCACCCTGTCTAAAGCTCCACCCTCAATGACTCTGAAGGAGACAGCTACTGTTGGTGTGGAAGCAGTGACTCCAGATGGGGTCACTAACTGGGAATGCATGTTCTGGGAACATGTCATGGCTAGGGCAAGAGAAGTGA
>JAIPUX010001880.1:80983786-80999924 GCA_020142125.1 Phrynosoma platyrhinos
ATGCCTCATTTCCACATTATTATCGCTTTCTGGCCCATGTGTGATAACATCCTATGACTCTGGAGACCAGGGTTCAGTTCCCAGTTCAGCCATGAAACCCCTTGGGTGATCTTGGGCAAGTCACATGCTCTCAACCTCAGGGGAAGACAATGGCAAATTTCCTCTGAACAAACCTTGCCAAGAAAACCCCATGATAGGTTCACCTTATGGTTGCCATAAGTCAGAAAATACTTTAAGGTATGCAGCAGCAGCAGCAGCAGCAGCAGCAACATGCATGATTCAAGCCCATTCTTATAATCTATCACCACCCCAATCTCTCTCTCTATGTCTAGATGTCTGGCTGTCTACCTAATCTATAGAGAGACAGAAAGAAAGAAATATTTTTTTATACATCTGAGGCAGGGTAGGCATGCATGCAGTGAAGTGAAGCAAGCCATTTTCAGCTGTTGCAGACCTAGCAATGACTAGAAGAGATGTTTGAGGTGACCAGAAATTGCTTCTGGCCATTTTTTTTGGAGGGGGGGAATCAGGTTGGTGGCCTCTAAAACAGAATTTAAAATCCAAACTGCAAGAGCTTTTACTTGTGTGAGTGTTTTTCCTTCAATCACTTTTGCCACCTTGACCACACTTTGATGTTGGTTGGCCACATGTGTCCTGGTTTTCATCTGCAAAATGGTGGATGGTGTACTATTTGAGCAGAAAAATAGTGTTCTCTTTTTCTAATCATTGGAGAGCTTTCTAAGCCATTAAGCAATTATAGCAATTTTGATATCACTGTAACTGGCATAGTTCCATCCTACAGTAGCCTGGGACTTGTAGTTAAAAGTTGTATCAGATTGCTATAACAATGCACACCATAAACATAATGAGCAAAGGAACGCTTTATGTTAAAGGGCTTTATTGCTTTATGGAAATGGCAGTGACATAATTTAAAGCAGGCTTTTGCAACCTCAGGGCCAGCCTCCCCAGGTAGTGGTTTTGAGGTGTCATGAATGCGTACCAGTTTCCCAGTTATTTACCTTTTTTTATTACTGCACTTTTATTTTCAGCACTGGGCAGAGGTCCTTGTGGAAGTTCCTTTTTTGTGTGCCAAATGACCTGGCTGGTTTGGGGTACAAGACAGAATAACTTGGGTGAGTAAGCAGTCCCATATGCTCCAGCTTAAGCAGCAAAATTTCTTAGGCTGATCCTGCCCAGTCCTGTAGCTGTGTTGGGCTATAATTTATCCCATTCACACCTGTGATATTCACTGGACATGAAGATGTCGGGTGTTCTGATCCAATACATCTGGAAAACAGCAAGTTAGGGAGGGCTGTTTTAGAACAAGAATGAATGAACAAAGGAACAAACGAATAAAGCAGGAGAAATTAAACTTGGCAGAGCATTCCTGAAACTGATCCATTGCTGGAGCTATGTTTGGTGGGGAGGATTAATAATTTAAGAATGGAGGAACTTCAAGGAGTTTATAAAAAGTTTTGGCTTCACAGATAGTCCCTGCTGTAATAAAGCAAGTATAAACAGTAATATGTTATATTAAGACCTTCCCTTAATTCTGAAGTGCTTTACAAATTGTACCAAATAAATATAATTACATACAGTATTTCTCCAATCTGTCTACATCTTTTATGCAACCGAAAGAAGGCTGAATATGTACATGGGAGGAGACTTCTCCAGGGCAAGATCCAGAGATGGGATGCCTTGGTATTACGGCTCTGTGGCCCACCCTCCAAGGGCTCATTCCTACTTACATTTAAACTGTTTTGTGATTTGCTTTTGCTCCAAGTCAGTGAATCTATTCCAATTGATGTGTCATTCCCATTATGGAAGTGGGTCTTTTCTTTATTCACTTCTTTTTTGGCATGATTGTCATTCCCACTAGTTTGTGCCACTTCAAAATGCCTGTCAATCATCTATGCATCATCAGTGCATAGATCAGTGATGCAATCAACAACATATTCAAGAAAACATAGGAGGGAGTCATGGGTGCCATGGCCAGAATTCTCCCCCAGGATGCATGGATCCATGGGGTGTCATGGAGGACTCTCCCCTGGGATGTATGGATCCATGGGTATCATGGAGGACTCTCCCACGGGATGCATGTGTCCATGGATGTTATAGAGGGCTCTCCCTTGGGATGCATGAATCCATGGATGTAATGGAGGCCTCTCCCCTGGGATGCATGCAATTTTTAAAAAATTGACAGTATATATGATCTATTATTTTTACAATTACTTGTCATGCTGAGCTGCAGCTGGTCCACTCACCTGGCTTGTCGCCCACAATTGCAAGTAATTGCAAATACAAGTGAGTGCATATACTGTCAAATATATATATATATATATATATATATATATATATATATATATATATATATATATATATATATATATATATATATATATATATATATATATAATGCTCCCATAGGTCACACCACAAAGCACAAAGGCAGTGCTGAAAAGGGGGAATGGTGGATTTCCTCCCAAAATTGGTGAGGGATGTGTTCCCCTGTGCCAACCCTCTGCCACAGTAATCCCTCCCCTTCAGTTTGATGTGACTCAGGTCTGTTGTTCCCACTTGCTGAACACATTTGCTAATCGTTTCTTTTCAAAAGGACCAGTAAAAAACTAGTGTCTGAAAACAGCAATTTTTTTTGCATTTGTCTCACTTCGAAGTGAGTCCAAATGATTGCAGTCACATCTGAAACTGTTTTAAATGGTGACAAGGCACATTTAAAGCGATCAGCAAATTGATGTAAATCATAGTTGGAATGAGTCCCAAATGCATCACAATGAAAGGAAGTCAAAGAAAGACTAACATTTAAGTATATTTTCCCTGTTTTTTCACACTTCAGGAGGCCACTGAAGGAACTGTGGATGCTGGTCTCTAAAATCCTTGAGATTTCATTTCCTGCAGTGTATCCTTCCTGCAAGTTCAAAGTTTCTAGGTAGCTTATCTTTTATTGCCATTTTAAACTTGTAAGAGTAGTTTAGTACTCATTGTGTTCTAGGATGTCCTACATTACCAAAGTCAATCTTGTATCTCAAAACATCCAATGTTTGACAGACTATCCAGTTCAAGTTCACTTTAAAGATAAGTGACGCTAAGAAGGAGATTGTAAAAGGTTATTAAAGTGCCCTTCCATAGTTAGCACCTGGACAGCAGACTGAGCAGGCAAGGAGATTGCCATTATTCCCGCTCATGCTCAGATGCATTATATTTCTATTTGGTTTACAGTAATCATTCATGAGTTTGCATATGTGTAAATTTGATGCATATTTGTTCCCTAGGAATTTTAGGTTCAGGGTCATCACATGCCCTGATGCTTCTGGGCCAAAAGCTGAGCCCTAGAGATAGCCCCTATAGTATCACTGCTATGCATTAAGTATGAAACTTGCTCACAGCTTATCATTTGAGCAGAGGAGGGGGCATATCTTCCTGTTTGGAAATTAAGAGAGAAATCTTAGCTAAAGGGGCTGCTGCCAGTTCAAGGTGAAATGAAGGGATAAGGAAGATTTAATTTAGCCTTTTAGCCAGAGATTGGATACAGAGGAGAAGAGAGGGTCAGTCCTGGCATCACAATGACTGGGAGGGAAAGGGGAATAGAACTAAGTAAATACATAGACCCCCAGAGAGTCTATGTAAGTTGCAGCAACAAATCAATTAAGCCCTGCATACAAACTGTTGCTCTTCTATTTTAATTGATGATTTGCACACAACCCTTTCCTCTCACCCAGATCTAATGCAGCTATGGCATTTAAAGAGGAATCATTGTGATATAACTGTAGTATGAAAGGACTCCTGGTCTGGGATTTTGCCTAAACAATCATAGTCTTTACTGACATACAATTTGATCTTTTGCCATCTGTGAATTGTTCACTATTATAACACAGTTCACAATTCAGTCTCTGCAACACGAATGTTCCTTATCACAGAGAATCAAAATGCATGTTTGTGATTGCTGAAGTACCCCATATTTGTTTGCTTTCCTTCTGGAACAGACAGTCATGCTATTAAGACCCATAGTAAGTAGATGCTCTTAAAGCTCTCCCACCCTATGATTTGTAAGCTGGTGGAGTGGTAAATAGTGTGGCAAAAAACAAGGCGTACATCAATACTTTACACAGTAATACCAAGGCTGATATTAGTCACTTTTCTTATTTTCTGTTCTTAACTTTTATCTCTGCAATGCCTAGTTTTTATCTAGTTCAGTGAACAGACTTTGGTCCTTTACAGACATTCAGAAATAATGCAGCTTGAGGCCTCTTTAACTGTCCTGGCTCAGTGCTAAGGAATCATGGGAGCTGTAGTTTATTGTGACACCAGAGCTCTCTGACAGAGAAGGCTCAATGTCCTAGAAAAAAAAATACAATTCCTATGATTCCCTAATGGTATGAAATCAGAAAAATGTTATTGAAAGTCAAGATCAGCACAAAAGAAACTCATTGTCAGATCTACAAGTTAATTTTCACTTCTATAAACCTCTCAAACACTCCACCCTCCCACAACACCTGATGTTTCCCCTTACATAGTACCAGGCAGCTATATGACTTTGAATCTCTTTCAGCTGTTCACCCAATCTCATACACCCTTGCTTCCAACATGACTTCAATATAGCTAAGCAGTTCTTGCCTAACTTAACATAGCAGAGAGTTAATATCTGGAGTGAAAATCTCTCAATTTCAACTCAGTTGTATATCTCCCAGTCCCACCTATATTACCATTTTTGTTGGTTTCATGTTAAGTCATGAGATTTGGGAGAGAGGTAACATGGAAATCTATGCAAAAGTATTTGGCACTTTTCCTAATGTGTGCAATTATTTACACATAGCAATAGCAATAGCAGCTTAATTTATATACTGCTTCATACCACACTAAGCAGTCCCTAATTGGATTACAACTGTAAGCTAATTGCCCCCGACAAGCTGGGTACTCATTTTAGCAACTTTAGAAGGATGCCAGGCTGACTCAACCCAGAGTACCTGTCTGGAATTGAACTCAAAACCTTGTGGTTTGTGAGTGAGTGGCTGCAGTACTGGCATTTAACCACTGCACTACCAGGGCTCCTACTCATTGTATTTAACTTTTCCCCACTGGCTCAAATGTGTTTATGGATAATTTCCCCAGTGGTGAAGATTTTCACTGTTCACATTTTAAAATGGGCACAGTGATTTATGCATACTTCATCCAAAATGCCCCCATAAGCCTCACAAATTCTTGAGGCAAGGTGTATTTCTCTTCTCAGTGAGTCTCAAGAAGTGAGAAAAGGCTATTTTACCAGAACATGTCACATATACAAAATTGTTTCCCATCCATAACCATCTCTTGGACACTAATAATCCTACCACCTTCCATAATTTGTAATAATAAGAGGTAGCCTGTCTGTCTGTTCAAACCATCAGGTACACAGACGTGAAATCTAGAGGCCTGAAACAACTGAAATGCATACAATGAAGACCATTGAGCTATGCAGCTATGAGTTATTTCATTTTCTAAAACTCAGTTATTTTTAGTAATAAGATGAATCTCATCCGGCAGACCGCTCCCGGACTATGGAATGGCCTGCTGGACGAGATTCGTCTTATTACTATGCTTGCTACTTTTAAAAAAGCAGTAAAGATGGATCTCTTCTGGCAGGCCTTCCCCGAATAATTTTAGTGTTCCTTGTACTATGGTTGCCTTATTGTTTGTTGGTTTTGTTTTATTACGGCATTTTAATTTCTTTGTAGTTTAATCTTGTTTTAATGGGATGGGTGGGGAGTTTTTGGGGTGAGGGAATGTTTTTAACTCTGTATGTTTTAAAATGCTGTAGCTCGCTCCAATTGCTGAGCAGAGGGGCGGGCTATAAATAAAATTTATTATTATTATTATTATTATTATTATTATTATTATTATTATTTAAAATGATGTAAATGCCTCCATGTGTGTGACATGTGCAATATAGTCTCCAGTCACTAGATGACAGCCTTCTCTAATCAGAGCACACCTTTGCAGAGGATACAGTTTGAAGCTGGGACATATTAGTCCAAATGAGGTACAGAGTTACAGGTTAGTCCACATCTCCCTGTTGCTGTAGAACAGACCTCCCTCATGGGCATGGACAAACCCCTCTCTCTCAGGAGGCTGTAGGGAATGCAATCATGTTCAAATGGCTGTGGCATCACTCAGATCAAGCAAACACAATGTCTCCAAATACAATGGCTTCATACCTTTTCTTAAAGGCATTGATGTATCACATTCAAGGCTATTCTACTTCTTGCAATGCAATGTGTTTGTATTTGTATTTGTGTGTGCCCGTGCACATCCATTAGTTATTATCACAGTAGTGTTTTGTGCTAAACAAAGATCACTTTACTTTGGTACTTTGGTGCACAATAAGCAATGTAAACACTTTCCTGAATGCCATGGTCTTTTGGTGTGAGTCAACAGTGACTTATCCATCCTTCAGCTTGGATCAAAAACCTCCAGAGGGTGACTGATAAGCAAAGCTGAGAGCTGCTGTTAAATATAGCAAGGCCACTTGAGACAGAGGTAACTGGTTTCTCTTTCTTCTTCTGTCTTTGCTTTAGATTACATTAAGTTTTCCATGAGCTGAAAGAGAGACGCAGCTGAGCTTCAGCACTCATCTACTTTATATATCACTAAGAAAGCAAAATAGAAGTTATAGCCATTCTTCCTACAGGCTGGAGAGGGGGGAGGGCTCCAGTTTTCTTTGCAAGATGAAGAAAGAAAAAATGCTTAGCAGAAAAAGAGTGAAAGGCACAATGTTCCATGAGGGAACATAGGTTCAAATAAATCTTAGCAATGTTATAAATCTGTTTATAAAGTCGACAGGTCTTAACTAGAGTCCTTATAGAAAAGGTGATCTGCAAATGTAACCAATAAATAAAGAGATGTATTACTGTGGTTCTAGTTTCAGACCAGGAGGATAAGTTCACTTTCAACTTAATTCATCCTTGCCTGTAAGGATGGATAATTTCCATAGTGTTCTTCCTTCTCAAGGAAAAAGCAAACATTCTTGTGTAGTTTTCTCCTGATAATTCAAACATATTGAAGTCTTCCTGGGAATCATTGTGAATATATGATTCACAAATGGGGGGGAGGAAACATACCTGATGTGTTTGTTTGTTTGTTTTTCAGCAAGTGGAGATATTCATCCACTCTTCAATGCTAAATCAAAAATCATGCAACTATTTGTCAGATATACATGACATCCATGTGTAACATGTGACACATATGGGTTTTTTCCTCATAGAAAAATCTTTGTTCATAATAATTCCCTGGAACACTTCAAGATGTGTGTGCATGTGTGTATGTGTGCTCATGTTCAGTTTCCAACAAGCAACACTGAACTGTCTGTAGAGAAAGAAACTTTGATTTGCTTGAAAAAGGAAGCAAAGGTGGGTCTCTGCCCATGTATGGCCATAGAATTAAGTTTGCAGTGGGTAAAGCATGCTTCCCAAGGCTTTTTTGTGTTAACTTCACCAGACTCCCTAGGCTGCAATTTTTCTGACAAAAAGAAAGAAAGAAAGAAAGAAAGAAAGAAAGAAAGAAAGGCCTCCAGGAGAAGTAATCTATCATTTCAGTTGGTTCATGTGCATTAACACAAAAAACAAAACAAAACAAAAAAAAACCAGTTTTTCCAAGGGTTGTGTACAATTATAGCACTGTTATTCCACTTTACTGCCATGGTTCCATTCTGTAGAATTCTGGTGTTTGTAGTTTCCATCCTGTGGAATTCTGGTGTTTGTAGTTTAGTGAACACTAGTGCACTTTGGCTAAAAGCTGGTACAGACTGGCACTGAAAGCTGTCTTCAGGACTGCTGTGGGCAGCTTGGGGGTGTGGCGTGCACATGCAACACAATCCCATGATGCCCTGAAAGTGACCAGAGCAGCTGCAAGTCAACCGGCTTCTGGGCATCTTGTGGGCAAGCGGTTATATGTGGCAAGCCCCCAACACACTGTGAAGCTGCTGTGGGGCCGTAGAAGAGCTGCTAAAGGCAGCATTTCCACATCTGGAAAAGGAGCAGTTAAAAACTGCTCCTTTTTAGGCCAGCACAGCAGCAGATTGGGGCTGGGGCGTGCAGCTGCCAATCTGTCTTTGGGTGGGGCAGCTGTCTTTTGGTGCCAATCCATCCAGGCCATTCAGTTGATTAGAATTCTAAATTCCCCTTCCTAAATTGCAAATCCCCAAATTCCACAGAATGGAATCATGGTAGTTAAGGTGGAATAATAGCATCATAATTCTTGAGTGTGAATGGGCTACAGAAGTGGAACTCCTAGCCTACTTTCAAGTTTTGTCTAGTATTTTTGGAAGTCCATATGGTCCACTTACATAAAATGTACCTGCATTAGTCTTAGTTCTGCTATGAGAGGCAGCAGTAAGACCTTGAAGGGAAAAGCTGTATGCAAGGATCCTTGCCTGCACAACATAAATTAGGCTGCTGCCTTCAGGTATGATAGAGGATACTGTCCCATCTCCAGGGCTGCAGGGCTGCAGGAAGTTTGAATTGTCACAGGCCATCTGGATGATGCCTTCTCATTCTTTGATCCAGGGGCCATAATGTGTTGGGATGACCCTGCTCTTTGCTGAGCAAAGCTAATCGATGCTAACTTTGCTGAAACTGTATGTGACCTTCCAGAAAGCTTATTGTTCCATTATATCAAATCATTCCTTCTTGGAAAGTCATTTAAAGATCATTTAAACTTTATTCAATTTGGTTGAAGACCACGGCCTCTCCATGAGAAGTTATGAAAGCTTTAGTACATTTAAAAAAAAAGACTTTGTTTATTTATTTATGTATTTATTTATTTATACAAATAAGACTAAGGCTGCTTTATTTTTCTCTGCTAGATCCTAGGAAGTGGGTTGTGGTATAGGACTGCTTGTTGCTCATCTTCTGTTTGCAAATACTAATTACTATGATGTTGAGTTACATTGCTATCACTCACATTCTGCAACAGCTTCATGGCTGAAGATAGGTTGGAAACTGGTCTCTCTTTTAAACCAGGTAAGTATTAATTGTAAAAAGGGTTGGGAGTGTTTCAAAGCCCTGGATTATCTTCTAACACATCAATTAAAAATAATCCAAACCTAGAAACACAAATGTTATAGAACCCTATGATTTCATAGGATTATCCCCTTATTTGGGTGTGCATGTGTTAATGTGTGCAGGCATAATCCTTGCGGAAGTCTGCAGGTGAAGCACATAATCCCTAGTGAATTCATTTCAGTTGATTATATGGGAAAATACCTTTTATTTCTCTGATATCTTTGAAGATGAAGCTAAATTCTTTTTCTTTTTTATAATTCCCCATGTTGCTGGCTAAGAAAACAATTCAGGATGTTTTGAACTTATCTCTTTCAAGTCATTTATCTTGTGTCTGAAAATGTCATCTGAGAATGATCAGTCTGTTCCAAGAAAGAAAAACCTTTTAAAGTGTGTAAAAAAAAATAAATGTTGGGTGATGAGAAGATTCAGGACCAGCATCATCATCATTATTATCATGATTATTATATTTATTTGTATCCCAACTTCCTTTCAGAATTGGGACTTAAGGCAGCTTACAGTTTAAAATAGCAATCTTATTTTGCTTTATTGTTGTGATATGTTTTGTACATCATTGTTTACTTATAATATTTTTAAATAAATGTTTAAAAACACACACAGAGAAAGTGAACATTAAATAGAATTCAACTAGTCATGAAAATGTATTCTCAAAAGGAAGTTCTGTTAACTTCTATGGGTCTTATTCCCAGGTGAGTATTTCAGTCCTAGCTGCCACATGGATGATATGGATCACTTTCTAATAAGTGAGCTTGCATCAACCATTCTTTTGTAACATGATTACAAATACAGCAGTGGGGACTGGTGGCCCCCATGTCAGTAGGGCAGTGAATGCACCATGAGTCTCACTCTGAAACTGTCCAAGGTTACGAACCAGGAAAACCTGTAGTGGTTACCTGCAAGATGGAAGCCACCAGGCACCAATAAAATACAACATAAAAGAACTCAGTCTTAGGTTCAGAAGGTAATGATGCATACAAGTGTACTGTAGACTAAAAAATAAAATAAAATCTTTATTGGTAGAGGAAAAATGGATAATATATTTCTTAGAGAGCAAATTAGAGATAGGTATAAGTTATAAAAGAATCAGATAGGAAGATTCTGCACAGAAAACATGGGAAACTCATTTAGCTGTCAAGAGTGCCAGTAAAAACTTCCCACATGTCTGAATCACTATGACAACACGCAACCCTAAAGTACAAAAACATCCTAAGAAATATAAGGACTCTTTCCCTTAATAGTCTCACAGTCTATAGTCCATTGCTAACTATTAGAGAATGGGAACTTACTGATAGACAGCTTTCAGAAAAGAGACAAAGAAAATCACTGCCTTCCTAATCATCCTTACTAGTGTGTGTATATATATATATATATATATATTAATATTATGTTAATATGTTGTAGAGCTGGCCAAGACAGTTTGTTGCATGAAGCAAAAGAAAAGCTGGGATACACTTGCTCCTGCTCATGTTCCTGCTCCCCTCTCTATTTATTTATATACACCTTTCTTCCACTCCAAAACTTGGCAGCATATAAAAGTTTGAAAAGATGCTGCTAAAAAAATTCAAATAATAGAAAAATGATAAAATAATTAAACTATCAGTAGAATGAAAATCTGTGAAAATCATGAGCTTTAAAAAGAAAAACAACCAATATAAACACTACTGCATGTTATGAAGGCCCTTTCTCTCTGCACAAGCAACCTTTAATGACTCGCTGAAACAGAAAAATCTTCACCTTCCTACAGAAGGATAGCAAAGAAGTTAGCAGTCTAATCCCTCTGGGCTGGGAAGCAAGCTCCAGATATTATTTGACCACACTTCTTAGTATTCCTTCACATTAACTTGTCAATTAGAGTTTCTGGTACTTGTAGCTCAACAAAACCTGGAGAGTGGCATGGCTCACATTCTGATCTAATTAATACAAGACTTGAAGGCTGGTTTAGGATGTACAGGAGAGGTGGCAGCGCATACACATACAGTTCTTTCCCCCCTAGAACAGCCAGGAGACAGCCAGGAGATGCATGAGCACCATGGTAGCTGTAGGAATCTGGGGACTGTGGTTAAAAATAGTGATCTTTCAAAATTCTGCATGAGGTGACTATCTCACTTTGTCCAATGATAAAGCTGGTCTTGGTTCACTCTAAATCAATCCTGCTCAAAATAGTGACCCCCAGACTAGTGCTAGTCTGGAAGACTAGTGCTAGTCTGGGAGACTAGTGCTAGTCTGGAAGCCATTGGCTAACAGTCTGTGGCACGTTTCCAGGAAATTATGGCTACAAAATTAATAAGCCACACATGTGGTACAGGTTGAGTCTCCCTTACTCAAAATGCTTGGCACCAGAAGTGTTTTGGAATTTGGATTTATTTTTCAGATTTTGGGTATTTGCATACACATAATGAGATATCTTAGAGATGGACCCCAAGTCAAAATATGAAATTCATTTCTGTTTTGCATATACCTTATAAACATAGCCTGAAGCTAAATTTATACATACTATTTTAAATATTTTTGTTCATAAAACAAGGTTTGTGTACACTGAGCCTAAAGAAAACAAAGTTTCACTATCTCAGCCACCCATGTGAACAATTTTGGATTTTAGAATATGGTCAGCCCTCCATAGATATGAATTCTTTATCCCTGGATTCAACCATCCACAGCTTGAAAATATTCCAAAAAGATATAAATTCCATAAAGAAAACCTTGATGTTGATATTTTATATAAGGGACACTATTGTACTATGCCATTGAATTTAATGGGATTTGAGTATCAGTGGATTTTGGTGTATGTGTGTTCTGGAATGAAACCCCAGCAGATACCAAGGGGCCACTGTATTTTGGATTTTGGAATTCCAGATAAGGGAGACTCAACCTGTGCTAGTGTGGCTCATGGGGCAAGGGATGCCAGTCCACCACATCTGATAGCATGAGAAGCACTATTCTAAATGTTGTTACTTGGCAGACTAATCCCAGGAAATCCCCTGGCATCTCAATCCTGCAAGGAAGAGCTATATGCAAAACTGACTGCTTTCATCTGTGGTTTATTATATGGACAGGCCCGCACAATTTCATCCCAATCCTAATGGTTCCAGATTCTATTGGAATAGCTGGATGTGACCTTTGAGGCATATGTTAATGTGCATCCTTATTCAAACATCATTTATAGTGAATCAATTGAATGGCTTGAGCAATGTCACTTTGAAAGCCATAATTTCATACTTTCTTTTCCATGAGAGGGAGAGAAAAAATGTAACCGTACTGTTTCTGAAAGCTTTATTTTGTCATGAAAACACTTGAAATGTACAGTTGTGTGGTAAGGGAGGGAAAAGAGGTGTTATTTGACTTTTTTTTTTTTTTTTGCCAAAAGCTGCATTCCATCTCCTGTTAAAATTAAGTTTCCCTTGCCAAAGATGTGTTTACAACAAAAGTCACAAGTGTCCATGATAACTTTATATTACTAGCAGCTTTGCAAGCCTTTTAGGCTAAAATTCGGCAGAACTGAACATGATATTAATGGCAGTAAATCTTAGTCCCTAGCAGGTCTTTGAAAGAATGCATAATATCACTCTCCCTCACCCCTGAAAAAAACAATCAAGTACTGATCAGAGAGAACTGTGGAACCAATTCTATTCTATTAAAAAAATAGAAAAAAGTTTTGGGTTATGTTAATGATCACCTTTTTTAAAAAAAAGCCTATTGCAAATGCAGTACAAAAGATGTCAGTTATTCAGTCTTCAGAGAAAAAGCTTTATAAGAAATGTAAATGACTTACCCCAAGTTTGATGGAGAAAGAATCTAAGACACTGGAAGGTGGTGACAGAACTGTCAGAGGGGGTGTAGATCACAGATTGACAGCCAGAGTTGAGGAAATTTGGGGGGGGGGGGTTAAACCAGAGGGAATGTTACAATAACCATAAAAGCACCGAGGAACACCTTTACAAAGAGATTCTTTTATTCCAAGCTTCAGTTCATAAATACCATAAATAGGAAAGACTTTACTTTTTTTTTTACCATCATCAGACTTATTCTAGACTTGATATGTTTCTTATTTCTAAATTTCTTTGTAACAGAATAATTAAAACTGAAATTTTAAGCAAAACTTTAGCAGATCACAACCCCATAGTTTTAAGTTTAAAAAATGCACTAAAATTGGAGACTCAATTTTAATTTGTTAAAAAATAAGAGTATAATGGACAAAGCAAAATACACCTTGGATAGATACTTTAAAGAAAATATGGCTCATGGAACTGATAGGAGAATGGTGTGGAATGCATTGAAAGCAGTCATGAGAATTTTTTTCATTCAGGTAAACGTAAGATAAAAAAAACAAAGAGAAGAAAAAATACCAAAAATCAGTGAAGAAATTAAAAATAAAGAACAAGTACTACAACAAAGCCCCAAAAACAAAAAATTGAATAAGGAATTAAAAACTTTGAGAGAACAAATATCTAAAGATTTAACTGAAGAAATAGAAAAAAGGATAAATTATGCTAAATATAATCATTATCAATATGACAATGGACCAGGTAAATGGTTGACAACAAAATTGAAAAAATAAAAAGAAAATAGACTGATAACAAAAATTAAAGATGGAAAAAATATTATAATGAACAAGGAAAAATAAAAAAAAATCAGAAATATTATACAGAATTGTGTAAAGGGGAAGTTATAGATAATGAGAAAATAAGACAATATTTACAAAAATGTGGTATTCCTGTCCCTTTTGTTCTTGACCAAAAAGGCACATAAGATGTGTAACCCCATCACCTACTAAACCCTATGATGAGACACCCCAAGTGAGACACACGCAGGATCAGATCATTAACAGAAAGGGAAGGAATATAAAGGAATATAAAAATTGCAAGATTAGCCAAGGACATAAGAAAGATGCCCAGACCAATAGCAAACACCATTAGAAAGGCAAATGGCATCCAAAGCAGCATTACACATTAAAGAGGGATGTGGAATGTGAGAAGCATGAGCTAAAGGAAGCTAGACATAGTAAAAATGGAAATGGAATGCAGAAACATAGCAGTACTGGAGGTGGGTGAGTTGAAATGGACAGGAATGGGTCACTTTGAATCAGACAACCATACAGTGTTTTACCCAGGGAATGAAAAGACAAGAAGAAGCGGTGTGGCTTTCATACTAAAAAAAGGTGTGGCAAAAGCAGTTGGAGGATACAATGCAAAATCAGACTGAATCATTTTAGTAAGGCTCCATAGTAAACCTATGAATATCACCATAAATCAAGTATATGCACCAACTACAGAGGCAGAACAGGAAGAAATTGACAGCACACCAACACAGAATGTCAAGCTGATCATTGGAGATTGGAATGCAATAGTTGGAAGCAAAGAATAAAAAAAACAGTAGGTAGATTTGGATTAGGCAAAAGAAATTAAGCAAGGTGAGCATCTGATAGATTTTTGTGAAGCAAACAACCTACTCATTGCAAACACATTTTTCATACAACCAGAAAGAAGGCTACACAAATGGACATCACCAGATGGCCAACACAAAAATCAAATAGATTATATAATTGGAAGTAAAAAAAAAATGGCAGAACTCTATACTGGTGGCCAAGACTAGACCAGGTTCTGACTGTGGCACAGATCATAAATTATCCATATAAAAATAAGAGTAAGACTCAAGAAGAAAACAAAACCAGTGATTATACCAAAATATGATCTAAATAATATCTCAACAGAATTTATTGCCAACATAAGAAACAGATTTGCACTACTAAGCATAATAGACCAAGAGCTATTGGAACTATGGTCTGAAGCCAGGAACATAGTAAAAGAAGCAGACACTTTGAATAAACAAAAAGAAAGAGAAAAAAACATAGATGACAGAAAAAACACTACAAACAATAAAGAAAAGAAGATAAGAAAAACAAAAGAGAGATAGGAACAAACTAAGAATTATGAATGCAACAGTACAATGGCTTGTGCAAAAAGATAAAGAAAATTACTACAATGACCAATGCAGAGAAATAAAATCACAAGATCTGGGAAATCAAAAGAAAATTCAAACCAAGGACTGGGATGCTCTATGACAATAAAAATAACAATTCAAGACGAGAAAGGAATAAAAAGACAGTGGATGCAATACACAGAAGAATTATACAAAAGAGATGACAAAATGAAGGACTCATGGAACAAAGAACCATATGAAGATGAACCCCAAATTCTAAACAACAAAGTGGAAATTGCAATAAGAGAAATAGCAAAAAACAAATATCCAGGAACAAATGATATTCTAATTGAATTGCTGCAATCCACATTGATAGAGTCAACTGTAGTGTTGACCAACATATGTCCACAGATATGGAAAACAAAATGATGGTCAACAGATTGGAAGCAATCAATATAAATCCTCATCCACAAAAAAGGAGCCACAAGAGACTGCAGCACCTATAGAACCATAGCACTGATCTCCTATGCAAGCAAAATCATGCTCAAAATTCTGCAACATAGACTTGAACCATACATGGAGAGAGAAATCTCAAAGGTCCAGGCAGAGTTCAGGAAAGGAAAAGGCATGAGGAACCACATTGCAAACATATAATAACTAATGGAGCACACCAAGAAATTCCAAAAGAAAATCAGCATGTGCTTTATAAACTATAGCAAAGCCTTTGACTGAATAGATCATGAAAGGCTATGGAATGCCTTTAAAGTCATGGGAGTGCCAACACATCTGATAACCCTGATGATGAATCTGTATTCAGGACAAGAGGCTACTGTCAACAGAAAATGTAAAAACAGATTGGTTTCTAATTGGCAAAGGGGTCGGACAAGGTTGCATACTTTCATCCTATCTGTTCAATTTCTATGCAGAACATATTAAGAAAAGCAGGCTTGGACACAGAACAAGGAGGAGTGAAAACAGGAGGAAGGAATATCAACAATTTATGATATTCAGATGACACCATAATACTAGCAGAAAACCTCACAGACCTGGAACACTTACTAAGGAAGATCAAAGAAGAAAATGCAAAGGCAGGCTTTTTTGACCATAAAGAAAACAAAAATAATGACCACCAAGGACATTCACAAGTTCAA
>JAIPUX010001880.1:81008335-81019743 GCA_020142125.1 Phrynosoma platyrhinos
CAACATCAGCAAGATGTGATCCTATGGTGGATTGTATGTTTTTCTTTTTCTATTTACTTTATGGAACAATGAAGCTCTACTTTAGAACTACAAGAAGTGTCTGCATGCTTTTAGTATGGGAAAGGCTGATGAAGGAAGCTGTTCTTCAATATATTCTGCTGTACTCTGTACTCTGCTGGAATTCTGTACACCACATCCAAATATCAACAAGGCTATCACCCTCTCCCATTCCAAAAATTAAGTGGGCTGACAATTTAATCCTACTCCAATTGGACATCATCTTCTGTGGTGGCTGAAGATATCAAAAAAGCCACACAGAGAACACACAGCCCTGTCCTCTTACATCATGCTTCTTGTCCTCATCACTCCACTATCCATTGCCTGAGGTAGCTATCTCACTCTTCCTAATGATAAGGCTGACCCACCTGCCTTCTTAATGGTGTTGGGCATACTGTAGAGAAACCAGAAGAGGTTTCTTGGCTGGACTGAAGGTGACTTAAAATGATAAAGCCAGGAGCATCACTAGGGGTGGGGAGGGGTCTAAGCTGCAGCATGTGACACTCTAAGTGGGGGTGATACCACTGCTTCCCAAACATCTGCCTTTTGGCAGAAATGGGCTGTGGTGTTTGCCTGCATCCTTTTAAAATGCTGGAGCTCAATGGATTAGATTGGATGAATAGAATGAGGCTCAGTGGGAGGAGAAAGGAGAGGCCTCCAGATTTTTTTAAATATAATTTTTTTAATATATATTTAGGCTGTGCATGTGATATTGTAATTTAAATGTATAATTTTAATATTGCTAGTTGATTATGTCACAACTATTGCCATTAGATCCACTGATATACCGGAATGCTGATTTATGAATAACATTAATTAAAAAAAAAAATTACTAAGGATTCTGTATGGTGTGGTATGGGAAAAGGTCAATGGGGGGAGTGACACTATGAGTTACCACTCTAGGTGATGGCAATCATAGTTACACCACTGGCCTCAGCAGTTTGCCTTCTCTCAAATGGTTTTCTATTGAAACAGGAGGATGTGAAATGGAATGGTTGCCTTTGTGTTCTGAAACTCTGACCTTACCTATGCTTTTTCAGGATTTTGAAACAAGACTTGTCTTTTAGCCTCACCAATTTGCCTTTCTCTGAAATTGGTGGTTTTTAATAGCAACACATGCCTAAGGAGAAAAAAAAGTGAACCCTCCCAAAAATTTGACACTTTGTCAAAAGTCCAAATGGGCCTGTCAGTCACCACACTTGGACATTCCTGGTCATAGCAAACCAAGTAGTTGGTCTCAAAGGTGTTGTTAGAATCCCTTGCCCAATTTTACCCTTTTTTTTTTTGTTGCAGCATTGTTACATCAACACACACAGAAATGTATGAAATTAATCCTGATGTAATTACAAACATCTGAATCTAATTGGTCTTCTCAAAAAGAGTAAGGGGGGATACAAAAAGAGTAAAGGGGGGACAGGCAGCCCTGGACCTCCCCAGGAAACAATGGATTGGGTCCACTGCTACCACATGTAGCAGCCCCAATTCTCCCATTTGCCGGCCTGGAAAAGAGTGGCAAAATACCGATTCTTTCAGAGCCAGCAAATAGGGTGCCCCAAGAGCCACTGCGTGGTTCTTCTGCATTCCTTCCAGTGCAGCACATCAAGACGCTGTGCCATGAGGAAGTTCTGACAGTGCACGCCATGCATAATGGCGCACACCATCAGAACATCGTTGGGGAGGGGTTAGGGCAGGCAGCGTGTGGCGTGCAGCAACCCCTCCCCTTCCCTGCCTCCAAGACGGTGCAAAGGGATGTCCGTAGAGGCCCCAAATTTACAGAATCAATGTGGTTTTCATAAGTGTTGACTCACCATGCAACTGTTAGGAAGGAGTCCCAGGGGAAAATGTACATTGTGGGAAATAGCAGCAGCCATGATGACACAGCATTTGATTGCAGCTGAATCATGCTGACTCATACTGTGTCATGGGAAGTGACATCATGGAGATGGTCACCTGGTGCTGCAAAGCACAGAGAACTGCTGCAAAACTGCAGAGTCACTCTGGATGAGTGACAGGTGTCACAGGAAGAGGCAGGGCCAGAGGGCCACATGGACCCCTGGCTATATAAGGCAGATGCCTCTGGACACACATGTTGAGCATGATGGTTGATAGAGTCATGTTGGACGGCTGATGTTGTTGCTGTATATAGCCTCATACATAGAGGAACTAAGATTAAAGCCTCATCTGAGAGACATCTGTCTGTGGAGTCTCTTTACTCTGTCTGGAAGGGAAGAGGTGCTTCTCCAGCTGATATGCTACTGCCTGCATCTGAGAAGATCGTGATCCTGGTGCTGCACGTTGATGTGGATCATCATGCGCTGCATAACCACACTAACAGCAACATTTAATTCAATGAGTCTACTCTAGTTGGGACACCCATTAGGATGTAGACTTAAAGAAGGGTGAAATCAATGTACAGACAGTGAATACAAAAACAAAAATAACTGCATATTGCTTTCTCTGATTACCCTGACTCTTCTTCCCTCTCTGTTGTTTTCCCTGGTTGCAAGTTGTTTTTGCTGGGCTATGCCAAAGTTGGAACCCGAGATCTTCTGTATGCAAAGCATGGAATCCACCACTAGGATCAATCCATTCTGTCCTTCAGCAGCTTCAAATATGCTATAGTCTTTCAGGCATAAACATAGCTGGATGTTGGCATGAGTTTTGGCTCTTGTATGTATTTTATTTTAATTTTTTTAAAGAACCTCCCAAGAGCAAGAAAATGTCCTTACTATTGCAAGGACACATCTCTAATTTCTGAAGCTCATGGTTTGGCATATAAGGGAAACATGGGGTGAATCTCTACTGGCCCAAACATAAAGCAATATGTAACATGAGGGGGAGCACAATAATAGCATCACAGACTGGGTTTTGCAGTCATCCACATCTATTCTTCAGACAAGAAAAGGATTATATGGACTCAGATTACCATGCAAGTAGCATTTTCAGATGGGTTCCATCAAATGAATATATCTGAGCTCAGAAAACAACATCAGCATATTGCATCATACAAAGAGACTTTGAAGAACCTTTGCTCCTGTACAGTATCAGTAGAATTCCTCCAGGGAGTTGAATTTACATGTATTAAGAAGCATAGTAAATTCCCACTTATTCAAACACTTAAACCTTAGGACCAAGATCTGGAGTGCTGATCTGTAGGTTGTAAGATCTTAAGTAAAAGTGCCCCTGGCATTCTGCAGTTGCCCTTGCCATCTGAAGTGATATGGCTCCCAGGATTGTCTCAGCAATGGCACTTTCATTGTAGAACATTCTCACCAGAGAGGCATGTTTGGTGCATACCTTATTTTTTTCAATACCGGGTAAAGATGTTTGCTTTTTCCAAGGCATTTTAGACATTTTTTTAAATAAGCAAACAAGCAAGCAAGCAAACAAACAAAGCTCTGCTGATTATTTTTCATCTGGCACTTAAGTTCATACTATTTCTTAGTTCTACAGCCTGATTTATAACATTTGCATTTGGGATTTTTTGTTGGTCCAGCTAAAACCTGGAGAGCTGTAATTGAAATGATACATTATGGAAGGTAAAATGGTCAGTGCTAATTGACATCCTTGACATACTGCTAAAAACTAATTGACATACTGCTAAAAACTAGGAAAAAATAACTAAACTCTTAGTCCATGTAAAAATTTTACATACAAGATCATACAAAGTTATTGATATCTTAGTTGGAAATGCATCTTATGTAAACTACTGTGTAATACTTGTATAAAAGTAAG
Organism: Phrynosoma platyrhinos; assembly: GCA_020142125.1. Lineage (NCBI taxonomy): Eukaryota > Metazoa > Chordata > Lepidosauria > Squamata > Phrynosomatidae > Phrynosoma > Phrynosoma platyrhinos. Next base: position 81,012,128 of record JAIPUX010001880.1, read on the forward strand.
CAAGTACTGTGTGATACTCGTATAAAAGTAAGCAAACAAGTGGGTCACAAAAGTACAGCCTAAATAAAAAGATATCTGGTATTAAGAGCATAAAAACCTACTGGGTGACCTGAGCAAGTTACACTCTCTCAGCCTCAGAGAATGGCAATGGCAACCCCCCTCTGAAGAAACTTGCCAATAAGTTCACCTTAGGGTCACCATAAGTCAAAAATGAGTTGGAGGCACACAACAACAAAATGTGCTCTTACTTTTGCGAATCCATGGAGAATGGGCATCCAGTGTTGTGGGATACTTTTATAAATGAAATTCAAACATACCACCCCTACACATACCTACTTACATCTAAATTATATAAAACTCAGTTGATTTACTTCTGGATAAGTAGGTAGAGAAGTCACGATCTTGTTTGATACATCAACAGTATTAAACATTTTTAAAAGAAATTAAAAATCCATGTATTATAAATGGGGTAGATAGTCTATAGTCTTCTACATGACCCCAACCAGCATGAATAGTGGTCCTAGATGATGGGAACTGTAGTACAACTACATTTGGCAGGCTACAGGTTCCCTACCAATGTCTGGAGAGATGGTGATGGGAAGCAAAGGGGAAGACAATTCCCTAAACTGTGTATTATTCATCCAGGAAACAGGTGGATGATTGATGGGAAAGAAATGTTGCTACAGTGACAGCAGGCCTCATGATGTTTGCAGAACTCCCTGTTTCACCTGGGAATTTAAAGTATGTTAAGATAAGCTGCATAATATAGAAGAACAAGAGTTACAGCTCCCCCTCCTACACTCCCTGACTGTGGCAGAAGAGGCCTGCATCTGAGATACAAAATGTGACTTAGCTACACATCTTTTTTTTTTAAAAAAAAAAAAAATCTCATTATAGAGAAAGTAATAAAGGTTCTAACACTCCCTTGGGGGGCCTGAGCTCTAAGTAGGAACATGAAATCTGTCTAGGAGGAATAAGGTAAGAGTCGTCTATGCCTCTTTTCAATTTCACACTTTCTCTACCTGCCTACGCTGGTTAAAACACAAGTCTGATGATCCCCTTGCATTTTTACTGACATGTGGCTGATGCTTGCAGTAGCACATTGCTGGCAAATTCTTCTCTGAACTCCACTACTGTTGCACCTGGAACATTTGCCAAGAAGTAATAAAGAAATCAGCTTACAAGCTGTTACCTCCTTCACACAAACTTTGGTTATCAGATGCTATAGAGAAGGCAACAGCCACCCTATTTAATGTTCTGAAGGCTTATGCATACATTCAACTCTAAATTTTTAGTTGCTGTGAATTCTGGATTGCTTGTGGGATGATGTTAGGCATAAGGATCAGTTTTATAGATAGTTGCAAATGTAAGTTGGTCATACAGGCTTCACACTGCATGAGATCAAATTCTGTTTTCTGACTATGTGGTACCACAAATACAATTAATCTAATATGAGTAATTGAGTGCAATAGGACCTGTGCTATTTACAACTAACTTGTGAGTCACAACTAACTTGCATTCAACCATACCTCTGAGAACATACATGATATTTTCTGATTTCTAAAGCTATGCATGGTCAGGCTTGGTTAGAACTTAAGCAGATCAAGGACCTCTAGGCAGAGGTAAGAAAGAATTCCGTCTGAATCTCTGGAGAGCCACTGCCACTACCATTCACAGGTCCAAAACACATTGCAGAAATAATCCATCTTGAGACCACTTTAACTACCCTGACTCAAAGCTAGTGAATTCTGGGAACTGTAGTTTTGTGAAGCATTTAGCCTTCACTGTCAGAAAGTCTGGTGCCACAATAAACTACAATTCCAAGGACTCCTAGCACTGAGCCAGCACAGTTAAAGTGGTCTCAAACTGGATTATTTCTGCAGTGTGTTTTGGACCACTATTATCAGTATGAGGTTAAATAGACCAGTGGTCCAAAGGCAGCTTCCTATGTCTGTGGACCAGATATGGAGATATTAACAATAGTTTTATGGGCCACCAAATGTCACTGACCAAAGTGAAAATTGATAGTACTGGTCCATGTTCCTAATGGAATTGACTTATCTTGAACTAGATTAGAAGTAATGAGGAATATTTCGTTCCTGCAATAATTCTTAAAGAGCCAATGTTTTGTAGTGGTCTGAGTGTTAGACTAAAGCCCTGGAGCCAGGGTTGGAATTCTTGCTCAGCCACAGAAATGCACTGAGTGACCTTGAGCAAATCACATTCTCTCAGCCTCAGATGAATGGAAGAGTAAACTTCTTCTGAACAAATCTTGCCAAGAAAAGCCTGTGATATATTCACCTTAGGGTCATCATAAGTCAGAAATGACTTGAAGACATACAACAACAACAATAATCAGTGACAAAATTTGCATTTCAAGTGAAGCAGGATTGAAATTTCCCAGGTATTGTATAGTGAACTTTATTATTCAGAGTAAACATTATATTCTAAGAAGTATGTATCATGTCTCCTCTGAGCTCCTACTTGAACTATCTAGTTAAGCATGGGATGTGACATCACTAAACTAATGTTCCATCACACACTGGCTACACAGAAAGAATCTTTGGTTGGCTTGGTTGCTTACTTAGGGCTTCAGCAGACGGCTAATAGAGCCGTCCTCGAGGCAAGGAAGGGGAGGGGCAGCCGCACGCTCAGCGCCCCTTCCTCCTCCCGAGGTTGCCCTCGGAGCTGCCGGCCCTCCGCACGGGCGGCGCTCCGAGGGCAACCTCCCGCCGCAGCGTCCGGACACGCTGTGACAGAAAAGTCAGCGAAAGTGTGCCACAAGTTTTGCGGCGCACTTTCACTGACTTGTGAAAGGAGCGCTATTTTAGCACTCCTTTCAGGGGCGGTGAAAGTGCGCTGCTGGATCGAGGCGTGGGGATGCCTCGGTCCCGCGGCGCACCTTCCCAGGGCGGCCCCGTGCCGCCAGTCTGCTTAGGCCCTTACTTAGTAACTAGATTGTGCAAGGGAATGTGTTCCTGTTGATTCTGCTGGATATCTCAGTTGACCTGGGACCATGATGTTCAAGATCAGGAAGATCTGGGATGCCAGGATTATATGAGAGTTCAGAGTACTGATGGTTGTTCTTGTCTTGTTTGGCTGAATGTACCTAAAAGGTGATGCTGGTACTATTACTCAGGTCCATTGCCATTAGCCTATGGCAGGGGTAGGCAACCTTTCCCCTTTAAGGGCCGAGGGACTTCAGCTCTCAGAATCCCAGGAGCTATTGACCAACATGGGACTATTGGCCAACATGGCTGAGGCTTCTGGGAGCTGAAGTCCCTTGGCCCTTAAAGGGAAAGGTTGCCTACCCCTGGCCTATGGCGTTCCTCAGAGTGCTGTTCTGTCTTTTTTAGTTATTTAATCTGAGGCTGGTAATTCACTCTGGTCTATATGGGTTGCACTCACTTTGAAGGATCAGATTTATGGGTTAAGGGTGCTTCTGTGTTCCATTTATCCTTGAGGATTCAGCAGTTGCTGTGACCAGAAATGTCCTTGCCCAGATGTAGCTCTCTTTGGATGACCAACCCCAAGTTATCCATGTTTTGATTATTTCTTTCTTAGATTACTGCAGTGTGTTTGATTTAGGTTTCCCTTGGACAGTATTTAGAAAGAGCACCAGGTGAAATATAAGAGATCCAAAATGTTGTCTCATGTATGCTTTGTAGATAACACAACACTGACTTCTCATCTTATATACAGAAATGGTCAATGGCTTATATACCTTCACAGTTTATCTCAACACATTATAGTAATTGTTGATTCATCCTTAATTAAACCTTTATGATTGGTTGTGAAAGATTAACCTTACATAGTTATGATTGTGTGTTCATTCTAAAAATGCTGACAAAACCATTTGAACAAGCAGCTCAGCAACAAGAAAAATGGAAAAGTCCTTGACTAGTATATTTGACATAACTTCAGGGATCTGATTATGATTTGAGAACAATTTTGCTGCTTAACCTAGTTCATACTATTAAAAATTGCTAGGTTCATTCACAGAGTCACTGTCTGTTTCATAAAGTCAGGACATGTTCTTCCCAACTGCAAAACCAAACAAAATCCTATCTTAGGCTGCAACCTTGTACTGATTTCTAGTCCATTTAAAATGTCCCAGCCTAGGATTGTACTCTTAATGATTCACGCCTGGAGGCTAATAGAATCGGATTAGTTTCAGATGGCTTTGAAGAAGAGGACTGCCAAGCCAATCCACAACTCTACTAACAGCCTGAACTATAGCCATCAATACAAGGACTGCACAGTGGCCTATTTCAATCAGTACAAATAAGTTGGTTGAGAAACAGGGGCAGGGGGAGTAGAGACTAGACCCTCAGAGGATGAGGAACCAATTTCTTACATCTAATTGCAGTAAATTATGAAAAATTCTGTTTCTGAGAGGCTTATGGGACCACAGCCCAATCCTGTGTGTATTACACTGAAATAAATCACATTGAAATTCATGGGATTGGAAAGAATACTCAAAAATATTTGAATAATGGTCACAAACTCTGTCTCTCTTGTGTCAGAAGACCCTAATGAAAGGAATCCAAGATGGGTGTCAGTCTTTGTATTGTGCAGGAAAAATGCATGTAGTTTTTTTTATGCAGAAAATGGCATTTTCAACACAGAAAACTTTTTTTTTTTTTTTGGCACAGGAAATAACAATTCTATACAGAAAATGCTATTTGTGCACTAGAAATATAAATAGCAGTTTCTGCATGAAAATTTCATGCATTTTTTTAATAGAATCAGTGTCAAAATATAATCAGTTTGTGCAGTTTTTGATTACTCCCTTTCAGTGAGGAACAAATTATTTTTTCTCACTTGCAAGAATTACATTTAGAAAGATTTACAAAGATTTGCATTCCTGCGTTGAATTAAATAGGATTTTCTCCCAAGTAATTTTGCACAGAATTTTCCTCTTGCTGACATGTCATTTATTTTTGTTATTGTTGTTTTTATATTACCACCACCACCACTACTACTACTTTTAAATTGCCTTTTCCCATGGATCAAGCTGGGGAATAGGAACAGATTAAAACAGAACTCATATCAACTATCAGCATTACTGGGCGAGTAATTCCATCACAGTATCATACACACTGAGTTCAATGATGCCACATAGTGGCATAGTGGAATCAATATTCCAAGAACAAAGTCCTGGAAAGGTGTATAGCACTATCTGCCACCCATCACACACTAGATTTTTCTGTTCCCTTTGGGTTTAATTGCAATCTCCATAGTAGCTAGAAAGGAAATAGATTTTTATCCACAACAGTGCATTGTTATGACCTAGCACTATTGTAATCCAAGGTATTTTGGGGTGTCTTGATCTAGTGTTGACAAGAATAATTAGCTTTACAAATATGTGAACCTACTATGGTTCCCTCTGTGGATTTCAAAATTTTTGGATGTTTGAGTATCATTAAATACAATGGTATAGTAAAATGTTGTCCTTTATATAAAATGGCAAAATCAAGGATTGCTTATTGAAATTTTAAAAATATTTTCAAGTCATGGATGGTTAAATCTGTGGATTAAAAAAAAATCTACAGATACAGAGGGCTGACTGTATATAGATCAACGTAGCCATTGGCATTTTTGGATTCTACTTGACAATATCACTATAGGGACTGCCATGATGAGGCTTTGCACTTTTTGTCACTACACCACTGCTGATAACACTTGATAATGGAAAGGTAAGAATTTTTGAAGCCCTGCTCTGCATATTTGAAGCTGCATGTATATATTTTTCTGAGACACACTATCTACATCTTTATTTAGGCAGAGATTAACAAAGTGTGGAGAGAACTCTTCTGTTTAGCCATACCTTTTAGTTTCAGTATTGTTAAGGCAAAATATAATTTCAGCATTACTAGATTCTCATTCTAGACCCAGGGTGATTAGTGGTTTGAGCCATGACTATGACTCTGAGGATTAGGGTTCAATTCACTCAGGCATAAAAATCCACTGGGTGACCTTGGACAAATCACACTCTCTCAACCTGAGACAATGGCAAACCCCCTCAGAAGAAACTTATTAAGAAAACTCTGTGGTAGGTTCACCCTAGGTTCACCATAAGTCAAAAACAACTTAGGGCACACAGCAACAACAACAACAACAACAAAGATTCTCAGGGCTGGTATGAGAAGATACTGTGGGCTTTTTTAAATTACTGAAAATTTTAAAAGTAGACTATTGATCTATCTGATTTAACATTCCTCTGGAGTTACTAAACAGGTACATCCAATAACAGACTATCACTACCTTCTTCAGCTTGGTGCCCTCCATATGTTTTGGACTACAGCTGCCCCAAAACATCTGGGGGATGGGGAGGCTGGACTAGTAACAAGTGGAAGTCTTTCATTCATGCCACAAATTCCATGTTGTCTCCCAGAATTGATTTATGTATCAATTCATTGGTTAACTTCTCGTGTATTTTTAAAATGCAGGGCACATTAGCCTGCATTGCTGTGGGAAGTGCTTATGTATTTTGGAGTGCACAACGGCATCAAACCCAAACCTGAACTCTGTTCAGCTGAGAAGCCAGGCTGCAGTGTAGCTACATCTATCACCAAGCTGTTCTCCTCTGCAGGTCTGCCACCAGGCTAATTAACCACAGGTGTACATGAGAATAGTAATTAAAACAATGCATCATCTTCTTCCATGTGATGATAATCTAGATCTTTGACTGATATAAACAAGAGGGTTGTGGGGGGGGGGGTAATATTCAGAGCAACTATCCCAACAGGAACAGAAAGCAATAAACCTATTAGCTAGTCAATCATAAACCTTGTCTATCATCCTTACAAAGAATTCAATACTATATCTGTGATAGAACTTCACTTACAGCACTCCTAGTGGGGCATACTTCCAAATCGTAAACTGTCTTGATGCCATTATTGCAACATAGGGCCTTTGCAGACTGCCAGAAATAGCGCACATTAAATGGAGGCACTGCCCTGGCTCAGTGCTAGGGAGTCATGCAAATTGTATTTTTTTCTGAGACATTGAGCCTTCTCTGTCAGAGAGCTCTGGTACCACAATAAATTACAGTTCCCATGATTCCCTAGCACTGAGCCAGGGCAGTGCCTCCATTTAATGTGCACTATTTCTGGCAGTTTGCAAAGGCCCTTAGTGACCAGCTGTTTGAATTTCTACATGATGAGCAATGTTAATATTATTATTGAGTCACAATTTTTGTGAAGGGCCCTTCAAGACACACTGCTTTTCAATGTTGTATTTTGTCAGTAAAATGGGGGTACTGTTTTTTTCACAGTTCGATGTGATGATCAGATGCATAAATCTTTTTTCTAATTAGGATGTTGAATTTGGAACTGAATGCTTATATTAAAATGTTACGGGGAATAAATCACTGAGAGCAATGAAGACCTTTAAAGATTGTTTGGTCCTTCCTGTAAGTGCTCTTTTTTGCACTGGCACAAAGGACACGAGATGCCTCTTTTGGGTTTAAACAGGCCATAACTTTTATTTAGCTGTACAGGGTCTATTTACAAGGCAAATAAACATTAACAAATTTGTCACGTGTGTAAGTGAAGATGTAACTGCCCAAAATGGGTGGTCCTTCACCGCATGTGACAAAATAAGTAAACAAT
>JAIPUX010001880.1:81026153-81042543 GCA_020142125.1 Phrynosoma platyrhinos
AAATAGGCCTTATGTAAAACTAGGCCCCAAATAGGCCTCAACTTTTTTTTTTAAACTTGCGGTTGCCGCCGGCGCTCCAAATGATGGGTCTCCTGTTCAGGCCGAAGCCGTCCCTTATTCTCCCCTGCCGACCAGCAAAGGCACCGCAAGCGGTCTGCCTGGGTCAAAGGCTTGGGAAAAGTCACACCCCGCCGCTCACCGACGGTTCGGGAGCGGGGATAATGGGCACCGGAAGCAGTCTGCCCGATCGGGTGACGGGCCGCGCGCTCGTCACTCCAGAAGTCAAGCCGCGGCTGCCTCACCCGCGGCCCCTTTTGAGGCCGCAAAATGGGTCTCGCGGCTGCAAGGCTCCAAAAAGAAAACGGGGCGAACCGCTGCCTCAGCCGCAAATGTCCAAAATTGAGGCTGCAGGCCTCCCTCGTGGTCGCTCCCACAGCACTTGGGAGCGGGGGAAATGGGGCACCGCAAGCGGTCTGCCCCAAGTCCCAGACCGGTACTGCGGTCTGACTCTGGCCCACTCCTAGGCCGCAACCTCCGTCTCACCCTTCGAGCGGAGTGCAAGGCACGCAGCTGCTGACGCTGCTAAAAACTTTCAGCAGCAGCCTCCCTGCGGTCGCATCCTGATCCAAAGATCCGCCTAGTTCCGAGGCCGGTGCCCAAACTAGGCCCAAAGGCACTCCAAGAGCAGCAGAGAAGCGAGCTACTTGCTCGCTTGATCTCTCAAAATGGCTGCCGGCCATGAGGCAGCCCAGGCTTATATAGCCTGTTGGAACTCTCATTCCAAATCTCGCGAGACTTGAAGTCTCGTGAGATTCTCCCTTCTCTACCACACTGATTGGTGGAGCAGCCTGGAATAGGCAGGACTTCCGGGCTACTCCTCCAATCAAATGTGTCGAGGCCCTTCAGGCCGACGCAAATGAGAGCCCCTCCCGATGTGTTGGGGTGGCTTCCTTGCGATGTGAACTCAGATTCATTCTGGATTATTTTCACTGACTGAATAACCTTAAAGTCAGGATTTGTACTATCCAAAAGAGGATAGCATGTCTTAAATTATATACAAAAAATCAAAGTTGTCAATGGTTTTTATAATTTAAAAAGAATTACTATACATCTCAGCCACAGGGGAAGACTATGACCAGGTACTTCTTGAGTCAGCTGTCCAGGTAATAACTGTAAGATGGGCAACACTAAGATCCCTGATCTCCCTTCTTTATTATTCTTTATCCTTTAATCAGACTTTGACCAGAAAGCTATTGCAATGGAGGATGCCTTCAAAAAAAGTATTACCCTCTATCAGTATTCTGAATACTATTCATCCTTCAAATTACAGAGGACCATTCTCTACAACAGAGGACACATGACCATCCTAAACTTCATATTCACAAGATCTACTTTGTTTTTAGAAGAATCCTGAGATCTATCAATTGGGACCAGGTACCAAACGTATACAGTTAAAGAATTCCATGCCCAGCAGTGAGTTCAGAGTACTAGAACTAAATAATTCTTAAAAGCCCTTGTGCACAAAAATCCACTCTTTGTTTACTCCCAAGCAATCTACATTTCACCATCATGTTAGGATAGGCATGGTGGTAAAAGTCATTTTGTTGCTATCATTAAAAAAATATTTTAGCTATGAAAAATCTCTGATATATAATATAAATCACTGAAAGATCAAGCAATAGAACTACCCTCTGCTTGCTGACTTCTGATTGAAACATTACTGCAATCCCATGTGAGCTACAAGTAGAAAAGAATTTTTTTTTTGATACAACACTGAAAGGCACTTTAAAGAATTCTGAGAAAAATATACCACTGATCTTAGCCCTAGAAATGGAATCTAATTTAAACTCTTTGCCCTATAGAAAATCAGCCACTATTCCTGGTTTTAGGGCAAAGGTAGGGTATCAATAAAGTTAATTATAATGGAACAATTATTCTGATCTGGTGGATCAGATGGAACAATTATTCCAAAATGTGTTGCATTCAGATTTTCTTTCTCCATAACTAAACAATTAACATTATAATAACTGATGTTATTTATTCTGTTACTCTTGAGTAGATGGTTTTAGTTTATGATTATTGAATCTCAAATTCTTAACCCAAGTCTTTCTAGAAATTTTGGTTCTTTCAATACCGCACTTCAAACGGCACACTTAATTATTGAAAGTAGAGGGAAATAAATTTATAAAATGTAGGTGAAAGACAGTTCCACAGCTCCATTTTTCTTTCCAATTATGTAAGAATTTGAGATGAGTGGAGCATAAGTACAGGCAGAATAGATCCCTAATTGTTCTAATTGAGTATTAAATGGAAATGGGGCAGAAACAGTACTGAATCAGCATTAACAATGTTCTTTTCTCTTTTTGCTTATTATCGAACATCGTCATCAAAGTACTAGACACCAGAGTATTCTTTCCAAAAAGGCTAATCAAATCCCTTTAGGAAAACAGCAGGTTATAGACAGCAAAAAAGCCATTCTCACATTAATGCACATGCCCCACCACCAGGCAGAGTACCCTCCAAGGCTATTTTGTGGCCCTTGACTCCTCTAGATCCCCAGATCAATTTTTCTGGCCCAAAAAAGTAGGGAGAGTGACTGCCTCCTCAAGAAAGCCTCCAGGAATGGCAATCACTTTTAAAATAGATGGCAGGTCTCACCTACACACACACACACACATACAAATCCACACACACACACCCATTAGTTTTTTTTAGAACCATAAGCCAGCATCTGAATTGTGAAATTTGTAGTCTATGTTATATGGAAATTGCCAGACTGGAGAAGTCAATGAAAAGTACAAAAAGAGTCTATTTGAAGCAGCAAACAAATAACAAATAATGTCACTAGGGGACACTGGTGTCAACCAAAGCAACTTATGACATCTTCTATAGGTTTTTCTTTTAAACAAACAAACAAACAAACAAACATAACTTGTAAAATAATAATTAATTCAATGCATTTAATTTTTTCCATGCTAACGACAACATAAACTGAAATGGCTTTTGGGTTCTCGAACTAAAATAATAAAGAAGCAGGGGTTTTGTACTAACTTTCCTAGCTTTGAATTGAAATAATACAGTTAATTTGCCCTGAACTACCATTTGTGTCCTCTGTTCATAAGAAAGGTGAGACAAGTGGCAACAGCTCATTCAAGCAGGAAATGGTGATTCAAACTATCTTCCAAGGTGTCAGCATCTCCATTAAGCAGGGCTCTGAATAAATGAACATATTCTTTGATACATATCTGACACAATCAGTTTTTACTTAAATACCATAGATATAGGTTTAGAGAGGTACAGATCTTCTACAGAGACATGACCTGCCCATAAAACAGGGTCATTCATATTTTAGGGACATGAAGCAGTCATGCTGTTTCATACACTCCAAAGGAAAGACAGTTGATCGTAAGGCAGAAGATGAAATCTCATTTTGCCTAATTGCAAGCCAGCTTTAAGCACATGAGTTCAAAAGTTCAACTTCAGCATTAGTGATTTTATGCCTGGAGTGGGAGGTTGCTTCACAATCAAAAAGAGTGGAAGCAACACAGCAGAAATGCAATACAGAAGCTGGGTACTTTCATAAGATAAAAGTATATTCAGGATAAAATGCAGCAATGATGAAGTCAGTCCATTGACTCATCTCATTAGTTAATACTTTTGGCCTATCACACAGGAGGTCTAAAAGCTGATCTCACATTGTGGGTAAATTCAAGGCCAATCTCATGCCTGATGGGTATATTTACTAGGGAAAATTAAATCTATCTTCAGTTCACTGGAAAGATACTCATGATCAAATCAGACATAGTTTGGATAAACACTGTTTAGGTGAAGTCAAAGCCTTTCACAGCCAGCATCCATAGTTTTCTCCAGGCTATGTGGCAGTGTTCTGGAACAATTTATTCCTGATGTTTCACCTGCATCTGTGGCTGGCATGCCTCTGAAGATGCCAGCCACAGTTGCAAGCAAAACATCAGGAATAAATTCTTCCAGAACATGGCCACATAGCCCAGAAAACTCAAAAAAACTTCTGTTTAGGCCATCTCCACATCATATACCTTCATTTGTGTACATAAAAACAAAAAAGGCAATCACAATGATCTACAAGATAGAACAAAATCTCAGATCTACCAGCAGGCAAGTCCTTTATTAGGATCAATTATAATTCCACAGTAGTGTGTAAGGTTTCAATTTATTCAGAACCTCTCTTGAGTGTGAAGTGCTTTGTTGTTGTTTTTGTATGATTTCAAGTCAATTCCAACTTATGGCAACATGAAGGTGAACTTATCACAGGGGTTTCTTGGAAAGGTTTGTTCAAAGGGGCTGCCACTGCCTTCCTTTGAAGCTGAAATAATGTGAAGCTAAAATAATGCAAGGTCAGTTTCCATGGGTGTTCAGGAATTTTAAACCTGTTCTTCCAGCATCCTAGGCCAACACACAAACCTCTATGCTTCACTGAGATATCAGCCTTATATTTCCAAAGATTGGAACTCATAATTTTGACATCATTTCATCATTTCAGCAGGCATTACTGGGTGTCGAATGGTACCAGAACAGCTGCCAATTACATGTCATGCCATCACTCTCCATCTTGTGACTGAATTTAATTCCAAACCTGATAGCTTAAAAGATCTAGCCAAATATGTGGACTTCCGTGTTTCTGCTCACCCCCTTTAAACTAGCCAGTCTGATGAAAAGTACTGGATAATGTGAAAGCTTAATACTGGGCCAAAACACAGTCTAGAAATAATCCAGTTTGACACTGCTTTAACTGCCCTGGCTCTGTGCTAGGGAATCCGGGGAATTGTAGTTTATGGTGGCATCAGAGCTCTCTGATAGAGAAGGCAAAATGTCTTTAAAAACTACAGTTCCCAAAATTCCCTAGCATTGAGCCAGGGCAGTTAAATTGGATTATTTCTGCAGAGTGTTTTTTGCCTGTATTGCAGAATCATTTGTAGAAGATAGCATAGAATGATTGGTTTTCCCTGCATCACATCTTTAACTGACCTGGCTCAATACGAGGAAATTCTGGGAATTGTAGTTTAGTGAGACATTTAACCTTCTCTGTCAGAGAGTTCTGGTGCAACAATCAACTACAGTTCCTAGGATTCTCTAGCACTGAACCAGGGCAATTAAAGCAGTCTCAAACTGGGTTATTTCTGCACTGTGTTTTGGACCAAAGTCAGTCTTCCCTAAATGTGTGTATTCCAGTTATTTTGAACATCAACTCCCATCAGATCTAGCCAGCACCAAAAGTTGTCAGAAATAATGTGAGTTTTGACCCAAAACCTCTGGGGAATATGTGGTTTAGTCTGAAGGGTGCTTTTTACACTTATCAGAATAATTTTGGGGGGTTGCAGACTGCCAGAGATAGTGCAAATTGAGTCCACTTTTAGGGTTAGGGTTAGTGCTAGGGAATCATGGGAATTGGTTTTTTTTCCCCCTGAGACATTGAGCCTTCTCTGTCAGAGAGCTCTGGTGCCACAATAAAATACAGTTCCCATGATTCCCTAACCCTAAAAGTGGACTCAATTTGCACTATTTCTGGCAGTCTGCAACCCCCTTTGTTTCTGAACTTAACTGCAATCTCATTTTACTCAGCCTCCATTTTATAGACCAAGTGTAAACACATTATGTCATCATGTTTGGAGGGACAACATTTCAAGTGACACAGAAAGAAAGTCACAGGAAGAGGCTGGACTTAGTGACCGCATGGCAAGTGTCTATAAATAACAGAGATCACATTGTTGTTGTGAGTGGGTTGTCGTTGGTCAGTGATGAGTGTAAATAGTTTTTTTCTGTACATATTGCAACTGAAAAATAAATATGCCTCTTTGAAGTTAACCCGGCTTCAGTCTGTTTCATCGGAGGCTGGAAGGATGCATTCCAGCTCCAAGGTTGCTGGGTGTCCTTCCCTGCGAAGTGAAGATAGCTTCTGAATCACTTTGTCTGCGCACTCAATGCTCAACACTCCTATGCATCAAGACCTTCAGTGTACAATTAGTTTGTATCTAAGTAACATGAAAACAAGCTCATTGTTTTGGCATTGTATATATTTTATTATGTAAATACTCAGTTTTAATTTCTATTTAAAACATTATTTTAGCTAAAGCATGCCCTAGACCAGGGGTAGGCAACCTTTTTGAGCTGGGGGCCGGGTTGCTGTCCCTCAGACAATTGGGGGGCCGAAGCACCAAAAATAAATAAATAAATAAATAAATAAATTAGAAAAATTAAAAATAAAAATAAAAATATGCATTCACACTCTCTCAGCCCCAGAAAAGCCATGGCAAAACCCATGTGGAGATTTTGCCAAGAAAAACCCAAGAACAAGTAATAACAACAATAATCAATATCATCATGGCAGGTGGGGGGTGGCCGCGGGGGGCGGCAGTGGCAGGAGGACCAGCCTGGGGCCGGTCCAAAGGCCTCGGGGGGTTGCATCCAGCCCCCGGGCCTTAGGTTGCCTACCCCTGCCTTAGACAGACAACATCTTCACATTTTCACCTAAATGTGCAATAATGAACATCCAAGATCATGTTTGGTTTCATGCCAGCACGTCATGTGAAAGTAGTATATTCATAAATTCCTATAGGCACATGCCCCCACCATACATAATGCCTTTGGGGGCAATGTTCATAGCATGAAATGCTACAAATGAAAAGTAATTAGTTATATAGTTCCAATGTTCCTTCTAGTAAATAGTTGCCATAACGGCTTTTAAAACATAATACCACCTCACATTTCTTAAAATTTCTAAAATAGTTACTTTTAGTTACTTTTTAAAAAGTTGGATTATGTGAACGCTTTCCCTTTGGTACAAAACACACATTCCTACCATTCACCTTATCATCACAACCTCAACACTCACAACAAAGCAAAAGGTATCAGCACATGTTGACATTTGAACCACATAATCTCTATTGTTATACCGAGTCTACATTTCTATAACTATAAAAGTAAATGGAAATTAACACCACAAAAAGAATGATGTAGTCCTTGGTTAATATACAGGAGTTATGTTATTCAGTTAAGACTAATACGGTAATAATTATAAGTAACAAACTAGTTGTAACTTGCTATTTATGTGTTCTGCCCATTTTCCTAGGAATATCTATATGTTTTAAGCCACATAATTTTATGCCTCTTATTATAGTTCTGCAAGCGTATTTCATGCTGCATCTACACAGCAAAAATAATGCAGTTTGACAACACTTTATGCTATTGAATTCTGGAATTTGAAGTTTTGTGAGCTATTCAGCCTTCTCTGTCAGAGAACTCTGGTGCCTCAACAAACTATAAATCCCAGAATTCCATAGCACTGAGCCATGACAGTTGAAATGTTGCATTATTTGTGCAGTGCAGATGCAGCTTCAGTCTAGAATGATTGTATTGTATACAATGAAGTCAAAGCTCATGAATTTTTATTATTATTATTATTTTGCAGAGTTTATCAAAACCCATGTCTTCCCATTTCTACCACTGGAAGTTTAAAATGCTCAAGTTTGGTTACTATACAGCAGGCATAGAAAGAACTAGTTAAAGTAACCACTAAAGAAAGAGAAAGTAGAAAGCTGGTGCCTAATTCTGAGTCAAATGTGATCTAGATTTTTCTGTTAATCTCCATATATCCTTTACTCATAAATGCCATTTTAGACACAGTTGAACACCAAGACAGGAAACCAATGGAAATTATTGCCCTTGGGAGTCTGTTCAAGCACTTTACCTATTTTACTATTGATTCCTAAGATAATTTAAACAGTCTGCTATGTAGGGCACTGGTAAAGAAGCTGCCACAAGCATTTGAAAATCCAAAAACTGGACATGGCTGATTCTCTCTTTTTTGAAAGTTAATCATTTTCTGGAGTGAAGCCTGTCAAAGAATTCAGCACTGAAAATCTCCTTTAGATATCCTGTTTTTTCCCCCAAAAAAATCTTACCAGACATTTGACATCAAGCCCTGTTTACTAAAAGCTCTTCAGCTAGAACCAATAAATGATTAACAAGGAACTTCTCGAGTCACTTTCCAGATGTTGTTTGCTGAGACATCCATGTACTACAGTGACAAATGGGGCAGAATTAAATGAATGGCAAGGGATTTGATGATAATATAGCACTGCATGGCTTGGTAGGATTCTGCCATTTAGCAGAATGCCCCCAAGGCAAAATAATCTGGGCAACTACCACAGCACAAAGGTTAAACATACATTTATTTATACACACAGTATTGCTGCCCCAGCTGGTGTTCATTAGACTTCAAGAACAAAACACCCATATTTTTGAAATGAGCAGTAACAGCAACAAATGCTTAATTAGACTGTAGAAAGGTAGCAGTTTTGTCATTATTATGCTATCTGATGTCTCTCATGCTTCATTGGTTTTTTTATTAACTCATGAATTTTGCCATACTTGCCAAATCCCATCTAGGTAAACTTCAGCATTCTAGTTTCTTAATGGGGGGAAAAAGGATTATCTGGGGGAAGCCACAGATTTCAATGAACATGTACCTCAACAGGGAAAGATTAAATTAATATCTATTTTCTAATTAAAACCTTGGGAGGGCAATACAATATCTAGCAATAGCAATAGCAAGTACATTTCTACACCACTTATCAGTGAAATAGCACTCCCTAAGTGGTTTATGTTGTGTAAGTTAATTGCCTTCAACAAGCTGGGTCATATTTTACCAATCTACGAAAGGATGGAAGGTTGAGTGGACCTTGGAGCCCTCATCTAGCATCGAACTTACAACACTGTGGCTGCAGTACCTGCATTTAACCACTGCACCACCAGGGCTTCTTTACTATCTACCAATTCAAGTGTCTGAGACAACTGATATTGACCACAAGCCACCCAGTAGTTTTCCTCTGCTATTCTTCCCTGAAATCAAAAGGGGCATTTTCTTTTCCCTTTTAGTTTTATAATATATTTTATTAAGTTTCCAAAATTAAAATACATATACATGCATACATATATTACATATATAAAAACTTACAATCCAACATCAAACTAGACAAATTCTTAATACAAAAGCAATACACTACGATTGACAGAAACTTTAAAAAGAACTTCCTTAAAAGTTGTAGTCTCTTTCTTATTTGTACCATACTTGACTATCTCTTACAATAATATTCTTCATAGCATCTATACTTAAATTTAAATTAAATGCTCAAATTGATCTGATTTATTCTTACTCTAATATTGTTAGTATTATAGTGTTGTTGAGTGTTTTTATCCAAAATTAATTATAGCCATTTTGATATCATACAGCTATTTCCCTAAGGAATATACCTATTAACTTCCTATCTTATGTACAATATATACAGAATCTACATATTCTTTTACAATTTTAGAATATTACTTAAATTGTAATTGATTCTTCCTTTACACTAATCTCTTTCTATAACCAAAAAAATTTCTAAATTCTATATTCACTTTAACTATGAGTCTCTGAGGAGCTAACTTAATATCTTTTTTACTTTACTTTTACTAATTTATCAGATTTTTTTAGATCTGGCCATTTTTCTGTTCAATATTTTTTCATTGGTAACCATTCTTCTTCTATTTCTTTCTGTGATTTCTCTCATAACAAAGTAGTTAGGATGTCCATATTCATTGCTTCCCTTTATTTCATCAACCATTCTTCATCTATTGATGATATCTGCCTTTTCCAGTATTTAGCATAGTGTTCTTGCTGTTGATAACATGTATAGTAGTATTCTTCTGTATCTTTTTTCTTCTATATTTCCTATCAGATGTGTCAAATTTAGTAGTATAATTTCTGGCTCATATGGTATTGTTATATGTAATATTTCAAATATAAGTTTCTTTATCCTTTTCCTGTAAATATCAGCCTTTTGGCATTTCCACCACATATGGTAGAAAGTGCGATATGGTTCCTGGCATTTCCAGCATTTATCATTCCTTGTGTTGTACATTGCTTTCAATCTGGATGGGGATAGATGCCATCAACACATCATTTTTTAAGAAATTCTCTTTGAAATCCTGACAAAAGGTGAATTTATTTGTATGTCCCCCAAGTTTTTTCCTAATTTTCCAACTCAATTTTTCTTCCAATGACCACTTCTAACTCAGTTTCTCTTCTTTCTCTTGTGACCACTTTATCATAGCTTGTTTAACCATTTTTTGTTCTAGTTCTCTTTGTTTTAGTAATTTATAATACTTTGCTTTGTGTTGTTGTCCTTCAATAATCTTATCTATTTCATTATTTTGTCCAATAAATCCTTCCAATTTCCTGTCAATTTTAAATCTTTCTGTTAATTGATTTTATAAGAACCAATTATTTTCCCCTTCTTTACCTAATTGTTCCTTAGATATCATCTGAATTCTGTATTTTTGTCTTGTATCAATATATCATTGTATCTCATCCATCTTTCTGTCTTATTTCTACTTTCTCTCAAAGAAAGCTTATTGGGTCGAAACCCACATGGGGATGCCTCTATAAAATAGTTTTTTAATTTTTTAACCAGATCTTCAAAAGTGTTCTTCTTATATAGTGGTAATCAAAGCTTTATCTTTCAATTTGTTGTACCACATATATGCATGCCTTTCCCTTTTAAAAACTTTGAGTATAGTGGTTTAATTGTTGGTCTAAAACTCCAGGAGACTAGTATTGAAATATTAGTTCAACCATGAAGATCCACTGAGTGACTTTGAGCAACCCATGAACTCTTATGGTAAGTCTACTTGCTGTAAAATACGAGTAGGGCCTGGGTTTTCCAGATTTGCAGCAGTCCAGGGCTTGTCTACACTTTTGCTAAGGACATTAATGCAAATTGTGAAAAAATCAGCTTAAGCAGTCACATGTTCCCCCATTCTGAAATTCCTTCATAGTAAAATGGTGGCACACAATCATTTTTGGCTGCATAGCTGCTGCTCCTTCACTATATTATTTTTCCCTGTCCATCAAGCATGCAAACATATACATTTCCACCATGGTCAAGTACATCTTCTGCCTCCTTTTTTTTTATCATGGCCTGCAGTTATTGCTAAAGCTAAGATAAGCAGTTAATCAAAGGTACACAGATGCAGGTATAAATTCTCACTGGATCCACCATGTATGACTTGGCCAAGTTTCTGGCTACACAATTACAAACCCATATAGAGTGAACCCCACTACACCAAGGACTCAGCTCACTTAATAGAAAAAAATCAACAACCTCAAACTCAGTCCTGGAGACAAACTGATCAGCTTTGATGTGTTCACCAAAGTCCCCATAATGTTCCCCCATGGACACTATCACATTTAACCAGTTTTTTTCCCTAAAAGACACCACAGCCCTGTTTGAACATTGCCTCACCATCACCTACTTCCAGTGGGACAATGAATTATATGACCAGAGAGATGGGGTAGTCATGGGAAGTCCTCTGACAAGTGGACAAGTCTACATAGGGACCATCAAACTCATTGTTCAAACACAAATTAAGGAACACAAGAGATGCTGTGCCAGCCAGAAAAGCTATCAGTAGCAGTACAAGTTATCAATCAACTGGGGCACAGAATACTATTTGAAAACACCAAAATTCTGGACCTTACCAACAACTACCAAGTAAGAATGCACAGGGAGGCCATTGAAATCCACTAACACCTGGACAACTTCAACAGGAAAGAAAAAATGCTAAAAGTAATAAAGATATCTGGGATCAAACATTGATCAGAACAGGGACTGTAGCCAGGAAATCAGAAGACTAAGAATGGGGAGGACAGCTATGACAGAACTAGAAAAGATCCTAAAATGCAAAGGCGTATAACTCAGCACAAAAGTCAGAATCATACAAGCCATTGTATTCCCTATTACCATGTATGGGTGTGAGAGCTGGACAGTTAAGAAAAAAAGGTAGGAGGAAAATCAACTCATCTGAGATGTGGTGCTGGAGAAGAGTGCTAAGGATTCCATGGGCAGCCAAAAAGAAAAACAAATGGGTCCTAGAGCAGATCAAGTGAGAAATATCCCCAGAAGCCAAGATGACAAGACTCAAGTAGAAAGATATATCATAGATTATGAAAGTTAGGATCATCCAAGTCATGGGTTTGTTGAAAAATGCAGAATATTTCTTGTAGCCTATTGATATATAGGAACCAGCTTGGTGTAGTGGTTTGAGAGCTGGACTATGATTCTGGAGACCAGGGTTCAAATCTTAGCTCAGTCATGGCAACCCACTGGGTGACCTTGGGCAAGTCACACACTCTCAGTCTCAGAGGATGGCAATAGAAAAGCCCCTCTGAAGAAACTTGCCAAGAAAACGACATGATAGATTCACCTTAGGGTCACTATTAATCAGAAATGATTTGAAGATACACAAAAACAAAAACAAAAACACTGATGTATAGGTTGCTTATATTTCTTGCAGCATGTAAGGAATCATGGTTGTTGGGTTGCCTGGTTTGCATTTTGTTTGGTTCTTTTTTTAAAAAAATGGCCATGACTGCACCCCTGCATAAATTAATCTTCTTAATTATGTTAAGATGAATAGAATTTAAGCCTGTTGATTGTGCATATGTTTTTTGTTTTTTGTTTTTTTGGTTTCCTGAAATGCAACAACAGCAGACTGTTATTATTTTGGCATTCCACTATATTTTCCTCTTGTTTCTTTCAAAGCAGTCCTTACAGTAATTCTCATTTGTTTTGCAACAAACCAGATACAATCTTTTTGCCCATGCATTCTTGGAATACAAGTCTCCATAAATGTCTGCATTCTTCCCTATATGTAGGGTATAAACACTTTCATGATGCAAATGACTGAAGGGACATGTGGCTCAGCTGGGTGGGCAGAAATTTAAGGATAAGCTAAGTAAACTACAGTTTAGGGCCTCAGTTTGTGATGGGCTTCTAAATATCACACACACACAAGGGGGAATGAAGGGAGGGTATATATAGTATAAGTGTATGTGTGTGTTAAATATGTATGTATAGGATATATGTGTGTGTGCATACCAAAAGGCACTAAAATGCCCCTTGTAACACACACATTTTGTATGTGTTTATATCTTTATTTTGTATGTTAGAATGTTTGGTCTCTTAAACTCCTCATAGCTTCAGGTTAAAACATGTTTTAATCCAGGCCTTGTCACAGGGGAATTATTTCCCACTGTGACCCTTTCTCCATTTTGCCAGAGGATGGCTTACAGTCTCTCCAATAAATTCTGGGCCAGAAACTAGGTTGTTTCAACTAGGTTGAAATATACAGGAATGCCACATCTGTAACTTTGGGTTGAACTCTTGATAGCACAGTGCCCTCATAAGCTCCTCAAATAAGAAACAAAGATCAGATCTACTACAGAAAAGCAGTTTGATTGAGGAAAGTATAACAAAATGGCAATTATAATTAAATATGAAGAATATTTTGGGAGGGGAGCTGAACCATGGATGCTAAGTATGGACTCTGAAATTTTTGTTGAAGAGAAAATAAGGGGGAACTGTAGTAGGAATTTGAAAGGGTTTAGCTGAAAAATAATGCTAGAGGAAGGTGATATAGGTGGTCATTAAAGATGGAAAGAATATTTGAAAATATTAGACAGTGGTCAAAACCCATATTTCTTGAGTACTGGCTGTTGAGAGATCTTGATTAAAAGAGTCCTGGGTTAACAAAAATATTTGCAGGTCAAGACTTATTTCACACAAAATTCATTTTATTTTTGTACCAAAAACAATATTTTCTGTACATGAAATGACATTTTCACAGAAATATTTTCTACATAGAAAATGAAGTTCTGCATAGAAATTGTAGTAGTTAAGGACTTATTCTGTGCAAAATCTATACATTTGTTTTGCACAGAAAACAGCATTTTCTGTACATTTTCTACACAGACACATTCCACATCTGAATTTTGTGCAGAATAAATATCCAACTGTGAATAGTCTTAATAACTTCTCATGTTGAATTGGAAGACCAGAAAAGAGATTTTACCTGCATGGTTTTGGCACAAAGTTATGGTCCTCCCTGCAGTCAAAAACACTGGCTGTGCCAGGTTCGGAATCCCAGGGAGGACTAACTTTATTCAGTCCAGCATGATTTCAAGGCAAAAAAGTTGGAGCTGAAGAAGTGTTGCCCACAAAGATGTACAGGCTTGGAGAGTGTCCATGCTAGTAGCAGTCTATCTTTAATAAGTTGGGGAAATTTGACTTGGCTTGTGAAAGATGATAGCGTCAGGATCAAAAGCACCAACTATACTAGTACTCACAGTCTAGGCATGATTGAACTAATTAACTTTTATTTGGGAAGAATATGAAAGACCACACAAATGAGATAGATTCACTCTAACATCTAGCACACAGAGAAAAGCAAAATAGCAAAGTTAAAGGAAGCACTCAGAAACCCCATTTTACAACCTCCAAGGAGAACCTTGAAGCCCCAGACCCAATTTTTCAAATATCTGCAGGGAATTTTCTATTCATAAATGGCACCAAATGGCTCAAAAGCACCACAAAGTGCCAATAGTATTTTTTTCTTCCTCAGCCATCTCAATGAATGTAAAACACCCCAAATGGCAAAAATTGGCTAAAAGATCAACCAAAAATGTCACCTTAGAAGCTTTAATGAAGCCAACAGGAGAGGCCATGGAGGAGGTCTCCCCTTAGAGTTGCCCACCCTGCCTTAGACTCAGAAGTTTCATTATAGCCATTATTTTTTTTATTTCATAGATGTATCTTTTTGAAAATAACTTTGCACAATCATTTTTTGCTTTCTGCAATTGTGCATACTTCTTTTCAATAGTCCCAGTACTACCAACTTTATTTACCTCCTTTGTATACACTCAACAATACAAATGCACTGTACACATTATCATTTTCTTCACCATTGGTGAACTCATCATGTGATTTTCTTGGCAAGATGTTTTTGAAGGGAGCTTGCCATCCTCTTCCTCTGAGGCTGAGAGAGTGTGACTTGCCCAAGGTCACCCAGGGGGTTTCCATGGCTGTGCCAGCCTGCTTTAAGTAAGCAAATTACTTTGAATATGTTGTTAGATAATCCCTCTCAACTAACATTCCATTGAGTCTTCCCTTTCTATGCAAATTGAAGCTGAATAGAAAGTTCTGTTCCTCACCTGTTAGGACAAAGTCACCTTTTCAAACAATTGCACTTGCAGTTCTTGTCTTATAAAGTACAAAGACAAACCATAATTATTTATTAACCTCTAGAATATTGGGCTGTGATTTCTCTTTTAATGCTTGTACAACCTTTCTCCCAATAATTTATTTGATGGCTATGTAGAGCCCAAAGAAATGTGCAGCATTGATAAGCTATCCAAACTTTGTTTACCATGGGAAAGAACTTCAAAAATCACACTTTAGAAACATGGAATTGACAGCAAGGGTTTAAATTCCAAACTTCAGGCAATATTGTGTCACCTCTCCACAGAAGTATGGACTGCTGTAACTATTTCCACTTTGTTTAGTAAACCTTTGGCATATCATCAAAAAGTTACTTTTTGTGTGAAAACAGATTGCTCAAGAGGAGAGATGTGGACCCTTGCAAGAAAATTGTGATAATTTCTTGTAAGCTGCCTTGACTTGTTAGGCTGGTAGGAAAAAGAGCTTTAAAGAATTAAATAAGAAAATAACAGATGTTATTTCGGCTCTAACAAACACCATTATTAGGAAAATGAGTACATTAACCACATCTTATTTGGATCATAAATGATTTTGATTCCATTTCTGTTTGAGTAAAGTTTCTGGTGCAAAACTTGATCCATTTTTATATAGTGTGTGTGCCATCATATAGCAGCTGCCTTCAGTCTTTGATCTCCAGATGCTTTGAACTGCAATTCCCATCAGTACTTACCATGGGAGTTGAGGTCCAAAACATCTGTATGACACTAGTTTGTAGAAGATTATTTTAGGCCTTCCTGTGAGATTAATGGCAAGGTAGCTACACAAGGAATTGCTGAAGAGAGAAGGGACACTGAGGGTGCATCTACACTGTAGAAATAATGCAGCTTCACACCAATTTAAGTGTTGTAGCTCCATCCTATGGAACCCTGGGATTTGTTTTACAAGCTTTACAAGGTTTTTAACCTTCTCTGCCAAAAAGTTTTGGTGTCTCACAAAACTACAAATCCCAGGATTCTATAGGATGGAGTCATTGCAGTTAAAGTGGTGTCAAACTGCATTACATCTACACTGAAGACATAGATCCTCATTCTAACAGAAACTTTTTTCTTTAAAAAAATATAGTACTAAATGTGGACAGCTTGTAAGTACTTGTGCTAAAAGTATTAAGCATACATACCTCTTCCAAGGTTACTGACTGATTAATCCAAACACCTTTTTGTCAAGAAGGATTTTACTCTCCACCAAAAATAAGAAATAAAATATTATTAAAAACAGACATAATATTTTTCTTTCTCATTTGGTGCAAGCCACCAGTAATT
>JAIPUX010001880.1:81057159-81072974 GCA_020142125.1 Phrynosoma platyrhinos
TCTTATATGGCGAAAAATACGGTAATGATCAGGCAGACTGAGGGTCCTACTGTTGACCTTCAGGATCAGCTGCCTAAAGCATTTGCCTCACTCTGATTCTGCCTCCAGTCTTGACATAGTAGTAGTGCTGCAGTATTGCAGCAGTAATACAGATTCAAACTTACACCTGCCTAAGGGCCCAAGGGATAGGGAAGGAAACGTGCCTTCTATTCCCACTGAGATCTAGGGATTGCTGGGGGTGAGGTGACTAGTGTCCCAGTGATCTCCACTGGGACAATTATTTTCTTACTGCTTCTATCAGCTGAAAACCAGCAAAGCATGGAACAGTCCTTCTACGAATAAATATTATGGCATGCTGACATTCTGCATAATTAAACAACAGTCAGATGATTCCTTGATTCCAATAGCTTCAGCCTACCACTGCTCAGCTATGGATGGTTATGTTCATTCTTTTTAAAAGTAACTTTTAATGCTTTGAAAACCAGGGACTAGCACTTTCCAGTCTATCAGAGCTCATCCAATTAGCTGATTGTTGTTGTTGTTTGTTATTGTGTGCTTTCATGTCATTTCTGACTTATGGCATGCTCAAAGAAGACCTATCATGGGGTTTTCTGGGAAGATTTGTCATTGTCATCCTCTGAATCTGAGAGACTCTGACTTGCCCAATGATACCCAATGGGTTTCTATGACCAAAAGGAGATTTGAACCCTGGACTTCCAGATCTTTAGTCCAACACTCAAACCACTGTGCAATAAGTCCACTGTAGGGACTTAAAAGCAGAGTGTGTGGAGACCATCTAGATTCAGATGATTTACAAAACGAGACCAAGGGCCACATATTAATCCAGGTCTGCAAATTATGTACCCCTGCCTTTATCATCCTTCATTTTCTCTCTCTTATTTGATAACCACTGTATGGTGAACTTCCACTTAATCCTATCTCCAATTATACATTGGACTCTTGGTATCTGCTGGGGTTTGGTTCCAGGACCCCCCACAGATACCAAAATCTGTCAATGCTCAAGTCCCATTAAATATAATGGTATAGCAAAATGGTGCACCTTATATAAAAAGGTTGCCTATGAGAATTTTATAATTTTTAATGCTGTGGATGCTTGAATATGTGGATAAAAAACTGTGGACAAGGAGGGCAGACGGTATACTCTACCTCAAAGACTTTAGGGAAGGCCTTAACAGATGCCCAATGAAGAGGTAATTTCATCATCTGTTTAGAATTATATTTTGAGTTCAATCAGCTCTAGTAGTTTACCTGATATCTCAAAAAAAAAAGAAAAGAAAAGAAAAGAAAATCAGCAGTCATTATTTTTGTGGATGTCAAGAATGTATTAGGCATGTGGTAAGGATGTTGTAGCAATATGTGAAGGATGTTGTAGTAATAAGTTAGTATATTAGATCCACAATCTCTACATATGGAGAGCAATGGGTTGGAAATGGCAAGTGTCTGCTGTTCATAGAGTCACTTCATGTGAGCTAGATCATTGGAATGTTATTGTTTTAACCAATATGGAGATCTTCCACAGACAACAGAGGCTCTCCATTTCTTACTGTCCTCTTCCATTTGTAGGATGGCAATATAATTTGAGGTATAGGGGTAGTGCTAATGTAACTCCCTTCCTTTAATAATGACTGGACATAGACATCCCTGTTTTTTAATAAATAAATAAATAAATAAATAAAGGAGCACATGATCCATTTCACACCTTCATAGGCTTTCACAGACATCTATCACCCATTCCCATACATACACTATATGTTCTAGGTATACACATAAGATATTTTCTCTTCAGTCTCTTTATTATAAATTGGCCAAGGAATCTGAAATCAAGGAATCTGATGGAAGGATCTAAATGACTTATTCTTCATGCTAGCAGACCAGATTGCCAGTAAAGGAAATAGCTGTTCTGGCCTTTGCTTTCCACAGCATTACTTTGGTAACGATGGGAAGGTCTATCATGCTACTTGTCAGCCAAACTGGATCACTGGTGAGCAGATTAGATCTTTGCTGGGTGTCTGGTTCCAGATGGTCATTAACTCTAAAGCAGACAGGTATTATTTGCTTGCTTTTTTCTGGAGCATCTAGCTGCCATTCTAGGGCATCAGATGATTCTATTTATTCATTTTAAGGATGCAGGAAACCTCATTATTCAGGAAAATGTATCATTTGCTCTTTTTTTTTTTTTTTTTGACAGCAACATCACATTTAATAGCAATCTATGCATCTTTGCTACATGGGTGGTATGCATGTTTTAGAAACAACACAGAAGGAGGCTATATTTCATACATGACTTTGTTGCAGGAAACCTTGCCATAGGATTACTTATTCACCCTGTTTCTCAGAAGTAAGATATCATCATCTCTTTGTTTATTAAATTTATAACCTGCATTTCTGTCATCAAATGGCATTCTGTGATACTTCAGCCAGTAGAGTCTGAGGAATTTGATGCAGAGGAGTGAGACAAGGAAGAACCTAAAGCTCCAGAAAATAGACCATCCCCAGAGCCTAAATAACTAAAGACACAGATAATGCAGACTCTCTGGATGATGAGCACCTACTTCAACCACAACAGGTGGGTGCTAAGGAGAGATCACTACCTGGTTGTCAAAGTCAGGCAGCTATAAATTTCCAGCAGCAGAGGGTAGTCCTCAGTGCAGACAACTGAATTCCCCTGTACTCTCTTGCTGCTTCTAAGCCCAACATACATTCAAGGTAGTAATCAGTGGTATAATTAGCTAAAAACAATGGCTTAAATCCAGTTGTTATTGCCAACTAGTGTAAACCCATGAAATCAATGAGACTTGTGTAAATGTTGACTTATTATTCAACAATTGATTCATTCAATCTACTCTATCTGGAACTACCAATTGAATGAAGGCCAAATGAAGCTAATACATTTTTTAAAAAACAGAATGAAAACATAATGAAAACAATAAAAGCACAGACTGGAATTCAGTATGTGACTTATGACTGCATAAATGAACTCACATCTGTAGGAAATAGAACTGAGCGGTTGCACAATGTTCATATTCAGCAAGGGACTGCTATACATTATAACATGGGGGAGCCAGTGAAAGGATTATGGCACATTGGGACTGATGCACAATGGACATGATGCACATTAACCACTCCCATTACCCACCTGGACAATGGCTAGGGACTGCCAATGCACATCAGTAGAGCTCAATACACATCAGGACACTGGCTAGAGAGTGCTAATTCATATTGATAGAACCTAATGTGTATCAGGACATTCTTGCCAGTAACCTTAGGAGGTCTCCATAGCACCTCTGCTACATGCAACGTAGACCACAATATAGAACTGAGGCCACAATTAAAACACATTGATAAAAAGAAAAAGACAACATCAAACCCTTGTTGGGGGGGGGGGAACTCACTTACATGCAAAAAGGATTGAAACAAAGTACTGTTTTCACCTTTGTTTACTGCATCCCAGTGAGTTATGACAGCTGTGTACCCATTATGCACCATTTGTGTTCAGAGTTCCCTGCCTGTTGATATTTCTTTCCCTGTAGAAATGGAGGTCTTTGTTTTTCCCTTTATCTTTACCTTTCCTGAGCCTCAGAATCCCACCCTGTAAAAGGCACAGAGAAATTGAAGTCTTTTCCATCTGCTTTGCATTGTCCCCAGGAAGAGCTATTCATAGCTGCCTAATGATAAAATAAGCTTTCTGTATCAGTTGGGAGGGGGAGAGAAGAGATTAATTAAACTTCACCCTTAAAAATGCAGCAGTGCAACTGCACCTGCCAAGTATGGCTTGATTGCTTTAGGAATGAGCTCTCTTGTAGCTGCCCTAAGGCCTTGTAGTTTCCTTTTGGTAAGCAAATTGCTCTTGGGGATAATTTATAGGCTAATACATTTTGACTGATTCATGAAGTCAGGCTAATAAATAACCAGGCAACCCAGAAGTGATGATTTAAGGCGGGAAGTGTGAGTTCTTCTCCAAAATACATCCTTTTTTCATATAGAGATTCCTGTCTGGAATTTTTCTCCAAATCTAGGGGATTCAGAGATTTGTGCAGCTGTTGCATAAGAACTCCCAACAACTCTGATAGTCTTCCATGACTGCATAAACATTAGCACTACTACTTAGCCATACTGGATCTTTCTGAGCTTTGTCCAGCCAGATATACAGTGCAGCATTTCCATAAGTTAGAGCAGTTGAGGATTGGTGAACAGGATGGGTGGTTGCTATCATCTACCCAATTGACTCTACTACATAAAAAAATCCATCTCACTGAACAGGCACTGATATGTATCAGGCACTCCAGTCAGGTACTGATTTCTATACATAGTCTTCCTGCCTGATTGCAGCAGAGACTAAGGTGTTATTTGTTGTTATGGGCAGTACTTTGGAGATTTCTGCTTTAAAACTGGACACATCTTAGTAGGACCAATTGGGTACAACTTAGGGGGCCCATTTGAGGGCTTCAAGACTGCTACAACATACTCAACTGCAGGTGAAGCTACAGGTCTGAACTGTTGTGGGAGGGGCTCTCTGTGTCTCTTTTGTTAAAGTCAAACCACATCCTGGAGTAGTGATGAGCCCATTGAGATGTCTTCCAAACACTTATGGGATTCAAGAGATACCTGAGTGCTCTTGGGTAGTTTCCACCTAACATGGGTGGCACTCCTGTTCAGGCACTGGTTTCACTATGGAATTGTGAAGTGGAATTGACAAAATCATTCCAAAGAGTTATTTCTGATGCCTTTGAACCTAATTAAATTCCTTGGTTTACTGAAACCTATAAAAGTGTCAGGATTATGGCTAGAATGCAGAAGAAGGAATTCTCATTGTGAATGTAACCAACAGAAATGAAATAAAATCCATGATACCTTTATTGGGCCAACCAAAATGCACAATTATATGTTGCAAGCTTTTGAAGTCGCACTGGCTTCTTCATCAAGCAAACAGGAGGGGGGAAAATTGAAGATGTTAGTCATAGGCCTACATTTTCTGTTTCTGCTCTTAGTTCAGATGGCAGGGAGGGCTATCTGCAGGCTGGCATCTCACCCTTTGGCCATGCAGTCACTGGGAAATTTTCAAAGTCAAGGAAATTAAATTTCCTTTTGCAATCCTTTGTGAAGCCACAGGCTCCTATGTAGGTAGAGAACACTGACTTTTCCAAGAAATCTTCATGTTGTGCATCAGGAAAACTTTAGGTGATGTAGAGGTAAAGCATGCCAATCCAGTCCCAATATTAGAAAAATTGTGTTACCTTTGTTGGAGGCAGAAGCCTCAGATAGCAAGGTCTCAGTGCACTGGCACTCTCTTTAGGATTCCCCTATGACAGCTAAAATGTGATATCTTGAAATCCAAAAAACATTTAGGGGTAGCCTGTTGGCCATATAGCAAATCCAATAACACAACATAAATGAGAGCACATTATTTTGCCTATCTTGTGCAAAACTGGCAATGAAGTGACTGTATTTCTCTGCATTCGTTGTATGCTCAAGCAACCATTCAGGAGATCTTTTTCTCAGTGGTGGATAGATCTGTGGAAACCTAACCCAGGTGGGGATGTATTGAAAGAAGGCTTGGAGGTCTGTTGTGACAAGTTTGTGAGGCACTTTGAAGATACCATAATTGATAGAATTCCAGTATAGAGGTGTCAGTAGTTCTTTTGTTTGGAATCACTTTCAGTTAATACAGTCTAGGGACAAAGACATACTTCTTGTTGGCATTTATCCAAATACTTCTTTATATGACCTTTGCATATCTTAACTATTCAGAATTAGTTAAGTATAAATAAGTAATAATGAGGCTGGTTGAAAGAGGTGGTTGTTCACCCACTCCTTAAGAAACCCTCTTTAAACAAAAAAAGTTTCAGCAACTATCCTCATCACAAATACACCCTTCTTGGAGATATTAGTCTAGAAGAGAGTGCTAGCAGGGCAAGTTCAGATGCTCCATGGGGAAACAGATTATTTAATAGGTCGTGGATTGCCCTTCTCTTGAAGGCTGACTTGGTGTTGATGCTAACTTCAGTTTGGCAACAAACTAAAAAGGTAGCTCTCTACCCAAACCTTTATGGTCTAAGAATCTTGGCTTGGATATATAGAAATATGGTTTTAAATAGTTTTAAACTGCTGAAATTGTTTGAATTATATTGTATGTCTAAGTCTGTTTTAGATTGTTTTAAATTTCTCTTTACTGTTTTAAATTGTTTTAAATTGCTTCTTGTCTCTACACTGCCCTGAATCTTATGATGTAGTGTGTAATATAAACATTGTAATTAAAAAGTTTTAAAGTAGATCCATTTCATTTCAACTTCAAGCCTGGGGTTGGCACTAAAAGGGCATTGGTTGCCCTGGTGGATGACTTTTATCAAAAGAAAGACAGAAAGAGTGTAGCTTTGTTGATTTTCCTCTGTGTCTCTATCCTTTGATACCAATGGCTATGGTATCTGTGGTTTGGGTGTCAAAGGCATAGTGACATAGGACCTTATCCCACGCTGCTCTCAAAAGTGGCAAGAAACCGATATGAGCATCATTGCAGTACTATAGCGCTAGTATAATATGGCGCTAGCGCTATAATAGCGCTATGGATAAGGTAGCGCTATTGCAATGCCCGATGAAACCAGGCATTCAAAAGAACCCGAATGATGCTGCATTCCGAGCGGTTTCTTGTTGGATTCTGAGCGACGTCGTGGGATCACCCGGAAAACTATAGCGCTATAGCGCCTGATTCTTAGCGGATTCTGAGCGACGTCGTGGGATCACCCGGAAAACTATAGCGCTATAGCGCCTGATTCTTAGCTGATTCCGAGCGACGTCGTGGGATCACCCGGAAAACTATAGCGCTATAGCGCCTGATTCCATGTGGATTCTTGCTGCTTTTGGCCCCGTGGGATAAGGTCCATAGTAGTTTCATTCCTTCCTGCAAGGTCAGTTTCAGAAAGTGGTAAACAGAAGTGGGGGTATTCAGTCCATTGCATTTCAGCCATAGGGTCCTGAGAGAATTCATATTATGATGTTGCATCTCATGAAGTTTAAAATTTATATAAAGCTTATGGGGGAAGTCATAGGTTCTTTTGGGTCTTTTGCACACTACATTATTATACACCTTTGAAACTAGCTTACCTGCCATGACTGCAAAACTGAGATTGACCATTTTGTGATGTACTTAGAATTATGTGCTAGAAAATTCTATAACCACCCATAATACAAATCCCAAGTTTCATATTTTGGTCAAAGACCGTAAATAAATTCTAAATCCCAAGTTTCCACAGGATGCAGCACTGATGGTTAGAACAGTATCAAAATGCTATGGCTGTGTAGTGTGAAAGATGAAGTACTATCTGTATGATGATACCCAACTCTTTTTTTGTCACCTGAGTCACATGAGGTTGTACAGGTGTGAGAGTTCATTGGGCAGTGTATGAAAACCAATCAACTGAGCTGGATTCTGACAAGATGGAGGTGCTTTGCATTGTTATGTCTGCAATTTGCTCTAGATTGTGAAGCAGGTTTATAACGGGGTTATCTTAATTCAGCATTATTACAAGAGGCTCATGTCCTCTTGCTAAGAGGAGTGATTTTTACCTGCAATCAGACTACAGTTACCAGAATCCTCCAGGCAGTCATAGTGGTTAGGGAATTCTGGGAGATGTAGTCCAAAAAATAACATTTCAAAGCTCTGCACTTTGACATTGTCTCCAATCAATGCTATATCTGTACTATAAATTTTATATCTAAGAATAAAAACTATAAAAGCTAAAGAGTTCCTAATATTTTAATTAAAACCATTAAAATACATAATATTAAAACCATTAAAATACATAATATAATAATCAGTAGCAATCTCTGAAGTTCCTTATACATTAACAACAACAACAAGAGTATCTTTCATCCATTTAATTTTCTAGGATGTTCTGGTATGTTAATCTTGGAAAGTAATTGAATTTCAAAACCAGGCTGCACAGATAGGTCTCATCATTACAAGGACTGATGGGTTGTTACCCACTGATACAAGAACCTTCATTTAAATCTCAGGTGGCATTCAGATTAAACGAGTGAATGCTGTGAACTTTCATTAGATAGGGCAGTCTATAAAATATTTTCCCAACAGACGGTGGCTGCTTTAATTATTCAAGGTGATTTATAGCTGGGATTATTGGCAGTTCATTTTGGACATGACATTTTTCTAGTACAGCAAGTGGGGAAGTAATCATCATTCCACATCTGTTCAAATCAATCAATAAAAATGTTATTGTGTTGCATCTGAAAGCTTTTTTTTACCATTGCAGTGTAGAAGAGGTAGTAAGGTGTGTGCACTTGTGTGTGAGAGAGAGAAAGAGATATGGGAAGAAGGGGAAGAGAGGATTTGGTTACATTTTGTGCTGAACAAATTCTTATTGTTCCTAAGATTCAAAAAGATCTTGAATCTATAGCTAAAATCTATCAAGCAGAACAGGAACAGTTCACTATTTTGATTTTAGACAGTGTTTTGTTGTTATTATTGTTGTTATTTTTAAAATGATATACGTGTTGAAAGATTAAAGTCCTGAGGTTGAAAGGACAATATATTCATTAAGAAAGCTGCTCATAAAAATGATTCAATCATTTGTTGTTTATCTTTTAATCCAGAAAAGAATTAATTAACATTTGCATTCTGTGGTTTGACCTCTCTCAGCAAATATAATCAATTTTTTTGATGCAAGATACTTTCTTCAGAAAAATACAATTCTTTATTGTGGATGGCATCAATCACATTAACATTCCAGAAACATTGCAAATGATGAGAGAAACTATTAAATCCCCTGCTCTTTAGCAGCTGGTTGTCAACTTAGAACATAAATATATACTTACAGAGAACAAAGTTTAATTATAACATTGATTACAATATTGCAGTTCCGAGCAAAATGCATAGTGGTAGAATGGTAGTTGAAGACAGTATGAAATTACTGAGAGATTTTTTTTCATTGATGCAAATAAAATAACATGAACAATTCCAAGCAATTACAGTTGATCAAGACCATTTAGACCAGTATGCTAAATCTGAGAGTCCACTACAAAATACAATTCAGAAGGACAAATTCTAAGTTTAAACCAAAGAGAAACATTACCTGGGCTTCCTTCTCTCTTTTCCCCTCTAGAATATCTGGGATTATTTATTCTGATCCCCTAATTTCTCTATATATATGTAAGAGAGGTTTGCACAATAGCAAACAAAAGGGAGATATTTCCAAAATCTGTGGAATGCCTCAAGGCTGTGTTATCCTTTATGCTCTTATGTACCATAGAGATTATGAAGGTGGCACCTGAAGTTATGGAACCGAGCAGTCAGGTAAAACCTAGTTCTTACACCTCTTTTTCAATGGATGTCATTTGGAAGTGGAATAAGGAGGCTTCATGGTTAAAATGTCAATTCTGATGATTGCAAGATCAAAAGGTTAACAGTTCAAGGCCCAAGTGCTGTGTGATGGAGTGAGCTCCCGTCACTAGTCCCACCTTCTGCCTACCTAGCAGTTTGAAAGCATTCAAATGCAAGTAGATAAATAGATACCACTTCATTGGGAAGGTAACAGCATCCCATGCAGTCATGCTGGCCACATGACCATGGAGTCATCTTCAGACAATGGTAGCTCTTCAGTTTAGGAGACTGGTATATTGGCTTTCATTCCCATGCTAGATGCAGGATGTAAATTCACAGGGATGGATTCTATCACTCTGCTCTGTCCCCAGGCAGTACTCATCCCATATCCATCCTGGGCTTCTCCTGGACCTCTTTTTAAAGAATGGGATGTTCTTGGGTCGGGTACAGGATGAGTACTGCCTGGGGATGGAGCTGTGTGATACAATCCATCCCTGTGAGTTTACATCCTGTGCCTAGTATGGGAATGAGAGCTGGTGTGCTCATCTCCTTACTAATTGAGATGGGCATGGACCCCTACAGTCAGTTACAACTAGACATTTATGTCAAGGGGAAATCTCTACCTTTACCTTTTACATTTCAAGTACTAAATTGTTAACCTGGACACAGTGATTGTTGGCTCATTCCAGGCAGGAGAAAAATATTAGCTGGGTGTGCATGTAAGTCCTTTGAACATCTCTATATACCTAGAAGTACTGAAGAATACACCATTACAGAGTTTCCATGATTAGGAACCCTGATAAGGGAGGATTCGTTACCATGGTAGCTTGGTAATTGGATTAAACTTAATGTGTGTACAAAGACCTATCATGGCTTTCATATTCAACACACAAAGGTTTGAAATACTGTACAAAGGCATTCAGACTCAGAGGCTGGAAAGTGAATGAAATAGTGTCACTAGATTTCAGTTATTCTATTAAGGGTCATTGAAAGAAGGTAACTTATTTTAATTCTGTTTAATGCTATTCATTCATTCTGGTGTGCCATTTTAATTTAACTTACATTAATGCACTATAAACCTACTTGAATGCAGGTGAAAAATCCCACCCATAATTTCACTCTACCATCCCATGATTTCAGTCCTTCCTTCTCTCTCTTTTTCCAGCTGCATCCACACTGCAGAAATAATCCAGTTTCACACCACTTTAATTGCCATGGTTCAATGTTAATGAATTCTGGGAATAGAAATTTTGTGAGACATTTAGCTTTCTCTGTCAGAGTACTCTCGTGCCACAACAAACTAAATTCCCAGAATCCCATAGCATTGAGCTATGGCAGTTAAAGTGGTGTCAAACTGAAATATTTCTGAAGTGCAAATGCAGTCTAAGTGAGGTTACTTTTTCTTTGGTTTCTCATGTATCTCTCTCCTGTTGTGTTTCCCTGCAACCCTATTTTTTGTGAAAAATTGTAGGCTTTTTTGCACAAGAGTTTTTGCACAAGATTTTTGTAGTCCATGATTACTGCTTTTGGCACAAGATTTCTGTTGTGTATGATTGCTTGGTTTTGTGTGTAGAAGAACCAATCTTGCACCAAAAACACACACATGGATGCCTAGGTTATTTTGCACAAAACCCCACAATTCACATAAAAAATTATACCACATGTATTTCTGCACAGACTAATTTTCCCAAAACAGTTTGGGGTGTGTGAATACTGAGTGAAAACTGTTCAAAATCATCATCATCATATTAACTTTCCCTGCTCAAGTATTGGGAAGCCTTTTTGCAACCAGGAAATGAGTAATAGTGAATACTCTTCCACCCCTATTACACTTTGTATAAGTTTGGCTTTAACACATTTATCATTAAAAGAATATCCTCAGCCAGTGAAAATGGAATACTGAATTGTGAATTAGAAATTCAAGCAATACTGCAAAAATTATTGTTTCTGTACATGTCTTGTCTGACCATTATATGGCTCCCAAATTACAGGCTTTGGTTGGAATTCTGTATCAGCTTATATTTAACTAAATTAGGTTAGGTAACTGTTTTATATTCATGATCACTGCTTACCAAAATCATAACTCACCCCCTCAATCTACTTTTCTGGGTGTCAGCTGCATGGAGAGGTGTGCTATTTTGCCAATGATCACACCATGGTTGAATACAGCCCTCAGAGGACCACCTGAGCGGCTTGAGCTGCTGTACCTGCAGGCAGCAGGAGAGGAGCCCTGGTGGACATAAAGCCCTTGCCTGGTTCCATCTCCCACCGGCATTCTCAAGCCGTGGAGGACTGTCTCAGGCGTCCTGCAGCCCTCAGAGGACCACCTGAGCAGCTTGAGCTGAGCCCCAGTGGACATAAAGCCCTTGCCCGGTTCCATCTCCCACCGGCATTCTCAAGCCGTGGAGGACTGTTTTGACTAGCCTGCAGCCCTCGGAAGATCATAATGGAACTGAAAAATTTATGTATTTTTAAACCTTATATTTTAATTATTCTCATTCAACTTGCTTAGTTTATTGTTTTGGGGGGTTGGGAGGGTATGGGAAGGGGAGGTGAGATTTGAATTTGATTTATTTTTGATATTTGTTCTGATGTTTTGAAATTCTGTACGCCACCCCGATTGCCTAGCAGAGGGGCGGGATATAAATAAAAATTATTATTATAATTATTATTATTATTATTTCTGTCAGTTTTTTTTGGGGGGGGGGGGGGGTCAGGCCAAGACAATTTACTTATAGTTAAGTATAAGATACAGGATTGTGGCTCTTGTTTTGTTTTTTGTACCCACATTGCTAATTTTATGCTGCAACATATTTGGGTTTAACCTCCTAATGTGATAAAATCAGTTGATAATCAACAAAAGTAAACAGGAAGTGATGTATCACCATTTTTGTGGCCCATGGGGGTAGATGAGCAAATGGCCCCCTGCTTTTTTCACAGTTGTCCCCCATCTAATTTACATGGTAAATAGGATTGCCATCAAAGAAAAAGGAAGAAATACACATCCTCTGCTTATTTAACAATGTGAATTTCCACACCTTTCAAATCTGTGGAAGTATGTCATAAATAAAAATCACACTAAAAATATTGTAAACCAGGGTGGACAAAGTGTGAGCTGTAGATCACATGTGGCCTTTTGTGAACCCTGAAGGCCTCCAACCTCTCCCAGATCTCTCCAAAATGATTATATTTAATTCACAATCTTGTTGTCCCAAAACACCTGCTC
This sequence comes from Phrynosoma platyrhinos, assembly GCA_020142125.1. Taxonomy (NCBI): domain Eukaryota; kingdom Metazoa; phylum Chordata; class Lepidosauria; order Squamata; family Phrynosomatidae; genus Phrynosoma; species Phrynosoma platyrhinos. The sequence goes on from JAIPUX010001880.1 coordinate 81,069,738, forward strand.
AATATGACCATCAAACACCAGGCTTCCCACACACATCCTCAATGCTTCCAGAATGCTTTAAAAAATGTCACCCACCCCAACATGGACCAAAATTAAACTGTAAATGATCGAATGTCACTTTTGATAGTGTCTGTTGTGCTGATAGTTTCTGCTGTGCGGGAGATACTGGGTGAAAAATGCCCCCCCCCCCCCGCTCCCTCTGCAATTGTTTATCCCTGATGTAGTCATTCCTACTTGGAAAAGAAACCCAGGCCTCATTCACACTCATCAAAAAAACAGGTTTTTAGTCGAATAGGTGTGGGATAGTAGAATCGATTCAAACTGGAACGAAGTTCACACTACGTTTTCCATTACCGAATACCTCCATGTCTATTTGACACAATTCACATTCACACTTACTTTTGCACCATAACAAAATAGATTCTCAATCCATCCCAGTTTTTTTTAATGTCAATCATATGATGCACATTTGTGTATTCCAGTGATGCAAGCACTCGAAAGTGTGGCCATGTGCATCAGCTGTTGCTATTTCCAGTCACATCGCCTCATGATCTGCTGGCAAGTGTCATGGATCCTGTGTCCATAGCTGTTTCAAAAACAGTATTGTCATATTTGCAATCTACTTTCCTCATCTGCCTCTGGATAAGAGGCCTGTCTGTGAAGGCTTGCTGCTTTGAGGGTAACTTGGGTGTGGGAATTCAAAGACAGAGAAGGAGGTGAGGTGTCCACAATGATAAGATAATGCAATGCATGATCTCATTTTCCTAAGTGACTAATGTGAAGGAAATGGTGGGTATACCCCAACTCAGGAATTGTGGAACATTTTTGTCATTTCTCTGTGGTCCAATGAGAAGTGGAAGGAGAAGTTCCACATGGTGCAGAGACTTTTCCGTATGATTGTAGAAGAACTGTGGCCACAGATTACAGCACAGGACACCCATCTACGTCAGGCTATTTCTGTCGAGAAACATGTTGCCACTGCTGCATGGATGCTGGCAAACCAAGAATCCTATTTGATGGCCACTACACACTTTGGTGTTGTAAAGTCCACAGTCTTCACTGTTTTTGTCCAAGTGGCCCTTACCTTGGAGTTGGTGCTGCTGAGGAGACCATAGAAAGGTGTGTATTTGTAGCTGATGTCTTTGTATTACTTTGTATCAGCACTTGATCTTTGTGTTAGTTTGTATCTATTTGCTTTGCTTTACACATTACTTATTTCCATTTCTACATTTCTAATGTCCCTACAGGTGATGGCTGGCTTAGAGGTGATGGGGTTCCTGCAGGTGATCAGTGCTGTGGATGGATGCCACTGTGAAATCATTGCTCCAGTGTGTCAGGGTGGACAGTTCATTGACAGGAAAATAGATACTCCATGTTCCTGCAGGGGACTTGTGACCACACTCGATGATTCATAGACATTCTTCTGGGGTGGGCAGGGCCAAATCATTATTCCTTCGTATTTCACCATTCTGGCATTTATGAAGCTTTAAGGGCTGGTGTCAATGTTCCTGGGAACCCCACAGTGACAGTCTTTGGGTGACAAGTAGGGCCACTATTGGTGGCTCATGCTGCCTATCACATTAGAACATGGGTCATGACACCTTTCAAGGGTGTGCTGCATCCTCGCCAGGCAGTGTTCAACAAGAGTCTCAATAAGGTCAGAAATGTGTTTAAGAGGGCATTTGGTTACCTTAAGGCTAGGTGGAGATGCATCACAGCCCCATTGGAGGTGGCAGAGGAAAATGTGAACTTTGTGATTGCTGCATCTGTGATATTACACAATATAGTGGTATCAGTTGGCAAAGTACTGACATGCCAACCTCCACAACCAGCAATCTACACAGTGGATGCTGCCAACCCATTATTCCTTTATGTGAACCAGGAGAAGGCAGAGGGTGAAGCAACAAGGGAAGAATTAGTTGAGTTCTTTTGTCACCACCAGCAGCAACAACCTCCAGTCCCATAGCCCTCAGCCCACACCTTGTTATTCCCCTGGCCATAATAAACAGTTTATCCTCAATAAGTGATGTTCTGTGTTTCTTTTCCCTGTGGGCATGTTCACTGGTGCCCTTTGCTTTTAAGTGGAAGGTCCACTATGGCTTATAGCCTGGGAAAATTGCTTAAAATTAATGAATTTTGGTGAATTTTGGGTGGCTGTTAGGGTGGATTCTGGGCCTCCCATCAGTTGAAACTATCCCCTAAATGTGTTTGCAATTCTGATGGCCACTGGTGCTGCAAGACATTGTGAGTGATGTAGCCATCCACCCACTGCATCTTCCCCAAAGGTCACACACTCTCAGCTTCAGTTTACACATTGAAAAAAACAATCTCCACCTGCATAAACCCATAGTAACCCTTTCCCATGTTACTCACTCTCACCTACAATTAGCAACCTGTCCAAAGACTAGCCCCCATAAGCCAATGGCAGTGTAATGTATGTCTTTTAAGCATTTCCTGGCTGGCTCCTGTAGCCCTCATTATGAAAACAGAAGCACAAATGTGATTTGTTTGTTTGTTTGTTTTTTGTTTTTCCATGAAACTGTTATCCTGCCCAATGAAAATGTCCCTGTCTCTCCATAGTGCCAAAGCTTGAAATGTTTTACAATGTATCAATGTACCTGTCTGTAAAACAGATACTAACAGTGCATTGGACATAATTAGGATTTTTTATATGCAAATTCAAATTTGAATCGCTAATGTATAACCGCGACCCAGCCAATACTTGGTCAGTTGGAATCATAGTGGTGCGGCAGGTTCCATTCTGCATAGAATACTGGTGGACCAGGGAAACCAACCTTCTGTTGGACAGCATTGCCCAGCAGTGCAGAGCTACCAGAAGGCTAATGTGGTCCTCTAACAGGAGGAACATTATTTTTTATTAGGTGGCATCTAGGCACCTGGGCAAGCATTGGTTTGCTCAGTCAGCTATGCAACATTTTTTAGGGCTGTGGAAATCTTCCATGGGAACCCATCACCCACCTGCCTTTTGAGAGGCTGAAAGAATGTGTTCTCCCTTTTTTGAGAGGCTGAAAGACCTGTGGGTTGCAGCAGGGAGGCCATCATGGAGGGAGAGGAGGTCAGCAGGTACATGACACCTTTTTACTTTTTTGGGTACAGGGCAGGGAAAGAACTCAGCTCAAAGTAGACATTCTCCTAAGTGTAGTATTCTGCCTCTTACGTTTGTAGATGCCAGGCGAAGGAGGAGAGTGGAGGAAACTTCCTCATCCTCAACTGAGA
>JAIPUX010001880.1:81085459-81100802 GCA_020142125.1 Phrynosoma platyrhinos
CCCTCGGCCCTTAAAGGGGAAAGGTTGCCTACCCCTGCTTTAAGCACTTAACAGTAAGGCTTACTTCTGAGTAGACATATATAAGTCAAAATCTATTTGTCCTCTAGTAAATAACAAATAAACTGAAGTCAATACTGCAGGATAAGAGATACTTCTGCTTCCCTAGGCATATAATGACAACTGGATGGTTTCCAGGTACATCCTACAATCAGCATCCAGAGGAACCTACCCTGAAAATAAACAAAGTTTGGCTACTAGTTCTGAAAAACACCAAAATCAAGACTCAGTACATGCAAATGAACTTCACCTAGGGACAGGGGTTTTCTCAGAAGACAATGGACCACTAATTAAATAGAAACTAATTCTTCTCACATATCCTCCCAACTTGAGGCCTTGCCATTCAACAACAAAACAATTCACAGATTAACATGCAAATCACATCCTTTCAACAAAGGGTCACACAGGGGCATTGCAGACTGGCTTAAAGGGTCGGCCTGAGGCTGGAGTTGGGGCAGGGCAGCCGCACGCCGGCCATCCCAACCCCACCCCAATGCCTCATGGGATTGCCGGGGCCCCAATCTGCCACTAGCAGGGGTAGCTCAGAGCTGCCCATCTGCATAGCCCCATAGTTTATATACCCCACACACCTCCATGCCACCATTCTCTGAAGATGCCAGCCACAGATGCAGGCGAAACGTCAGGAAGAAATTATTCTATAACATGGCCTCACAGCCTGAAAAACCCACAAAAAACCATGGATGCCAGCAAATAAGTGTTATGTTGCAAATGTTTCCGAAAATAAACTCCTTCATATCCAGTCCCAAAACATTTTAAATCTTTGCACATAGTTAGGTTTTTCAAATGTTTTATTAATATACTTGCATGGGGGCTGTACAGTCAACCTTTCCTCCCCCACTTTTTCTTTTCTTTTCAATGGTTCTTTTCTCTCTTTGTTGGTATTAAATTTTACAATCATGTCTTTACAGCCTGCGGCTGGCTCATATCCTAATTTATTTTTTATTTACTTCAAGCCTTCAACTTATCTTTGCCATCAGCACTGATTTATAATGTCTAGGAATATAATCCATCCATGAATCTTCCTTGGGACTGTCACTGTTCCATGAAAAAGAACACCATTTAATAATCTCCTTTGCTGGAAAACAAGGTTGGAAACTATCCCCAGAACCTTTACAAATATAAGGGGATTGTTTGTAAGACACTCTGACTGAGGAATTGGCAACAGGCCAGAGATAACAGAAAAAACTGGGTCTGCCCTTTCCTTTGGCACCAAATTTTGATCATTGTCATCTCAGCATCAATGACCTACATTTCTTCAGTGTAAAGGGAACATGCTTTATTAAGCATTGCTGGATTTATCACATTCCTCTCTTCATCTTACCAGAACAAAAGAAATAAAATAGAATAAAATAAAATAAAGCAGAGAAATGTTGGGGCTGAGCCTACAGCCTCAAATGTGATCCACAGGGAATAACTCTGGTCTTGGTCGTTCAGTAAAGTTTTATGATCAAAATGATTTTGAAGCTAGTTCAAAAACTCAGGGTCTGCTTTTTTAAATAATTTTTTTTGGAGGGCACATGTGTATGTTCCCCTTCAGCAGAGCTACCAGAGAAGTACATACAAGCAATGGGAAAATACACAAATACCATAGCTCTCTCTTTTCTAATGCTCAGGGCCCATTTTAAAATCTTTTCCATCACTATAACCTTGAAAACTGTATAGTAAGGATATTTTTGAAATTTCTGTTTTTTATTTTTTCTCCCCCATCATATAATTGGAGGAGGAGAGCGGTAACCTGCCCAATCTACTGTTTCTAACCTTTGTGCTGTGAAGCCAATAAAACTGTATTTGCAGATCCTCAATATGCACAAAGAGCAATCAGAGCTACAAATGGGCTAAGAAAACGGTAACACTTTTGTGTATTTATTAACTGTTTTGTAAAAGATATATCAGTGAAAAGTAATAAAAAATACTAAAGCCATTTTCAAAACTCCAATATTCTACAAACCCATACTATGCAAACTGAAATCTCCCTGTAAATATTAATTAGTAACATTGACACAAAGCAATGCAGCATAGACAAGGGAGAGAAACAAGCCAACCTGAAAGCATTTGAGGACAGAATTCCTTTGGTCTGGAATCTAAAAGGCAATACTGAAGGAAGAAAAACCATTTCACTAGATGGAAATTACACTCTAAATTGCACATAGACCCTATGAGGCCATTTTTTAGGCCCCTAACCCCCACATTTTTACATACTTTGAACCCCCTCCCCCAAACTGAATTGCCTATCCTAGAAAGCTCTGCTGACTTTTTAATAGGACTTCCACCCAATCCCTTTATTTATTTTTTAATTAAGAAATGTTTGAAGGAATTCCTGGTTGTGTCTGTGGGTCCTGAAGAATCTCAGGAGCAAAATGTTGCCCCCTGAGACCTCCCCAGCTTGTCCACTACCATTTTAAAGAATGTTTTCACATACATGCCTTACAGTTCCATGAGACTTTTGGGCTAAAGCTACCTCAGTAGCTATTTCTCATGCATGTGGCTTTCTCCTCCTTGCATGTATTGTGTTCCTTCAAATCATTTCTGACTTATGGCAACCCTAAAATGAACCTATCACAGGGTTTTCTTGGCAAATTTGACTAGAGGGGGTTTACCATTGCCATTTTCTGGGGCTGAGAAAGTGTGACTTGCCCAAGGTCACTCAATGGGTTTTCATGGCCAAGGGGTTCAACCCCTGGTCTCCAGAGTTATCATTGGATGCTCAAACAGTACATCACACTAATTTGTCAGAATGTAATCATTAATGTCAGGAACATTACAAATTGTTAAATCATCTTTGCCTCACAAGAAAGTGCACAGCTACAATGAAAGAGTTGAAAAATACACAGATGTTTTGCATTGCAAACACGGTTTCATTTTTTAAAAGTTTAACATTCTAGAAAATACAATTGGTGATGACACGGAGAACATGAGGATGCAGATGTCTTGAGAATAGACAACGCTTGACCACATGATGACAACTGGAGACTAGAAAGCAACGAGACCTAAAAGTGACAGAACCTCCCCACTGCATTCCAGTTTCTCCAGATGTTGAAAGCAGGTCTTCTACTTGCAATAAAATAATTCTCCTTATAGGAGAAAGGTATTGGCTACCTTTACACATATGCTCACCACTGTTTTGTCTAATCAATAAAAAGTCTCATCTCTAACATTTACATGAAAATGAAGACGGTGGAGATCTCACTTATCTTAAAAGCACAGAACTCTTCTGAGAAATGTTTGGCAGGCACTCTCTCTTACAGTAACACTTTACTATAATGGTACTTTAATGCTGAATTGGCAATAAAAGTCCTATAGAGGTGCTCATAGCAGCCACATTAATGCTGAATAAAAGTAATTATGATTGAAGAGCTGTGCCAGGACAGGAATGTCTTATGCACCAGGCAACCTGGCAGGCACAGTAAATGAGACACATTGACTAGATTTTGAAAGGGAGCTTCACTCTGTTTGAACATAATCACTTCCTGCATTTATACAGCTTTTTCCTTATTCTAAAATATTTTTCCAAATCCAAAAACTGCATATGACTCTAATTTCTAGAGCAAAGGAATACATCAGGTCTCTTCCAAGAGAGAGATGAGGTCATGCAACAGCATGGGGGGGGGAATTACATCCATTGGCTACACCAATGTGCCTGGACATGCTGGAAAAGATTTTTTTTTTTTTTTTTTTTTTTTTTTGTGGATTCACATGTGAAAGTGAGAAGCGTGGAGTGGTTGGGAGTTCTGGGAAAGGGTGTGAAAATGATACCACCATGTTTGAGGGCAGTTTTGTGTGCTTTGGACCAATCACCCCCCCAAAAATCTTGTGTGACTTGTGATGCTTCAGAGCATTTCCAGAGCTTCACAAGTGGAGTTTGGGGACAGCGTCCAGCCCATGGCTCACAATTTCTCCACCCCATTCAAAGAGAAATGTGACTGTAAACTGCTTGAGAAGTATATTAACAAAGTGACTAACATTCTTGGCAGGGGAGAGAGAATAAGTGGATAATAAATGTCACCAAATGGGCTTTTTCAGCCATAGTATAGTAGGTATTACTGGTCATGTGAGTGGGGAGATTCTGAGAGTTGTAGCTGAAAAGTAACTTTTTCATTTCTTGTTGTTAACTGCCTGCATGTCAGTCTCAACTCTGGTCTTAATTCAGATATTCCTTCCCTGAACTGAACAATTCTGTAGTACTATTTTTCCTGAACACCATCAGTAAAAATAGAGGATGGCATATCTAGGAAAATAACAAGCTGCCTTACATGAGGTCAGACTTTTTGTCCAACTAGCTGAGTATTGTCTACTCTAGCTGGTAAGATTATTATTGCAACCTTTACTATATGTATCAGTGTTGTTATTTCAACTGGAAATGTGAAAGACCTGGGACTTCCTGCATTCAAAGCATAGAGTGTCACTAAGCGATGACCCCATACCTTGAAAGATGGTATGTTCTTTTTACATTAAATACTCACAATCCTCAGAAAAATAGCATGTCTGACTGCAAACAGTGAATGAGCAAGTCAAAAGGGAAAATAACCAGAGGAGGTAGATTTTTCTTTCCTATCTGTTCTCAGTCATGCTGAGGCTAAGGCTGACCAAAAACCAGGTAATAAAGTCCTGTGAATGTTTCATTCATTTCTATAATCACTCTAGTGTCCCTCAAAATTCATCACTGACTTGGGAAAGAGTAATTTCTACAAAGGTGAAAATATCAGGTCAAAATAAGGGCCCAGTCTCCTCCTTTCTCTTTTTTTCTGACCATTACCCATGACCAAACTTTGTCAAAGTACATACATTTGCCTAATTTGAGTGGTGGGAGTAAAATCATAACAGAACTACTACATGCATTGTGAATGGGTAATATAGCTTTGCTTTGCTATCCATGGGGATTCGTTCATCCATTACCCCCCCCCACAGATTGCAAAACGTGTGGGACCATTCTTTCCAATGTGCATGCATGCATGCTTGCACTGCTGCATGTGTGTACACCCATTGAAAAAGCCAGGTCTTGCCATCTGAGGAAGCTTAAACTGTGGGTGGCAAGCCAAACCCACAAACTGCAGGCTGGCACAGGTGCACTATACAGTGGGTCCTTGAAATTCATTGGGATTTGGTTCCAGGACCCCTCATGGATACCAAAATTTAGGGATGCTCATCCCATTATATACAATGGCATTGTAAAATTGTAAAATGGCATTCCTTATATAAAATGGCAAAATCAAGGTTTGCTTTTTGAATTATTATTTTTTTAAAAAAAAAAAAAAAAACAAGCTGCAGATGGTTGAACCTGTGGCTAAAGAATCTGTGGATACAGAGGGCCAAATGTAGTTCCTAGGAGGAATCAGGAACTAATTGAGAGCACAGCCCACTTCTGTGCTGAAGGGAGAGAGGCTTCAGTTACAAAGATCTTGATAACACACTTTATTTAAATAAAATGTAAAAGTGTGGAGAAGAGAATCTATTTAATTGTTACCCACACTTCTGAAACAGGGAACCTGGTGAGAGGGTGTTAGCAAAGTTACACAGATGCATGCTTTCATATGCTCCAACAGTTCAGAGATGAAGACTGGGACATATGTGGCCAAACAAAATCAGACTGTAGTCAAGATGGCAAAAGTTATTAAGAATGAAGAATACACAAGCTAGAAAAGGATACATTAGTTTGTTCCCCCCCCCCCCCGAGTCTATGAGAGGCAGTGTGGTATAGTGGTTTGAGTGCTGGATTATGACTCTAGAGACTAGGGTTTGAATTCTTGTTTGGCCATGATATCCACTGGGTGATCTTGGCTAAGTCACACACTCAGCCTCAGAGGAAGACAAAGGTAAGCCCCTTCTGAACAAATCTTCCCAAGAAACCCCTTATAAGTTCACCTTAGGGTAACCATAAGTCAGAAAAAACTTGAGGGTACACAACAGCAACAAATTGGCAAGGGCAAGACTGTACCTCCTCTTTTCCTTTTCTGCCTACTGAGTTAACCAAATACAAATTACTTTTGCACTTTGAACTTATCTTGCAACAATTAAAATAAACTGAGGATGAAGGGGGGAAGTGGGAGGAGACAGAATCAAGGCCATTTTGAAAGCAGTTGAAAAGTGAGATGAGAGTGGATTAATCAGGATTGTTTCTGACAAATTGGAACAATTGGAGGGTAAGCACTTTGTATGCAAAAGGTTCTATTTTTAGCCTATGGCATGTCCTTCTAAGGTTAGGAAAGAATCCCTATCAAACACTTTGGATAGCTATTGCAGAACTTAGAAATGTTCCTAAATTAGCACTAATGTGTTAGTGCTTAAACATTAAAGACAGTGAATTTGTTAATGCTAAATGCATAAAGAAATTTTGTAAAATCACATTTAATTATTTTTAATTTACCTGTTACAACATTAAATTAAAGCATCATTAAAATTAATAAAAATGGCCTGTGATGAATCAGATATGAGAAATTTACATCATTATTCCAAAAATACAACTGTTGGTATTTAACAGTTAAAATAACACAATTCAAAATCAATGTTGGAAATTATTTAATGAACTAGGGGTTTTACATTTTTAATGAATTATTTCCAAGCTCTGAGTACTACCAGTTGGGTCAGCCAGCACTGAACTAGATGGACCAATTATTTAATTCAATATAAGATAGCTTCATATTTCCTGCTTCTTTCCAAGCAAAAGCAACTATCAAGGGCAGGAATTTAAAAACAGCCTTGGCCTCCAAAACTGTGGCCGCAGTTCTGTGTGCATTGACCCTTGGACCAAAATCCTGTTGGCTAATGTAACTCTACAGTGTAGGAAGCGGGTATGGATGAGGGTGAGGTAGCAGTGAGTGCTAAAGCTGGAGGAAAGTGCAGGTGCAATAGGGGGAAGCTCCAGCTCCTAAGCAACTTGTCTCCATAGTGCCTGGCTTCCAGGCAGGTCCCTAAAGGTAAAAGCACTCTGGAAACATATCCTTGGGAAAATCACCTGACCACCACAGGTGATCTTCCAGGGAAGCCTTCCCTGAGTACTGACTCACCTAAAACTAGGAACTTCCTTTTTAGACAATGATGAAATGATTTTCTCTGCCTTGGCCCATTTCTTCTTGTTGTTTTTCTATGCCTTCAAGTTGTTTCTGACTTATGGCAAGCCTAAGGCAATCCTAAAAAGGTAAAGGTTTCCCCTTTGACAAGGTTGTCAAGTTGTGTCTTACTGTAGGGGGTGGTGTTCATCTCCATTACTAAGCTGAAGAGACAACATTGCCAAAGACAACTTTGTGATCGTGTGGCCAACATGACTGCACAGAACAATTTACCTTCCCACCCAAGTGGTACCTATTTATCTACTTGCACTTTTACATGTTTTTGAACTGCTAGGTTGGCAGAAGCAGGGACTAGTGACAGGAACTCACTCCATCATGTGACACCTGGACCTCAAACTGCTGGCCTGCTGATCTTGCCATTGTCAAGGTCAGTCTCTTAGCCACTGAGTCTTATATAGTGTTTTTCTGTGGCTGCCCAAGGTCACTCAGTGGATTTACATGGCCAATGGAGGAACTGAACCCTGATCTCCAGAATTGTAGTCCAATGCTCAAACCACTACACCACACTGGCTCCTAGGTCTATACAACCCTGAAAAAAGCCAGATACACTAACATCAGTATATTGTAGCAACAGAATATCTAGATATTTCCACTCAGACTAGTCCCCTGTTCCAGCCTATTTATGCATATAAAAAAACATAATCTGTTTTCTACCTCTGTTAATACACATTAACCTCAGTTTCAACAGATCTTGCCATATGTCATTGAATAATAATCATAATAATAATAATGCCAAAGTAGATCAAAATTTGGAAAATGGAATTTAACAGAAACTGGAGGAGAGAACATCATGGAAAGATGACAGTGTAATGTGTCAAAGGGGAAAAATATAAGCAGTCGAATTTTGCCTTTGCAGTACAAGGCTATATATGTGATTATCTGTATCCTGTGTTTCTATGTGTGGCCTGCTGGTTGTCATTAACCCCCTGCAAAGAAAGCAAGCCATTACAAGTCCACTCAAATAAAAGTGTGCAGGATACATCTTGCAGCCTTTTCTACTTGGCAGGAAAACAAGGGACTCTTTTAGAATGAGTCTATATTTTTCATTCCTCCTTTTCCTAAGGGGATTTAAAGAGCTGAGACCTCTAAGGAATTTATTGCTCCAGAGGGAATGAGCCACATAGCTAAAACAGCCAACAAATTTAACATTACCCAGTTGGTTCTTTACCCAAATGTGAAGCCTCATTCTCTTGGATTTGAAAACTACTTCTTGTTTTTTGCTAGTCCCTCAGGCTTGAGGAATTACAAGGTCTAGGTCACAAGACTCAAACTACTTACTCAAGAGTAGTTCCAGTTGATAAACTGGGTTACTCCCAAAGAGGTAGTTTGAGGTTATCATTCTCAATAATTGATCTTTCCCTCCCTATTTCTAAAAATAATAAATGATCCATATTACTGAAACCAGACATTTCTTTACATCTATAAAATCTGGAGGGCTTCAGAAAGTTGTAGAAACATTTTAAATCCATGCACAGTAAAGACCCCCAAAAGAAAACAAATACCTTAAGAACTTTCAATCAACTTTTTTTCAGCTTTACAAAATATTTTTGTATCTTAAACACACCTATGTAAACATCCTGAATTGCCAAAATTCTCCAAATACAAGAATGCTTTAATTTTTGCCAGACGTGAACTAAATATTCTGCTGGGATGCTTGTATTCAATGGACAGATTAAACAGATCTATTTAATTTTACTAGTTCCCTGAAAAATGACTAAATGGTTAAAAATGAAAAAAAAATGCTGTGAATCTGATATTCAATCAGGTCATAAGATAAACCACTATGTCTTATGATTTAACAAAGTTGGTTTAGAAATATGTTTATAAAATTGAAAACATATCTAATTAACTAATAACACATGGGAAGATAGAATTCAAAGGTACAACCATGTTCATCTGTATAATTAGTATTAATTGTAGATAGATTCTGCAGCACCTTTAAGACTAACTGATGCATCTGAAGAAGTAGGCTGAAATCTATGAAAGCTCATGCTGACAACCTCTTAATTTTTTTTCAGTTAGTCTTAAATATGCTGCAGAATCTACCTACATGGGAAGATGTGTATTTAACATCTTGAGTTTAATTTGCATGTTATCAATAATTTATTTCCATTGGAAACTTAGTTTTATATTGGAGGGAGATGCCTTAGGTAAAAGAATCTGAGTATTAAAAAAATCAAGCTTAACAGGAAGAAAACAAGAAAAGAAAACTGCAAGCTTTCCCTCATACTAAACTGGTACAACAAAACACTAACAGGGGGAAAGAGATATTGCACTCCTCCTCAACAGATCACTGTCTTGAACTTTAAAGCTTTCTAAGATAAGATCTATCTTCTAAGTCCTGGAATCTAAGATACAAATTTGTAATGTTCTCCTTTAATGATCTGGGGCAGCATACATTAAATGCAGCCGTCACAATACTGATATATTTGCATAGTTAGAAGTTCTTGCAAGACTGAACACAGACTAAGAAGGTCACGACAACAACAAAAAGAGAATAAATCATTTCTCAGCTCTGTGGACTTGTCAAAGGTTAAGAATTGAGAGGATATAATGGTATCAAGGGCCTTTAGGGGATAATTACTTAACCAGATCTATTTGAGCTACCTTGGACAGGTAGTAAGTAACTTGACTATTGCTAAATTTTATGAAACTATTTATTATCTCTGAGGGAACAAATCAGGGTCTAAATACTCTAAAGGCATCAGATCCTGTCTGATCTTGAAGCAAGGTCAGTCCTGGTTAGGAGTTGGATGGGAGACCATCAATGAATACCAAGTGCTGGAGGCTCCAGAGGAAAGAACTGTCAAAACTACTTCTGAGTATTCCTTGCCTTAAAACAAAGTTCTATCAAATGCATTGGGTTGTCATATCTAAAAAGGCAACTTGAAGGCACATACACACAGAGAGAACAAACTAATGTTGTTACCAGTGCATTTCTGGTTATTCCTGCAATCATATACCATAGAAAAAGTCTGCTGAGCCATTATGTTTCATCCCAGAAGTAATATCACCTCTTTCTAACTGGTCTTCAAAGCCTCTAGCAATGATATGTAAGTTAAAATATGCATCATCACAGCTAGATACTTAAGATACTTGCTGAATTTGTTTGTAACACAACTGTTTGAAAGCAAGGTGTTTCAAAAATGCAACAGAATTACCCAACACTGCACCATTTTATAGTTTGGTTGGTTGGAAAAAATGAACAGGTGCTCTCATTAATTATATGGATTATTAGAGAGAGAGGTCTGACCAGTGCATAGAAACACACTTTGTTTTCCATGTTCCAGACTGCTGTTGTTACTGTGTACTTTCAAGTCATTTCCAAATTATGGTGACCCTTAGGTAAACCTATCATGGACTTTTCTTAGCAAGTTTCTTCAGAGGGGGTTTACTATTGCTGTCTTCTGTGGATGTAAGAGTGTGACCTGCCCAACGTCACCCAGTGGGTTGCCATGGCTTAGCTGGGATTTGAACCCTGGTCTCTGGAATCATAGTCCAGGACTCAAACCACTACACCAAGGGCCTTTGCAGACTGCCAGAAATAGTGCACATTAAATTGAGGCACTGCCCTGGCTCAGTGCTAGGGAATCATGGGAATTGTATTTTTTTCTGAGACATTGAGCCTTCTCTGTCAGAGAGCTCTAGTGCCACAATAAATTACAGTTCCCATGATTCCCTAGCACTGAGCCAAGGCAGTGCCTCAATTTAATGTGCACTATTTCTGGCAGTCTGCAAAGGCCCCAAGTTGGCTCTATGTTTCAGATACATGTTCACAAAAGATTATCATACCAATCCTTTTCAGGGAAACAGCCATGCTATTTATATTCTGACTTGTATGAAATGTAGTTTCAAATAATTTTGGGAGATAGCTAAAATCATGAGCATAATTTGACTGAAGAGATGGTTGAATCTTAGTAGCCTGGAGATATGTGATGTCATATGTTTATCCACTTACCAGGTGTACTTTGTAGAATATGTCCTAGAATATATTGAAAGCCTCTGGTGTAGTTCTCAACATGTTGAACCATGTCCCAGATAAAGGCTCAACTTCTAATTCCCAGCAACCATTTCCAAACTCATGCTGTGGATTTGCATCTAAAATAAAGGCCTATTCAAGGGTTCAGTAGCTGTGAGTACCAAATGTCTGAAGGATCTGATAGGGAAGCATAGAGCTACCCTTATGCCTATGTTGTTCTATGTATCACATACATACACAGTGCTGATATTCCAACTGTCTCCATGTTGGAAAGCCAATAGACATAGAAGATAGTGTCTTCATACTGATATCAATTATATATTGGCAGGAAGATGTTACTCAATGTGCTGGCTATGACCTACACAGCTTAGGTCCAGTCTATATGAAAAAACATATCTCCCTATATGAGCCTGGCCATGCTCTAAGATCTGGAAGGGAAAGCTTTCTCTCATTCCCACTGCCATCCAGGCATATCTGGTGAGGATACAAGACAGATCCTTCTTGGTGGCTGTTCCCAAGTTATAGAACTCCCTTCCCTGGGAAGTCTGCTTGGCCTGCTCTCTGCAGTTTTTCCACCAGTAAGTCAAGACCTTTTATATTTAAGGAAGTTTTAGTTTTTAGTGTGTTGAGGCAGATGAGTCTTTAAATGATGGAGTTATACTGTTTTTTGATTTACTATATTTCAACATCTTTTAATGCTGTTTGTAGCTTGTGTTTTTTAAAATAGAAATTAATAGTTTTAACTTTAGAATTAAGAAGGTTTTTTAAAATTGTATTATGTTTTTAAAGCAATATATGCCACCTTGGATCCTGTGCTAAGAGAAAGGCATTATATAAATAAAATAAAATATTTTATATTAATTCCTTAAATAAAAAGGTTCTTTACATATGCAGCAGCATCAAGGGGTGGAGCTAGCCCTGCTTACTCCTTCTGACCATCTCAGGAATCCCTAAACAGAATTTGAGCTAGTCATATTTATCTCCCTTAAAATCAATGGGACTTAGATTAATCTTCATTAACGTGTCTTATTGATTTCAATGGGACTAAAGCAGGTATGGGTATCATGTAGCTGTGTGTATCTCCCACCCATGCCCCATCAACCCCAATCCCAACTGCACCCTGTTGTTGAATGTACAACTGGCAGCAAGAACTGGCTGTGTTCATCCTTCAAACCCAGCTATATGCAGTGAGTTCACAGTGTTGTTTCCCAGTCTAGTAGCATCCCCAAAACATCCCAGATGTGCTATTAGCACTATAAGCAAGATGTGCCCACCCCACACACCTTATTTCCAATGAAAATAATTATTTCAGAGAAAGGTTAATGGCTTCTAGAAGGTTGAGGGCACCTCCAGGAGGCTTCTGGAAACACTGTTAGGCTGGGAAACAAAGTGCATATATCATAGGTGTTTTGTTTGAAGGGGGAAAGGGTCAGTTTTGCCATTGCTACAGTGAATTTGAGACCCAGCATAGGATAGTAGTTTGAGTGCTGAATCAGGTCTCTGTTAGGCCAGGGTTGAAATTCTCACTTAATTATGGAAACTCACTGAATGACCTTGAGCTGGTCACACCTTTCAGCCTTAGAGGAAGGTAATGGCAAATTCTCCTCTTAATAAATCTTGCTGAGAAAAATGCCATTATAGGTTCACCTTAGGGTTGCCATAAATCAGAAATGACTTGAAGGCTAACAACAACAACAGCTACTGAATTCAGTGGTGCTTCAGTCATCAATTGCTTGCAACCCTGAAGGATTCCATGGAAATTTGGGTCTGAATCCTGCAGACATTGTCAACCCAGACTAAAATATGCCTAAATCTGGATCTATCCCTAGATCTTGTGACATTCCTCCATATACATCTCATGCAGTAACTTTCACAAGAGTGTATGCTTAGTCATCATCATAATTTACACCTAGCCATCAGAATTCCTGGAAAGGCAATCACTCTGTCACCAGTATGGCTCTGCACAGAAGCTATGATCCAGGGAAGCAATAGAAACACCAATACACCACATTATTTATTCTTTAAAACTGACAATATATGGACTAAATAAAAAATAGCAGTACAAATGAACCATATTTTTATTTACAACAGGACACAATATGTACCAGTTCAAGCCTCCCTAACTCATTTGCATGTCTCTGAAATCACATCATGAGTTGTGTAAATTCATATGTTCTCATCACAAAATGCTACTTAACATATTTACTGGCTCCTTCCATCTTGAGCAAGAAACTATAATGTCATTAGTTCTGAAATATATCACAGAGGCTCTACTAAGTTGCAGAAATAACCACAGCTTCTGCAATATCTGTATTATTTTTTCAGCCTTTTAGCAATGACAGCTTACTATGAATAAAAGATTTTGCTTTCCCCTTTCTTTGTAATACACAAATATTCTCATTTTGCTTATGTACATTTTATCTTTTCTCCCTTGTTCTCTTTTGTTGTTGTTAGCCTATTACTTATCTTTTCCTTCCCATCATAGATGGCATTCTTTTTAACCACTTTTCTCCTAGAAATACTGTAGTACAGTTGGACTCATTGAAATCAATGCCTAACCTACAATCCTTTGATTTCAGTGGGTTTACTCTGTCTAAATCTGAATCCAATCTTCTGGGTATAACAAAAGAAAAATGAAGCACTGCTGTCAGAATGGATTTAATGGTCCCAATAAAATGAAAAAGAAGCATTCTTAGAGTGCCAATATTAACATCTACAACAGGGGAAGGGGAAAATGTGGCCCTCCAAATGCTGGACAACAAACCCCAATATCCTTTGGCATTAGTTTACCTGGCTAGAACTGATGAAAGTTTCAGCTCAACAACATCTGGAATGCCACCCATTCCTATTTTAAATATCTCAGCAAAAGAGCTGAAACCACAAAACATGTAATATACCTTGTAAATGCTATTTCCAAAAGTAGCTGTAAAAATGGAGATTGTGTTATCAGTGAAAGAGAACATAAAATATCATGAATAGGGCCAGCTGGATGATATCTTCTGGTACCAAAAGATTATCACTATGGGCTGATACAGGAATAAAGAAACAATACAATTGTGACAGGTTAACTCGTGCTAGACTCAGTGCTCAGTTCTGCTCCATTCATCTACAAAAAGTCTGTTGCAAGATTTTGAGAAAGGCTAAAACAAAATGATCAGGCAACTATGAGGGAATATTTCATAGTCACTGTCAACTCAGTATTCTCTAGATGTAATGGATTACAACTCCCATTGGTGACATGGAGTGCTAGTTGTTGTTGTTAGCTGCCCTTGAGTCAATCTCAATCCATGGTGACATCTCCAAGAGCCCCTGTTCTCCACTGCTCTGCTTAAATCCTGCATACCCATACCCATGACGACCTTAATAGAGTCCTTCTATCTGGCATGTAGCCTTCCTCTCTTCCTACTTCCCTTCACCTTCCTCAGCATTATTGTCTTTTCTGATGAGTCTTCTCTTCTCATGATGTGGCCAAATTATGACAGTCTCAGGGAGTTTTCCAGTTTGATCTGCTCTAGGACCCACTTGTTTGTCCTTTTGGCTGCCCATGGGATCCTCAGCACTCTTCTCAAGCACCACATCTCAAATGAACTGATTTTCTTTCTATCATCTTTCTTAACTGTCCAGTTCTCACATCCATACATGGTAATAGGGAATACAATGGCTTGTATGATTCTAACTTTTGCGCTGAGTTATATATCTTGGCATTTTAGAATCTTTTCTGTAGCAGAACTTGGACAAAAGACCAAACAGAGATCTTCGGAAAGGAGCCTTTATTTCTGAGAAACACGCGGGCTCTCAGTGGAAGTGTGAGTTCCAAATACCAAGAGCTCTGAGTGACAGGTTAAGGACACGTTTATAGTTGGTGGGTTGCATTGCAACAGATAAGCAAGACCGTTAGTGATTCCCTAATATGTGCATCAGAACTTCTCTTACTACAATGTTGTTTACACTTTTGGAAATCAGTCACCAAACAATTCTGGGCAGCGTCCACTGAGGAAGCCTTATCGGGACATCCTATCAGCTGAACACTGTCTTCACAGCACGGTCTGTTCAGAGTTCACTAACAGCAATACTAACAGCAACTAATGAAATTTTTTAAAAGCCATTTAATTTCGCTTCATTTTTAGTTCTTTCATAGCTGCCCTCCCCATTTTTAATCTTCTGATTTCCTGATTGTAATCCCCATTTCTATCAATGTTTGATCCCAGGTATGGGAATTCTT
>JAIPUX010001880.1:81125828-81136997 GCA_020142125.1 Phrynosoma platyrhinos
GGGGGGGGGAAGGAAAGGCTCGGTGGGGCCTTTTGTAGGCCCAGGTGGAGAATAGTTATATGTTTCTGTGAACAGTTGATCCACACATCCTGGGATGATAAAAGGTGTATATCCTTAAGTCTGTCCCAGCCAAATTTGTGGGTTTTAGACCAAAGGTAATACCCAAATTACACATCCAAGAAGCTTGCTCTGACTTTTCTATCATCTGAGCCTTTGTCAACATCAGCATAGCCACCAACATTTCATAGATGAAAACCAGGACTGCCATCCTCCTTCCCCTCCCAATCATAGCACCTACTTTTGACACAGCCACCACTACAGTTGCTGTTTCCATTTTTGGCCTCTTTCTGCTGCTACCACCATCTTTTGGCCTCTTGTCTCCATGCCCTGACCAAGCACCAACTTCTGCATCTCTATCATGCAATCACCTATTTGGGACAGTGGCATGGTGCTACTGTAGAGCAGGAGCAAGAACAGCACCACAACCACCATCACCATCTGGCTAGCTCCTCTTGTGATGATGATGAGGCACTGCTATTCAGAGTTGTTCAATGTGCAGCTAATTTACTTAGACTCTAACTCTTTATTATTTTATTCCCTTTCTCTGTTTGAATGTTGACAGTTTAGTTACTTGATACCTATTAATGACCTTTTTTCATTATGAAATGCTAGTATTATTCTGCATCACTGCAGTGTTAATGAACATTTATTAAAATGGCAGGTCATTTAAATAAATATTTTTTAAAAGAAATAAACAAATAAACACACCATTTCTATTTCCCCCGTCCCTTTGCATTGTGCATTTTTGAGTAGAGTTAATGTCTCTTTTGTTTTTTGTTTTTTGAAATGTTGCACTTAGGGTTTTTTAGGAAGCTATTAAATGATGAAACAGATATTAAATTTTTGTACTCAAGCCTTGTGTAATAATTAACAGGTGCTCATATCAGGACCTCCTACTGTGTTCAAATCAACACAGAAACTGCAATGGTGTGCATGGGTGTGTAGGTGTGAATGCCCCACATTCCACAACTATGTGACACAATCACAGTTTGCCACTAGCTCACATCACATTGCAAATAAACCCCAGGATGTAGCACACTGTGCTATTGCCACTAGACTGTGAGATGTCAAAGCATTCAAACAAATCGCCTCCATGCTTAAAAATGCATTAAGACAAATATACTTGTTTTCATTTGGCAACCGCTAGATATTATGAAACTGTGTTGTAGCTGGTGACGATGACGACGACGATGATGATCCAATCAGAAGTCAGAGTGTGGAAGCAAAGGGCTGATAATATGAAATAGCAAATTATGTGCTGTTGCTAAATAGTGCTAGAATTATCTGGATTGCTTTCATGAGATCTGTTGGGGATCAGCACATACACACACATAAAGGGGGGAGAAAGAGGGAGGGGGAGAGAGCACATTTGGCTTCCCCTGGGAAGCATAAAAACATTGTCTGGGAAAAGAACACTTCCTGTGTTCTCAGTTGCACACTGCAGCTGGCAAATAGAAGTGGAGGACATAGCCTCTTGGATAGATCTTCAAAGTTTCAGGGTCCCAAGTGAAAACAAGAGGCCATAGATGGAAATGCATGAGGGCAGATATATTTTCAGCTTATGCATAAAGGTGACGGTGTACACATGTTCTCCTGCAACCCTGGAAATTGAATGCAATAGGCAAGGGAGAGGAAATTCAGTATGAAAACAAATTCTTCATAAGCATTCTGCAGGGAAGAGAGTGAGTGCATTTCTACAAGACTGGTGTACATCATATCATTATAATAAATATAAAAACTGAATTCTCAGTTAGTTTGCTTATTTTGTGTTTTATTTTTTTAAGTGCAAATTATTCAGAACATTTTAGCTTCAGGAAAACTGTTCTCATCGTCTTTCTTTCCACATGGCGCTGGCTGAGAGATATTCATGAAAGATTCACCAGGGCCAATTTTCTAGGAGTGTAAGCAAAAGCAACATCAATATTTCAATGCCTCAAAAAATGTGACTATTCTCCAGTCTTGAGTAGATAGTTAGAAATCATTGCATTTTAATGGACTGAACATTTCTTGAGATATTCCTTATGAAAATTAATAGGGCACAAACTGGGCCCCACCCACACTTTTAACTTGTATTTTGAGAACAATACCATCTTAAGAGTATGCAACAGAGCAACAATGTCAAAAGGGATGTGATGGCTGGTGATCTTTTCATCATGGTCCTGGTAGACCGCTAGTTTCCTAAGCAGTTTCAGCTGTCACAGTTGCTTAGAGTTCACTGAGCTGTTTTTAGTTACTCACTCAAATATTCATAAGAACCGAGGGCTGCAGTTTGCTGTCTGGCAACAACTTCATTTTCTGCTCACACAGATCTTGCCCTTGTGGGAGGCTGTTCTCTGTCCCGATTGGCTCTCTCGGGGTCACATGGCCTTTCAAGGATAATGGAGTTTCCTTGGGAGTAGGTGAAAGAAGCATGTTCTACCTTTTATCTTTGCTTGGCTGAACGATGAAAATGATTGCAGGCGACAGTTATGGATTATCAAAGAGATGTGAAATGATCAAACCTATATCAAGCATGGGTTTGTGCTACCAGAGAAAGCACATCCTTTAATTATTTACCTGGTGGGATATCTCACACCTCAGGAAACCTTAAAACGGTCACAGTTTTGGGCAAATATTTACTTAACAATATTGTAGTTGAAACACAGTAATGAAAATAGGTGTAATTTTGTGTAATGCTCTTAGGAAAGACCAATGGACTGTGACATTTCACTGCATGGGGGCAGAATCACAGGAGCACTTGACTTTTATTTCATTAAAGCCCTAGTTAAATTAACCCTTCAAGGCATGCAAATGCCACCATCATTAAGAAAATGAAAGGAAAATGAAAAGGATAGAGAACAGCCCTTCTCTGGTAACAATGTTAACTGCAAATTCAGGCATTCAGATTTACCCATATTATAATGAAAAGTGGGGATAAGAACACCAGCTTTCCTTCCCACAACCCCACCCAAATACTGAAAGCTCCATGTATAATCTAACTCCCTGGGAAAACAGGGTCCTAAACTGTGTAGGGAAATTACACATTTTGCCTATCCTATCCCCATAGCAACCCATAGGATACCTCCCTCTTCATGTTGCCAAATAGCCCAACCCTTCTGGCTAAAATTCAAAAAGGACCTATCCTACCACAGCCAGCTCCTCCTTCAGTATATTAGAGTTTGCAGGCTTTGTATGGTTTGTATGCATATATTCACTAAATGCTAGTTTGCATATTTCCAGTTCTCCTGTTTATATGTTTTACCACACCCTATCTCTTCTTTGTCAGAGCACTCTGGTCCTACAAGAAACTACAAATCCCAGGATCCCATAGGATGCAGCTATGACAGTTAAAACAATGTCAAACTGCATTAATTCTGCAGTGTGTCAACAGGCCTACACACTAGCTTCAGCCACACAGGAATCTGCTTCTTTTTGTGCCCATGGACCTTCCAACCATTCTTCATTTAGAAAAAAAATGGCAACAAATATTGCCACTTCTATATTTTGTAAATCAAAGTGAAGCCTCTCCTCATGTGCACTTTTTGGTTTTGGTCAATTTTAAAATACAAACTTAGAAGTGGAATAGAAGTAGGGGTCCTACCATTACTGGTTTCATTTTTGTGGAATGGCAGTCATCCATTCCATCCAGATCTCTCTTTCTCTTTTTTACCTGTGTGATATGGAATGTCCTGGCAGCCTGTGATGGGCAAAGTGGGGAGAACAGCATGACTAAATGAGTGTTTCTGTTTCTCAACCCATTGGTTGAGGAGATTAGGTCCTACAGGTAGAAATAGGGACAGTGTTAGAGCAATGTTGTCTGGCATAAAGAAAAGAAGGTGGCTGGAAAGAGATGGCAGACAATTACACCCATTTTACTTTGCAACGTGTAAATTTTTCTGTGTGCAAAGTGTGTTTTATTTCTATTTGCTACAATTAAAGATCCTCCTCGTGAACTCCAAAAATGCAGAACCTGAAGCTATAGATCCTTTGGCATACGCTGCCATTTGAGTTATTTTCTACCTGTGTGAAATCAAATCCTGATTGGCAACACATGTTCCACAGGTCACTTGTGCCTCCAACCCTTTCGGTGTATCCTGGAGTCATTCTCCCCTACTCCCAATTTTAAAACCTAAAACAATGAAAGCAGATCCTCTTATTAAACAACAATGAAGTTGCTTGAATTGTTGTTGTTGTTGTTAATCACTTTCAAGTCAATCCTGACTCATAGTGACTCTGTGGATGAGACATCTCCAAGGCTTCCTATTCTCCATCACTTTCTAAGGTCCTGCAAATTCATATCCATGACCTCCTTAATAGAGTCTATCAATCTAGCATGTGGTCTTCCTCTCTTTCTACATACCTCCACCTTTCCTAGCACTTTTGTCTTTTCCAGTGAGTCTTGCCTTCTCATAATGTGGCCAAAATATAACAACCTCAACTTTATCATCTTGGCTTCCAAGGAGATTTCAGGTTTATGTGTTCTAAGACCCATTTATTTGTCCTTTTAGCTGGCAAGGGTTGAGCTCTTAAATGCTGTGTGATTCAGATGTCAAGTATTGTCATATATATATATATATATATATATATATATATATATATACACACACTTTATATTTACACTTTTAATGATTTTGCACTGATTTTTAATTTGTAGTGATTTAAATTGCTTGGTAGCTGCCTTGATTCCTTGAGTCAAGAGAAAGGTGGGATATAAATAAATAAATAACAACTACTGTTGAATCTTATCAAGCTACCTCAGAGGACTGCACACACACACACCTCACATACAAATCATTTTTTTATTCTCAACCACCATTCAGGTGTTTAGCAAAAATATTATTTTTCTGTGCAGAAAAGCTGTTTCCTATGCAGAAAATGCTATTTTCTATGCAAAACAACCTCATGCAAAATTTGCCCAGAATAGATCACCAATATAGCATTTTCTACATAGAAGCCAACCTTTTCTGCATTGAAAATATACAGTCAGTCCTCCATATCCATGGATTTTTTTATCCACGGATTCAAGAATGCAAGGCTTGAAAATATTCCAAAATATAAAAACTCCAAAAATCAAACCTTGCTTTTGTCATTTTATACAAGGGACACCATCTTACTGTGCCATTGTATTGAATGGGACTTGAGTATCCACAGGTTTTGTTATCCACGAAGGGTCCTGGAACCAAACCCCAGTGGATACCAAAGGCCCACTGTATTTCTGAAAAATATTTTATGGGAAAAGATATTGTTTCTTATACAAAAAAAAAAAAAAATGCCATTTCATATGCAAAACAACCATGTATGACTTTTGTGCAGAACAAGTCCTAAACTGTGAATATTCTTGTTAGCCCAGGACTCTTCTCATCAGGGTTTCTCTACACTTGAAAAACATGCTTTTGACAACTTTTAAAAATATTTTGAAATATTCTTTCCATCCTTAGGCATAGCAAATATTATAATAGAAGGTACAAAGATGGAGTCAGGAGGAAGCAGCAAAAGGGGAATTGACAGCACTGTGCTCACTTGAAAGTATACATTACACAGTTGCTGGCTGAAGTACAAGGAACAGACAGAAGAGAAACCATCTGTCCAAAGTGAACAAAGAAGGGGAAAGATGCAGTGGGCACTTCATTCTGTCTCATCCTCCTTTGGATCTGATGGCATGAAGCCTTGTGAAGGTGTTCCCACCCCCACCCTTCAAAAGGACTGCAGTTTCTTTGGCTATATAAGATAAAACCATCCCTGGAAGGATAGGGGGAAAAAAAATCTAATAATGCCATTTGCTCATAACACCCACTATCACAGCTGCAGTGAACAGACTGTCAGCATTTCTATTACAGCGCCATATATCAGGAGCTTATAGCCAGGCCATGAAAAGATGCTCTGAAAATTGAATCCAGAACACAGACTGTTTTTAGTTGCAGCTTATATATTACTATCAGACCTGCTAGACTGGATACCATGAACATGAAATGCTGATTGTAGACAAGACACAGCTAAATCATAACAGGTACATTGGTGTGATATTAAGTTAAGCATGTCACAAGGCTGAATGGTTGGTTTTTCATTCATGGTCTATTTTTCTTCAGTTGCAATATTAGATTATAAGAAGACTGAAAGAGTGGCGGGGGGAGAATAAGAATAACACATACCTTATAGAAAAATTTGAAATATCATCACGGTTCACACTATCCCTCTTAGTGCATCCCTAGAACTTAAAAGAAAAGGGATGCTATTTGTAAATGGATATCTAAGCCATCTAGATTTATCTGAAAGTCATTCCCAACATTTCATTACACTCCTATCTGACCTATTAAGAAATGGAACTCAGATAGTCTATGCAAATACTGGTAGTAGCTTGGTTGTCCTGCTGATTTTCACAAGGAAAGCATGGCCAGCCCAATATATTTTGCTGCCTGAAGGAGAATGGGAAACATCATTTCCTCTAACCAAGATACCAGTGGCATTTTTCCAGCACCATATCAAAATATATTTTTTAATTAAAGTTTTCATTTCAAGGTATACATGTACGTGGTTTTAAACTGGTGTAGTTTTAAACTAGTTTTAACTATTGCTATGATATCACTATGATGGTGAGGAGAGCCAGGCTGGAATGGCACTGGCCACCCCCAGTCACATGGCCTTAAATGGGCCCAACACCCATTCAGGGCCGATGCCAGGTGGAAATCTTGCCCTTCCCTGGCCTCCCAACCAATCAGGGAGGACACCACCAGAGAAAAGGGGGGTGAGGGGATTCTGGCCACAAAGGCCACTGGGACTTGTAGTCCCATGTGGCTGCCAGACGTCCTGTCCCCCAGAAGGCCCAGGCAACTGATCCTGGCCCAGGAATCACCCCCAGGGTATTCTGGGAGCAGCCAAGCCTCCAGCTGGGCTGAAAAAGCCCCTATGGCCCAATGGCTCCCCCCTCCCAACAACTGGGCTGGCATTTAGTCTCATTCTCAAACAGCTCTAGAAATCTGTTACAGCATTCCTAATAGATGACTGTCTAATTTCTGCTTTAAAAACCACCACCTTTTGAGGGAATCTCTTCCAATGTCCAACAAGTTGCACCATCAGAAATGACTGATTTGAAATTTCCTTCCTTATAATTTGAACCTGTAGTTCAGTGCTTACTCTACAGAAACAGAAAACAAATTTTCTCCATCATCTGTGTGATAGTTTTTCAAATAGTTGAAGATGGCTATCATATCAGTTTGTAATCTTCTCCAAACTAAAAACACTTCAGTGCCATCACTCTCTATTCATAGCCCATCATCTCCAGGTTTTTTACCATCTCTGTTGCTGTCTGTTGGCCACAGTTGTTGGAATGTTGATTCTGTCAGAATAGATTCATATTATTATTTTTAATCTGGGAAAATCATAATTCTTAGGCATGTTGAAATTGGCAGGGGAAATATACTAAATTACCCTTATTTAGAACTGAATGATATCAAGCCAGTCTGTCTTCCATTTGCAGCACCACAAGCTTTTTTCTGTGTAAGAATACAATAACATCAGAATATCTCCTAATTCTGAGCCAGAATTTTCTTTTTTTCTGATTTCTGCCTGGAACTGCTTGATTGAATAAAAGATATACAAGGACTGAAACCTGCCACTTACCATACCATATGACTTTATCTGAAAATCCAATGTTTTTAATCTAAAATACATGGGGATGGATTATGCCCTATCTATTGGTAAATGAAACTCCTCTTCACATGTTCACATATCTGCTTATGGAGCAAACCTAATGCCTGGCATTAAAACAGGATTGAATTTTGACTATGGGTGACTCACTAATTAGAATTAGTTTATGAGTCTATAATTATGATTGTCATATCAGATGCTAAATTATTGTCTCTTGTTCTTCAAGAAACCATCCTTGCTTCAGCTGATGTTGGCCTAATCAGGGGTGGAAATCATGCAGCCCTCCAGATGTTGTTGGACTACAATTCCCAGCAGCCAATGGTGCAGACTGTTGGCAGCTGGAGTTCAACAACATCAGGATGGGTGAAGATTACCCAAACCAGTCCAATTGCTATTCCACAACTAGAAGGGATCTCTTGAATCAATTGCTGAACAGCAAGTCAATGCTTAGATAATTTTCATGATAACAACTGGTCTACTCTAGTTGAGGAATAATAATTGGATTTAGGCCTTTGGTTCCTTAATTGGTGTTATTTTTTGGAACACTATTGCTCTTTTTCCCTTACATGTCATCAACAACTCCTAGTTAGATCAATGATCCATCCCAGTTCATTATTATCTCTCTGTAGGTGACCTCATTTGGATTCTTGAGCAGAAAGTGTGTAATACCCTACTAAAGAGTATTCCATTTAATGCTGTTTTTCCCAACCTCTAAGACCTAAAGACACATTCACATTAGCATATATTACAATAGACAATCCAATAGCAAGTTAATGATCAAGGGAGTGAAATTGCATGGAAAAGTTTTTACTTACCTAATTTTCTATATTGTATGAATTAACAGGGAGAAATACATGTCTTACATTATTCAGAAGACCATAGCTGAGTACTGCAACAGCCCAATCTTATTAAATTATATACGGTAACTGACTCCAGAACTGCTTTTATTTTAACACAGAAATCCTATGATAATTTTTTAAAATATATGAAAGCTAAAGGTTTGTACTAAGGTTGAACATTACTGCACAATTCTGTTTACAATGAAACAAGTAATTCCTGAATCCAGTCCAGAAGGTCACATTGTGTGACATGCATAATATTTTGCTTGAAGCAGAGATGCAGTTTCTGTTTCTGAATGCGTGGGATGATTTACAAACATTCCAACTGCCCAGAAATGGACAAGGGGTGAGTTCCAGATGTTTTCAGAGAAGGGATAGTTGTCAATTTCTCTGTGATTAGCTCCTCTTAAGGCAAGAGTAGCTTTGTGGCTGAAAGCAAATAATTGGGTGGCCCTTTGAGCTAAGGAAACTAAACAGTAAGGAAACCAGAACAGGATAGCTGAAAGCTGAATGTAGAGTAGGTAATGGACCATTTAATGGGAGCTGGAAGGAAAGCAGGTGAAGAAGGAGAAGTTAGAAGTCAAAAAAGGACAGAGCTGAGGCAAGAAGTGGTTTAATGAGGGAGAGAGCTGAAACAGGAAAGGGCAGTAAAGGAAGCCCATTAAAGCATGGTCAAGCCATATGCTTGTGAGTTGAGAGTCACAGGAGAACTAGTTATTCTGGCCAAAGTACAAGTTTGCTAAAAGAAGTGAAACAGAGTAAGTGGTGAACTGATGCCACAACACCTGAGGAAACAGTCTTGGATTTGAAAAAAGGATTAGCTAAGCAGGAGATAGATCTATGACAAAACCTCACATACAGACTAAGGGCCTTTGCAAACTGCCAGAAATAGTGCAAATTGAGTCCACTTTAAGGGAACTGTATTTTATTGTGGCACCAGAGCTCTCTGACAGAGAAGGCTCAATGTCTCAGGAAAAAAAAAACAATTCCCATGACTCCCTAGCACTAATCCTAACCCTTAAAGTGGACTCAATTTGCACTATTTCTGGCAGTCTGCAAAGGCCCTAAGATAAGGTATGTAGGCCTTGATGGAAGTACAGAAGAGGAAATCTGCTCATTGTAGCTTTCTGTTCCTGAAACACTGTGAGCAGTCAATTCTAAGGGGTCATACAGGTTTGCAGGGAAGTGATTTTCACAAAGTGATATTACCAAGTCCATCAGTTCTTTAGGTGCAAGTTTCCTATGTATAGATTCACCCTGCTTTATCACAAGAACTCTGGGTAGACAATAGAAATGAATCATGTCCCTCAAAGTACTGATATAATTTAAGACAGTAGGCCTTTCTCCCTTGACTATACAGATCAACTATAAGAATTCAGCTTCTTTTAAAAGCTGATTAGAATTCATATCCCTCAATGTCTAAGAAACATCTAACTACACATCAGTCTCAGTTGTGAATCATTCCCACTAGATCCAGCACAAGTTACAATGATAATGCTGTCCTCAATTTCCTCCATTGGCTCCTTCTTATAATCACACAGCATCTGTAGCTATTTGCCTCAAAGAGCAACTGGAGCCCAATGAGGAGTTGTGCAATAAAACATAGGAAGTTGCTTTACCGTAGCTGAGACAATTTGACTGTCGTGTCTGCTCTAGCTGTCAGCCAAGATCTCAGGCAAGACTCTTAACTTAAAGGTACCAAGCAAAGTCAGCCTAATTCTGGGCTAAATTAATCTTCTGCAGTTAACAATGAAAACTCCGTATTTCTGCAATCACTCAGATGCTATTGTATTTATTAGACTATTGCCTGGACAAAATATACTTCACAAGTTTTAGGTACTATATTTTAAACCTTGAAATAAGACATACAAGATTATGGATGTGGAAGATGTAATATTTCTGTGTTACAAGAAACACAGTAATAGTAGAAAGCAAAATGATGATTGCATGAAGAAAATGTTTACAGTGCTACAGAGAAAGCTGTAACTGCTTAGTATTAACATTTAAAGAGAAATTCAATGTGCTTTAGTGGATTGCTATTCTAGTCCGTTATCATTTTTTTAAAAAAATGATTATTTCCTTTTAATCTGCATTATAAAACATCTTGCTGAAAGGTTAAATAATGCTTATTCTTCCAGTTTACGCTACATTCAAACCACAGTGAGTATAAACATTGGTGCACAAGGCAGCTGAATATTAACATTTTAAAATTAGAGCTATGTGCAAATGAATTATCAATATTTTCCATTTTTTTTCCTGGCCATAAACATTAATGGAAGTGGAGGGGTAATTTCACTAGATTTGTCAATGGAGAGAAGACATTCTCCCAGTTTTGCAGAGAATGGGCTCATAGTTAGTTGTGGCACAGATTTGTCTTTCTTTTGCAAATTTGTGTTGTTGGATTTTGATTTTGTTTGTGGTTTTGTGTTTTCACAGCATTCTCACCAACTGTCCTGATTTGGCTGGAACAATCCCCATTAATCCTCTCATCCCACTTTTTTAGCTACTTTTGAAGTGTTTCTCTCTTTGTCCAGCTTTCCTCCTTCATCCTGCAGATACATCAATTGCTGCAAACTGAGTTTAAAGTGCAAAAAATAGTTTCTATTTAGGGGGGTTGCAGACTGCCAGAAATAGTGCAAATTGAGTC
>JAIPUX010001880.1:81150230-81166736 GCA_020142125.1 Phrynosoma platyrhinos
CAGATATTCCCAAAGAGTTGCTAATAGAGTTGAACCTTTTATACATCACATGCAAAAAGTAAAAGAAATCCTGAGTTTGGCCTGTGCACCAAGGGGGTCTCAGAAAGTTACTTTTTAAACTAAGGAGATTATCCCACCACTGAAATAACCCGGTTTACCTATTCTGAATTGAAGCCTAATTCAGGAAGCACCTATGGATTTTGCCGCCGAAGCCACCAGGCGAGTCCAGCATGGCTGCAGCCCAGATCCCCAGCGTGCTTCGGCAGCCTTATTTCGAAACCAGGAGCTTTCCGGCTTCAAAAAATGACCACCGAAGCACGCCGGGGACCCAGGTTGCAGCCAGGCTAGACTCGCCCAGTGGACTCAGTAGCAAAATCCTTGTGATAGGACCTGGCTGCTTCCCGAATTAGGCTTCAATTCGGAAGAGGTAAACAGGGCTATTTCAGTGGTGGGATAATCTAATTCAATACAATTATAACACAAGGCCACAAAAGTATTTACCATCTAAGTTACATTGTTAAAAAAGTAACTCTACTTTTCTATTTCTCAACCTATATTAAAGTACGTGTGTGTGTGTGTGTGTGTGTGTGTGTGTGTGTGTGTGTGTGTGTAAATGACTATATAAGATTTTGGGTACAAAACATACTTTCTGCTCATCCAATTTCTTTACACTCCTCACCTAGAACAAAGCATAAGGCAGCAGCATGAGGCAGCACCTGAACCATGTGATATCCTTCCTCCTCCACTGTTTAGTGGGACCACTTCCCCCAAAGTAAAAGTAACCAAAGGATAATAGTTAAAATGCAAAAGGAATGATGCTATCCCTCATTAATTTACAATCAGAAGATCTGCCAGAAAGTCCCTCCTTTCTGTGCCTTCTTCTCCTTCTCCTTCTCCTTCCTCCTCACCATTCCCTAGTTTGGGACTCAAGGTGGTTTACAACTGTTAAAACAAATATAATTAAAAATCAACAGCATAACATAACAAAGGGATGAAACAGAAGGGCCAAATGAAGTGGCTTCCAGCCATTTTGGAGGTGTACTGATTAAATAATGTACACCTTCAAAGTGCCCAGAAGCTGTGCCAAAGCTGTGCCAAAAAGGAGTCAGGATAGCCTGACTCTGCCAGTGGCAGTCAGACCCTGCCTCCATAGCAACAGGCTATGCAGACAGTGGGGTTCTGACTCGCTACAGGCTGGAGCAGACTCAAGCCCCTCTTTTGTGCCCATCTGTTCCAAGCCTTAGTTAAAAAGCAATTAAACGATCATAAAAGTTAAAATAATTTAAAAACAACAACAAATGAAGTCCATACATTGTACGAGGCCTTTTTCTCCTGAAAAATCTGTTCTCATCTGTCTGCCAAAATATAGGAAGGAGAGTGCCAGTCCAACCTGTCTGGAAAGCATGTTCCAGAGTCTGGAAAAAGCCTCTGAGAAAGTCCGCTCCCATGTTCTCACCAAATGTATTTGTCAGGGTGGGACAGAGAGAAGGGCCTCCCAAGAAGATCTCAAAACACAAGCAAGTTCATACAGATGAACTGTTGTTGTTGCGTGCCTTCTTTTCTAACCTATGGCAACCCTAAGGTCAGGGGTAGGCAACCTTTCCCCTTTAAGGGCTGAGGGACTTCAGCTCCCAGAAGCCTCAACCATGTTGGCCAATAGCCCCATGTTGACCAATAGCTCCTGGGATTCTGGGAGCTGAAGTCTCTTGGCCCTTAAAGGGGAAAGGTTGCCTATCCCTGCCTAAGGTGAACCTATCATGGCTTTTTTCAGGGGTAAGCAACCTTTCCCCTTTAAGGGCCGAGGGACTTCAGCTCCCAGAAGCCTCAGCCATGTTGGCCAACATGGGACTATTGGCCAACATGGCTGAGGCTTCTGGGAGCTGAAGTCCCTTGGCCCTTAAAGGGGAAAGGTTGCCTACCCCTGGCTTTTTTATTCAGAAGTTTTCCTTTGCCTTCCTCTGAAGCTAAGAAAGTATGAATGATCCTTCAAATAACCTGGATCTTCACCATCTAGAACTTTATAGGTCATCACCAACACTTTAAATTTTGCCTTGAAATGGGTAGGCAGCCAGTGGAGCTATTGCAACAAGGGAGTTATGACTGTGCTGCCTGCAGCCAACCCCAGTTAGCAATTGCAATATGACAGGGGAGAACACAAGCGGTGACCCGATGTGAAATGCCCACCTTTTGGAGATCCAAATAGTGCCAATGTTTTTCCCCCCAGCACTAAATCAAGAAATGGCTTTTTATTAAAACCTTTGGGGCCACCGTATATGCTTGACTATAAGTTGAGAAATGTATGCCCCAAAATTGACCCTAAAATCTTGGGTTGACTTATATATGGGTCAGTACACCAGTAGTGCTTTAAAAGGTCTTAAAACAAGGAAGCCTGATGCCCCACTCTCCATTTAATACCAGTTCCTTCACTCCCCAGTCCGTTTTGCAAGCCTTCTTTTCTCAAGGAAAAAACTCCCAATTTAAATCCACTTGCTACTCTCTCTAGTGCATTTTGCAAGACCTTGCTTCCTATGGAAAAAAACTTTCCATTTAAATCCACTTGCTTCCCTTCTCAATCTGATGTTAAAACCTCTCCTCCAGAACCTGGGAATCAGCTGGGAGAGGTCCAGAAGAAGAGAAGGAGGGACAGAAGTGGTATTTCCCCCTTTCCATCCTTCCTTATAGCCCCCCTAAGTTTTACCCTTGACTTATCCACAGGTCATATCAAAATTCAGGATTTTGACCCTGAAACCTTTCCTTGACTTATGTGTGAGATTGACTTGTACACAGGTATATATGGTAATTTACTTTTAAGCATGTAAATTGTTTTAACTCCTTTAGCCTTTCTAAGTTCTTCTCTTATTTGGACACTTTGGTATGTTTTTATCTCAGTTAAAGTATTTATAGAACTTAATTTGGAATTATTTAAATTGTTTGATCTGTTTCCTGCCCTGAGATCACAAGACAAAAGGTGGGAAATAAATAAATGAAGTAGTTATAACTTCATTACTGGAGAAACAAGATAATTAAAAGTGACTATTATTTGTAACTAGTTACCTCCATGCTCTGGTCCTAGGTGCCGTTTTCAATAATTCCATATATATGTCCATTGCCTGAGCCACTCTTTTGCTACAGACTGTACTTAGTGGATCTTGGGGTTCTGTGGAAGGGAAAAGTAGAGCCTGCAATCATTCATTTGGAAAGTTGTCATAGGCTGGGATCCTCTTGGAGCACTATGTTATAAGTTGCATTTTTCCACAATTATACAACAGTGATGAAGGAAGGCAGTAAAAAAATCAGCTATCTCAGACCATCCTTTCTTTCCAGTGCCTTCCTTTCTTCACAAACCACAGCCTCCTCAACTTCCCTGCTGCCTCCACTATCTATGCGTACAAGTTATGCCAGCATAGTTTACTAACAAGATCCTGGCCCAGGTCCTCCAAAAAAAGCAAGCCAAGACAGTATATTTATCACCCTAGGTTTCTGTTATTAGACAATACTTATCAGGAAATGGAGACCTCAGATTAACCCAGAAAGGAGACAATACCAACTATCTTTAAAGGGTTTCAAGCAAATTAGAAGTGGGAAGAAGTCATGGGTATTGAATTAGGGAGAGCTGTTTCAACTCAGCCGTCATCAGAGTTTGATTATCTGTTTGTAATCAAATGGGTGACATAGGCATACAGATAAAGCAAAAAAAAAAGTAAAGCTAGGGTTTTGTTTTGTCTTGTTTTTTATCTAGAGTGAAGTTTTTTATGCAATGCAAGCACTATGGGTTACTTTGATAGTCAATTATTCAACAAACAGTCATTACGAAGCATGATTGATCCTGCAGCTTATACAGATCATTGAGAACATACCAAAATAGGCATGACAACATGTGGAAACAATTTTGTTTATAGCACTACCTAATGTTGATGCTCAATTCAAAAGCAGCACTCCTTTCTGATTTTTTTTCTCCAGAAACAGTTGATCACATTCACTTTTACTTGCCACTTCTTGGACAAAATACAACAAACAATAAAAATCTAGATCTTAAAGAAATCCAGAGCAGCAATTAATTCTTGGGCTTGCATTTATATCCATCGATTATTTTACTGCTCTTGTCACTTGTGCCAACTGACTGAAGCCATTATTAGGTCAGGAATTCATCTCCTATAAAAGGATAACCCAGTCTCCATCATACAACATTTCATCAGCTTAATATTTCAAGAATTTCATTACCATCATAAGGAAGCATTAAGAGTGATAAAACTATCTGTCAGCAAAAATTCTATTGCTCTTTTAGGAAAAGTGGCCATTACAACCTCACACAAAAATTTCTCATTTCCTGAATGACCAGACGCAGCAATTGGGGTAAAGAAAGAGGAGTCAGAGGAAGAGGTCAGAGCTGTCATATTCATAATCCTCTGCAAAGACTGCCTTTCATAGGACTTTGTAAAGGTTCTGACAGAGAGAACACACACAGACAGACAGACAGACAGACTGAGCACTCAAACCTCTAGCACTACATGGCACATCTCTTGAGCCTCATCCTTTGGTTTTGCATTATGTATTTAATAGAGTAGAAAAGCAAAATACAAAAATCAATTGATGTGTCATGAAACACTAGGGGTTTGAATTGAGAAAAGGTTTCTTTGCTACCAATATTATATTTTTCTATCCAGTGAAGAAGGGCAGAAAAAAAAGAAATGACACCCATGTCGAATTGTTGTTGGTGTGTATCTTCAAGTTGTTTCTGACTTATGATGACCCTAAAATGAACCTATCATGTAGTTTTCTTGACAAGATTTGTCTTCCTTGCTAAGCAGAGGGGTGGGATACTAATAATTTTATTATTATTATTATTATTATTATTATTATTATTATTATTATTATTATTCCTCTGAGTTTGAGAGAGTAGCCCAAGGTCAAACAGTGGGTTTCCAAAACAGAGCAGGAATTTCCACTATCCAAACCACTACACCATGCTAGCTTTCAAATCCAATTACTTACAGGAAACATGCAAAAGCTTTTCTTTTCTTCTTTAACATCTTTAAAGATGAAAAGCTTTATGGAGAAGCTAGGAAGTATGGCTTCTAACATGTGCTCTCAAAAAGGATCTAAAAATGTTTTTTGGAAATTATTCTATGAGCATGGAGTGTCATTCCTGGATAGAACAGCATGAAGTAGAAGATAGGTGCTCTAACACTATGTGAGCACCTGAAGTGTTTTTACAACAATTATTAACACTTATATGACATTTTAATTGTTATAGCACCTTCATATAGAATCTGGG
The DNA here is from genome assembly GCA_020142125.1 of Phrynosoma platyrhinos. NCBI lineage: Eukaryota > Metazoa > Chordata > Lepidosauria > Squamata > Phrynosomatidae > Phrynosoma > Phrynosoma platyrhinos. The sequence goes on from JAIPUX010001880.1 coordinate 81,155,506, forward strand.
CATTTGTAGTTTGGTGATATTCAGCTTGTAGATCTCTGCTGGAGAGCTCTGCTGCTATAATTCAGGGGAATAGACTAGAGCTCTAAGCACCTCATCAAAATACAAATCCCTGGATTCATAGAATGGAGCCATAAGAGCTAAAGCACTATCAAATACCTAGAACAGTACAGTGTAAACATGCTCATAGACTGAGGGGGGTTGCAGACTGCCAGAAATAGTGCAAATTGAGTCCAATTTTAGGGTTAGGGTTAGGGTTAGGGAATCATGGGAACTGTATTTTATTGTGGCACCAGAGCTCTCTGACAGAGAAGGCTCAATGTCTCAGAAAAAACACAATTCCCATGACTCCCTAGCACTAACCCTAACCCTTAAAGTGGACTCAATTTGCACTATTTCTGGCAGTCTGCAACCCCCCTCTGAGACCCTTCTCACCCCTTTACACATAAAGTTTACCTGTCAGCTTTGGGCATACCCATCCCATAGCCCTTTAGTGGCCAGAAGAGGACTAGAGGACCTCAGGCAGTTTTGTAATAGGACACACAAATAAAACATCATCCTCTTAAATCTGCAAGAGATTGTCACAGACACACAGGTCGTTGTGTAAAGAAGGTACTAAATACCTCCTTCTACAGTTACCTTAAAAGGGCATATGCAGAGGGAACAGAAGTTTATGCCTGTATATGTCACCAATGGGGTATAAGCCATAGTGCTAGTTCCAGAGATGCTTCCAGCTCTACTTTCAAATCCCTCTGAACCCCTTTCATTTCTGTACATTTACTAAGATACACCCCACATAGATCCCCCCACTTGCATCCATATGTTAGCTCCTTTTCAAACATTTGAGAAAGTTTTGCCCCATATGCAATCTCTACCACTGATAGTTCTATTTCAGAAACATTTTAGACCAATCCTAGCCTTTAGTTCCTCTTATACATGCACACTACCCTTATAAGATGGCTGCAGTGTATTTCCTCTGTTCTTTTAACAGGTGTAGGCTCTTCACAGGTGTTCAATAATGGAGATTCAACTGTAATCTTCTTAGTGCTTAAAGAGATAGGTTTCAAAAGAAAATGTAAAAAGACCAAGTACTGTCAAGCTCAAACAAATAAAACACAGACAGAAGAATGTCCTTAGTTGTTTTAAAGACCTCACACACACTGCCTATAATAATGTTCTATTGAAGGGCTTTAAGAAATTTCATTTTCTCTTTGAGGTTCTAAGAAGGAAAGTGGCAGATTCAGGAAACATCTAATTTAGTTGTTCCCTGTTGCCGGAGAAAGTGGTGTCTTGCACACATACGAAAAGATTTTTTTAAAAAAAAAACAGCACTCTGTAATTTATGTGGGATAAGAAGGTGCTTCGACTATTGTTAATGCCATGAGAGCTTCCCTAAGCACTGGATATTAAAGACATATTCAATAACCAGCCAAGGAAGTCATTAAAATATCTTTCAGAAGAAAAATGTTATTGTCCTTGATGGGATGAAGCAACGGATACTATACTATGAAACTTATCACCATTCAGATTCTAAAATGCATTTTATATGAAAGCAAGTCCTGCTAATTAAAAAAAATCACCTTGATTTCCAGGTAATTTGTGGTATTCATTTTCTGAGCCTCAAACAATTCAACAGTAGAACTGCAACAAAGGCTGTGAAAAGGAAGTGAAAAATGGAGATGTCAAACCATTTATACAGCAGAAGTGGAAAACTTTTTTCAGCCCAGAGGCAGAATTCCAATTTAGGAAGGGTTTCATGGGTCATATTCCAGCAGTGGGCAGGGTTAAAGGCATAGTCCAGGCTTCTCACAAATTGAGCTGTGGATTCCTGCACTGGCAGGGTCTAGATGGACCTTAAGGTACTTTCTAGCTTTATGATTCTAAGGAGATTTTTCCACCAGACATACAAAGCATAATCAAATTCCTTGCAACAGCTTTCCTGCTTCCAAAAGATAACCTATTGCCATGCCATCATGTTCCTTTATGCAAAGCACAAGTCAGTTCTATGCAGTGTGTTAAAAGTTTAAATACTTTTAAATATAATCTTATATCTGGCTACTGTCTGGATATAACAATAGAAAAAGCTTGCTACTATTGGTTCCTCACTGATTCTTATGTTGTTGTTGTGTGCCTTCAGGTTATTTCCAGCTTATGGAAAACTAAAGGTGAACCTATCATGGAGTTTTTTTGGCAAGATTTGCTCAGGAGGGCCTTTGCTATCCTCTGAGGCTGAGTGGGTGTGACTTGCCTAAAATCACACAGTGGGTTTCCATGGCAGAATGGGGATTTCAACCCTAATCTTCAATGCCATAGTCCAATGCTCAAACACATCACACTAGTTCACTAGTTCTAATAGGGCGTTATAAAGCAGACAGATAAAAGTCTGTGACTGGCATGGAGATCAGAACTAAACTTTCTTGGACTCACAGAAAACATTAGGCATCCAAATTAGGTAAGTCAAACATGTCTCCACCACCAATAAATGTAGATTACATGGGGAGTGGAGATATTCTTGTGATATATGTTACAACATAGATTAATCTTGCTTTCCTTGAGCATACCAGCTTTTTTATGAATCAGTAAAAAGGACATTTATGTAACTGTGCATGAGACACTTCAATCCAATGGGGCTAAATGACACCCAGATAAGTACTGATTTATTGTTTGAACTGGCCATTGCATTCAAGGTAAACCAGCTCAGGCTCCCAGGCTCAGGTGATCCAGTGTAGACCAACTTTCTCGATCACTTCAGTCACCTCTGGGATTCCTTACAGAAATGACACATGAGACAGAATGGGGGCGCAATGCTTGAGAGGGTGATTTTTCCCCCTCCTTTTTATTCCCAACCTGTTTACAAGAATCTGGATGTTTGTTCATCGTTCATTAACTGTCAGAAGGTGCTTCTTCGGGCTCAAAGGTCACAGACAAATAAACAGGACAGGAAACCAGCTAAGTTTACTCATTAAGCGGTGTCTACGTGTGTAAACATCAGCCAGGCTTAGATATTAAACTTATGCATAAAAAACACAGAGAGAAATATAAGGACCTTGTGGTTTGCCAGCAAAATTCCTACACCTCTTGAATGTACATGATTCTCCAGACTGTAGCAACTACATGGCAGTAAATAACATTTTTTTTCTGAAAGATTTTTTTGCTCAAAACAATGAAGTTGCAGCATATTTCAAGGGATTTCCAGTACCCTGGTTTTTTCTTTCTGTTCACAGTGCATCAAGCATAAAATCCACTGAAGTCTTTCATTGCACTGGCATGGCTTCCCATAGCAGCTCAGCCAGTTAAGTAACAGCAAACCCATGTTCCAAATCAGGAGCCAGATAATGCTATTGACCCACCACACAGATATTTTAGGACTGGTCAAGGCTGCTACAAACTTATTTGGCCAGGATCATCATGGAAAAGCCAGTGGTTGTTTTGTGGCTATCTGGGCAGATTTGTATTGGATATGCTAAGTGAAGTGAATAGGTAGATATGACTTAGGAACCATGCCAGGGGGTCAAAGCAAGTCTCATAGGTGCATTAGATACTTTCTGATCACATGGGTGCATTAAAAAAGAAAGACCCCAGCTCATAGGAATACTTTTCCAGAAGGACCAAAGGATGGAAGGGGTTAGTCTCAGTACCTTAAATATTAATTTTTGAAAGCTATGGAAGTCTCAGTGATTGTTTGTTAAAAGTATGTCATTGGCTTTGGGTTGTGCATTTTGTTTGTTCATTTGGCCATGTTCTGAACTGTGAAATGTCACCATTCAACAGAAGCGTTATATAGCATAATCATGCATAATTCCACATGCAGAAGTTTATGTTATGCCATCCCAGTGTTGGGTCTTAGTTAGAGATTTCACTCATTATTTAGAAGCTTAGGTGTTGTTCATGACTACAATTGTTCATGACTATAATTGCTTTTGATTAGTTCTTTTTAATAACAATACACTTCAAATACAGAAAATGCAAACTCTCCTCCAACATAGGCAGTTATAGCAATTCTATATGAATAATGAGTAAAAAGAGGCATTGGCATTGTTTCTTCAAAAGGATGATATTGGTTATGTTAGGATTGGGTCCCATGGGAAAATGTACATTGTGGGATAGTGCAGCAGCCATGATTGCACAGCATTTGGCCACATCTGAGTCATGCAGCCTCATGCTGATGTAACAGGACATGATATCATGGGGGTAGTCAACTGGTGCTGGAAAGCACAGAAACTGCTGCAAAAGTGCTGTAAAACTGCAGTGTCACTCAGTTGACAGGTGTCCAGCAGAAAGAGGCAGGGCCAGAATGCCAAGTGGAGCACAGGCTATATAAGGCACAAGCCTCTGGACACACATGTGGAGTGTAGGTTGTTGATGGTGGATTGTGTATTGCTGTTTTGCTGTAGGAGTTGTGTTGGTGTATGCTGTACATATCTGTATATAGAGCAACAAAGATTAAAGCCTCATTCGTGAGACGTCTGTCTGTGGAGTCTCTGTGCTCTATCTGGAAGGGGAGATGAGTTTCTCCAGCTGACAAGCAACCTGCTTCACCGGCGAAGTCTGGATCCTGGTGCTTCACGTTATGTGGTCTCCATGTGCTGCGTTACCACGCCTAACAGGTTATGCCATTGCCCCCAAAGTAACATTTTACAAATAGAGTTTTTATTTGCAACATTTTTCTTTCAATCTCTGGCTAGTGAGCAGTTGGCAATCCTTCACTACCAGGAATTGGTCTCAGGCTACATTCATTCTGTGGCTGCAAATGAAACAAAAGCATCCTGGTTAGCCTCAGCAGCTCCTGGCATGTTCCAGATCCCAAGTAATCAAGGGCTGGTTCCCAGGACCAACCCAAGATATTTTACTGCTTAAAGTGAAAGGCAAGATGATGCTTTCCTACATTCCAGGAAGTCTGATAGTTGGGTCTTACTTCAGCACTAGTGAAGCAATAGCCTTCTCTCACCTGAAGTCAGCAAACTAACTTAAATGTCACAGGACAGGCCACATGGCACAGGCAACATCTCACCACAAAGTCTCCTTGCACCCCAGTATCTGCTGCCTGGGGTATATGCCTCATATTGCTTAACAAATGTGTCAGGCCTACTTATACAGAAAAAATGACATCTGCTACAGGGCTCTCTATGTGACTTATAAGTACAGAATGTAAGAAACCATTTTTATTTCAATCTGTATAGTTTTCCTACAAAGTAGTGGGTTTCTACCTTGTAGGTACCAGATCTATTTTGATCTTGGAAGCTAAGCACTGTCAGGCCTGATTAGTATTTCAATGGGGGCTTGAATGGGGTACCAGGTGCTGTAGGCTATATTTCAGAGGAAGGCAATGGTAAGCCATCTCAGAGTATTCCTTTCCTTAGAAAACCCTATGATATCTATGGGGTCTCCATATGTTGGCAGGTGACTTGGAGGCATAAATTCACAGTGTGGGTCTTTGGTTTTCTCTGCTACTAAGAGATAACTCCTCTTACTGATTATCTATATTGACATAATTGATAACTTTCCTATTTAAACAGGCCTCCAGCTTCTAACTGGTTGGGATAATGGAACAGATGTGCTGGCTGGGCTATGTAATAGGTTTTAATGTGTTTTTAAGTGTCCTAAATTCATGATTTAAAGTGGATTGTTGTTTAATGTGCTTTTTAAATACGTGTGTGTGTGTGCATGTGTGTATTCAGATTGTTTTAGGTATCTTATTTTTAGCATGCAGTATAAACCACTTTGGGTCCCATATGGGAGAAAATGGAGACGCAAATTAAATATTATGTAAGTAAGTAAGTAAGGGCCTTTGCAGACTACTAGAAATAGTGCATATTGATTCCACTTTAAGGGTTAGGGTTAGGGAATCATGGGCTCTCTGACAGAGAAGGCTCAATGTCTCAGGGAAAAAACCAATTCCCATGATTCCCTAGCACTAACCCTAACCCTTAACGTGGACTCAATTTGCACTATTTCTGGCAGTCTGCAAAGGCCCTAAGTAAACTAAATGCTCATATCCAGACTTATCACTTCACTAACAGAGGGTGCTATGAGTACTCCTGTGTTTCTTCTTACAGCTCTCCTTATTTTAACACATATATTAAGCAGGTTTTGCATCATCAAATCTCATGACTGTTTTAAATCTCTGTGAAATCGTCTACATTTTAATGACTGGCTTGACCTTTTAAAATTAATCTCTACATTAAACAGTAAAAAATATAACAGTACAAGGACACTTAACACTACCAATATGATTAAGGCTTTGCTTCCTAATAAACCAGCAACCAGGCACTTTCCAACCTTTTAAATAATGAGCTTAGATCTATGACGAATATGCCAATAATTTATTTTCCAGAACAATGTGTTTCAATTTGTTAAAAAGTGTGCAATCACAGCAGGATTTTATTTGTGCACCAATTACTTTGGAGAACTAAAAAGCAGCTAAAATGGATTTGAGTCATTAGTATGGGGCTGTTAATCTCTGTAGTGAGGGTGCTGGTGTTCTACAGACATAAAGTTTTAATTTAAATTTGTTGTTTAAATCAAATTGTAAGCAAGAGAGAGATAGATAGGAGCAGAACAACCTCAAAGTAACCCAGCTATCATAGTCCTAATCAAACCCTATTTTATTTTAATGTGAACAAGGTGCAGAACTTAAAAGACTACATTGTTCATGTTTTTCTCTGTTGGTAAGGGGAAAGTTAAGCACTTGGAGAGTTATTTTTTAACAACGCAGAGCTTCATAAAATCACTTTTTGAATTGCAGTTTCCAGAATCCTCTAGCCATTTCCCAGCCATAAGCAATTCTGGAACAAATAGTTCAAAAAATAACTTTCCCAAGATCAAAATTAATTAGCTTCACTTTTTTATCAAAAGGTTCCACAAGACAGATTCTTACTATTATAATCACATTTAAAAGCATATGATCATGTTGAACTTTTTGTGTATATGTTTCTTAAAAGAATTAAAATAGTTACCTTTTAAATTCTGATTTATTCATTTATTTATTATTCCATTTATTTCATTTCTAGGCTGACTTTCTCCCAAAAAAAAGGGCCCAAGGTGGCTCACAAAATATTTTTTTTTAGATTCAGCAGCACAAGACATAGCATTAACCAGTACTTGAATCACCATCAATTTGTGAGGCCACAATCCACTAATTATGAAAATATCTAAAATGTGTTATTATAGTAAAAAAGCAACATTATCTCTCTTGAAATCATAATATAATGTAGTTACACCTTAGTTATTGAAGGAAAACTACAAACTCTGGGGAAAACAATTGTGGCACTGCAACAACTAGATTCTTTATTTATTAGGAATTGCAATTCCCTCTTAACTCAAAATGCCTGGATAGGCTACAACATATTATTAAAAACTAGTAATATAAAAAATGGTGAGCCCTGCAGAGAAGGTCTGTAGCAATCAATCTCTACAGCCATATGCAATCTCAACAAATTACTGTATAGTGTAAAATGGTCTCAAATATTTTTGTAAACCTGATAAACAGTATCTAATAAAGGTTTCTCAAACAAAACATACTGACTTACTCAGAAAACCTTCTTCTTTAATGGAAAGACTGTGCACCTAACTCTGCACAGGTAACACTTCTATCCATTGAAAACAAGTTGTATGGTTTGGATTTTCATAGTGTTATTGTTTAACTGAACACTAGAGGGCAATCTTTTCCCATATTAGCACACACAGCTAACCACTATGCAATATTCTCCTATGTCTTGATCAATAAACATAAAACCTATATAGGACAGAAGTTTGTTGTAGCAAACACAATAAGTGGATGTTATGACACAGGACTAAAGAGTTTGTGTCCACATAACCTGTTATGGGCTATTAGAAATCATTAACTGAGACGCATAAAGTATTATTTGCCATTTTCTGATAGATGCATACAGATGTGTGTTTGTCTCTACCAGTATATCACTCTTCCTATATCTGAAGACTTAGATCATCAAACCCTATATCATAATAAATTTGCCAGTTTTAATGACATCATAATATGCCAGTGTGTGTTTCTGTGTCTGTGTGTTTGCAACCTTCACGCACATTTGTGTGTGTCAGCAGCTAAAATAGTTATCAATATTATGACTGTGAACTAAAGAGAATCACCTAATATATAATAATGTCATTCAAACTCTCATTTGGCATTAACGGATGTCCCTTTTCTATTTTAAAATACAAATGAGAAGTGTGCAAGAATTTTCAGACCAAAACCAGATTGGGGAGGAAGGTGTAAACCCTGTCCAATGATACACACTGTTCCTGGCCCAGATTGGGGCTGCATTCATTCCTTTTAGAGTTTTAAAGTACAATTTTGGCAGCCCACAGTGTATTTAATATAATATGTAGTTTGATGCTGAGATAGCTAATCAGAAAACTGTAAGCAAGACAATTATTTGTGATCATTCAATCCTAAAGTCTCAGCTCTTCTGTTCTGTTACTTAGAAAATATGAAGCACACTTACTGTTAGGGCTTTTCAAAACCACAGTTGAAGGAATTAGTTCCATTGCCACAAAGTAAGGAATACATTTCTCTTTTTTTAGTGAAAAGTTTGGTTTTTAAACAAAACAAAAAATAACAAGCTTGATTCTGTGCAAGACACAATACCAAAACTATTTTCTTTACAGCCTTCAGATGAAGCATGTCCAATCTGGACTGAGCTAAGATCATCTGTAATTGAAATGCTGTTTGTTAAAAATAAATAAAAAAACACTGTGGACTGCAGGGATCGGATATTGGAAAAACTCAGTATGTGAGTCAGATAAACCCCAGTATACTTTTCAGAGCTATTGTAGCTCATCTTATTTAAAAGAAGAAGAAGAAGAAAAGAAAAGAAAGTTATGAAACTGTCAAATCATTCATATTCCTAATTTCTCATTATACAAAGGCACAGGGAAAGAAAACACATGCCTAATTTACATAATTTTAGCTAATTATTGTAAAAGAAAATTGTTTTCTTATTGTACATGTGAAAAGCAATATGTCTCTTTTAGTCTGAAATATGGAAATGAAAGATAAAAATGGAACATTAAAAAAATGTAGGAAAACAAAACCCTCCAAGTTATAATATAATGAGTTTTTTTCCCTCCTGTCTGAACCATTTACTTACTGAAAGAACTGTGTAAAACATCACCACATTAGAAGGTTCCAGTTAAAATAAACATGGTATTTATTTTTATGACTGCAAGATGTTTAGCTTTTTAAAGGACGTTTTTGGAAAGGGCATTCTGTGTTTCACCCTGGCTACTTGTGACAAATCAAGTTAGCAGGGAGCTAGCCTGCTCTTCGTTCTATTTTTTTCCACCAGATTCCCACTTTCATTTTAAATGCACACATCAAAACCCTCTTTTGAGTCCTGTTGCTGTCTATTGGTGAATGCTTCAATCAATAGCATCATAACTCCATTGGAGTTCATTGAAGGCCTTGAGAGGAAGCCAAGTTTGTTTGGTTCCACATGGATGCATTACAGTGTGCTATTAGGATAGCTTAATAATGTTCAACAACATTAATTGGTCAGCCTTGTCACTGACCCCAAACTCTCTACCCTGATCATGCTTATGCATTTCATACTTTGTGACTGCAATTAAGAAGAACATAATTGGGGACTGGAATAAAATGGATGAAGATAATTAATATATGCTAAGTTCACACTGATTTGTGCTTGAGGCTACAGTTCCATCATCTCTGGGATGCGATGCCAAAGGTCAAATTGAAAGGTGTGAGACCGAGCTTCCACTTCAGTGGAAGAGATCCAAGTTTGGATCTTTCCCTCTGCCAAGTGAATTTTTTTGCATCCATCAGCTCTCCAAAGTTGTGAGGAGATTAGGCAGTTCAGAAAAGTTGTATAGAAGGTTTTGATATAGACACTTGAATCCTGTCCAAACTAGAGTAGACTCATGTATGTAGCTACTGGTGTGGTAGGGAAACAAATAAGAATTCTGCCCACACCATGAAATGTTTCTTCGATCCCCATATTTCTGGCACTGCTGTAACTTCAAATTCTACTGAGTATTTAGAAATGCAGTTTAGCCATCCAAAGAAAAGAGCAGGCAATGTTACCAAGGGAATGCAAAAACAATAAACACAAGAGTCCTAGGTGTGAATGTCAGTCTCTTGCCTTTTGCAATGCTAGAAATGTGGAGATGAAGGAAAATGTCATTTTGGAGGGTAGAATTCTTATTTTGGAAGCAATGTCTTAACCCCCTCCCCCAGCTACACTCCTGTATGGATCTATAGAACATTTAGGATACTTAAGTCACCATTTAACAATTGTTGTCACAATCATTTGATGACTCACCTTTTAACAATTGATTCATCAATGTTTGGAATTCACAAGAGGTGAACATTTCTGGAATAGGATTTTCTTTTTTCCAGACTGTTTACAGACAAAAGTGAACAGTTTCTTCTCTATTTGTCCCTTTTTTTTTAGCAAGGTATTATTGATGTGTGTGTATGTGTGTGTATATAGATAGACAGACAGAGAGACAGACTGACTCTTGAATTGTCATGCTTTGATATGATCTGCTTTAAATGTATATGGGAAAACAAAGTATATAAAATAAAGTGATTATAGCAGCAATAGTATTTATATTTCTGTATAGCTTAGCAGTGAACTCAGCAGTCTCTAAGCAGTTTACAATCTGTAAGCCAATTGCCCCCAACAAGCTGGATACTCATTTTACCGACCTATAAAAAGATGGAAGGCTGAGTCAACCTTGGAGCCCTGGGATTGAGCTCACAACCTTGTGGCTGCAGTACTGGCATTTAACCACTCCTCTGCCAGGGCTCCCTGGTGGCTCCCTGGTGGATTATGGATCTCAATGCAGAGAAAGTGTTAAGTATGTAGAGGGATTTATTGGATGTACCTATAGATGTGCTTGTAATTAACGGTCAGTAGTCTATACCAGCTATTTCGATAAAGTATACACACACATATATGTACACACACACACATACACCTCTTCCTTCCTTCTGCCCTCCCCCTACCCCACATCCTCTAATTTTGGCAGTTAGACTACAAACTCCTGGATTAAATAGGATGTTACCATGGCAGTTAATAATAATAATAATAATAATATATTTATATCCCACCCCTCTGTCACACAATTGAGGTGGCTCACAGCAATATAAAAACATCATACAGTGTTAAAATACCATCCAAATCCCACAGGGCCCTCCCCCTTAAAAGGGAATTAAACAATTTTTACATTAAAACAATGATTCAAACACATAATTA
>JAIPUX010001880.1:81228985-81239959 GCA_020142125.1 Phrynosoma platyrhinos
TTCTATGATTCTATGATTTTATGATTCTATTCAAAAATATATGTAGTTTTTCTATGGCAGACAGATCTTGATCTGGGGCAGCAGAGCAGTTTTGTGGTTAATAAAGTATAATAGTTAGAAAACTTATAAATTGTGCACGTTCATACATGAATGACATTATTTCTCAAATATTGGTACCTTGAAGACTCATAAAGTCTTTCAGCCCCAGTACTATCAAGAAATTTTGTACACTTTGCATGATACATTTTTTTTAAAGGTTTTTGAAAGGAGGTACAGAATGTGGAAAATATGGGTAAAATGTTTTGTAAACTACAAAGATACTGATAGTAGTAAAATATCTTAATAGATTTTTTTAATGAAAAAGCCAACCTAACTGATATGAATATTAAGATCTTGTGTCTCTGATTTAGTAACTTCAAACCTGTGGTTTAGCATCTTCAAACATGTGACTCCAGTGATTCAGCAGTGCTGGAGATTCTGGGACTGTTGTTGATACTTTCATGAAGAGGATTTCATGTGACAAGAAATGATTTGCATAACCCCCAGCCCTCTTAATCTGATGAGTAGTTTTTTCCATTGCATAGTAGTCCTATAGTTTCTTGTGCCAAAATGTCATGTTGGGTCCTGTGAGTCCTTTCTTGTTCTTAGCAACCATTTGCATGCTTCTACTAGTATATGGAATATTAAATCCTAAGGTAAACAAGCAGACTCTTCTTTAGGGAATATTCCTTTTAGGGCTAGTATAGAATCTTTAGCCACTTACTGGTTTATAAGCTAATGGATTGTCACAACTACAATTCACAATTCCTGTTTCATTGTTTGGGGTTTTGTCCTCCTCTTGCTAATTTTGGAATAGTGAAGAAAATCCATGATATTGTCTCACAGCCTCCAACATTTATTGGGTGTCAATTTGAAAAGCATTTGAGCTTTATGTGGACCAAGCTGATAGTTGTCAAGGACATTAAGTGTCAGTTCCTGAGTCACTGTGATAGTTTTTAATGTTTGAAAGGCATTTGTGATGGGATTTCCCAAAAATGCATCAGCATCTAAGGATTCATTGGATGAGGTTGCCCAAAAGCACAGTTTAACTTAAATATTTCATTGTAATTGAATGGGAAGCAGAAGTAAATATTGGACAAGTCAAAAGAAAGTGAAAAGAATAATAGTTTTTATACACCTTTATGCATCAACACTTTATGTAGTTTAAAATCTAGCTGAAGTTATATTCACATACTGAACCAGCTTAGTTACGATTGTGAAGTGATTATGAATGGACAAGCCTTAAGTTTTGCTGCATCAAATATTGCCTTTTAGAATGGAGTGTGCCAACTGCTGTAGCAATGAAGCAAACAGTGTGTCAGATTAAACAAGAGAAAGATATAGCATAATTGTGTAAATCATAGTGTAGCTGCATGGGGAGCAATATCAGAATTCTGCCCCCACTCCTCCCCCCCCCCATGCCATGACATTTTCCTTCCAGTTTCTAGCATTGCAGAGATATGTTGAAAATTGTTCTCACCTAGAACTCTTACATTTGGTGTGTTCATATTCCCTTAGTAACATTGCCTGCCTATTTTCTCTGGACACCTAAACTGTAGTCCTAAATGCTCACCTGAAATTTTAAATTATTGCAATCCTAGAAATTTGGAGACTCGGTTAAAATGTCATTCTTTTGGGGGAGGCATGACTTCATTGCCTCCCATAGCTACACCTCTGAATATTCTGATTTGGGGTGTAAGTTTGATAGAAAATAGGGATGCAGTGGCTCAGGTAGGTAAGACGCTGACTCTGTTGATTGCAAGATCAATAGGTTGGCAGGTCGAGGCCCAAGAGCTGCATGATGGGGTGAGCTCCTGTCACTAGTCCCAGCTTCTTCCAACCTAGCAGTTTGAAAGCAGGCAAATGCAAGTAGATAAATAGGTACCACTTCGGTGGGAAAGTAAACAGTGTTCTGTGCATTCATGCTGGCCACATGATCACAAAGTACTCTCTGACAATGCTGGTTCTTCAGCTTAGTAACGAAGATGAGCACCACCCCGTATGGTTGGACATAACTTGACAGCCTTGTCAATGGAGAATAACTTTACCTTTACTTGATTGAAAATAAAGCAGTATTCTGCTCATATACATACTTCCAAAGAATCAGTCTGATTGGCTTTAGTGACTTGCTTGATAGTCAGAAATGAAAAATACAACTTGAGATATAACATTCCACACACTGTAATTTCTACAGAATACTTAGAGGATAAAAAAAAAGTCCTCCAGTGATGCAGAGACAATGAAGATTAAAAAGAAAGTATAAGATTAAAAGAGAAATGAACACTCACCAGAAAGAACCAAGATCAAACAGTGGATTAAGCATGTTACTTGTTGTTCCTCAGAAATTAAATAAGTATGGGGGATAAGGAATTTGTTTCCTTTTGGTCCTAGAAAAATGCCAATTATGGAAGCTAAACTGCTGGGATCACATATCAGTCTGCTTTGGAAATGTGAGAAATGAATGGGAAATATAAACACAGGGCAATAGCTTACAGTTATGTTATGAATTAAGCCTGAAAAAGTACCAAGATTTAGTGACTGAATAAACTGTCATTGCTAATATCCCCTGATGAATTTGAGCAAAATCAGAATAGAAGCAATAGCCCTGTAGTTTTGCAGATTGTCATTATCATGAGCTGAAGCTCCTGGGCCAAGAAAGTCCTTGCTCACCCAAAGACTTTTACAGTGGAAACAGAAGAGGGGTGATCAAAAAGACAGCAGAGGACTGCCAATATGTACTATATGGTGACTGTTCAGCATCCTGCCTGGCCAGTTTCTTTGTTCCTTCTGCTTCTGTTTGTGTCTGATTGTTCCAGCTACCATCTTACAAATCTCATTAGAGCTGAAATCAACAAAACAAAGCAAGGGAAATTAACTGTGGCAATTCACAATCATTGCACATGCTAGTGTACAGCTTTGGGAAGTTATTTTTTTAAGTAATTAGCTACAGTTATCATTCTGAGGGCATTTAGCCATCATTATAGTAATTTTAAAAGTAAATATGTATTTTCTCTTTTTTTCCAAAAGTAATTAAATACTTAATGTTTGGGTTAATTTTCTAGAAAAGAAACATGTGCGTGCTGCTAGCCTGTGCCACAGAACATGTTCTATCCATCTTACCATTGCCTCAATACCCACAACATAACTGAAGAGAAATGAGAAAGTACATAACTGAAGAGAAATGAAGAGAAATGAGAAAGTACAAAATGGGGAGGATGAGATACTCATCCTCCCCATTTTGTTAGGTCACAGCCCCAAAACAATTTAAAAGTTAGTTTCCTGCAGAACAAGTGAAGTTATTGCTAATTAAATACAGTAATATAATATAATTATTTCTTATGGAAAAGAAATTAATCACATAAAGTTGTTTGGTGTTTGTCATCAGTTGCTTTCAGGCTCTGGGCTAGTTGCGCTTCTGTGACCTTCCTTCAAACCTGTAATTAATTTTGCTGAACCTCACTGCCTTGACATTTATTGGCCAAGTAAGTTCCAAAGGAACATGGTAGCTGAATAGTTAAGGTGATGATTCTGACAACTGCAAGATCAGCAGGTTGGCAGTTCAAGGCCCAAATGCTGTGTGATGGAGTGAGCTACCATCACTAATCCCAGCTTCTACCAACCTACCAGTTCAAAAGCATACAGATGCAAGTAGATAAATATGTACCACTTCAGTGGGAGGGTAACAATGTTCTGTGCAGTCATGCTGGCCACATGATTACAGATTAGTCTTTGACAACACTGACCCATCGGCTTAGTAACACAGATGAGCACCACCCCCTATAGTCAGACACAACAACATTGTCAAAGGGGAATACTTTTACTTTAACCTTTAAGTTCTAAAAAAGCTACCAAAATATGCTACCTATTTTTTTAAGGTCAGTGTATTTCACATCACTGATATCACAGTTGTCCTCTGTAATTGTTGCAAGAGTGTCAGGTGTTCCAGTGTCACTATCATTTGCTCAGCCATTCTGACGGCACATGATTTCCAATAAACTCAGCAAACTTTGAATCCCATGGCAGATTTGTTTCCATTGCAAGCAAAAACCTAGGATGCAATTTGTTGTTGCTGTGTACCTTCAAGTTGTTTCCAATTTATGGCAACCCTAAGACGAATGTATCATAGGTTTTTCTTGACAAGTTTCTTCAGACGAGGTTTGCCATTGCCATCCTCTGATGCTGGAGAGTGTGATTTTCCCATACTCTCCAACATTTCACAGATGAAAACAGGGAGACTGATAGCTAAGCAAAATCTGAGTATTGTTAAGATGGCAAAAGTAATTAATGAAGATTATGCAATCTAGGAAAAGCTATAGCAGTTTGCTTTTGCCTGAGTCTTCTAGGAAGGGTGATGGCCTAAATCTTAAAAGCTGAGCATGGTCAACCCTAGTTAGATGCTGTAGGCTATTTTCAGAGAAAGAAACTGGCAAAACCACCTCTGAATATTCCTTGCCTTAAAAAATCTCTTTGAAAATCATGAAGTCACCATAGGTTGACAAGCATGTTGGAGTATGCAAACAGGCAGGATCTGGCATACATACATGCAGAGTTGATGCACGTCGGCAGGAACACCCAGAAGATGGTCTTCTGTGAAGAATTTTGCTCCAGATGGCACAGGAAAAATTCTCCCACATGCAGGCTGCTGCTTTCAGCTTGGAGAAATGAATCACTATACAGTGAGACTTCACTCAATGAGGGCATTAATCTTTGTTGCAAATATTTATAAAGATACATAGAGTACCAGACATCTGTCTTGAATACTCACAGCTATACAGACCAACAAAGTGTTTCACCAACCACCAACCACAACTAATCAACAACGGAGATTCTGACCCTCTCCCATATATAGGTGGTCTTCTTAGTAACATGTGACAGCCGTGTACTAATGAAACCTAGCTGGTTTCATCCCCAGTGCCTGTTGCATCAGACCTCCCATGATGCATACCTGGCTGGTGTCATCCACTGTGCATGTTGCATCAGACCTCCCATGATGCACAGCTTTCCAAATGCTGACTCATGCACCTGCCACTTGACCTGTAGTAACCCTGTTACCATTGCTCCACTTCCTTTCAGTGGCCACATCCATGTCATTTTCCAGATCAGGGTGCCACATAACAGGTTGAAGGCAAATACACATACACTAGGAAGGGCAAGGTTCCACCTCCTTCCTTTCTTCTTCTCCCACTGTTAATTGAGTGCACGCTACTTTTGCACTGCGAATGCATTTTGCAGCAATTGAACTATGCTGAGGACAAAGAGGGAGAGGGGGATATTTTCAAATCAGATGAAAAAGTGGGATGATAGATGATTAATCAAGACTGACCCTGCCAAATCAGGACAGTTGGAGTACTCTTTAAGATTCCTACAGTACTCTTTAAGATTTGTGAGCAACCTTTTCATTTTCTGCACATAGATCACTTGAAGACCTATCATCATCTGATCCAGTCCCAGATGTGTAGAGTGCCTTTGGTGAGTGGAACAGGAGAAGAACTTGTAAAGGAGAGCACCTTAACACATGCTCAAAGGTATGCTTTCTCATGTGGCCTAGTGTCAAGCTCTAGCAAGGAAACAGCCTTTCTGCAAGGATCCCCTTGATTCACACTGGACTCTAAAAAACTATTCAAACTTCAGTATTATTTCATTTAATTGTTGAGATATTACCTGTCATAGTAGGACTCAGGGTGACAATCTAAGGGTTTCCACATGATCTCCCATCCGGCTACTGGCCAATTCAAACCTGCTTAGCTTCAGTACCACATTCCATGATTTTTGTTGATTGTTGCCCAATTTTTTGTATGTAATTTGTGAAATTGGGTGACTATATAAATGTTCCAACAGCCTGAGGTTTATCCTGAGCTAGTACTGTTACCTCCAGAAGTAGGACTATGTTCTGTGATCTATCAAATGTCTAAAATAGTGCTCTCTTGAAACAGCTGCATGTATCACTTTGTGCACCTTAGTTAGCTAGCTATGTACAAATTGTGCCATGTATACGATTAAGGTTTTAGTATACAATTCAGGCTGAAAATGGAGTCATTGTACTAGGCCAGGGGTAGGCAACCTTTCCCCTTTAAGGGCCAAGGAACTTCAGCTCCCAGAAGCCTCAGCCATGTTGGCCAATAATCCCATGTTGGCCAATAGCTCCTGGGATTCTGGAAGCTGAAGTCCCTCGGCCCTTAAAGGGGAAAGGTTGCCTATCCCTGTACTAGGCTATCCCCATACTGAATGCCTAATTCTATGTAGTATCACCATCTGATCATAGATCAGGTAGTCAATCCAAAGGAGCTCATTAGAGCTTAGCCACCCAATTGTCTAGGGAAAACAACTCCCAACATCCATGTTTTTAGGCTAACATGTTTAAACATGAAACTAACTAAAGAAAGAAGTTGGCAGCATGAGCTTTCATGGACAGTATTCTATGAGCTTTCATTGGCAGAATGAGCTTTCATAGCTTAACTGGTTTTCAAACATTTCATAACACGAGAGCATTCACAGGACTTCTCCACTATCTTCAAATCCTCTTCTCTGTACTGACAAATATTTGAGTATTATCTCTACACTGCTTTCAGGCTTCAAAGCTTTGGTCTGCAGCATAAGCAATGGTTTTTCTTTTCATGCAAATGAATGTCATGCTGTACTAACCTGAACAATGGTACTGTACAACTGGTACCCCCCATGCTTTATGAAGAAAAGATTCTGAGATAATACTTTTAAGACATTTTATCTCCCATCGCTATGTACAGCTGTGAGAGCTGGAGAGTAAAAAAGTGGAAAAGAAAAAACTGTAGGGTGATTGAAGTTTCCTAAGGTTTCAGGATTTGATAAAGAAACAAAAATATTTAAATGTCAAAAATGTCAAAGCCAAACCTGTTAGGGTCTAGCAACTACATGCAGGAAATTCCTATCTATCTAAGGAGGGGGAAAGAGGATGCAAAAATCTTCCAACAAAAATAAACTAATTTGAGATGTGGTGCAGCAGAAGAGAGCTGAGGATACCATGAACAGTCAAAAAAACAAACAAATGGATCCTTGAATAGATCACATCAGAACTCTCTCTGGAAGCCAAGATGATCAAGCTGAGGTTGTCTGACTTTGGCCACATCTTGAGAAGGCATGACTCAATTGGAAAGATATTAATGCTTGGAAAGGTTGAAGGCAGTAGAAAGATAGGAAGACTGCACAGTAGATGGCTAGACTCAATTAGGGACATCACAGGATTAAATCTACAGCACTTAAGCAGAGCAGTGGAGGATGGAGAGGAGGGCTTGGAGATGTGTAATTCATAGAGTCCCCATGGATGAGGGTTGGTTGACTCAAGGACAGTTAATAACAACAATAGTTACCTCCAGAAGCAAGAACTTGTTCTGTAATCCATCAAACACATTTCATTGTCACACTTGAGTTGTGCAGACAGAGAGTTGGGTAGTCATTGTCAAATTTTCCAGCTACATGGTTAATAACTTCACTCACCCTCTCTATTTGCCTTATGAATGAGGAAAGGGGAAAATAGCCTAGTCTACTATTGTGACAGTGAGATACAGAGTTTAGCAGGGAGACAAACTTTATTATTTGCTAAAGTCCATAGATCAAACTACAGTTAATGCTATAAGAGCGAGGATAACTAAGCAAGCTTAGTACTTTGTATGGTTAACGGACGGCATATTATCAAAGCATTATATATGTGTTCTTGTCTTTACTCATAAGAGGAAGAGGAGCAAGGCTGGCCCAAAATATTTTGCAAAGTAACAAATGGGATCCTACACCCATGGCCCAGCCAAATCAAGATCCATACTATTCAAAGCTAGCTAAGTTATTTTGGCACGTGAATTAGAATGTCCTCTCATAAAAATATGAGTCAAGCTGAACTAGAGCAAAGGCCAATCTAGTTCACAAGCCTGTTTATACAGTGTCCAGCCACATAGTAAGCCTGTATGCTTCCCCCACCACCACCTCTGGGTAGCCATCCTCTTGGGATAAAAATACACTAAAAGCAAAGTAAATACGTAACCTTGTGCTGTGTTTTCATGATGTCTAAAACCTTCTGTCTCTGTCAGCCATCTCATTCAGTTTAATAGTAGACCTGCTCTGGAGATGGGGGTATACTCACTGACCCCATGCCATCTATTACATTCCTCCCACCCAAATCTGCCACCGCACCATACATTGAAAAGCAAAAATCTGCAGCAGGGATCCTGTTGTGATAATACAGACATCTTATGGAATTTAGAACTTTATACTATCAAATTTCTAAATAGAGAAGAGAGTCTACACAAAGACCAGAGGAGACCACTGAAGATGTTTATCTGCTGACACATAACAAGCCATCAATCCAGGAAGTAGATGGGGCACAGGCAGCTAGCATTTTCCCACTCTCTCATCATGCAGTTTAAATTTCATGAGACTTTCAGTAAACCTGCAGTTTGTATCTAGCCCTAATTTAAACTGAATTAATGTTTAATTTTCCTTCAGAGAACTCTGAAAACTATCACCATGGGGATTACTCATAGCAAATCCTTAATCTCGTATTAATATACTATTCCCATGATTTCTGGGAAGAGAATTTAGGACTGTTAAATTAATCTGATTGTGTTGCATGAGAACATCCTAATTCTCCCTCTCAAAGCCACTGAGCTAGGTTTGCTTTGACAGACTCCTTTTGCCTGTCACTGTGATTCTCTATCTCAGGAGCTTATTGCACCACTAAAAAAATTGTCCTACATCTCCCAAACTGAATTCTAATTTGGGCTGCATCTGGGTAATGTTGCATGGATTTTGCTGCTGAATCCACCAGCAGAATACAGTCTGGATACAGCCCAGGTCCCAGGAGCACTCAGAAAGCCTCTTTTCAAAGTCGGGAGTTTTCCGACTTTGAAAAATCTCCACCGAAACCTGAATTAGAATTCAATTTGGGAAAGGTAAAATGCTTTTTTTTTTTAGCTGTGTGATAAACTCCTTATCTGTATCACATAGGAATGTGAAATGACTCCACTGCATATTAAACCAAGCCAGTATTTCAGCTGTTCTTGTGTTTTGCATGGCCTTAATCAAGTCCCAATAAAAGAACACAATTTCAGATAGCTAGGGGTGCAGTGCTATGATTCCATTTCAACGGCCATAGCAGCATTCTATGGAATCCTTAGTGGGAGGGGTGTCATGCCCTGCCTGGACGAGGAGGATGAGCCAGAACCTCCTCTGGGTCCTGAGTTTGCAGTGGAGGAGCCACAGCTCAGTCCTAGCAGCTCTGCTTTAGCAGCTCCAGGTGCAGAGCCTCCAGCTGAGTCTGTGACTTTGCAAGAGGCTCCGCAGCCAAGCCTCCCAACGACAGAGCCATCGGACATGGAGGAGGATCAAGAACTGTGCCTACCTTCAGTCAGTGTAGAGATGAAAGCGCGGGCCTCCAACGCTCAAGGAGGCTTTATGAAAAATGCCAAGGTCATCAAGGTGATCAGCCCCAGCTGAGCTCTGGCAACGCGGGGATTTAAGCAAGTAGGGAAGTGCTGCCTCGGTGCCAGAGGTTTTCTGAGCTTCATGGTGAAAGCCTCTGGCTCTCCTTGTTCCTTACCTTGAACCTTTGACTCCTGACTATCTTGGACGGGTATCCTTGACCTTCAGACCATTGACTACTCTTGGACCTCTGAATCCCTGGACCTTGGACTGCCTTGCTTCTTGGCCTTCCTGCAACCCTCAACCTATGGACCGTGTTTGACTCTTCACTTGCTGCTTCCTCAGATCTGTAACTAGGACTTTGAGACTTTCCCTCGCTTTGGCTATCAGCCCTACTGCCCTCTTTCCAGGACAGAATAACCTCTGGCCACATAAGCAGCTCATAGCAGCATAATGGCGGGGGAGCATGCTTTAGAGGAATTGCTGCAGATGAATTTGCAGCTTTCAAGTCAGGCACAGCAATTAACCCAGATGGTGGTTACACTCCAGGCTCAGGTGAACCCGCCAGCTCCTGAACAATGCCAGAAATGTTTTGCCTCTCTTCCCGATAAGTTCCAGAGAGACAGGACTATGTTGGACAGCTTTCTGACGGCTGCAAACTTCACTTTAAGCTCCACAGGGATGATTTTAATGATGACTCTCATAAAGTGGCATTTATAATCAGTTTGCTTTCGGGCCTTGCCAATAAATGGGCAATGCCCTACTTGAATCAGGAAAGCCTGCTATTCAATAACCTACAGGGCTTTATTGATGAAATGAGAGCCACCTGGGGGGATCCTGTAAAGGTGGAGACAGCAGAGAGCCAAATTCAAGCCCTCCATCAAGGAAAAGGGATTGTAGCAGAGTACTCCATATCCTTTTGCCTTATTGCGCAGGATTTGGACTGGAATGACAGTGCCTTACAAGCCCAATTTTGTTATGGCCTGTTGGATCCAATTTTGGATGAGTTGGAGCGCTTGGAGCCTCCTGCGTCCCTGGACTTGCTGATTGTGCAGGCCATGCGCTTGGACCATCACCTTGCCACCCATAAACAGGCTCATCAATGTGCCCTTCCACCTCACCCCAGTGTGGCCCAAACAGTTCAGACAGTGCCACCTGTGTTGACCCCTTCCCAGCTTACAGAACAACCTATGCAGCTGGGAGGGGCATGCCCACGACTCACCGGGGCTGAAAAGGAAGGCTGGAGAAGGAAGGACCTCTGTATGTATTGTGGCTCTCAAGGGCATTTTGCCCAGGAATGCCCTGCCAAGGGTCTCCAGCCTGCACTGCAAGGAAACAGGGATGCCTAGGTGTAGAGCGAGTTCGTCACCTGGGAGAGGCTCTTGAACCTGCTTCTTCCAGTTCAGTTCCCCGCAAGGACCATTGTTGGTGGCCACCAATCTCAAGCTTGCCACCACAGAGCCCCTCCCCATAGGAGCCATGTTAGACTCAGGGGCTTCAAATAATTTCATGGACTTGGGGTTTGCAAAATGCCACCGGATCCCTTTGGAG
>JAIPUX010001880.1:81240059-81270642 GCA_020142125.1 Phrynosoma platyrhinos
GGGGGGGGGGCTACAACTTGGTGAGGATCCAGGCCGGAAACAAATGGAAGATGGCCTTCCAGACACAATATGGGCATCATGCCTTTTGGTCTGTGCAATGCTCCTGCCATCTTCCAACATTTTGTAAACAATGTGTTCCAGGACTTCCTAGACCACTTTGTTATCATTTACTTAGACGACTTCCTGATTTATTCTCCTAGTCAGGCAGCCCATGATGCTCATGTCTGTGCTGTTCTCCAGAGGCCCCGGGAGCACCGGCTCTATGCCAAGCTCAAGAAGTGTGCCTTTGGCCTTTGAGAGGTGGACTTCTTGGGCTACTGGATCTCAGCCCAGGGCATGGCCATGGATATGTCCAAGGTGGAGACGGTGCTGTCTTGGCAGCCCCCTCGCAGCAGGAAGGACACCTAGCGGTTACTAGGGTTCGCAAACTTTTACCAGAAGTTCATTGAGGACTATGAAGCCTTATTATCCCCCATCTCCCAACTGTTGTGAGGGAAGGCATGCTTTCAGTGGACTGTGGCTGCACAGCAGTCCTTTGAGGCCTTGAAGGCACACTTCACTTAGCCCCCCATACTACAACACCCCAATCCGCAGATGCCCTTTATCATTGAGGTGGATACCTCAGACATCACCCTTGGGGCATGTTGCTCCAGTCGATGGGGCCCCAATCGCACCTGTTGCTTGTGCTTTCTACTCCTGACAGCTCACCTCTGTTGAGCAGAACTATACCATTTGGGAGAAGGAGCTCTTGACAATCAAGGCAGCATTTGAAACCTGGTGGCATCTCCTTGAAGGGGCGGCTCATGTGGTGCAGGTGTACACAGACCATCACGATTTGGAGCACCTGCAGATGGCACCAAAGCTCTCTGAACGGTAGAAGCAGTGGTCAATATTCTTTGCCTGCTTCAATTTCCAGCTCCAGTATCTGCTCCGAGTCCAGAACCGGCAGGCTGACACTCTTTCCTGGAAGTACTTGTACACCATTGACCCGGAGGGGGAGCACCAGTCCACCATTTTATGCCCAGAAAACTTTGCTGCTGCCCCAAAGGATGCCACATTGTTGGATCAGATCCATGACCTCCAGAGCCATGATCCACTGGTGGCCCAGCATGCCTCTTCATTCACACTACAGGATGGCCTCCTCTACCACCAGGGTCACTTCTATGTGCCAGCTGGCCCATGTTGGGAGGCAGTTTTGAGATTATGTCATGACAGCAAGCCAGGAGGACATTTTGGCTTTTGTAAAACTCAGCACCTCCTCACTTGGGAGTTTCGGTGGCCTTGTGTTGAGGCCGAAGTGGCCATGTATGTTGACACTTACCTGGTGTGTCACCATGCCAAGGACTGCCTGGGTCAGCCCGCAGGTTTGTTGTTGCTCCTCCTGATGCCATCTGGGCCCTGGAAAGTAGTGTCCATTGACTTTATTACGGACCTGCCCATGTTTGCTGGCTATAGCACCGTTTGGGTGGTGGTGGACCTCTTCTCTAAGATGGCCCATTTCGTGCCTTGTGTAGGCCTCCCTTCAGTGAAGGAAATGGCCTGGATGTTCATCCAGCACATCTTCCAGCTCAATGGCCTTCCTGATGGAGTGGTCTCAGATCGTGGCATGCAATTCACCGCCTGTTTCTGGAGCAGTCTGCTGTGTCTCCTGGACATTGCACTCTACCTGTCCTCGGTTCATCACCCTCAATTGGATGGACAGACAGAGCACATTAAAGAGACACTGGAGCAGTACTTATGGTGCTGCTCCAATTACTGTCAGGAGAACTGGGACGATTTGCTTCCACTAGCCAAGTTTGCTTACAACAACTTGCTGCATGTCTCGAACCAGCAGACCCCCTTCTTTGTCACCAGGGGC
The DNA here is from genome assembly GCA_020142125.1 of Phrynosoma platyrhinos. Taxonomy (NCBI): domain Eukaryota; kingdom Metazoa; phylum Chordata; class Lepidosauria; order Squamata; family Phrynosomatidae; genus Phrynosoma; species Phrynosoma platyrhinos. The sequence goes on from JAIPUX010001880.1 coordinate 81,241,918, forward strand.
TTTCATCCTTGAGAGTTTCCTGCTGTCACCCTGCCCATCAGTCCCTGCAGCAGATCAGTGGCTCCAGGAACTCCAAACCATGCAGTCCTTGTTACTGGAGGAGCTCGAGGTGGCAAAGCAGGCATATAAAAAGGGAGAAGATTGGCAGTGCCAGGGACATCCCCCTTTGTAGTTGGGGGATCCAGTCTGGCTATCAACGTGGCACCTTCCCCTTCAGAGGCCTTGTCAGAAGTTGGAGGCCCAGTCTGTAGGTCCCTCCAGTGGCCTTCCAGCTCCAACTTCCTCAGACATGGAGAATCCACCCCGTCTTCCACCAGTCCCTGTTCTCCCAGCCACTTAGGTCTGCCCTGATGCCGGTTTGGCCCCACCACCAGACCCGATCCTCAGCGATGGGGAGCAGGAATTTGAGGTGGCCCAGACCTTGGACTCCCGCCGTCATTGGGGTTGCCTCCAGTACCTCATTGACTGGGTTGGGTATGGGCCAGAGGAGCACTCCTGGGAAGATGCCGCTGACATCCATGCTCCTTGTCTGGTCTGGGCCTTCCATCGCTGCTTCCTTGACCAGCACTGGCCTCCTTCAGGTGAGAGGGAGGTTGATGCAAGGGGGAGTGATGTTATGCCCTGCCTGGACGAGGATGAGGAGGATGAAAAGGATGAGCCAGAACTTCCTCTGGGTCCTGAATCTGCAGCAGAGGAGCCTCAACTCGGTCCTAGCAGCTCTGCATTGCCACCTCCAGCAGCAGAGCCTCCAGCAGAGCCTGTGACTACACAAGAGGCTCCACAGCCAAGCCTCCCAACGACAGAGCCGTCGGACATAGAGGAAGATCAAGGGACCATGCCTACCTTCAATCAACGTAGAACCAAAAGGAGGCTTTATCAAAAGCACTCAAGGAGGCTTTATCAAAAATGCTGAGGACATTCAGGTGATCAGCCCAAGCTGAGCTCTGGCAGCATGGGGATTTAAGCAAGTAGAGAAATGCTGCCTTGGTGCCAGAGGTTATCTGAGCTTCCTGGTGAAAGCCTCTGGCTCTCCTTGTTCCTTGCCTTGAACCCTCGACTCCTGACTATCTTGGACTCCCAATATCCTTGACCTTCAGACCGTTGACTACTCTTGGACCTCTGAATTCCTGGACCTCAGACTGCCTTGCTTCTCGGACTCCCTGTAACCCTCAACCTACGGACTGTGTTTGACTCTTTGCTTGCTGCTCCCTCAGATCGGTAACTAGGACTTTGTTTGTTTGATAATGAAGTCATTTTTTCTTCTTTTACACAGATAAGCAGGAGTTAAATCAGTAAGTTAGGGTGCAGAATTTAGCATTTTTATTTTTTGAAGTTTTATGTGGGGAGGAATCTATTTTAAAAAGTAAGATGGAATAATCAAATTTTTAAAAATACTTAAAAAAAACATATTATTAGCCACCCTGGCCCCCATATTGGAGTAAAGACAGGATATAAGTTATATAAATAAATAAATGTTTGATTTACATCTAAAAGCTGATTTGAGGGGATGTTGTAATGTGTGTGTGAGAGAGAGAGAGTATGTGTATCAGACTGAATCAGGTTTAATCAGATAAAAACAGTACAAAATTCAATTAAAATTCATTTTTATGATCTATTTTCATGGGTCTTGCTTCTCAATAATGCTTACTAAATGGCACTGTTTGCAACCAGCTATAGTGATTTTAGGTTACCATTAGCCAAAGAAATTGAACATTTGAAACACTGCGAACATTTACAGAATGTGTAACATATGATAAGCACCTGGAAATTTATTATAGTCACTTAATCACACACAGCACAGAAAGAAAAAGAAATCATATTCTTTTTCCCGTCCAAAGAGGCAAAGCAGGAAGTCATTCAACATGTGAAAATAATAATCTAAGAGCGTCTGAGGACACTGAATAGTTAATGAAGCCTCTGAGCTACTCCCAGATCCAAGACAAGGAAGCTATAGTCCCATCCTTATCAGCAGATGTTCTTTAACATTGTGTATCAGGCTAACTTGATTAAATTAGCCTGTAAAGGTCAAATGAAATATGTCTTCCCACTTGTGTTTTGATTTGTACTGACATTGCCTGATAGGCCTGATAATAAACGGTGATATACCATACCACAATGGCTTTATGCTTCAGACATTTGGAATTACATAAACTCATAGGCCCTTTACCTTTGTGTATTGCAAAACCATTTTTTTAAATATATGTGTTATGTTTTAAGACATCATTTCATATTCTTCTTATGCATGATTGTGGCCTTAATGCAGAGAAAGCTACCTGTTTTGAGGGGAGGTAGGCTAATTTAAAGAAGTGATGAGGCAGGAGAGGCAGGTTTTCTGTATAAGTATGTGATCAGAAACCAGAAAGCATCTTTAAGCATATTATGTCATGAGAATTAGTCCCAACCAGCATCCACATCTGGGCTTTAATTTTCCAGAAAAGTTTTGTCTGGACAGTAGAAGAACCAGGCCAATTTGCCCTGGCCCCACAGATATGTACCATTGGTTCCTGTCCTGACCCTTCACCAGAGCCTTCTACACATATGAATCCTTGTACGATGCTGTGGCATAGCCCCCATCATATTTCTTCCTGCTTCTGAAACCCTCTGCTTCTAAGGCAGAAAACATGACTCCCAACCAATCCTGAATTTTTTCTGACTGTCTCTTTCTTTATAGGATACGAGAACTGCCCCACAATAATAATAAAAAAGACTCAAAGCTAAACAGATCCTGATTAAGTATGAGCAATGAGGAAAATACTAAAAAGGTGAATCAAAAGGTAAGTTGATTGGCTTGGGGTCTTAAATAAGCTATAGAGATAACACCTGGATATACAAATGAAACTTTTCATAAATTACACTGGAAATGTCAGTCTTCACTCCCTAGGTCTTACAGCCAAACAGAAGAAAACTGATATACAGTTGTCCCTCTGGATTCGCTGACTTCCCATTTGTGATTTTGAATTTCCAAAGATGGGAAGCCAGGAGGGACAAAATAGTGTGTGTGCAAAGTCGTGCAGACATTAAAAACAATAGGGCTCCAATATTTTCATTTTTTTTCCCAACTTGTGGGTGGGTCCGGAATGGATCCCCCATGAATTAGAAGGGATTACTATCCTCTTACACTGAGGCAGTGGCATCACTAGGGTGGTGTGGGGCTGCAGCCTGCACTGGATGATACCTCAGATGAAGGGTGACACCCAGTCAGGCCCTTCTCCCACTGTGGCTGTGCCTGCCTCTTCTTCTCCACTGCCCTGGCTCTCTCCATGAGGAGGAAGCCAAGATAGCAAAAAAATGAGGAGAGAGTCCCTTCTGTTGCCTCACTTCCCCGATGGCAGCAGCTGGCAGTGGGAGAGGATGGATGGAGAGAACCACCAACCACCAGTCCTTTCTGGGTCTGGCCAAGCAGCAGATGAAGGAGGCAGAGGAGAGAAGAAGCAGGAGAAGGAATGAGCATGCCCATCCTGGTTTTACCACCATTGGGCTCCCTCTTCAGGAGGAAACCACAACAACAGTGAAGAAGAAGGAGAGAATGTGCCCCTTCCCACAACCTCACCTGCCTGGCCCCAAGCAAGCAGCTGAGCAAGCAAGTGGGGGAGATAGTGGAAGCCACCACAGCCCCCTCCCAGCAGCCTCCTCCTTCACCGGGTAACACCAAACCTGAGGATGCCATTGCATTGAGGGAGCTGATGTGGTACATCTCTTTCATGTACATGTACAATAAACATAATATCAGGAGCTCCAGATCATGGAAAAAGATGTCATGCTATGACCCCTTCTCATAGTTTGTGGAAGAGGCAATGTCAGCATGAGAAAGAGCCAGCTCATGGTCTCTTGACATCATCTTTGTAGCGTAGGCCTCCATCATATCATAGCAGCTCCTATCCAGAAGTGAAAATCATGTCATGAAAAAAGGACTCTGTGTCCTCCTTTTTGTTGTCTTCTACAGTTAACAGAGAAAGCCAGGTATTGTAGTTTGTCATTTCCAACACTTGTTTTGTTTTAGTGCAGTTTGAAGGGATATATTAGGGCAAAAAGAGTAAGGTGTCTTTATCATTTCTTCTTGGGTTGATTTCAGGAGTGTAGCTATTGGGAGGAGGCAAAAATGTTGTTGTTGCTGCTTTGTGCCTTCAAGTCATTTCTGACTTATGGTGACCATAAGGTGAAGCTATCATAGGATTTTCTTGACAAGTTTTGTTCAGAGGAGGTTTGCCATTGTCTTCCCCTGAGGCTGAGAACATGTGATTTTCCTAAGGTGCTCCCAATGGATTTCATGGACAAGCCAGGAATTGAACCCTGGTCTCCAGAGTCATAGTCCAACACTCAAACCCCTATGCCACATTGACTCTCATAAGAATTCTGCCCTTTCCCATGAAATTTTCCTTCAGTCTCCAAATTTCTAGCACTATAATCATTTAAATTTTCAAATTAGCATTTAGAAATACTATTTAGCCATTCAGTTTAAGAAGCAGGTAAAGTGACCAAGAGAATGCAAAAACAGTAACTACAGGAATTCTAGGTGTGAACCATATTCAATGTCTCCACTTTCTGCAATGTTAGAAATTTGGGAGTGATGGAAAATGGGCTCACAGAAATTCTGGCAGAAAAACAGCCTGAAGGGAGAGGGATAAGAAGCCCGCATCCCATACAGTGGTGTCACTCTACAAACTTGGAAAAAGAAAAAAAAAGTAGGAGTGTTATCAATTACAAGCAAGGAAAGCACCAGGTGCACCAGAGAATTTATTGTACCGAACTCAGTTCTTCCACAGGAGGCATTCTGGAATAACTAATTTTAACCCTTGTTGATTATATGACTTTGCAACATTGGATTAGATCAGAAATTGGTTATTTAAGATTGCCAGCAGCTGAAGAACAAGTCAGTTTAAAGCACATAATTCTCAATAAAATGTCTTTTGCACACTTAGAATTTTTTTCCAGGTGTATATTTACATGGTGGGGGGACAAAAGGATGGTGTTGCCTTCCAATTAAGAATTCTCCCAATCCAATTGAAATTTGCATATTTCTAGTATTGCAGTAACTTAGAATGTCAGTTGAACATGGAAAAATACAAACCAGAATGTTGTATCAGGTATTTAATTAAGATTTGTTTATATAATATCTCCTACTCTGACCCCCATCCCAAATCTGACAAAAACATCATTGATCCATGGTCCAATCTCCAACAAAACAGAGCTCCTTCTCCCCATGCATCTGATGCCTTGTTAAATACTAAAGAGGAGAGGGGATTATAATCATGGCAATTATGTCACAATTGCAAATGAAGTAGCGATTGTGAATACTGAACAGTTACAATGAGTAAATCTAGATAACTGTTCCATATTTACAATCACTTTAGACATGATTGTAGTAATATTTCCATGATTGTATTTCACACACAGGGCTAAGCAGACCAGTATAAGGAGCCAACTTAGCGGCAGAGTGGGGACATGATGATTGCATACCAGCTGCCCCAACTCTGCCCTTATGCCGGCTTCACACTGCACACCCCACCACACAGCTGGAGGCATCAGGGTACTCCCTTGGTACCTTGGTACAGTGTCCACACACACTGTGCCAAAGGAGCACTGAAAGCCACTGCCACAGCAGCAAGGGCAGCTTTTTGCCACTCTAAAAAGGAGCGGCATTTGCCAGCTCTTTTTAGAGCAACAGAGCACTGGATCAGGGCCATGGTGTATGGTTGCCATGGCCCTGATCTGGTGAGCAAAGAAACAGCACAGAGCCAATCCTTTGGGGTGGTCTGTTCAGCCCCATGGAGACCTGAGGCTTTACCAGGCATCAGCAGCTTTGGGGAATGGAGGTCCATTCTGCTGGTGATCAGAATATGAATGAAGTTTTCTTCAGGTTTGGAAAGGGGAGTCAAGCCAGAAGATGTATGGTTGGGAATGACTCTTGCCTGAAACCTGGAGAACACACTGCCAGTAAGAGACTAATGACAGGACAACATGTAAACTGGTCAAGTTAGGCAATGCATTTAGTTAAGTAACCTTATCTAATCAGCAAACATGGAATATTGATCACAGTTTAGGCATCCAAAGAAAAGGTACAAGCAAAGTTTGAAAACACAGCACATACAAGAGTGAACAACTTTCAGTGTCTCACTCTCTGCAATGCTAGAAATTTAGAGAGAGTAGGATAATTTCATTGGAAAATAATTCTTATGGGGAGGCCAATCCTTTCTCTGTAGCTACAATCTGTGCTTTCTTTTCTCTTTCAAATGGCAATCACAGTGACTATATTTTATAAAACAAAGACACTCCTAACAACAAATAACAGAATTAGACATGACCCCACATTTCCTCCTTTAGACTATAAGATCATTGGGGGTAATGCTGGCATGGAGAAATTCTTCAGAGTAAGGGTCATAACTCTGTTGTAGACCACTTTCTTTGCATACAGAAGATCTCAGATTCAGTCTTTGTTATCCCCAACTATGCTTGGGAATGACTCCTGCCTGAAACTTGGAGGAGACACTACTAATCAGTCTAGAGTTTACTAAAACTGTAAGAAGAACTAATGGCTAGACAACATGTAAGATAGTCAAGCTAAACAATATATTTTGTACATTTTAAACATATGTGCTTCTTTAAGTGGTGAAAGCTGTCTGTCATATGTGTTTCCTCCCCTATATAGTTTGTATTCAATGTCCTTTGTTTTCTGATGAGTCATTGAAAGGGAAACAGGACTAAATTTGTAAGTCTGAGGAATTTGCACTGTGGATGAAAAATGAATTGATCTCAGGTAATACATATTCTCTTACTATCCAGCTTAACCCTCAGTAGAAGGCAATAAAAGGAATCTAAGGTCGAAAAGCCACTGCAGAAATAATCCAGTTTGAGATCACTTTAACTGCCCTGGCTCAATGCTGGGGAAGCCTGGGAACTGTCATTCATTGTGACACCAGAGCTCTTTTTCAGAGAAGGCTAAATGACTCACAAAACTACACTTCACAGAATTCTCTAGCATTGAGCCAGGGCAGTTAAAGCAGGCTCATACTGAATTATTTCTGCAGTGTGTTTTAGACCATAATCAACATCATCTATAAAAGTCCACTGATACAGTACCATACAACTCGTACAATTTAGGACCAAAAGCAATAAGTTTGGGGTAAGTTTTCATAGCTGTTTATTCATTATAAATAGTAAATATTTACTGCATTTCTTTAATATGAGACTTTATTTTTACAACACGCATGTTGTTGGTGGAGGTCATAACAGAAAGCAAGTATTTCTTTTGCTCCATCACCCTTTAAGACCAATGTGTGAACTTATCTCTGTACTATAACCTAGTCTTACTATTTTGCTACGTTCACTGAGTTGAATGCTAAAAGGAATGTGTTTGTGCCCTACCTCACTCATGGTTCCAAGAATAAAGAAAAATAAATAATACTGCCTGCCATCTTCGTGTTCCTCCTAACATTTCAAAACACAAATTTATTGACATTTGAAAATGTCACAACATAAAATGTATGTAAACCTTGGTTTCCATTGGATTTATTAATAGATGGGATGTCACTGTATAATTTAAAATTATATGATAATAACAGGGCCATAGTGATTTATGCCCTGCATTTTTCTAAAAAGAATGTAAACATGAGCATTTTAAAGTATATTACCTTCCCCAAATGGTCACCTGTTGAACTAATAAACTGGAGATCATCTAATAAACTGGAGAGATTGTAACACCTCAGCATATTAAATGAGTGAATTATGTACTGTAAAAATAAAAGTACCTGGAAAAATATAATTTTGATTCTATATATAATGCTTTGGATGTTACCAAAGCTTGGTGAGGTACGTCATATTGCACATTGTTAAGCAGTCATAGAAATCAATGATATCCTGTATTTTTTTCTTATTTCTTCCAGGAGGTAACTGGAATACGAATAGGAAAACTTCACACATAAACAACCTTGCAAAACTTTTCTTCATGTTACACTATATATCTCAATTGCTGTAATGAAAGGGGGGGGGGAAGAATCTTGCATGTGACATTTATCAATAATATGATTACAAAGATCAAGAAGATAATCAATAACTTATTTCTGGAAGTCTTCAAACATCTAGTCTAGCTTCCTATGGACCTTAACATTTCCTTTAGAGGTCAGTTTCCAGTGTGTAAAACAATGTTCTCCTGCCCATGCTTTTGCAAAACCAAGCAGGGTTAAAAGTTAGCAAAGAATGTCAACAAGGTTTTGAGTTTGCAGCATTCAGTTGCCATATTTTAGAACATGGTGTCCAAATCAATCCACGCCTCTTCATCAGCCTAAAAATGGAATGGTTACTTCAGCCTGGCAGTTTGAACACTTTGTCCTTTTTTTAAAAAAAAAAAAAGAAAGAAATCAAAACTGAACCGTGCTACATTTTATCTATGTTATTGCTCATGGTCTTTGTCTTCTGGGCTGCTTTACCCAACATGTCCAAATGAAAGCATTGTCTGAGGGTAAAGAACATATCAGTCCTGTTATCTCTAATATGATCACTTCATTCTGGGATGCATTTTGGTGAGAAGATCACTCCATTCCAAATATTGGAGCAAGACCAGGAACGAGATTGGCTTTAACTTGAAGTGGACAGTTCATTTATGCAATATCTGGCTTCAGATAATGAAAGGCACCTGTTAAAAAAAAAAAGCAAAAGAAGCTTTTTAAGTCATGCTGTGACAACCTCACAGCAAGGGGTAGTGTCAACTACAGGTTGACATTGTCATATTTAATACTGATATATCAAAGGGAAAGGACTAATATTTTTATTCTTAGACAAGTTTGACAAAACTCTATGTATCTGAGATTATATACTATAATGATTCTTGAGCTGACCTCATTAAGAACATGTGTTTCTAATAGTGAAATGCCAGTGGTTATTTCATTTTGGACAACCCCTCTGTTTTACCTAATAGCAATCAGGTTTCATGTCTCAACAATTAATAACATCAAGATGTTGTTGACATCACTTTAGAAAATAATTATGCAGCAGAAATCTTGCTGGAACAATCCACTAGCTCAGCAGCAAATGTAGCTCCACTACAATGAAAGAAAGAGGAGACATTTGCTTTAGAAGCACTCTTGACCTTACAGCATTTTTACTGCAAACATTTCTGTCTTGTTTTGCTATCAGTGATGTGTGGATCACTTGAAATGTGCAAAATACATGCCCTCTTAAATGGGGTTTTGGGTGGGTTTGATGGATTGCACACCCTGATAACTGTTCCACAGTTTGATCAAGACAGGTAAACATTTCACTCACATTTCACTTGCAATGGAAGGCAGGATATAAATGCAATAAATAAATAAATAAATAAATAAATAAATAAATAAATAAATATTATCCATATGTATATAAAAATCCAACCCACGTGAGAGACCACATTTTGTTGTTGTTTTTAGCTGCTCTCAAGCTGATTCCAACGCATGGCAACACTGTGAATGAGACATCTCCAAGAGTCCCTATCCTCCACTGCCTTGCCCAGATCCTGCCCTTGGCTATAACCCCCCGACTGAGTCTATCCATTTGGTTTGTGGTCTTCCTCTCTTTCTTCTACCCTCTACCTTTCCTAGCATTAGTGTTTTTTCTAGTGATACGTGCCTTCTCATGATGTGGCCAAAGTACGGCAGTCTCAACTTGATCATCTTAGGGGGAAAAAGATGGCTTATAAGGAGTGGCTCTGTGCTGCCCCTTTGCACTCCAGGTTAGGGCTGTGGCAATCACACACTATACCCCCAATCCAGCCTTTTCCCCTTGCAGCAGCAATTGTTTTGTGTTTCTTCAGTGAAGTGTGTGCAATTGCTGCACTGCAAAAACGCCATGGGTCCACCACACATACAGCCAGCCATGCAGCTTCCCTGCAGACTAGGGGCATGCTGCTGGCTGGATGTCACACACCCAATCCACTGAGAAGCCTGCTCTTTATGCCAGTCTGCTTTGCCCCTTAGCTTCCAAGGAGAGCTGTGGCTTGATCTGTTCAAGAACCCATGTGTTTGTCTTCTTGCCTGCCCATGGTATCCTAAATACTCTTCTCCAGCACCACATTTTATTTCTGTCTGCTTCCTTCACTGTCCAACTCTTGCATCCATAGATGGTAATTGGGAAGGCAATGGCCTGAACAATTTGAATTTAGTTCTCAGTTGTATGTCTTTGCTCTTCAGTATCTTTTCCAGTTCTTTCATAGCTCACCTTCCCAGTCCTAGTGTTGTTTCTTGACTTCAGTCTCCATTCTGACCAATGTTTGATCCTGGATATGGGAACTCTTTAACTATTTCAGTTTCCTCATTGTCTAGATTGAATTTGTGTATTTCTTCTGTGGTCATTATTTTTGTTTTCTTTATATTCAGCATCAGACCTGCCTCTGCATTTTCATATTTGACCTTCCTTATTAACTGTTCCAATTCCTGAATGTCTTCTGCTAATATTATGGTGTCATCCACATATCTTAGGTTGTTAATGTTGCTTCCTCCTATCTTAACTCCTCCTTTTTCTGTTTCTAATTCTGCTTTTTTTATGATGTTTTCAACATATAAGTTAAACAAGTAGGGTGATAGGATGCAGTCTTGTCTGACCCCTTTCCCAATTGGGAACCTCTCTGTTTCCCCAAATTCTGTTCTGACAGTGGCCACTTGTCCTTGGTACAGATTCCACATCAGGACTATCATATTGAGTGGCACCCTCATGTCTGTGAGCGTGTTCCATAGTTTGTTATGGTCTATACAATCAAATGCTTTGCTGTAGTCTATGAAACACATTCTTTTTTGGAATTCTTTGGGTGCACTCCATTAGCCATCATATGTTTGCAATGTGGTCCCTAGTGCTCCTTCCTTTTCTGAATCCTACTTGCACCTCTGGGATTTCTCTCTCCGTGTATGGTTGGAGTCTATGCTGCATAATTTTGAGCATTATTTTGAGCATTATTTGACAACATACTCATACCAAAAGAATAAGAGAGACCACAACTTAACATTAATATCTCTTTGGGGTATTTCTACACAATGCTCTTCATCAATTTCTTTGGAAATAATACATGTGCACCTTAACCAGGGGTGGGCAACCTTTCCCCTTTAAGGGCCGAGGGACTTCAGCTCCCAGAAGCCTCAGCCATATTGGCCAATAGTCCCATGCTGGCCAATAGCTCCTGGGATTCTGGGAGCTGAAGTCCCTCGGCCCTTAAAGGGGAAAAGTTGCCTACCCCTGGCCTTAAATATTAGATTATTGCTGCTAAGGAATGCTAATCTTATGTTAGAAAATATGCTTTTGCCCCCCCCACCACACATTTTCTAGGCTACAACATTGGGAATTAGCATGCTAAATTCTAGTTAGTTAATGGCTGAATTATTCAACCCTATTATTCAACAGGTATGTGAATTATTATTACTTTTTAATTTGATGGTGGTTTAATTCTATTTTAAGGGGATGGGAGGGTAGGATTATGGGGTGAGGGAATGTTTTTTAACTCTGTTTGTTTTTAAACTGTTGTACCCCGCCCCGATTGCCACGCAGAGGGGCGGGTTATAAATAAAAATTATTATTATTATTATTATTATTATTATTATTATTATTATTATTATTATTATTATGCAGGCTCTTGTCATCTTTATTTTACAGACAGACAATGACACTTGCCTGGTCAGTCTAAAGAATTTTCAAGATAAGTGAATATCTGAACTTGGAATCAGACCATCTGATGAAATGTGTTACATAACCCAGCAAAATGCCTATCATTTTTTAAACTGTAAAATTAATAACACATATACCCTAAGATTTTCTCCAGGATGTCTTAAAAACACATCACACAAAAATATAATAAGAAAACTACATGGCTTGGGTCCAGACTATCTTAAGGACCGCCTCAGCCCTGGTAGCACAGTGGTTAAATGCCCTGGTGGAGATCAGCCCTGGTGGCGCAGTGGTTAAATGCCTGTACTGCAGCCACTCACTCATAGACCACAAGGTTGTGAGTTCAATACCAGGCAGGGCTGAGGCTTGACTCAGGCCTGCATCCTTCCGAGGTCGCTAAAATGAGTACCCAGCTTGTTGGGGGGCAATCAGCTCACAGTTGTAAACCGCTTAGACATCCCATAGCGTGATATGAAGCGGTATATAAATAAGCTGCTTTGCTTTTTTTGCTTTGCCTCCTCCCGTATAATCCTCCCCGCGCCCTCCGGTCCTCTGGGAGGAATTTGTTACAGCCTCAAAAAATGAGGCTGGTGACGACCTCCCAGTGGGCATTTTCTGCAGTTGCCCCCAAACTGTGGAATGGCCTGCTGGAGGGGATCCGCCAATTGTCATCACTTGACAGCTTCAAGAAAGCTGTCAAGACGGATCTCTTCCGGCAGGCCTTCCCGGATTAATTCACTAGTTTGGTTCCAGAATTTTCTTCCCTCCGAGATGCTCCCCTCTTCTGTGATTGGGTTCTTTTTTGAGCCAGCATTTGACATCCGCCGGCACTTTTTCCTTTTATGTATTGTTTGTTTTTTAATGGAGGAATTTACCTCCTTATACTGTGTTTTTTAAATTGTATTGGGTTTAATAACTTTTTAAGGGGGGGGGGAGGTAATTGTTCTTAATTGCTGTTGACAATTTTATCATGTAAGCCGCCCCGATTGCGCTCAGAGGGGCGGGGTATTAAATAAAAATTATTATTATTATTATTATTATTATTATTATTATTATTATTATTATTATTATTATTATTATTATTACATGTTTTTTAAACAAAAAACAGCATATAAAATCATGAGAGCATGGGATCATCAGACAAGAGAGACACATCCAAAGCAATGCAGCAGAAGAAGCACAGCTTGGAAATGTTTCTCCCAGCCAGTGTGGATTTTGGGCATAGGTACTGGTGTAATTCTGAAAGTTGTAGTCCAAAAAAGTAATTTTTCCAAGTTCTAGGCAAACATCAGATTGCTCCAGATGTGTTGAACACTGCAGTCTCTTTGTGCTACTGAACCCAATAGGCACCACTGAGAAATGAACCCAATCCTCATATCTACATAATTTCATCTCTCCCACTCCACTATGAATTCCATTTCTTCCTCATGTGAAGAGGAAGCCAGTTAGGACCCAATCTAGTTTCACTCTATAGCACTTGAGTACTTGATTTTATGTTGATACTAATGAGATTGATACTCACTTTGTCCATATTGTCCATACTGGTATCCTGTGACAGGGTCCATACTATAACCAGTGGTGCTGTACGTTGGCGGACAGTATGACTGGGATGTAGGCAGGCTGTCTAAACTTTTCATGTGATCTAGTCTTTGACTGCAGCTAGCTGATACTGTAGTTGTTGGTTCCAACCCCCCAGTTAATGGTGACAAGGCATAGTCAGTTTGGGGTTGGTGAGGTACACCACCATGATTAGTTAAGAGGCCCATTACCTAAAATAAATAAGAAGATAGAAAAAATATTAATACAAATGCAGATTTATATTTTAAGAAATGTATAGAGTAATTGAGTCATTTATTTAATTTCTGATATCTTTTTCTAGACATTTGACCTGTTAGTACAAGGTGGACTCAAGAATCAGTACATTTAAATTGTAATTTATGGCTGACATTTCCTCCCACACCCCATCATAGCTTACCTATAATAATAACTTTTATTTGGATTTATGATATCTGATCATACATTACAATGGATTTGCTAATGTCAAGTTCTATGGAAACCCAAGAGCCAGCAAGTTGTAGTGGTATAAGCATTTGGATATAATCTGGAGACCAGGGTTTGAATTCCCACCATGGAAACCAACTGGGAGACCTTGGGCAAGGCACATTCTCTCAGCTTCAGAGGAAAGCAAAGGCAAAGCTCCTCTGAACAAATCTTGCCAAGAAAATGTTCACCTTAGGTTCAGAAACAATTTCAAGTCACACAACAATAAAAAGAATAATGGAAACTCATAAGCTAATAGTTAACTTTACCACAATCATTTTAAAACCATTGGTGCTCATAAATAGGCAAACTATATTGACCTGATTCATAGAAGGCTGATTTTTTCTATTGGAAAATGATTCCTCCCCCATCCTGTAATAAGAAATACCCTTTCTTAGATGGAGGCTTAACCCTGTGAATTTGGGACACATTCTAACACATTATCTTTAGAGTCATCTAAAAGCAACTTGTATCTGGATCACTTCCAAAAACTATTTATTAAAATATGTATAGGTAAAGGTAAAAGCATTCCCTGTTGACAAGGTTGTTAAGTCATATCTGACTGTAGGGGGTGGTGCTCATCTCTGTTGCTAAGCAGAAGAGCCAGCGTTGTCAAGGACTACTCTGTGATCATGCGGCCAGCATGATTGCACAGAGCACTGTTTACCTTCCCACCAAAGTGGTACCTATTTATCTACTTGCATTTGCCTGCTTTCGAACAGCTAGGTTGCCAGAAGATGGGACTAGTGATGGGAGCTCATCCTAACATGCAACACCTGGGCCTCAAACTGCCAACCTGCTGATCTTGCAATAAACAGAATCAGCATCTTAACCACCTGAGCCACTGCATATGTATATCTTGTCCTATATCACAGGATCTCAAGGTGGCATACAAATCAAACCAATTTAAAATGATTTTAAACAATGTAAGTTTAGAGCAACATTATAGAATATTAAAGATGTTCACAAATAGAGCAAACTGGAACAGACTGAAACAGTTTAAAACCTGTGCAGATTTGGACAAAACTGTTAGATTAAAAGCCACACTTTAACCTGCCTCTGGAAAGAAGCCAGCATTGGCAGTAATCAGCCTCTGGAGGGAAGGCATTTCATCCTTGTACAGTGTATTGCTCCCACTGGTGAGACACCAAAGAAAGCTCTCTGGGTTGGCCTACATTTGCTGAATCATATACATACTGAAGACTAGTAGTATAGCTACAACAATGAGGGCATTCCCACTCCCATAAGAATTCTATTCCCACCAGATGAAATTTTCCTACTGTTCCCAAATTTCTAGCCTTGCAGTAACTGAACACTTCAGTTGAGAATTTAGAAATATAATTTGTGTGTGTGTATCTTCAAGTCACCTGTCGACTTATGGTAACTTCATAAATTTCATAGAATTTTCTTAGGCAAGGAATACAGAGGTGGTTTTGTCCATTCCTTCCTCTGAAATACAGTCTACAGCACTTAGAAATATAGTTTAGGAATCCAAAAATAACAATTAAAAAGGGCAACACAGTTGTTGTTGTTGTTGTTGTTGTTGACTGCAATTGCATTCTTAGAACTGCATTCTTAGATGGAGGCTCAACCCTGTGAATTTGGGACACATTCTAACACAACATTATCTTTAGAGTCGACTGAAAGCGACCTGTATCTGGAATGCTTCCAAAAAGTATTTATTAAAATATGTATATCTTGTCCTATATCACAGGATCTCAAGGTGGTACACAGATCATACCAATTTAAAATGATTTTGAACATTTTAAGTTTAGAGCAACATTATGGAATATTAAAGATGTTTACAATTAAAGCAGACTGGAACAGACTGAAAAAGTTTAAAACCTGTGCAGATGAGGTCATCCTCAACTCATGGTGACCCTGTGGATCAGACATCTTCAAGACCTTCCACTACTCTGCTCAGTTCCTGCAGCTTCTGGCCCATGGCCTCCCTAATTGAGTCTAACCATCTGGTAATGATCTTATTTTCTTTTTGCTGCCTTCTAACTTCTAAGCATTATTGTCTTTTCTAATGAGTCATGCCTAATGATGTGGCCAAAGTATGACAGCCTCAGTTTAGTCATCCTGGTTTTCAGGGAAAATTCAAGCTTCAAATTCAAGTGTCTTCTTGGTTATCCACAGTAGCCTCAGCACTCTTCTCCAGCACTACATCTGAGTTTGTTTTCTTTTTATCTGCTTTCTTCACTGTCCAGCTCTCACATTCTTACATAATGATAGAAAATACAATGGCTTGGACTATCCTCACTTTAGTGTTCAGAGTTATATCTTACACTGTAGGATCTTGTCAAGTTCTCTCACTTGCCACTTCATTTCTACACATGAAGGCTAGTTTCCCATGCCTTTGTTCAAAAATGATTATTGTTAAAACTGGACTTGCGACTTCATTTCCACACACAAAGGATTTTGAATTTGAATTGACATTCTCACATACCAATGGCAAAAGCTGTCCCTGGCTTCCCACTCCATCAAGTGCATCTGAGGAATTAGGCTTAAGTCTATGAAGGCTCATGCTGACAACTTCTTTCTTTCACTTAGTCTCAAAGGTGCTACAAGATCTCTCTACATACTGATTTCACAGACTAACATAGCTATATCTTTGAATTATTCACAATCCTATTCATCTTCTTATTTCTTGACTGCAGTCTCTGTTCTGGTCACTATTTGATCTAAGTTATGGGAACTCTTTCACTATTTCTATTTTCTTGTTATCTACGATGAATTCTTCTATATTTCCATTGTCGTTATTTTTGTCTTCTTAATGTCAGCATTAAGCCTACCTTGGCACTTTTCACTTTGACCTTTTTCAGTGAGTGCTCCAGGTATTTGTTTCTGCTAATAATATTGTATGTTATCTGCATATCTTAGGTTGTTAATGTTACTTCCTCCAATCTTCACTCCTCCTCTCTCTGAATCTAAGCCTGCTCTTTGTATGCTGTTTTCTGCATACAGGTTGAATAAACAGTGTGATAGAATGCAGCCTTGCCTGACTCCTTTGCCGAACGGGAACCATTCTGTTTCTTCATATTCAGTTCCTACAGCCTATTGTCCCTGGTACAGGCTTTCATGATCTATGCAGTCAAAGGCTTTGCTGTAGTCAATAAAGCACATGCAGATTTTCTTTTTGAATTCCCTGGTGTGCTCCATTATCATATTTGCAATGTGGTCCCTTGTGCCTCTTCCTTTCTGAATCCAGCTTGTGCCTTTGGGATTTCTCTTTCTATATATGGTAGGATTCTTTGTTGCAGAATTTTGAACATGACTTTGCTTGCATGGGAAATTAGTACAGTGGTCCTGTAGTTACTGCAATCTTTTGTTTACAGTTACCCAGGGAATATGAACATAGGAAATAAAAGATTTGTAGCAGAGAACAATTTTCAGTGCCCACTTTTTTCAATGTTAGAAATTTGAGGACTGAATAATAATAATAATAATAATAATAATAATAATAATAATAATAATAATAATTTTTATCCCGCCCCTCTGCTTTGCAATCGGAGCGGCATACAACAAATTAAAAACATCACAAGTTAGAATAAACCAAGAATCCCCTTCCCTAACCCACCCACCCCTTAAAAATATATTAAACTATTAGTAAGTTAAAATACAAGATACAAGATAAAAACAATATAGAAGGATGTACAGGTAGCAGCATGACAGAGGCAATTAAGAGCCAGAATCAATATCTTCTCTCTTTCTTTTTCTTTTTGAGCTGGGATGTTATTCAGGGAAGGCTTTCTGGAAAAGATCCATCTTGACTGCCTTTCTGAAGCTGTCAAGGGTGGTGATGAGATGGATCTCATCCGGCAGGCCATTCCATAATCTGGGAGCAGAGACAGAAAAGGTCCTCTGGGAGGTCACTGACAGCCTCGTTTTCATAGGCTGTAGCAGTTTCCTCCCAGAGGACTGAAGTGTGCAGGGAGGGTCGTATGGAAAGAGACGGTCCCAGAGATAAGTTGGACCCAAGCCATGTAGGGCTTTAAAGGTCAAAACCAACACCTTGTACTGTGCCCAGAAGCTAATAGGCAGCCAGTGGAGAGATTTTAGCACTGGTGTTATGTGCTCTCTACTAGATGTACCAGTGACCAATCTGGCTGCCATGTTTTGAACTAACTGAAGCTTCTGAGTTAGGCACAATGGTAGCCCCATGTAGAGAGCATTGCAGAAATCAGGACAGGAGGTTACCAGAGCATGTACCACAGTTTCAAGGTCCCTACTTTCCAGGAAAGGGCGCAGTTGGCATATCAGCTGAAGCTGATAACAAGCACTCCTGACTGTCGCATTCACCTGACTAGTCATGTGAACCAATGAATCTAGGACTACCCCCCAGACTGTGAACACAGTCCTTGGAGGAGAGTGTGACTCCATCCAGGACTAGGAATTGTATTCCCAGACCTGGTTTCTGGCCCATAACTGTTAGTACCTCCATTTTGTCTGGATTCAGTCTCTATCTGTTTTTCCTCATCCAGTCCATTACCGCTTTAAGACAATCATTGAAAGGAGAGACACCATCTGAAGTCTGAGCCAATGACCGGGTCATGGAGAGGTATATCTGGGTGTTGTCAGCTGCTGTGGGGTTTGAAATAATAAGATTTCATGGGGAGGGAGAAATTCTTTTTTAGTAGCAGTGCCCTCGATTTTCCTTCTTATATAGCTATATCCTTGCCCAAGACATAGATGGGCAATTGCTGGGAATGGTAGAAGATGAACTGGAGAAAAAGCATGACACAGTGGTGTAGTATGTGATTACAGCTGTGAGAATTGTTTATGATAAAAAAAAATGGAAGGACTTGGTGATATCAACTCATTAAGTTGTTTAATTAAATTAATGGAATATGCTGAGAAGATAAGTTGACAATGGGCCAAAGCACATGGCCAGTAAAGAGCGACCAGAGGCTGCTCCAGCTGCAATTGGGCTGGGACCATGTTGACTGCATGGCCTGCGCCAGAAGTGGGCTGCCACCACAGTCCCAAACCAACACTGCCAGGAACAGGATTATATCCACTCCTTTTTGATCAGGTCCAAAGGACCGGATTACAGCACCAGAGTGGCTTCCAGCCACTTTGGGGTCATGCATCATCTGAACACCATAACCTCACAGCAGATACCGAGGGCTGACTGTATTACTATAACAAATAAAATTGTAAAATCCTTAAGAAATATAAAATTAAATATATAAAACCATTAAAAACAAAACAAACTATTATTATTTGGAGCTAGTTGCTTCTACTCTCTCTACAGAACTGGCACAAGCCCTTTCCAGGTGTTTTCACCCTCATGCAATTAGTGGAAAACAAGGATAGTCTCTCTGTCTTTTCATGGTTTCTCATCTGGCTTTGCCATTCTCCACAAAGTTTGCAGTGAGAAGGATCCTCAATTTCATTAGAAGCCTACAGGCACAGAGCAAACTCCCAAGTGCAAACTAGCTTGTAAGGCATCAGTCTCCCCTTATGTAATTAATTCTAATTGGTGGGGATAGTAATATTTTAAAAAGGCTACAGTCACTTGCCAAAGGGGTTACAATCTAAAATAGACAAGGAATGGCTCAAAAACAACTTGGTAGAAAAAGTGGCTTTTGAAGAGAGAATCCAGAAGAGGAAAGAAAATTGACATGAGTGACAGGAAGTAGGAGAGACTTTTCCAAACAACAGATGTGGTGTGCAGAACTTGAAATTGAGAAGGGAATTGCCTTGAAGCTTATCCTTAAGGGTTGCCTCAAAACCTGCCACATCTTATGATCAGTGAATAATTTGTAACTAACTTTGTGAACTTCCTCCAGCAGAAGGTATTGTTTTTCACATACTGTGAGATGGTACAGTATCTTCATAGTGCCAGAATGATGATGTTATGAAACTTGTTGCTAGATATAGAAACTACTAGATAAAAAGTAAATATACAAACTCAATGTAAAGGTACTCTTTCTTTTTGAAAGGCATGTTCTTAAAATTTATCATCTTGTATTTTTCAATAACTGAATTGCTCATATTCTGGCAATTTTAAAAAAACGTGGATAAATACAAAGGAAACATTAGAAACATTTAACCAAGTATTATTTTTCTCCAGTGAGTCACATCATTTCATGAGAGGCATTTAGAATTCTCAGCCAGAGAACTCTAGTACCTCACCAGTCTATAAACCCAGGTTCCCATAGGATACAGCCATGGCAGTTAAAGTGGAATTACAGTGCTATAATTGTGTAGTGTGAAAAGGCCCTATTCTGATTATAGTCCTGCCAGTAATGATTTGTGTAGCTGCAGCTAAGGCAATCTATCAGACATGAGCACCAAGCCATGCAAAAGGCACAAAATCACAGCTGCAACTTTCCTTACACTTGACTGAGAAATTATGACTTTGTATTTACAAAGGAAACCAAAACCAGTTGTGAGATCAAAGATATAGCCAGAAGATCTAGAAATGCCTTGTGGAAGTTCAAGGAGAGGTTCATGTTCTTTTTCTTTTTACAATTAACAGCCTCTCAGAAGCATAGAGACAGGGGAAACTGGTAGAGTGTGTGTATTTTTTCTGACACTTGTATTAAACATTGAAGTGAACATCTATTTCTTTTAAGAGAACTTTCTAGCAACAGATGGCCATTGCAAGTCCTTTTTCCCCCTTTTCAGTTAATAAAACAATGAAATATGGCTATGTTACTTCTGTGCTGAAAACCGCTGATTTTTTTTTCCTATTTAGCATGCATAACCCTAATATATGTGTGATAGTTCTGCAGGTTTCAGTGGAATTTATTTACAGAATGTGTTTGAGATAACACTCTCCCACATTTTACTTACTAATCGAATTTAAGGAAGCTCTTGAAAATTGTTATAATGGGATTTGTGGTCTCTTAAGGAGTAAATGTCTATTAGGCCATGGTGGCTAGTGGCCCCCATATCAGTGGGGTAGTATAGTTTTAATCCACACTTTAAAGAAGCTATCCAAGGTTGTGGTCTTACTTGGGCAATAGATCCTTAGATATTACCTTTAAAATTCTGACTGAAACTAATTGTGAATTCAACATGCCACTGCTACTGTAACATACTTTTCATTAGTTATACTCCTGATAAGTTGGAAACAACTTGAAGACTCACAAAACAATGACAATTCAAAGATATAGCCATGCTAGTCTCTAGAATCAGTATGTAGAAAGATCTTGTAGCACCTTTGAGACTAACTGGAATAAAGAAGTTGGCAGCATGAGCTTTTGTAGAGTTCAGTCTACTTCCTCAGATGCATGAGGAAGTAGACTGAACTCTATAAAAGCTCATGCTACCAACATCTTTATTTCAGTTAGTCTCAAAGGTTCTACAAAAGCTCTCTACATACATACTACATACTAAAACAATGATGACAACAAGTTCTGTCACTAAAGTTATTTCTCCCACGTAGGCAGAAATTTTAAGCCAGGATGGCCACAGTATAATGAAGATGGCCAGCACAAATAGACAAGGCATGAAACTTGTCTCCCTTCAAGTTATTTCTGACTTATGTCAACCCTAAAGCAAATGTATCATGTGGTTCTCCTGGCAGGTTTCTTCAGAAGCAGATTACTTTTATATTCTGAGGCTGAGATTTTTCCCAAGGTCACTCATTGAGTTTACATGGCCAAGCCAGAATTTGAACTCTGCTCTCCAGAGTCCTAGGCCAATGCTAAAACCACTACACCATGCTGGCTATCAAGCACATAATTAAATGAGCTCCAACTCCTCCACTGGGAATAAATATGTAGACAGGTATGATAATAAAATCAGCCTCTTGAGATCAATGGCCAGTACATTCCTACTGTGGGACAAGGGTGAGAGTCCATAGGATCTTTGAGGGTGACAATGTCTGTCACCCATCTTGCTATAGGCCTGATATCTTTTCCAGAATTTAATCATCATTGTTGCATGAGAACAAATATTATAACAGAAACTCCCTTGGGAACACTTGTCACAACTATATCCCAGCACGAAGAATACATTCAGTATGACCTACCCACTAACACCCTACAAAGAAAGGGGAGAAATCTACATGTGCATGTATTTATTATTTAAAATTATTTTATTCTTTCCATTAAAGCTTATATATTAGAATATCTTATGAAGTCTTAATTAGGACTTGATTTCTAGGTCTGATTAAGAAATTTCTCACCCCATTCACCGGGTAATTTCCCTCCCACCACCACAATGCACCCAACAATCCATTCTTAGGGATGCTGAAGAGAATCATTGAAATTTTCTTCTTGTTTGGACTTTAGAGTTCATTCCCAGTGGATAACAACAGTCACTAATATTCTAGACAGTCAACATAAGGTTTATTTTTCTTTTTTCCATAAAATTCCACAATCCTAAAATAAACGCATGTGAAATTAACACATTTTTTCCAGTCATCTCTACTAAATATAGGTACTATTTAACTTATCCATAAATGGCTCATCTTCAGGGATGGAAAACACTAATATTTTTAAATTGTAACCAACATGGTCATCTCAGAAATGCCATCAGAGACTTTCTGATCCATGCTGTAGTTGATTAGTATCTAGATAATTAGATTTGGGGTTCTTTCTCTTTGAAAGCTATAAAAGAGGTAGCCTACGGCAGAAACTCTGCTTTGTGGTATGTGTCATGACCTTATAGCACCAGTACAAGGAGTGACAGGAAGGGCATGGCTGGATTCCACCTAATCGCTTTGTAGGGAAGCTATTAGAAGACTTATCCTGAGACACGTTGAACACTTCTGTTTCCCAGGGACTTCAGAGCAGAACTAGAATAGAGGAATGTATAACATTTTAGACTACCATTCTCTGAATTTGCTAGTAGTGGCCATGCTGGGGGGAAATTCTGTGGATTGTAGTTCAAAAAGGTAATTTCCACAGGCTTTACCTGAGAAGGAACAAATAACATACACTATAGTATATGAAGCTTCCAGCAAATGAACTCTTCTGTTACAAGCTGAAGTTTAATAGTAGGTTTTCAGCTACAAGACTACATTTTTCAAGCAGTGTCTCAAACCATTTCCTCCACTTTCTTAATTTTACAAATAATATGGTAATACTAAACTATAAAGGAAGGCACACAACTCTAACATATAGTTGTTGGATTTTTGTTGCTGTTGTTGTTGTTGTGCGCCTTTAAATAATTTCCAACTGATGCAACCCTAAGGTGAACATCTCATTGAGTTTTCTTGGCAAGATGTGTTCAGTATGGATTTGCATTTGAAGCTGAGAGAGTGTAACTTGCCAAAGGTCACACAATGAGTTTCCATGGCTGAGGAGATATTTGAACCCAGGTCTCCACAGTCATAGTCCAGTGATCAAACCACAACACCACGCTGGCTCTCAGTTGAATTGTTGCCTTGTTCCATTTCAGGCAAAAGAAAATAAGAAAATTCTACTTGTGTTAACACACCATTTTAACAGGTTGCTAGAAAAAATAGGAAATGTAGATTTGGCTCTATTTTATGCCATTGTCATTTTATTGTAATGTTTATTATATGCACTGTATATTTTTATAACAATACCCTTCATGCTTCCAAATAGGAATGGGAAGAGGAACAAGCAATATGAGATCCACATGCTTGCTAACTGTTCAAGTCACTTTTGTTACACTATTTAAAAAAACAGCAAGAAAAGACTCGGTGGTTCAGTCCAATGTGAGGTTTATTTTCCTCTGCATGGTTTTCAGTTATCAAGGATACTACTGAACTAGGTTTCACTCCCTTTAGGCTTAAATACAAAAGTATTTTCTCCCACTGGTTTGTGCCACATGTTTTATATGCTTAAAGTATAAGGGGGAGGGGGGAATCCCTATAACTTCAAGATTTTCTTGATAAGGAATAGAAAATTCCAGTTTGGGGGAAAGGGTGGAAGAAGAAGAAGAAGAAGAAGAAGAAGAAGAAGAAGAAGAAGAAGAAGAAGAAGAAGAAGAAGAAGAAGAAGAAGAAGAAGACATTAAACAATGCATTTTATGCAACTAATGAGTGTGCACACAACTTGTACACAAGTACACTGCTGTTTTGTTGTTGTAGTAGTTGTTGTTGTTAGAGGATTTGAAGTCAACTACAATTATGGTAATACTAATGTAGGGTTTTCTTGGCAACACTTATTTAGAGGAAGTTTGCCATTGCCTTCCACTTAGGCTGAGAGAATGTGATTTGCTCAAGGTCACTCATTGGGTTTTCATGGCTGAGTGGAGATTCAAACTCTGGTCTCTAAGAGTCCTAGTTCAACACTCAGACCATTACACCACATTGACTACACTTTAAGCATACCTAATTCTAAAGCATTTTGTTTATCCAACACCTAGTTTGCTGAAGATATAATGGAGTTAACTCCACTGTTGCCAGATGCAACACATCATAAATAGAGCCCAAACAAGTAATTTTAATTACACCATTCATTAATGTCCCTTTTCAACAAAGTTCTCTTGCTGAAGAAATGTATGGCAAAATAGTATTCTAGGAGAAATGGCTACAGAACTGGGGACACACTATTCTAATAATAATAAATTTTATTTATAGCCCACCCCTCTGCAGAGCAATTGGGGCGGATTACAACATATTAAAACTGACAAGTTAAAACATCTCTCGTCCCAAAATCCCACCCTCCCATCCCCTTAAAACAGAATTAAACT
Organism: Phrynosoma platyrhinos; assembly: GCA_020142125.1. Lineage (NCBI taxonomy): Eukaryota > Metazoa > Chordata > Lepidosauria > Squamata > Phrynosomatidae > Phrynosoma > Phrynosoma platyrhinos. The sequence continues at coordinate 81,266,203 of JAIPUX010001880.1, forward strand.
AGAAAAGAGTTAAAATACAACAATAGAAAAGTTTATTTTTTAGCATGGATGGTTTCATACTTTTAATTGTTATTGTCAAAATATATCAACTATATAACAGCTTTCCTAGAAAGTATCTGGTTGTTGTTGTTTTTTTTACTTTCTACAATGAACAGTCTCCCACATAAAGAATACTGAACCTATTGATATATGCAATCAATGAAAGGTGGGAAACCAATAACATATAGATACATTGTAATTTTCATTTAAAACACACTCATCTGTGGTAAAAAAAATGGATATGTTTCTACAACAGCTGAAGATCTGAGCCTTTGTATTTAAATAGAGGTGAATGATGAAAGCTAAATATGTACGGGCAACATCTGGTTTATTACCGAGTTATTGTAGAAACCTCATTTATTCTCGATAACATGTAAATCCTGTTAAACTGAGAAAAAGTTATTTCATTGAAATGAAATGTGATGTCATTTAATATGATTGGTATTACAACAAGTCAGACCTACTGTAGGCATCATAAAATCCTCATATGTTTTAATTCATTTACGCATGCCTGCCTTTAATATGCTCTGTAACCATGTCTGCAATTAATATGATTTATGGGAGACCAACATGTGCTATATTTTGGGACTACAGTTATACATTTTCCCTCACTGCCCTCACCCGGATTGAAAGATTTAATGAAACGGCACAAAGAAAATGGTTAGCTGTTAATGTATTAAGTTGAAGTGACAGGATCATGAGTAAACTTTAGCGGAGTTAATGATATCCTCTTATCTGACCCTGACACATTTGCGGTATGTAATTTACAGACGTGCTTTCCAGGGAATCTTGACAAATGCTCCTAACGATGTCAGGGCAGTGTTCCATTCTAATGTAAAACAGATGTGGGTCAGATACCCTCATTCATCACTACGTTGAACATTTCAAACTGCTGCTAAGATGGATGGCATTACCTGCTGTGAACTTTTTTCAGTGGGAAACCCACCACTCCATTCCACCCACCAGAAAAATTACATACCCTTACACTTTTTTTTTAAAGGGAGGGATTACATTCTGCAGTCTACCCAATTGATTCCCATGGGATTTAAAACACGTGCCAAGGACAGTGGTCTTGAAATCGGCTCACCTCAACTGTGAATTCATTTAGGTTGTCCTAGGCAAGCGCTATCTCTTAGCCTCAGTGCCAATCACCCGTTACCCCTTCTCCACTTGAAAGATAGGTATAATAATGCCAACACCACAATCCTTCAATATCAATTATTGTAAGGAGAACTGGTGAAATATACATGAATCATTTTCAGCTCTCAGAAAGTGGTATCACTTTTTTTAGTGAAAGGAAATGACATCTACTTTCTTCTAAATATTATCGTAATGGGGGGAGGGGAATTAAAAGTAAAAAAAGTTTTAAAATATTTTAAAATTTTCTTTAAAAACATCACATCTTATATGTGATCACCCAAATTTTCACTTTACCACATGAAACAATGTACCGTACATGTAAATACATTTAGGCTGTGTGTAGGATATTGTCATTTAAAGGTATGAGTTTAATTTTGCTACTTGTTTATGTTACAACTATTGCCATTATATTCAGAGATGCATGGGTATTGTGAGTAACATTAATACAAAAGTATCACAAGTACAAAAAGCATGACTAAGAATTCTATATGGTGTGGTATGGAAGGAGGTCAATGTGAGGGTGACAGCATGAGTCAGGTGATGCCAAACCTAGTGATGCAACTGTTAGCAGCAGCAACATAGGATAAGGTTATGAGTTTCTTACAGACTGAACTAGGATTCATTCAACTTAGGATTCCTTTGCAACAAGAGGTGGGGGAAGCGGTATTGAACTTTTTCACCTGTGTTGCAGACCAGATGTGTGTGTGTGTGCCTTCATGTCAGCTATTGACTTATGATGACCCCATGAATTTCATAGAGATTTCATAGGCAAGGAATACTCAGAGGTGGGTTGCCACTGACTTTGTCTGAAATACAGCCTATATTAGCATCTGTGATTCCTTGGATACAGACCTGCCCCTGCTTAGCTTCCAAGATCAGAAGAGATCTGGTGTCTTGAGGATATAACAACATTTTTAAAATTAAAAATAACTAACAGATGAAACCATTAACACTTCCCTTTCAACCACCACCTCCTCTTAGAATTCATTCAAAATACTCAAATTTTGCAAATTTTGCTCCCACGAAAATGGCAGCTTGCAAATATTTGAGTCCCAATGAAAATAATGACACACCACCATTTTATCTATAACCACTTGTCCCTCCCGCAAATAGCGAGACTGCAGACTCAAAGTCCATGAATGGGGGAGGACACTATATTGAGTTTTGTACATCCAACTAAAGTCATTAGGATACATGGATTTAAATTATATCTACCTTGTATAAGTACCTTATATCTAAAGATCTGCTCTAGTTTCTTTTGCCAGGTTGCCAATGCAACCAACACTGCTTCTAAATCAAAATATCCAATTTTAAAGCAGTGTGCAGTGATTGGTCAGTACCGCTTGTAATACATGTAGGTTCAATCCCAAAATTTTAATGTTATCTCCAACAAAAGTAGGATGATAGAATTGGCAGTAACTTAATGAATCAACACATATTCAGTGGGTCTAGTCTAGTTAGAATTAATAATAGGTTCCTAAGCCTGCTTTAACTAAACCACATACTATTTCCTTACCTCTTACTTGGAAAGAAAAATGAAAATATTGAAAGGAATTTTGTCCTGCCACATATGTACAGCTGTACACATTTATGCTCACTTCGAAGGCCTGCTCTTGATGCTTCCAAATCTGATTATTTTAATGTACATTTCTAGAGTAGGACTTGAGAACCATTTTCTGCCTGGAGGCAGAACTGGATCTGAGCAAAGACATTGGGCCCCATGCCAGCTATGGATAAGACTTTCTGCAAATTGGAGCACTTCTCTAGTGCTGGCATGTGGGCCCCCGACATGACCACATTTAAAGACACTTTCATACCCCCCCCCAAAAAAAAATCATATAAGCATACATCAGGAGAGTTTGAAGGGAAATCTTTCATTTTCCACAAAAAGTTTTTACCTGTCTGAGAGAAACAGCATGGGGTGATGAGAACAAGGCACAGGGGAGAGGTGGTGAGCCAGAAAGGAGCCTTTCATAGGCCATGTCTGACTCATGGACTAGATATTTCCTGTCCTTGTTCTAGAACCTGAAAAATGTTTTTCTACAGCCTCAGTGACTTTACTCCCTTCAGTTATGAGCATCCCATTAAAAGTATCATTCTAAAGCCTCATTCCCACTATGATTTAAAGCGATTAGCTGATCAGATTATATGTACCTCGTTTATACTGGAATCGGTTCCAACTGTGCTCAGTTTCAATCACGGTGAAGCAATGCAAATGCAAATGCAAAAAAAAAAATGCTCTTTCCGAAGACAGATCATTTGACAGTTCTTTTGACAAAAACAATTTGCAAGCATGTTCAACAAGTGTGAATGACAGATCTGATCTGCATCACACTGGAGGAAAGGGACTAAAGGCAGAAAGTGAGAATGAGAGAGTGAATGAGAGGAGTTGGTAGGAGTCGGGCCTGCTAGTAGAAAGGAGCATCCTCTACTAATAAACTTGCCTATTTTTCCACTGCTTTGTCTGGTGTTCTTCCTTACTTTAGAAATTACATTATGCAGGGGGGGAAATAAAAGAATCGATCTCCATTGCTTGTGCACCCTTTCCTCTCTGTTGGGCAAAGGAGGAGGGCCCCAGGCACCCCATCCTTCTCCTTGTTTGGCTACTTCAGGGGCATCTCTTTGAAGTGGATAGTGAGGAAGGAGGAGGAGGAGAAGGACTCCCAGAGATTGTGACACTAGTCTCCCCACCAGCCATGGGAAGGAGGAAGAGGAGGGGGAGAAGAGCCAAGGAGGACCCTACTCTGGTGCACCTTGGCCAAAAGACCCCTCCCCCAGCCTGCTTGGCTTTGAAGTGTAGAAGGAATTCCCAAGGCACCATAGAAAAACCTGGTCAGAGCTGAGTGGGCACCCAGCAAGAAAGGAAGGAAGGGAGGCACGAGCCATTGCCATTCCCAGGAGGAGGCTTACAGGAGCCGGGGGTCCTCCATTGCCTGCGTGCCTCTTCCTCCTCTTCCTCCTGTTGTTGCCCCCTACACCTTCTTCCTCCTGCAGGATGCCTGGGGCTCCACCTGCCATTGCTGCTGGGGCTGGGGCACAAAGGCGCAGAGGGGCTCATTCCCTCTAGTGAAAATGACAAGGAATAAAGAAATAATTTGCTTCCAAAGTGGGAAGTATGCATTGGCCTGAATTGAATCCAAGACCCAATGTTAATGTGAATCACAAACCAATTTAAATGGATATGGACACTAAGTGGGAATGGACACTAAGATGGCAGCTTCATAGAATCATAGAATCATAGAATCATAGAGTTGAAAGAGA
>JAIPUX010001880.1:81270742-81296525 GCA_020142125.1 Phrynosoma platyrhinos
AGATGTTCACAGACTCTCTGTTTAATGATCTGCTCCAGAATTTTTCTAAGTACAACAGTCCAAAGCATACCAAAACAATAAAGTGATGCCAAAATTAGCGGTTGTCTTAAGATACTTACCACTTGAAAGTGGACAGCAAGTGGCTTAGCATTATCACAGGTCAAGGGACACAGTGGCCAAGATTGGCATAATTATTTTAGAAACTGAGTCAAAAACTGCCCAATCAAAAAGTGAGGATGAAATTGATGGAATTTTTCCTGAGTTTTGTTAGAAAGCTCAGAAAAATAGGAGAGATTGATTTAATCTCACCAGCAAAGTAAACACAGCAAGAAAGTGCATGAACATGAAAGCAAACTAGTCCACTCTTATTCTCTCAGTCCCCATGTGTCTTCCAATAAAGAACTAAGACAAAGTAATATAAAAGATAAATTTACTTACAAAATCATGTGCATATTCATACACAGGTAAAGGTAAAGTTGTGTTGCAAAGAAAATGAGGTAGAAAAAAATAGTTTACATGCTTACAAAGAAAGTTTCTTATCAGCGTGCTAGAAAGTCATGCTGCTCCGGACAAAGCATGTCCCCTAAAGCAGACTGTGGGGGGAATGTTCAAGGAGGGAAGATAATGGCAATCTCTCTAGAGACAAAGAAAAGTGTACTCTTAGAGAAGGGGAAAATGAAGGGGTCATAAAACAATAAACTATCATAGACATGCATGTCTTCCTAGAAAGATTCAGCACGCTTAAGCGCAGAATCCCCATCAGTAATATTCATCAATAAGCAAACAGTTAGCACCCCTTTCTAATTTTAGACAAAATCAGCAAGCTGAGCCAGCCACACCACTCTGCTTAATGGTAGAACCATGTCTGGTTTGTGAGTTCTTTTCTTTCTCCTCTATAGCATATATCAGTACAGGGTATGTTTCTAAGGTGTGCCTCCCATTTTAATTGTTTAAATTATATTACAGAATGCCAAGAAAGAAAGCCCTCACACAAACACTTTTGGTGAGGAGAAAGGCACTCTGGCTGCATCTGTAGTACAGAATTAATTCAGTTTGACACCACTTTTAACTGCCAAGGCTCAGTGCTATAGAGTGCTAGGATTTGTGGTTTTGGGATGCATTTAGCATGTCAGGGAGCTCTGCTGCCACAACAAACTACAATTCACAGAATTCCATCACATTGAGCCATGGCAATTAAAGTGGTGTCAAACTGGATTATTTCTGCAGTGCCTTTGATTGAGATTGCTGCCATGCTGCAGAATTAATGCAGTTTGATATTTTAACTGTCATGGCTCTATCCTATGGAATGCTTGAATTTGTAGTTTGTTATGGCACTAGAGCTCTCTGACAGAGAAGGCTAAATGTGAAAAATCCAAATCCCAGAATTCCATAGCATTGAGCCATGGCAGTTAAAGCAGTGTCAAGCTGCATTCATTCTGTAGTGCAAATGCAGGCACAGTCATTGTCCTCCTAGTATAGGCTTCTGAGAGGCACAACATTAATTCATTAATGTGACATGCCCAAGTTACTGCATTGAGTAGAGGCACTTTTCCCACTTCCTGCTCTGTCCTGTGAGCTGCAGGCTTCAGAAGCACTTGTCAAAAGAAACATCACAGATGTAGTTTATGGGAAAAGAGCAACATCCTGGTAAGTATATGCATAAGAGGCATAATAGGAAGAGATGAGATAACATAAATAATGTATATATAGTACACACCATCCTGAGATGATGGGCATTTAAGTACCATTTGGCTGGATCATGGACTAAGATGGGAAGGAATTTTTATTTTGTTTTAAACCAGCTGAGACAATGGTTGACATTAGATCCTGATACCATTAATCTCTTCCTTGTTCCTATAAAGACCAACCATTTGTGACAGAGGGAACTCTCACCATCTCCAGGTAATAATGGACAAAGCAGACAGTGGGAGAAATATTCAATCAACCTGATGAGAAATGCAGGCCTGCTCTGTATTTCAAATGACTGCAACACAGAGAAGGAGTGGACATTCTTGGGACTCAAGCAAACAGCTCTAATTAATTTCAGTTCTCACTGCTTTAGCACAAAGCACACAACAAAATGTTACAAAACAATAAGCATGAAAATACAATACAAATGTCCATAGTAAGTTAACAGCCATCATATTCATTTGCAATATGTCAAAACAATATATAAAATCAGTAAAAAAGCAACAGCAACAGAACATAATCTTGATTAAAACATTAATAATTCAGTATCTCATAAAAGAAAAAAACAGAATGAAGTTCCTGGTCTGTGAGTTTTGTGTGTTGCAGGCATTTTAGTTTTTAATTTTAACTTGGATTTAACACCTAGAGGAGTAACCTTTTAATTTTGGGAGCTGAGCTTGCACTTCTCAGTTCCCAAAGTCCAGATTAATATGATTTTTTTCTATCACATCACTGCTTCAATTACCAATTTTTACAGGAGAGTCAGAAAGGAGCATCCTCTACTAATAAACTTGCCTATTTTTCCACTGCTTTGTCTGGCGTTCTTCCTTACTTTAGAAATTCCATTATGCAGGGGGGAAAATAAAAGAATGGCTGCACTCTGCCTCCTAATTGCTAGTATCCAGATGTTTTGGCCTGCAGCTCCCACAGCCTCTTACCACTAACCATGCTGGATGAAACTACTGGAATAGAATTCCCAAAATCTGGGTGGCCAAAAGTTTCCCAAAGTCATTCTGTTCATATCTGCTACAAATAGGGCACCACCACATGCATGCCACACACATTCTGTGACATCCTTTCCCCATTAAGGCAGAATTCCTAAAACAAAATTTCACTGGAAATCCCCAAAACCTACCCTGATTCCTGTTCAGCTGTATCTCCAAGGGAATGCCTAATTATATGTTACTTTAGCTGTATGCCACTACATTTACTTTTTCAACCCTGCTCTACCCTCATGAATGTTTTCCCTTGTTGTTGAGATGGGATTTTTAAAAAATCTGAAGATGCCAGCCACAGATTCTGGTGAAACATCAGGAATAAACTCTTCTAGGACACGGCCACATAGCCCAAAAAAACCACAAAAAACTATGAAAAATAAAAAGTTCACTGAAACTTTTTAATAACTACCAGTAGGTAGGAAAGCTACAAGTAGTAGTTATTAAACTACATTCCCTCCCCCTTCCCATTCCTAACTTGGGGAGCAGCACACTAAACACCTATTTACAAACTACATAGGCATATTTACAAGCTACATAGATTATACAAAATGTACCAGCCAGTATGAACCATTGATGAAAATATGCACCACAATATATGCCAACCCTAGATATCCTGCTTTATAGAGCACTGTTTGAGTCCAGGTTTGATTTCAAATAAAGTTCCATAAGGAAGGGACAGCTGGGATCTTGAAGTTGCCTGTCAACAGACAGCAAACTTGGTGAGTATAGTGCAAACAGAGCCAGCCACAGTCTCCCTGGTTGTTGTTGTCATTGTTCTACAGACTTTCTGTTTTATTATAAAAACTCAGTAAAATTTAATTAGGAAAAAAAAGAAATGTATAGTATTTCAATTTAAATTATACTAATTATTTTTAAATATGCATCTATCTCATTCTCTCTGTCTCACTTAGGCAAAAGACAGGCAAATCTTTGTCCTTTTTTATCATGCATTTCCTTTTAAGTGATGTGTAAAGTGGTCACCCTAGTAGAACATCATATAAAAAATTAAGACAGCTTGCTAGTGAAACATACACATAGATAAAAGCATCCTGGTGACATTAATATCCTTACAGTTCCAGAAAAGTAAAAGCATAAATCTCCTATAAGTCATGTTGCCCCTCCCCCCCCAAAAAATTAAGGCACAAACAAACATTTTCATCTTTTTAAAAAGCATGAGTGTGATTCAGTCATGGATGAATATGGAAAGCCATCTTCAAAATATGCTAGTATAGAAAGAAAGTTGTCCACATATGAAAATGCTTCACTAAAAGGCAACATAGAAATTTGGAAGCACATCCTTATCTAATAAGAATCAAATGCAAGAGGGAATTTGGCTGATTAACAACAGCTGAGAAGCTTTTCTGACAGCCTCAAAGCAAGACATTATCTTTCCTGTTGCATTCTGTGATGAAGAATTTGCCATAAATTCAGCTCATCCAATAGACTGTCATATTCCTGCAGTGTTTGACAGAGACAATGAATGGCAAAGGATTACGTAGATACAAAGAAGAAAGGCATAAGGATAGTAGCTCAGTGGTAGAGCACATGTTTTGCATGCACTTAATTCCAGTTTCAATCGCTGGCATCACTTGCCACAAGAATAAGGTAGCAAATTTTGTACAGTATAATTACACATGGTGGTGTAATGGTAGATCTTGAAGTGCAGGCCTTTGCCATGACAGTCCTTCTAGCGACTCCAACGAGCCAGTCACCAACAGGAGCCAGTCTTTTTGTAAAGTTAATGAGTCTTGCTCAGAACTCAGAAGTAAGGCATCCTGAAGTACTTTGATTTACAACATGGCTAACTCATAACACCACATGGTCACTAGAAAAATCCATATGCCATCCAGTAACTTTGGAGATTACAATTAATTTCAGAGAAAATAGGGAAATCCAAGTGTGTGTGTGTGTGTGTGTGTGTGTGGCAGGTTATGTCATATTCCTTGCTGTGATGGAATTTTTCTTGAGATTCATTAGAAAGCTCAGGAAAATAATAGAGATTGATTTAATCTCACCAGCAAAGTAAACAGAAGAAAAGTGCATGAGCAGAAAAGCAAACTAGTCCACTCTTATTCTCCCAGCCCCCATGTGTCTTCCAATAAAGAGGTAAGACAAAGTCCTTAGTTAGAGTAATATAAAAGGTAAATTTACTTAAAAAATCATGTGCATAGTCATACACAGGTAAAGCTTCATGTTGCAAAGAAAATGAGGTAAAAAGTAGTCTACATACTGGCAAAGAAAGTTTCTTATCAACGTGCTAGGAAGTCATGCTGCTTCCAATAAAGGATAAGGATAAAGTAATGGCAATCTCTCCAGAGACAAAAGAAATTGTGCTCTTAGAGAAGGAAGAAAAGAGGGGTCATAAAACAATAAACTATTGTAGACATGCATCTATGGTCCTAGAAAGACTCAGTATGCTTGAGTTGGGATTTGCCTCCTTTCTCCCACCTAGCGATGCAGCTAGCAGAGTCTGTGCTACCATAAGGCAAACTGAAGCAAATGCTTCAGATAGCAGGTTGGATATGAGTAGAATGAGGCCCTGGTTACACTCATCTCCCTACACTGTTGCCATCTGCTCTTCCTCTGGATTAACTGATGCTTATGGTACAAGATCTTTACACCCATCACTCAGTGAGGTAACCTTAATCTTTCTTAATTGGGTATTCTTAATTATTAATGCTGTTGAATAAGTCTAACTGAACACAGACTGTAAACCCCATTTTCCCATGTTGTCCCCGTGAAACAACAAGATTCTGCTAAATTCATTAGGAAAAGGCATCTGCTTGGCTGCTCTTTTCTCTTTTTTTAGTCATGGGAAAGAGAGTTATAGGCAAAAAAGGATGGGTATGATTCATTTGGGAGGCAGAGTGCTTATGGAGGAATGCCTGCATTTTGCCCTCCTCCCAGTAGCTGTGTGTGTGTGGAGTGGGATTAATTTTTGTTGACGCAAGGGTACACCTCCAGTCCTAGTCCTGATGCTGGGCTTTGACCGTAATAAAGAATTTCAACCATTTCTCCAGTCCTAGTCCTTGGCCAGGAAACTCCAGAGGACTCCTATTCCTCTCTTATATTTTATTTATGAGCAAAGGAGCAAACTTTGCTTCTCTACAGCCATCTTGAATGATCTGTGACACAAAGGACACCTTGACTCTTGTCCTCTTCCTCTAGGGCAATGATGAGGAGGTAACTGAGCAGGAACCCTCTAGGGATGGGATTCAGTTAATTTGCTTTTATTAAAACCATCAACCAGTCTGGAATTCCATTGTAGATTCCTGGGACAAGTCATTCAGCTCTTGTTACCTGGATAGATAGCCCATTGCCTTTGGCTAATTTTAAGGTATATAAGTGTGGCAGAGTCTCCTTCTTTGGAGGTTTTTAAACAGAGGCTGAATGGCCATCTGTTGGGGGTATTTTGATTGGTGTTCCTGCTTGGCAGGTAGTTAGACTGGATGGCCCCTGTGGTCTCTTCCAATTATATGAAATATGTCCTCAAAACTTAGCCACTGTGCACACAGCCCAGCATGCATATACACCCATATTATGTGTATGTTCTTTGTCACCCTTAGATTCTCCCCCCCCAGCTGAGTCACTCCAGCCTTCTGCTGTCTTCTCTTCAGAAAGACAGATATAACCCCATTGCAACCCTTAAAACTCTACTATCCCCTTTCACTTTTCCATTTCAGTTAGCTTTATATGCTTTATGTGTGTTTGAATTGCTATCTTGTTTGTGTGTTTGCACTCGGCATGTCTTCCAAATAAAGATTTACCAAGAACCTAGAGTCCTCCCATTTAGTGATGATATATATTGGTGCTCCCTAGTATAAAAGGTTACTCAAGCCTCTTGCAAAGTCAATTCCCCCAAGCTTTGAACTCTTGCTGACAGCTGGCATGGACCACCAATCCTCCCATTTGTTCTTTAGGTAACATCTCCCACACCTTGGAACTCCCTCCCAAGGGAAGCTAGGATGGCTCTTTCTTTGATGCTCTTTGGTTTGTTGGTGGTGTTATTACTGCTGTGTGCCTTCAAATCATTTCTGACTTATGGGGACCCTAAGGTGAACCTATCATGGGATTTTCTTGGCAAGTTTCTTCAGAGGGGGTTTGTCATTACCATCCTCTGAGGCTGAGAGAGTGTGGCTTGCCCAAGGTCACCCAGTGGGTTTATATGGCCAAGCTGGGATTTGAACCCCAGTCTCCTTTTGGTAGCAACTTAAAACCTTTCTTTTCAAGCAAGCATTGGGACTTTGATTTTAATAAGAGAAGGGCTTTTTATTGTGCAGTACTGTTTATATGTGTTTTAAAGTATGGTTTTAATGGTTTTAACTCTTTTTAATCTTAATGTTTTAACTATATGTTTTATTGTATTTTCTGCCTCTTTGTAAATTGCTTTGAGTCCAAGTATGGGAGAAAGGCAGTCTACAAATAAGGGGATGGATGGATGGAAGTCTTAATAAGGTTTACAGTGAGATCAGGCTTCCAAATTTCTTGTCATGTGAATGCATAATTCAAAACTTCCAGTTTTGACTAAATCTAGTTTAAATTTTTAGCACTTTGGTCCTTCACTATTTCTGGTTGGCATCTGTTTGTTTTCAAACTTTGAATTACATGTCATAATGTTTCAAAAGCTGTGCCTGCTTTGATAATATTGCTTTATTTCTAAACTGAGCTCTTACTTTTTTTAAAAAAAAGAAAAGAACCACAAACTGTATTGGAATACACAGCTTTTTCACAATCACAATACTAAATATTGCCAAGAGTGGGCCTTTGAATCTTGTTATGAATCTTCTGCTTTGCATTGAACTTTCCCCCCCTTCTCCCTACTGCTCCACAAATGTAATCTGAAAGGGCGTCTCTGATCCATAGCAATGAACCCTTCAATTTCATGCCTCTATTAAGAAAGCAGGCTTTCTTAGCAATGAGCCACAGCCTGTTCCAATTTGATCACTTCTAGTCTTCCAGTTTGGTAATGTTAACAGTCAATAAGCAATTCACTGATTTAGGAGGAAGATGGCTATTATCAGCTTGTGTCTGTCCAAGATCCCACTTGGACAGATCAAATGTCACAGACCAGTTCTGCCATGGTGCATCATTTTCTTTCTACTGTGTCATAATTTCTGTTTTCATTGAAAAGAGCATTCCCCCATCAAAGAAAATGGCATTTGCTTAGTTTTGATGGATTAACTCCAAACCCCAGAAATGTTTTATATCTAAACCACAGGAACACTGCAAACTGTGAGTCTAACAGCATAATAAAATGTCAAGCCTTTTGTTGAAAACTTCACTTAAAAACTGAGATTCTTCAAAACCAATCTTAATTAAAGTCTTACTGGAAATGCATCCACTTGTTTTCAGATTGGTCTCTCCAGGTTTTTTCCCCCTACTAAAGTCTAAAGCCATAAAGTTTTGTATCCCAGTATGTGCTATAGGAATCTCTGAAACTTAATTACATTTACTGTTACAAAAAAGGGGTTTATGAACTCTTGCCTTTAGGCAAAAATGTTTATTTCATTGCCTTTGCTATTCATTCTTTTCAACTCCATTGCCTTTGAACTCTTCAGCTGCACAGAGTTATCACCGTGGTGCAGAAACCAGGAAGTGTACTCTCATGATGCAAACCACAAGTTGAAGCAAACGAAGGAGGCAAAGATATAGGAGTCGTTATTTTGGCCACCCTTTGTGCTATTAAAATCTCATTTTCTGCCTATTAGAATGCCCTCTCACTGCTTAGGCAGTGGTGATAGTCAGTGATTAGTGTGTAATTGAGTATAATTGTCTTTTCACTTTTCATTTGTGTCATTCCAAGCTCCCCTCTGTTTTAAAAAAAAAATACAGAGAGAGAAAGAAAGAGCAGAGAGACGATAAAGCTGTTAAAACTCTCTATCTCAGCCCTGAAGAGATCCCTGATTGTAATTATAGATTGCTTTCCTCCTCTTTTGTGACATTTGATCAGAATTCAGTGGACAGCTCCCTTAAATACCTGTGCTAAATCCAGACTAATAAAATAAACTTGCCAATATTTTAGCAATCGTTAATAATGTCAACCCCAAGGCAGATGCCAGAAGCAAGAAATTTAACCAACCTTTTTGACACTCAATTATCAAGGCAATTTATTATCATGATCATCCAAGGAAAGCTCATGCAAATTAGGAAAACAATTATATCCTTCAAGTATAGTTATAGGCTTCCAGAGAGCGGTAATGCTTTTAATTTATGTATTTATAACTTGATTATAGCTCAGTCTGCTGTGCATTGCTCATCAGCTGAGCCAAGAGTAACTTGTTTTCTACTTGTAGGGTTAAGTTAAGCTAGGGAAAAATATATACATATTTTCTTCATTATTTTCACTACAAGCTGACAAAGGATCAAGGCCAAATCAGTTACTCTTGAGGGTTTAAAAAGATGAGAGGAACAAACCTTTTAAAAGCACATCAGAAATGCCTGACAATTGAATACAAGCAGAAAGACTTCATGATTACATTATAAAACATTGCCTAAAACTAAATATAAGCTATGACTTTTGAGTCCATCAGTAGGAAAGGGGGGAAAGGAAACTAGCAAACTAAAATCATGTGGCTTATATAAAGAATACTTTATGGTTTAAATTTGGCAAATCATTGCACTATGGCCTTGGGGAATTGACGATTTAGTTTGAGTATACAGCAAATCCTGTGTCTGAAAAAAGTAGGACTGACCTGAGGTGAAAGGCCATTACCAATGGCAGGGTTCATAGGATTGGAGGGCCCAGACGGAGGCACAAAGCTGTCTGTATAGCTGGAGAAGCCATGCCTTGTACTCGGGAGGCAGTATGCAGAACTGCTCTCTGGGTTTGAAGGCAGGCTGCTTTGGTGTACAGTGCTTGGCGGAAGAGGCTGAGGTCTGTGAACTGTACTGCTTGGATCTGACACAGCTGCAAAAAATAAAAAAGGACCAATTTCCAAATTTTCCCTATTTTCTGTGCAAAATCCAACATTAAGATTGACAAAGCAAACAATAACTAGATGAGGTGTTCCTATTTCAACTGATTCTGTTTTTAAGCAACCCTCTGACTTAGTTCACATGTAATGGCAGAACATATTTGGAGCATTGGAGTCATGCCTCAGGTTTATACACTTCTTCCATCACCACCACCCCTTGTGCGTTTCTGCTCTCGTGTTCACTTTCTGGTTAAGGAAAACCATAAAACAGATAAAATATGGTTCGTTCAAAATAGGAAGTGAGGAATGAAACAACCTGGGAAGAAGGAGAGGAGTGTGTGTAAACCCAATGATTTGGCTCTTTTGTGTGGCAAAGAAAAGCACTTAAAAGGAACTCAACAGATTACTAAAAAAAATTGTTTTCTGTGCAAAAAAAATATGCATGTCAGTTTTGCACAGTATAAATCCCTAATACAAAATGCCTAGGGGGGGGGGAAAGAATTATTAGCCCAGAAAATAATATTTATGCACAGGAATATTTATCCACTGAGACATTGTTTTCTGCACAAAAACTCTTCCTTCATGTGCAGAAAATATTGGGTTTGAGGACACACACACACACAAAACCCTACATACAAAATTTGTGTAGAATATATCCCAAACTGTGAATAGTCTTTGAAAACTGCACAAAACTTCAACTACACTTAATTTTAGTTGAAATTCTAAAATTGCTCATTCCTTCCTTTGAGAATGAATTTAACAAATAATTATGTGTGCAGATATGTGCCTTCTAGTCACCTGCTGACATATGGAGACACCATGAATCTCATAGGGTTTTCTTAGGCAAGGAATACTCAGAAATAGTTTTGCCAGTTCCTACCTCTGTATTATGACTATTGTTCAGTGCTGGCACCCAACCCCTGCTCTGTACATGCATATATACCTCTGCCTCCATCTTCCCTGCCACAAGAGGAGGAGTATTTAGTGATGCAAACATTACTCGCAAGGTTGTTTTATAGCTTTGCTGCTATTAAAACCTACAGAGAAGTAAAAAAGAAATCTTAGCACTATCCAAGAAGAATGTATCTTTCCTCCAATACCTTGTGGGATAGAAGTGGGTTGGTAAGAGGATTCTGATAGCTGGTATGTTGGTAGCGTTGGCATAGCAGTTGGTGGAAATCCGCCTGGGATCAAGTGATTGAAAGCCATCAGTTGATTCGCCCCAGCTTGCTTCCTCCATCTAGCTCGACGATTACTAAACCAGACCTGCAAATGGTTGATAATGTAATTATTTGAGATAGTACTATCATCAATTTCAAGTGCACTCAGCATCTACCAGTGTTACAATACACAAGCTATTGTTCAACACATTTTAGCTACATCTTGACTGGATTACTACAGGGGTGTGGCCAGTGGTATGTACCCTAAGGCTTTTTTTCTCTCTCTCTCTTTAACCAAGAAAGCCAAAACCTATTTTTGCTTCCATGTGGTCAACAACAGCCTCCAAGCTTCTGTAAAATATTGTTAAAGAATATTTCCTGGCATAGTGGGAGCCTAAAGGCCTTTTAAAAAGGTGAAAGGGAAGGACAAAATCACACCCCAAAAAAATGGTGAAATAGCCAATTATAACCCACACAGGATTGGGGGAAATTCCCCCCCCCTCAAATTTGAGAGGATGGAGGCAATAATAGGAATTGTAGTGCTCCAGGGTCAATGGGGAGGCAGTGCAATGCTGCAACCTCTGACTTTTCACCCACTCCAAGATAACTGTTAGGAGCCAGCATGGTGTAGTGGTTTGTGCATTGGACTTTGGAGACTGGGGGAGGGAGGGGGTCAAATACTAGCTTAGCCATGTAAACTCACTTGGTGACCTTGAGCAAATCACACTCTTTTAGCCTCAGAGGATGGCAATAGCAAACCCCCTCTAAAGAAATTTGCCAAGAAAACCCCATGATATGTTCACCATAAAGTCCCCATAAGTCAGAAACAAATTGAAGGTACACAACAACAACAATAAAGAAAATTGTGAAGTCATAGGCTTTCAGGGCCGGCATCCATAGTTTTTTGTGGGTTTTTCGGGCTGTGTGGCCATGTTCTAGAAGAGTTCCTTTCTGACGTTTCGCCAGCATCTATGGCTGGCATCTTCAGAGAAAACTGGAATGGAAGAGAATGGGTCATATATACTGTGAGATCCTGGGTTGGGAAGAGTGGTTCCCAGGTGAACTGTGTGTTGTTCTGTGTTGAATAGGTATTGTTCTGTTGTTAATGGCATGGCTCCAGGGTGGGAGGAAACGCACTCAAGGTTATTGTCTGCTAATCCCATGTAAACTGCGTATTGTTCTGTGCTGAATAGGTATTGTTCTGTTGTTAATGGCTTCCAGGTGAGGATATGCAATCAAGAGATTGTCTGCTATTGTCTACTGGGAAAGCCGCTGACCCTGGTTGGTTTCCCATTTGTATTTGCTGAGTGCTGATTTTCTTATTTTGTAGGACTGGTAGCCATATCTTAATAAAGAAAATTGTTACATGGTCTATATGAGACTTCTTTTAAACAATGTCCAGAAGTTCAGTTGGTCCCAAATGCTGAGATGTTCATATGATCACCTTTTTAGACTACAATTCCTAGAATGCCCCAGCCAGCATGATATTGATAGTCCAAAAAAGTAAGTTTTCTATACTCTTATCACTATATTCCTCTCATGTCTCTGTAAAACCTGGGTTGTTTGTTTTTTACATATTTCAACCATTTAATGACTGTTTTCCTAACACAGTAATGCACATTTATTCTCCAAGAGAGTTGTACAAGAACAACACCACAAGGATATGGATTGAAAACAGCTCCACAGCTCCACTGGCAATGCTCAAAGTTTTCTTCTTGCACCTTACCTGAGGCTCCATTCTTTCCTCTCTCCCTTTCAGTCAATGCCCTTTGATCTTTAAATTTCCCTCCCTTCTGTTTTCCTTCCTTCCTTTTCTTTTCCTTTTTTTTATAGCCACTGAACTGACCAAAAATTAAATACTTCTGATGTACAGCAGTGCAGCAAAGGGAATAGATTTTTCTGGCTTAAATTAGATGTGTCTTTATCAATGCGCCAGTCTTTTGATTTGATATGTATTTGGCATTCATCCCCATAAAGCCCAGACTCTGTTTAGAGGAAACTATCCTCCATTGTCTTGCTGTATTCCTTTCCCCCTCCTTTTTTGCCCATTTGAATGAGAGATCTTATTGCCTTAAAAGCACATTGGAAACTCTCTGTTTAGGATAAGGCGGTTGGACTGTCAAGGCCAATTTCACTTAGGCCAGCCTTGAGGAAGAACCGCAGCTTTGAAAGAATCCCCAGCCAGCGTCAAGGAAATAGGATGTTGCCTTGTTCAGTTACAAACTACTTAGGGGAAAAATGATAACAAAAAGGCAAAGATGTAAATATTAGGACTCAGAGATGGGAAAGGTCTGCAAGGCCATCTAGTCTATTCCATGCCAAAGCTGAATATACTTGACTGGTTTGTCCAATCTAATTTGAACATCTCAAGTGATGGTCTCTGCTTTCTCCCTCTAGAGACAATACCACAGCCCACTGCAATTCATGTTTAAGAAAATATTTCAGATAATATGACTTCATTTTATCATGTCTCCTTAGGCTTTAAAGAAATCTTGCCTCTCTTACATTCACAGATCTCTCATATCTGAAATATACTTCTGAGCAGAAGCTTTTGACTTCATATGCATTGGCTAGCATCTAAACAGCATAACCCTGATATTGATCAAAGACTGTGTGGTTTCTATACCAGAAATATTACATGCAGTTACCCTGAATTGAAATGACTGCCTCAGGCTGAGAGGGGATTTGTAACAATTTGAAATAATCATAACTGATTATTATTCCTGGAAATTCCTACCCAATCTGCAACTGAAGTTAATTTCCATCATTAAAAATGCTCCTCAGAATCCTTCTCTATAAATCGTATATTTACTGGACATATGATCTCTCAGATTGTTATTTGACATCTGATAATATTGACATCTGACACCAAGTATTTTGTTCTTTCTTGTTTGACAGCTAATGATATTTAAAGGTTGATGTGTATTTTATATTGTTTGTTGTTGTTAACTGCTATTAAATTGACTTTGACTTATAGTGACTCTATGAATGAGAGACTTCCAAGTCACCCTGTCATCAATTGCTCTGCTCAGATCTTGCAGACTCAGAGCCATGGTTTCTTGATTGAGTCTTTCCACCTGGCATGCAGGCTTCCTCTTTTCCTGCTACCTTCTCTTTACTAAGCATTGTGGTTTTTTATAATGAGTCATGTCTTCTTATGATATGGCCAAAATACAAAAGCCCCAATTGAATCATCATGGCTTTTAGGGAGAGTTCAGGCTTGATTTGCTTTAGGACCCATTGATCTATTTTTTAGCAGTCCACAGTTTCCATAGAACTCTTCTCTAGACCCACATTTCAAATTAATTAATCTTCTTATTGATTTTCATCACTGTCCAGCTTTCACAGCCATACATAGAAATATTATGGAAATATAATGGCATAGATAATTTTAACTTTAGTATTCAGTTATATCTTTGCACTTCAGGATATTGTCTAGTTCCCTTATAGCTGCCCTTCAAAATCCTAATATTCTGATTTCTTGACTGCAATATCCACTCTGATTAATGTTTGAGTCAAGGTATGGAAGGTATGGTCACCTTTTACTTTTGTTTCTCATCTCTCCTTAACTCAGGCCTGTACGACATACAGCCTGGGGGCTGCATGTGGCCCACCAAAGGATTTTGGGTGGCCTGCAAGGATATGAAATGACCTCCACTGCTTGGCCTTCTCCTGAGGAGGGGGTCATGAGGAGGAGAAGGAGGAAGGGCAAACGCTCAACCTCCAAGACTCCTCTGCTGCTCAGCTTTCTCCCAAGAAGAAGGCCAGATGGTGACAGAGGAGGATGGGCAAATGCTTGCTCTGCAAGTCTTCTCTGCCACCCTGCTTTTTCCTGTGAAAAAGGCT
The DNA here is from genome assembly GCA_020142125.1 of Phrynosoma platyrhinos. Classification (NCBI taxonomy): domain Eukaryota; kingdom Metazoa; phylum Chordata; class Lepidosauria; order Squamata; family Phrynosomatidae; genus Phrynosoma; species Phrynosoma platyrhinos. The sequence goes on from JAIPUX010001880.1 coordinate 81,285,350, forward strand.
GGGTGGAGGAGGAGCAGGAGGATGGGTGAATACACACCCTGCAAGGCTCCTCTGGTGCTCAGTTTTTTCTGCCAGGCAGAGGAGGAGAATGGAATTAATATTAATAATATTTATTATTAATAATAATAATAAATAATCATTAGTTTAAAACCTTTCTGTGGCCCGAAGAAGTTTAGCCTATTTCAATTTTAGCCCCTTCCTACTGCAAAGTTGTGCAGGTCTTCCTTAACTATTGGAAGAGTTTCAACTGTCATCCATTGAGGTTTCTCTTTTTCTTTGGTTACTGATAATGTATTTTTGAGTTCCTCCCTGACAATGTCCCTAGCTTCATTTCAAAATTAATCTGGTTCCCAGTCAGTTAGGCTTAATAATGCAAATCTATTTTTCACATTATCTTTAAATTCTATGAGGATGTTTTTTAGGTTGTATTTCAGCATAATGGTTGATTTAGTGTGCTTCTTTAGCTTTACTCTACTTTTGTTATTAATAGTTCATGGTCTGTGCCACAATCTACTCCTGGTCTTGTTTTTGCAAAGAAAATGGAGCTTCTCCAATTTTTGCTTCCAATTATGTTGTCTATTTAATTTCTGTATTGGCCAACAGGTGGATTCTTGAACAGTCATTTCTTGGATTGTTTGAAGAATGTGTTTGCAATGAACAGATTGTTGACCTCACAAAACTCCATCAGTCAATTTCTTACATCATTTCTTGATTGTAGGCCAAATTTTTCTATAATCTTTGGCTTCCTATTTTTGTATTCTCATTGCCTATGATTAACAAAAAGTCCAGTTTTGGTTTGTGATCAATTTCCTCCTGGTCTCCAGTATAGAATCTTTCAGTTTCTTCTTCTGCCTTTATAGTTGAAGCTGAACTTTTATTGTGGTTATATTGATGCATTTTCCCTGAAGTCCTATTGACATGATTCCATCAGATTTTCCATTATGTTATTTGACTGCTTTTGCTACATCTCTCCTCACTAGAAATGCCACGCCATTTCTTCTTATCTTTTCATTTCCTGTGTAAAACATTATGTAATTATCTGACTCAAAGTGTCCCATTCCTGACCATTTTAGCTCATTTACCCTAAGTATTACAATGTTTATATGTTCCATTTCTTGTTTTACCATGTCTAGCTCCCCCTAATTCATGATTCTTTCATTCCATGTTCCTATAACATGTGTTGTGCAGCTTCAGATTTTCCTTTCACATCTGAGCATGTCTACATCTGAACATTCTTTTGGCTTTAGTCCAGTTGCATTGCTAACCTCAGTGCTACTTCTAGTTGTCCTCTGCTATCTCTCAGTATCACTGATAACCTCCTGGGACTATCACATTTCATGTTAGATTGTCTCATCATTGGGTGTCTGTGGTAAAAAGGTCTTCAAAAGAGAGTTTACTAAGCCTCCCTCTGCACAGTACTAGCAAGCATTAGCTATGACACCACTGTTGTCTGTGAGAGTTCATTTGTCAGTGTTAACCTCTGCTACTGCCTCATAGCTATTATACTTATATTAAAGACAATATGGTAGCAATGAGATAGCTGTTTGTCTACTGCTTTGCTGTGGTTTTGTATTTTATGGGAAATAAGTTATTAAAGGTAAAGGTTTCTTCTTTGACAATGTTGTCTAGTCATTTCTGGGTGTGTGTGTGTGGGGAGGGGGTGCTCATCTCCATTACTGAGCCAAAGAACCAGAGTTGTCAAAGACTACTCCATAGTCATGTGGACAACATGACTGAATGGAACACTATTACCATCTCAGCAAAGTGGTGCCTATTTATCTACTTGCACTTTTACATGTTTTGAACTGCTAGGTTAGCAGAAGCTGGGACCAGTGGCGGGAGCTCACTCCATCACACAGACTTGGGTCTCGAGCTGCCAATCTGCTGACCTTGCAATCATCAGAATGACCATCTTAACCAGGGGTAGGCAACCTTTCCCCTTTAAGGGCCGAGGGACTTCAGCTCCCAGAAGCCTTAGCCATGTTGGCCAATAGTCCCATGGGATTCTGGGAGCTGAAGTCCCTCAGCCCTTAAAGGGGAAAGGTTGCCTATCCCTGATCTTAACCACTGAGTCATCATGTCCCCAATATGGGAAATAGCTTATTATTATTATTATTATTATTATTATTATTATTATTATTATTATTATATGTTTGACAAAGAAGGCTAAGCATATTTCTTTTTCTTTGCTAGACTTTGTAGGTGCGTGGGTTTGGGCATAAAATTGGTTGTTGTTCAGCTTCATCAGCTTGTCAACTACTTGAGAGACCTAGTACTATCTCCCACATATCCCCACATATCTCATCATCCTCTCTCCCAAGCATTCTGCATCCCTCCCTCCTGAACTTTCTGTGTAACTCAGAAGTGGAAAACTGCATGTGAGCCTGGGACAATTTTCTCTGCCACCCATCCCCCTTGCAGGTCACACACAGAGACACTAAGCCCCCGAAAATTGGAAGTGTTTAGGGTAGAACAAGGTTTGGGGTTCTGTGGTAGTGAATGAGGGTATTTTGGCATGTTTTGATTATTTTGGGAGTTCTATATGATTTTAGGGCCAAAACTGCTTGAAATTGCCCATAAAAGTGGGCCAGGGAACACATTTGCCCAACCCTTGTACAACTAAAAATTGTGACCTCAGACTAGCAGTCCTCACTAAATGTGGAAAAATGGTAAGTAAATGAATAGGTGGAAATAAAAGATTGCAAAAATCTTGATGTGGGAAGATGTCCTCTAGGAAATTAATTCACAAATAGAGAAAGCAGACATACTCTGTTCAGTTTCTGAAGACAACCTCTTTTTACATTAAGCATGTCTAAAGGAATACAAATTCCCCTAGTTTGAGTTAAAAACACTTTCACTCCCTCTCACTCCATACTTGGTCTCAACAGAAGTCAAGTTGCTTGCTCTGAATTTTTCATGTACATTTCTTATGAATGTAAGCTATGTAAATTGCTGAAACTATCAGATTAAACTAGAGCCAAACTGAAATGACTCAGAGGACTTCTTCCTCTTCCTCTTTACTGAGGAACTTTTGAGAATTTTCTTTTTCTGTCCTTCACAGAAACACAAGAAATCCACTTTACCAGATTTCATGTATTTGTATAAATATTTTCACATAGTTTTTATTTCCTTTTTGGGATGCCAGCTTTCCCCCTCACACATATATACACACAACTCTGAAATGACACTCAGCCTGGGGCATTTCCATTCCAGTGAATTTATCCAATCCTGGGAGAAGTTTAGGAAAATGGTCCCCACCCCCCAGTTCCTCTGCAAACAAAGAGGATGGAAAATTACCAGAGGAATCTTGGGCTCATTCCCACTTGCATTTAAAGCGGCTTGCAATTCGCATTGGCACCAGATCGCTGATTTGATTCAGGTCAATGCATAATTCCCCACTATGGAAGCAAATTATGTCCTTGTTCCATGCATTCATGTGTTTTGTTTTGTTTTTTGTTTTTTGTTTTTTGACACAATTTGTCCCACTGCAGACTGCATGCCCAGTATCAATTGCAATTGATCCATCCAAGTCTTTTTTAAATAAAATTATCAATCATATGATGTGTATCTAGGTGTCATCAGTGATGTAAAGAAGGAGGGAGAAGGGGGAAGGGAAACAAGGGGAAAGGAGGGCTGGGAGGACCAGGCGCGCACACACCCAAAACGGAGGACCATCCAGATCCCTCCTTGTGCAGGAGGCTCCATGGGGGGAACTGGTTGAATTATTTCAAGGGTGATAGAGAAGCCCCTCAGAGCCAGCTTTGGGTTCTAGAGATCACAATTTGAATCCCTGCTTGGCTGTAGAGCAACTCACACTCTCTCAGCCTCAGAGAAAGGTGATGACAAACCTTCCCCAAGTCATGATAGGGTGGGCATAAGTCAAAAATGACTTGAAGATAGACAATAACAAGGAGAAGCCTCTCAGTTTCTTGGCTGCCCACAGAAAGGATGGGAATTTCCTTGTGAAAGGGGCAGTGGATGGGCTGCCTCGCTTCAGGCAGGCCAAACTCTTGGGCCACCCACCACCGAGGGGGACCTTTCAGCCAGAGTTTGGGATCCAGGCAGGCAGAGAGCCCCGGGGCAGAGGGAAAGGAGTCCCCCAAGGAGTGGCCAGGGGTCCCCACCACCAAGGAGGATGAGGCACTGCAAAAGGGAGGATGTTTTCAAGGCCAAATGGAAGACAGGACCCAAGAAAAACTCAAAACATTCATATTCACAGGGATTTACAGGGACCATTTGGCACTGTTTTAAAAAAGGAAAAATAAAGCCACAACAGTAGTCAAAAGGCATCACTCACAGCATGGAGAGGGGGGGGGGTAAATGACGGATTTCCCAAAAAACTGGGACAGGATGAGTTACACCCCTCTGCCAAGCCTCTGCCATAGTCCCTCCCCTCCAGTGCCATACAATTCTGATCTAAACATCATTCACACTTGATGAACATGCTTGCAAATTGAATCTTTTCAGAAGAACCACCAAAAGATCCATCTTTGAAAAGAGTGGTTTTTTATTTTGTGATTTTTTTTATTTTATTTTTGCATTTGCCTTTCTTTAACGCAACTCAAACCAAACACAGTTGGGTCTGAAACTGTTTCCAGTGTAAGCAACACACATATAAACTGATGAGCAAATCTGTTTAAATCATAGCGGGAATGAGCCCTTTGTTGGAAACACAAAATACAAGTGCAATTTCAGAAGCAGGCAGAGGGAGAAATTTTAAGGAAAAAGAAAGAAGCTATGCTACTGTCACAGTTAATCCAGAGACCTCAACCCTGAGAACATGTACATAATTTCTACCCTATTTGTTAGCAATGGGGGAGGGACTATTTGTCTCCCAGGGACAAGAAGTTATTTCCGGGAGATAAATAGCCCCCCACCATTTCTCTGCCAACAAATAGGGTAGAAAATTTCAACAAGACTTTTGTGCACAGTTCCAGTTAAACTCTTACTACTGTAACAAACAAATTCATCATAGAGTGTATCTGAGCCACATGGGTAGCTTCAGTCTATGAAATTCTGAGGTTGATAGTTTGGTGAGAGACATAGAAGAGCTATAATGCACTGTCCAAAACTATAGATGCTTCAATATGTGGCTAGGTTAAGGGTTGAGGCCAGACAAAGGTTTGCCACTGCTATATAACTGTAATTGTATGAAAGAAAAAATGACTGGAGACAACTAAAGGAATAGAGCAACAGAAATATTCACCAGAATCCTGTTGGGGACTTAGGTCTTCACCATTTAAAAAGACCAACAATATGGAGATAAAATAGTGAGGTAGAAGAACCTGAAGAACAAAAAAGTTATTTTCTCAGGACCAGAAAAACTCCAGAGATACCAGAGAAAGTACTAGATGACCCTTCCTCAGCATTGTTTTCTAAAAGGATGAGTGGGGAATTCATTCCAGATTTTTGTTTTGGTTTTGGTTTTGAGTTCATTTGTTTTTTACTGTTGGGCTCCTTTAGTTGGGATAAATGTGTGAGGACGTTTTAATATTTGTCGCAGCAACTCCCAGGGTGCATATATATATATTTGTGTGCATGTACACACACACACACACATTGCTATTGTCCCAGATTATTTTCTGGTGATTCCTGGCACCACCTTTGAGTGGATTTAGTTTTAATTCTGAGACATTTAGGAACAAAAATTCTCTTTATCTCCTTATAAAAATTTTTTAGAGTTATGGTACATGAGTGCACCAGTGAAATAGTACTTCTGCACTATAACACTATCATTAAGATTTTGTTTTTAAAAATTCAGAAGAAAAAAATTAGCCCTTCAAACCATGGGATTACATCAGCAAATCATGTCCTTGGTTTTAATAACCTTTGAAAGAGCTCTAGCACAGATCCAATAAATCACTGAAAACTGCACCACTGCCCAGAAAAAAAAGATAGAATGAGTCACTGCAGAAATGACAACAAGCAACAAAACCCAATCTGGAACACTCCCTAGTTGTTTGTTATTTGTTATTTATTTTTGTTGTTTTAATAGTGAAGGAAATATACTTTGGAGATGTTTCGATTTTTCTTTTCCTAAAATAAAATTTCTGGAGGAACAATGTTCACACAGCTGATGAATTACTAGATTTTATACCCCTGAGTATCCATTTTTATTTATTTTTATTTCTAGGATTTATATCCCACCTTCCTCCTACAATGGCATGATTTAAATTAAGCCTTGGTGTAAGTATACAAAAGCAAAAAATGGCTGCTTGGCAAGCTGGAATGAAGTTGGCACTACTGAAGTCAAGGACTGCATAGGCCAGACCATTGGGCAATGATCCCAAATAATGACATCCAGCTTTTTCCACCCACGAATGAGCCTGTTCTGTTTTATTTACACTTTTTCAGGTGTGACTAATGAGGCTGATTTTCCACTATATGAGACATTTGAAATCAAAATGAACAAGAACTTCTGAGGATCTAAGCAATCTCTATGATTCTTGGGATGGCTCTTTTTTCTTTCTTCAGTGCCTTGAGGGGTTTTTCCTATCCTAAGCACTTCCTATTTCATGAGGAAACATTTATGTTGCTTTAACCACAGAAATACTTCTCATCTTCTAGTCTTTGCCCTTTCTAGAACATGAGATGAGTTCCTGATCAATTTTGCCAGTGATGAAATTGTAGAATCCTTACTAACATATCAGAAATCTCTTTCAACCATGTTATTTGGTTTTCTGAGATATCTTTCAGGATATACTGATGTGAAATTGTGTAAGTATTTATTTTCCAGGAGGGGAAATCTAGTGTTTGTTTTGACAATTCTCTTGCAGCCTTGTTATTTCATCTGGAAACATCATCTTTTCTGAAATATAGGCTCCCTGCAAGTAATGCAAGTACTTTTTTTTTTTTTTTTTTTTTTTAAAAAGGCTTTTTCATGAGATGAGCAATTGTCTAGCTTGGAGTTCTGATTTACTTTAACATTGTACAGACTTTCCATATAGGTGGCTCTGATCTAGCTACTCATACAGATGTTGTCCATTGTAAAAACTATACAAGGACTCCTCACCCGCAATATGCTTAATTGGGTTTCAGTCCTCCTTGAGGTGCATATAGATAAGAAATAGATTTAAAATGTTTTTGTCAGCTCTACTATGGGATATAAATCTTTGCTTTAGAACCTAACCCTGGCCAATGTACCTAAATCATTCTGAGTTCTCTCCAAACATGTTTGGCTGTGCTTCAATTATTCCCAGGATTTCAACATTTATTCCAAGAACTCCCTCTGCTGCTCATTCTATTTTACATAAATACACACTGATCCCATCACTGGCACATGGCATATCTCCCAGTATAAGTCCACCCAGTACTTTGGCTAGAGAACCAAAGACATCAACCAAATAAGTCACATCCCCTAATGTCCTTGGCCCACAAAGGAATGTGGGGTGGGATCTCCTGCACAGCCACAAGTGAATGCTCATTTCTGTTCTAGGTGTAGATTCTCACTGATGATCCCATAGGTTTTGCCAGTTGTATAGTTTTGGTCCACATTACATTTCCTCTGACCCACAAAGGAGTGTAAAGGTGGGATCCCCCACACACCCACAAATGAATGTTCATTACTGATCTAGATATAGAATCCCATATATTTTGCTAGTGATTTGGGCCATAAGTTTGGCCCACATTACATTTACTGCCAGCAAACCATTTTGAAATGTTTTATTGTAATTTTTTGTATTATTTCACTAGTTTTAATTCTGTGTTTAGAAGTATGAAGTACTATTTTTGGTGAATAATTCGATAAAAACATAGCAATAATGATTCACAAATTTGTATCCCTAAGTTTTACAAAATGAACCATGTTCAATTAGCTGTTTGACAGGTATTTATTCAGTTATAGTCTTTCCTTCTCATCCTACTTTGGAATTTAAAATACTCAACAGTAATCAGACTTTGAGGTAAAATACTCTGTTTATATCTGCTAAACTTTTGCCTCTTGGCTTCTGAACTCCAACAAACCTCTCAAGCAATAGGATTTTTACTGTTCTGGACCACAAGAAATATAATTTTGCTCTGATCCATTATCTTCTGGTACTGTAAAGCAGAAGTTGGCAACTTCACTGGATTTGTGGACCAGTTTTATTCCCCAGCACTCACAGGGATCCAACTCATTGCCAAATTGTGGTGGCAACAAAAAAAACCAAAAAAACAAAACAGCCTCTTCCTTTAAAGTAAGCAAAAATGTTTTTTCCCTTCCCACCCATCCACCATCAGCAAGTGAATACAAACCATTTTAAATATTTTTCTCCCTCAATATCTGATAAATGTTGGTAATGTGATCCACCAGTGAATTTCAATTGTACAGTTTCTACGGGTGTATTTTGGTATGATGGTTGCATTTATGTTCTTTTTAAAATTTACTCTAACTTTCATTATTAGTAGCACATGGTCGGTGCCACAGTCTGCTCCTGGTTGTTGTTGTTTTTTACAGAGAGAATGGAGTGTCTCCATTTTCTGTTTCCAATTATGTAGTCTATTTGATCAGGAACCAGAGAAAATATGGGCTAAAGCCAGGGACAGTGTCAGGGTGGAAAGCAAGTGGATGATAGATTAGACTCTACAAGCAGTTAGGGATACAAGAAAAGGAAAAGTGACAGAAACAGAAACAGAACCATGAATGCAACTATCCAATGGGTTGTGCGCAGGGACACGGAGAAATACTGTGATAATCAATGCAGTGAAATAGAAGTTGACAACAAAAAAGGAAGAACAAGAGACTTTTTCAACAAAATCTGATAAATTAAAGGGAAATTTAAATCAAGCTTGCACTTATGACCAGCAAGTGAAAGCACTACATGACTAGAAAGCAATACAAAGACAATGGAAACAATGTACTATGTAAAGAAGAGGAAATGATATCAGATTTATATGAAGAAGAATCACACGAAGATCAACCTCCAGTTTTAAAGTATGAAGTAGAAGCCATGCTCAGCACAATTCAGAGAAATAAGTTACAAAAATAAGGAACAGATGGCAAACCAATAGAGCTCTCCCAAGCTACAGAGACAGAATTTACTTTAGTTCTAATTACAATCTGCCAACAAATATAGAAAACAAAACAAAGACCCACAGATTGGAAATACTTAGTATACATTTCAGTCTGCAAGATGGAGGACACCAGGAATTGCTTCAATTACAGTGTCATTGCATTAATTTTCCATGCAAGCAAAATGATGCTCAAAATTCTACAACTAAGGCCCGGGGCAGATGGGCTAAAAGTGCTGGCTTCGGGCCACATTGGGGGCATGGTATTTAGATGACACATGCCCCAAACACAGCCAGAAGCCATGGTGGAGAGTTTGCCCTGCCAGGGAAAGCCAGCTGCAAATGGAATGGGGAAAGTCTTTTATTTTCTGACATCCCATTCGGGACCACAGCAGTGGCCCAGATCATTGGAGTGGGAGCAGCCTCTGGGTGCTCCTTTTGCCCCGCATGTATGATCCTCAAGACTCTTACCATATATGAAGCAAGAAATGCCAGATGACTAAGCTGGGCTCAGAAAAAGGAAAGGCATTAGCGATCATATAGCACACAAATTCTGGATAATGGAACATACCAAAAATATAAAAGAAAATCAACCTGTGTTTTATACACTATAGCAAAGCATTTGGCTGCAAAGATATTTTATCACTGTATGTTTAATTTGCATGGTGAACATATCATACATAAAACAAGCAGAAGGAGGAGGCATGAGAACTGGAATATCAACAATCTATGGTGTATGGATGACACCATATTACTAGCTGAAAGTAACTAAGACTTGGACTGATTACTGAAGAAAGTCAAGGTAAAAAGTAGTAAAGCTTGAACATTAATAAAACAAAAATAATGACCACAGATGATATATGTAATTTCAGAGTAAACAATGATGACATTGAAACAGTTCGAAATTTTCCATACTTTGGTACAATCAGACTGGAAACTGCAGTCAAGAAATCAGAAGAAGACTAGGACTTGGAAGGGCAGCTATGAAGGAAGTAGACAAGTTCCTGAAGTGTAAAAATATATCACCATATATTAAAGTTAGGATGGTCCATGCCATCGTATTTCCAATTTCTAGATATGGTTGTGAAAACTGGACATAGAAGAAAGCAGATAGGAAGAGAATCAGCTCATTTGAAAGGTGATGCTGGAGAACAGTTCTGCAAATACCACGGACTGCTAAAAAGAAAAATAAATGGACCCTAGAGCAAATCAAGCCTGAACTCTCCCTTAGAAGTCAACATGACTAAACTGAGACTATTGTAATTTGGACACATCATGAGAAGGTATGACTCATTTGAAAAATAAATACTATTTGGTAAGGTAGGATGCAGTGGAAAAAGAGGCAGACCACATTCCAGATGGATAGACTCAATCAATGAAGCCACAGCTCAGAGTTTACAAGGCATGAGCAGGGCAATAGGTGAGAGGGTGACTTAGTGGTCTGTAATTCATGAGGATCGGCATAAGTCAACATCAACATGACAGCATTTAACAACAACACAAGTTTCCAAGGATGTGTTGGGGCTAAACAGTATGTCCAAACCAACAATGGTCCAGTGTTTCTGCATGTGTCCTCAGTCCTCCTTTTCTGGTTCTGATATTTCCTTGGAATGGCATTTTTGTTGTTAACTGCCCTTGAGTCGATCTCGACTCATGGTGACCCTATGGATGAGACATCTCCAAGACCCTCCGTCCTCCACTGCTCTGCTTAATTCCTGCAACCCCATACCCATGACCTCCTTAATACAGTCCATCCATCTGGCCTTCCTCTCTTCCTACTTCCCTCCACCTTCCCCAGTATTATTGTTTTTTTCCCAAAGAGTCCTCCCTTCTCATGATGTGTCCAAAGTACGACAGCCTCAGTTTGGTCATCTTGGCTTCTAGGGACGTTTCTGGCTTGATCTACTCTAGGACCCACTTGTTTGTCCATTTGGCTGTCCATGGGATCCTCAGCACTCTTCTCCAGCACCACATCTCAAATGAATTGATTTTCTTCCTATCATCTTTCTTAACTGTCCAGCTGCCATATCCATACATGGTAATAGGGAATATGATGGCTTGTATGATTCTTACTTTTGTGCTGAGTTGTATACCTTTGCATTTTAGAATCTTTTTTAGTTCCTTCATAGCCACCCTCCCTATTCTTAATATTCTTCTGATTTCCTGGCTGCAGTCCCCATTTCTATCA
>JAIPUX010001880.1:81306078-81322208 GCA_020142125.1 Phrynosoma platyrhinos
GGGGGGGGGAGTTGTTCCTTCTCAAAATCAGAAAATAAGCATCTGGTCACTTCTCATTCTGGGGAAAAAAGGAGGGAAACTCCAAGTGTGCTAGAAAATGCTGTGCACCATATGTCCAGGTTGTGTGTGTGAGGGGGATGCTTTTGGGTTTCCCTCTCATGCAGACAAGGCTTTCATTTTCATTGTTGTCTTCTTTCTTATTTTATTTATTAATATCCCACCTTTTCCCCAGCCTGAGGACTCAATATAGTTTACAAAATTCATACAGAGACTAATAAAAGTCTGTTTCATTAAAACATAGAAAACACCAGTCTAGCCTCTCTAAAAAGGAAGTTTCAAACATGGGAGCATCTGCTGGGAAGATGTTAATGAAAGTGTTAGATCAATAAGTATTCTAGTTTGTGGAAGAGGTGGACATCTTTGGCAAGCCTGAGAGTTACAGTTTGATAGAAGTGTGGAATAAAGCAGATATCCCAGGCTGGGGGAAAGGTAGGATATTAATAAATAAAATAAGAAAGGAGAAAAAGGAAGACAAAAAATGAAAATGATGGGAGAAAGGCAGTGGCAGCAGACCACAGCAACATCCACACGGACATGTCTAAGCAACTGATGCAGAGAAAACCAGGTATATAGAGTGGTTCCAGGGATGAGGAGCCCATTCAGACTTTTCCCCCAAGTGTAGACGGGCCCAAAGAATATGAAGATCAAGACATTTCTATGGCTTTTATCAGCTGGTATGTCAACTGTAGCCATGACTGGCCACAGCAACCCAACCTCTGATAGACTTCCACTTAGACTTTTGCCATTCATCTCGTACATGGGATTGCTATTAAAGATAGCTCAGAAAATGAAGTTAGTCCAAAACATAGCCACAAGATTACTAATTACTGTAGTTCTGTCATATAATGTGAAATCATCAGTGTTACTGGCTCCCAGTTTGTATCCAGGACAAACTTAAAGTACTGGTTTTGATTTTTTAAAGCCTTTGACTAACTGGGACCGGCTTACCCAAAAGATTACCTTCTTCTACATATAGCTCTGTGTGTATGTGTTCAGTTTCCCTGTTGACTTACATTGAAGAACCCCATGGATGTCATAGGGTTTTCTTAGGCAAGGAATACTCAGAGGTGGTTTTGCCAGTTCCTTCCTCTGGAATATAACCTACAGGATCTGGTATTTATTGGCAGTATCCCAGCAAAGTACTAACTAGACCTGACCCTACTTAGGAGTTTATCACACAGGACAAATCCCACACAGAAGCTAAAGTGAAAACAACCCACTTTTGCAGGTTGTTTTTCATATGACATTTGGGCTTAACCCAAACAGAAAGTAGAAAAAAACCCCACAAATGTGGGTTGTTTTTCAAATGATGTTTGCGTGAAAGAGAAATATTGTGCAAATAGCCCAAATGGAAATCCGACAAAACCCGCTCCTTTTTACTTTTGGGAATTCCAAAAGTAGAAAAGAGTGATTTTTGTCACCTTTCCATTTGGGTCATTTTCACATTATTTCTTTTTCTGCCAACGTATCTGAAAAACAACCTGCATTTGCGGGTGTTTAACAGATTTTAAAATCCCATTTCTGCATGGGATTTGCCTCCATGTGATAAACTCCTTAGTTTCCAATATCAGAAAGAATCTGGTGCCGTTATGGTGTTCTGTTCCCCTGTTACCCAGAAATTCTGTTCAGAAGCTCTGCTTCAGATGTCCCTGGATGTCCTTCTTCATCATGTATTCATTACCAGGTGAGACCCTTTTAAAATCTAGGCTCTGTAAACAAACTTGTGGTTTTTTGGTTTTGTATTATTATTATTATTATTATTATCATCATCATTAGCTTTCAAAGATTCAGCTGCTTATTTTTCTACTACTCAAAAAGAAAGTGGTGTGGAGAGGGGGTTTTGTTTTTTGTTTTTGTCATCTACTTTTTTGGTGAATTGTAGCTGCATTGTAATGCATTGCACTGTAATGTATTGAATATTGTATTTTATTCTTAGCATTGTAAGCTTCGCTCCACTCCCTCAAAATGTCAATGGGTGACTATATAAAAATGAGAAATAAAGAATCAAAATTATTTCCTCCCCTTGCTCCCATATATCAAAATCTAAGAAAATATCCTATGCAAAGACTAAGACAAAATGTTCATTTAAAGTTCCCTCCTTTTCCATTAAATTAGTGGGATTATGAAATAAATGAGTTGCCAGCAAAACAGCAATCCCAGTGTTGATATGCACGCCTTCCTTATGTGAGTCCCTCTCATATGTGAGCCCTGGGACAATTACTCCCAAGCCCTTCTGAAAGATCCTAATCCCTGCAATTGATATATTACCTGGGAGATTTGGATTTGGAATAAGAACTATGTAACAACTGTATGTTCACATGGGTATAGACTGAAAATTTCACCTTGCACAGACAATGATGGCATTAGTTCACTTTTTTCACCAGGAAACAAAATGGGAGTTGTCTACCACAGATGCTTTTCCAAAAAGAACTCAATTGCTGCATTTACAGTGTTTTCTCTCATTAGTTTTTAGAATTCATTGCAAAACCCTTCCAACATTGAGCTCTTCCAGAGATGGATCATGGAACAGGGGTAGTGAGATGCTCAACCCATCCCCTGAAAGAAAATTAGGTTGGGGAAACCTAACCTCTCCCACAAATGTTCTGGCAAAGTTGGACCTCCTAGACCAGTGATGGCGAAACTTTTAGGGGCCAAGTACCCAAACTAAAAGGCCTTCGGCCACTGGATGTTAACCAGGGCGGGAGGTGGGACTTTCACCCTCTGGGGGGGGGCAGGACTTCTGGAGCAGTACTTTTTTCCTTTTTTCCCTTTTTTCTGGAGGCAGCTGAGGGCCCAGGATGTCCAGGAAGGAAGACGAAAAGGGACACACCTGTTCCTCCCTCCACCCCTGGACCCTCCTAGGCCTTCAGCTACCTCTCCAGAGACAGTTAAAGGCATAGGAGGGCAAGGAGGAGGAGGAAAGGCACACACCTGTTCTTCCTCTTCCCCACCAGCCTGGACCTTCAGCTGTCTCTGGAGAGGCAGCTGAAGGCCCGGGAGAGAGGCAGTTGAAGACACGGGAGGGCGGGGGGAAGTAGAGAAGCAGGTGCATGCCTGTTCTCCCCTTCCCTGCCCTCCCATGCCTTTAACTGTCTCTGGAGAGACAGCTGAAGTCATGGGAGGGTGGGGGAAGAGAAGGAGCAGAGCATGTGTTTTCCTTCTCTTGCCCTGCCCTCCCATCTCTTCATGTGCCCTCCATAATGGTTTCACATGTCAGAGATGGCATATGTGCCTAGACTCTTATTGCAAAAAGCCTCCTCAGGAATTACAGACAATCAATCAATAAGAAATATTAAGATAGAGACTGTTGTTGGATCCTTTCCCCAGTTGTACTCCATGAGTGGGCAGTCTATGGGCCCATATGTGGTCACCAAGACCACTTCTGTGTCCCCCTTCTGGCCTTCTTTGTTGTAATGTGCCTTCAAGTTGTTTCTAATTTATAGTGATCCTAAGGCAAACATACCATGAGGTTTTCTTGGCGTGATTTGTTCAGAGGGGATTTTTTTTTACCACTCTCTGAGGCTGAGAGCATGGAAGCCATCCTGAGTCTCATTTTGGGGGGAAGGTCACCCAGTGGTTTTCCATGGCCAAGTGCAGATTCGGACCCTCGAGTGGAATTGCATGGTATTACACTATTAATCCTAGCATTTTCAATGAAAGAAATTTATGCAGAGGCTTGCATCTCTTCCATTGAATTCAATGGATCTTAGACATGTTTAGCTTGGCAAGAACTTTCTCTTTAAAAACATTCATCCATCCACTCACAGACACACCCTGCTGATATCTGAATCCAAGCTAACTCACAGTCAGTGGAGAAAGAGGGAATGTAATCAGTCTCCAAAGAAATCAAGTACTCAGCAACAATCAGACTCTGCAGGATTACAAATTCCTCTTTTAGAAGTGGGAGGAGAAATCCATGAGCACCAACTATCAGTGGAATAGCCATGAAGTTTAATTAAAGAAGGAATTACAGAATTAGAGAGTGGTTCTTTGTCCCTTAACCCCTCATGACCTGTTTGGTGGCCCCAGGAAATACTTCATCCAAGTTAACACTATTATACAGAAAATCTTTGCACAATTTCATAGGGATTTGGTCACATGGAATTCTGTAATTATCAGTTCCCTGAGGAACATCATAAACAGACATGTCTAGGCGAAACACTGGGCAGGAATTAATACACACAAACACTCATTCTGTTCATTCTTTGTCCTCCCAGCAGGATATTTCATTTGAATAATTAAAGAAGCAAAAAATGGCATTCATTTAAAAACCATATATTTATTCCCAAAAAAAATTACAATGAAGTTCAAATGATTTCAACAGAGAGACTTTCCTCTCCAGAGCTTGAAGGCCATGGCTTCATTAATGCAATTCAGCATTATAAAACTTAAGCAATACAATATTCCACTTTCCTTCTTTCAGACCATAATGTTGAGTTATATCTTTAAGTGCTTTAATCTAGTGGTGTGCTGCTTGGAAACAGCAAATAGCTTCAAAGAGAGGATCAATTTTCCATTTAATTGAATGTTGCAGCTCATATTTTATACTCCTAGTTTTCAATCAACAGCTGGGTACTTTCATATACAACTGGACAGAGAAATATAATAGTTGGTGTTAGTCCTGGGCTAATGGCAAGATGTTCTAAAAGTTTCCACTTTTATATACAATGCTGTATCTTGAACCAGGACATCCATAGTATCTATTTCCATTTTGTTTGCAAGTTGGTAAAATGCACACAACTGTAACTACCACAAATTGCCTTTGAACAGTGCTGATATGGCTGACAAAATATTTCCTTTCTTTATTAAAAAGATGGATTTCACAAATTTGTGAGGCTGTAATTAATTTTGAAATTCTAAATCATGTCATGTGCTTGTAGGAGTACATTGTGACACCAATACAATACTAGGCTGCTAGAAAATCTGTATTTTGAAAAGTACACTTGGCAGGACATTCAGATGGCAGATCTAAACTCTTTAAATACATCTAATAATCCCATGTACAGTTACCATAAACCAATTCCACCTATCTCCCTGCACTGAAAGTTATAGGTGATGTTGCTTATTTTCTGATCTGTAGTGTCCTTTTTTTCTCTTTGGTAGTGAAATCTATGCAAGTGACCTCTACCATGTTTACTCGGGTGCAAGGCAGGAGGAGAAGTGCAAGTAAGGCTGATACTCCCTCGCAGGCTCAAAGTAAATGACAAATGACACTTTCTCTTTGTGAACTTTGGGATTTTTGTTGACTTATTTGGGGTCTTTTGTTGAGCCCTTAGAAATGGCCTGTGGTTGAGGCCTATTTGACCAATTTCCACGCTCCATCTGGGGTATCCATCAACAGGGCCTTTTACCCGCATTCAGGGCTCTGACACCTGCCTAGCAGGATGCAGGAGACACAAAGAAAACTGAAGTGGATGGGGGGGGGGAGACCATGTGGATTTATTTTTAAGGGGAGGTTGAACTGGATGCTCTGTAGGGGTTAATCCATGTCTCTTCAGTCCAGAAACTTCAGCACCTGGAAGCTTCCTTTCAATGTTTTTTTTTTAATTCCCTCTAGGGAAACCAGCAGAGTTTTGAAATGTTAAATATATGATGGGGGTCTTTTAAAAGCTGTGATAAGAAATGAGCTGCATACAGGCATTTTCCGATACACTGAAACTGGTGCAGACACTGGGAGCAAGAAGCAGTGTGGCTTTATGTTGTTTTTAGATCCTTGTTTGTCTTAACCAAAAGGTTTCACCAGCTGCTCTTTTAACTGTAGCAGGAAAATCACATTAGAGGAACCCTTTATTGCTGATGGGGAGCAGGGAAAGAATGGCCGCTGAACTGTTTTATCCAAACATTTCCATTTAAGGGAACATTTCCCATTGGAATCATCAACATGATTAAGAATTTAGAATGAGTGGCTGGCTCAGTACTGCTGCCTTCCAGCATAAGTATCCCTGCTTCTGCTGCTTTTTTACTCCCTCCCTCCCTCTCCTTCTTCCCTCCTTCCCCCTCCTGTGCCATTCCTCTCCTCACCTCCTTTTGAAAGCTCTGATTCACACAGCAAGAGGTCATTAAAAAGAAAATAAACCCCTGCCAGGTCTAGGCTAATCAAAATAGTGCAAATAAATTCTGACACTTAGCAACTCCCCAAGTGCTCACAACCCTGGGAGGAGTGGACAGATTACTTATGAATATGGTAGGCAGCAGGAGACAAGTTCAGAAGGTCTAATGTCAGTATGCAGCCACCTGTGCATTCTGTCAAGTTCCTACTGTAGGTACCAGACTGCATGTTGGTTTAAGAGAAGGTCCTAGGAGTTTCCTTTGCAGCAGAATAGAATACCTAGCACTCTACATACACTCAGCTTTCTGGGAAAATAACTTTTTTGGACTATCTGCCTTTGCAGACTGCTAGAAATAGTGCAAATTGAGTCCACTTTGACTGTCCTGGCTCAGTGCTAGGGAATCATGGGAATTGTATTTTTTTTTCTGAGACATTGAGCCTTCTCTGTCAGAGAGCTCTGGTGTCACAATAAACTACAGTTTCCATGATTCCCTAGCACTGATTTGTAGTCCAAAATGTAGTCAAAAATAGTGGGGACAGCTTCTTAAAGGCTGTCATTTAATACAATGTCTGTATGATATTCCTTTAATTACAGAAAATTTGGTGAATGTCAGCTGACATATTCCAGATGTTAGTACAAGCATGTCACTCATTCTTAGAATATATATAAAATCTCGTAAAAATATCAGCAACAGTAGATTGTCATTTAGACTTGACTACTGATTATTTTTGCCATTCTTTTATGATTTTTAATTACCTTGTTTTATATAACAAGGTAACTGTTATATAACAATAGTTGTTTGTTTGTTTGTTTGTTTGTTTGTTTTAAAGGCAATGTTGGCCCTCCGTTTTCACGGGGGATCCGTTCTGGACACACACACCCCACAAAAACAGAGACTCACTGATATTCAAGCCCCATTGGCTTGAATGCCCCCCCAGGGGCATGCATAGGCACACACCCACAGGGGCACACCCCACTGATCTTAACAGAGGTCACCCCCACAAAAACAGAGACTCACTGATATTCAAGCCCCATAGGCTTGAATGCTCCCCAGGGGCATGCATAGGCACATGCCCACAGGGCCGCACCCCATTGATCTTAACAGAGGTCACCCTCTGTGAATATTCAGAACCGTAGACCTCGAGTCTGCGAGAATGGAGGGGCAACTATACAATGAAACAAGTACAGGTAGTAAATGCACAAAAGACTACTAGCTAGTTTTTAGTAGAGTACCAGCTACTGGGCAGTTGTTGGGATTCAGGCAAGGGATGGGAACCATGATATCAGCAACTAACATCTTTGAGTTTTAAGCAGGATAGGAGACTCAGGATCATGTGTCATTGATTAGTTTTGTTTTACCTGTAAGAAATCCTCTCTTGCTTTATAAAGTGAAGCAAATGTAAAACATGATGATGCTCGTACTGTTCTTTCAAAGTACCAGATATAATTGAAGTAAATGCACATGTACAATAAATATTTTTTTAAAAATGCTGAGATTCTACACCACATACTATAAACCTCTGCTTGCAAAATTATACATTGATTGTGTATATTATACCTGATTGCTCAACCAAAGTGTTCACCTTATGCATATGTGCATTGCATACATATCTGTATGCACACTTGTACCACATTTCTGCATTCTTGAACTGAATGCAGATGTTCTACTTGGGCAAAAATCCCAACAGCTTCAGTAGGAGAACTTGTGTATACATAAGATACCCATAGGATCCCAGTAATATTGTGTATTGTGTATTACTAAATATATAAGTACTTCATAACAGCTTGAATACCTTATTTTCAGGAGCTTTGAAAGTTATAAGTCTGAAAAACTTTCCTAATATATTTCCTAACATCTTTCTTTACCACATAAAAATAGCTAATAATAATAATAACTTTCTTTTTGTATCCCACCTTTTGCCTTTAGGCAATCAAGGTGGCTTACAAAAGTTACATATAAAACAGACAAATCCATAGCAACAACAATA
Source organism: Phrynosoma platyrhinos (assembly GCA_020142125.1). Lineage (NCBI taxonomy): Eukaryota > Metazoa > Chordata > Lepidosauria > Squamata > Phrynosomatidae > Phrynosoma > Phrynosoma platyrhinos. The sequence continues at coordinate 81,314,177 of JAIPUX010001880.1, forward strand.
ACATAAAAACAATTTACCCCTCTTAAAATTACATATAATAATACGCATGTTTAAAATAACTGGCAAATTCATACCAGTGATATAAAATGAATACCCTAAAGCATTAAAACTATAACATAAAACATAGAATATAAAAACATAAACATAGAAGCATAGAAAGAGCGAGAAGCATCCATTAAATGTGGTCTGTTCTATTCAGGGAAGGCCTGTCAGAAGAGATCCATTTTGATGGCTTTTTTTAAATTCTCCAAGCTGGTTGCTTGACAGATCTCCTCCGGCAGAACATTCCGCAGCAACAGAAAAAGACCTCTGGGAGGTTGTTGTTCATCTAGATCTCATTGGTTGCAATAAACCCCTCCCAGAAGATCTAAGGGTGCGGGGCGGATTATATGGGAGGAGGCAATCCCTTAGGTAGGTTGGACCTAGGCCATGTAGGGCTTTATAGGTAAATACCAACACCTTATACTGTGCTCAGAAACTGATCGGCAGCCAGTGAAGGGATTTCAAGATTGGAGTGATATGTTCCTTTCTCGATTTCCCGGTAACTAACCTGGCTGCCATATTTTGTAGCTCCATGTAGAGTGTGTTGCAGAAATCGAGTTGTGAGGTTACCAGTGCATGCACTACAGTTTCTAGGTCCTTTGTCTCCAGGTAAGGGCACAGTTGGTGTATCTGCCGAAGCTGATAACAGGCACTCCTGACTGTCACGTTCATCTGAGCAGTCATGTGAAGTGATGTGTTTAGAAGTACCCTCAAACTGCGAACACAGTCATTAGCGAAGAGCATGACCCTGCCCAGGACTGGAGGTTGCACTGGACTGGAGCTTCTAATTATTAGAATCTAATCCAATTCAGTTAAACATGCATCAGACACACTGAAACTGGATTTAACCAAGTTTAAGTGTGTAATGAAGTGCATCCAAATTTAGTTACCACAGCTCAGAATAAATTTGCTCCCCAAATGACTCAACCCAGTATATTATACATTTATTTTGCTCCCGTTCTGTGAAATAATTTATATTTGCATACCTACATTCTTCAGTCAAGCTGTCATTTAGACTCATACAGGCTTAATTTCAAAGGTAGAATTTGATTATGTCTCTTCTGATCAGGAGGGATGTAGTAGCTTAAGTGGTTCAGACACTGACTCTGTTGATTGCAGGATCAACAGGTTGGCAGTTCAAGGCCCAGATGCCACGTGATGGGGTGAGCTCCCATCACTACTCCCAGCTTTTGCCAACCCAGCAGTTCAAAAGCAGGCAAATGCAAGTAGATAAATAGGTACCACTTTGGTGGGAAGGTAAACAGCATTCTGTGCAATCATGTTGGCCACTTGATCACAGAGTAGTCTCTGACAATGCTGGCTCTTTGGCTTAGTAACGGAGATGAGCACTATGGTCGGACACGACTTGATAACCTTGTCAATGGGGAATACCTTTACCTTTTTACTCTTCCAATCATCTCCATCCAGGAATCACCAACTGCATCGGATCAGGGTCCATTTCTTGTCCCAGTTGTTGTTGTTAGATGTAACTGCCTTCGAGGACCACAACTCATGGCAACCCTGTGGATGAGACATCTCCAAAAAAAACCTGTCCTCCACTGCTCTGCTCAAGTCTGCAGACTCAATTCTGTGACTTCCCTGGTTGAGTGTAGCCATCTGGTGTTCAGTGTGCCTCTTTTTCACTGCCTTCTACCTTTCCTAGCATTATTATCTTTTCTAATGAGTCATAGCTTCTCATAATGAGGCCAAAGTACAACATCCTCAGTTTCATCATCCTGTGAGAGTTCAGGCTTAATATGTTCTAGGACCCATCTGTTTGTCTTTTTGGACTGTCCATGGTATTCTCAGCATTCTTCTCCAGTACCATAAATGAACTGATTTTCTTCTGGTATGTCTTCTTCACTTTCCATCTTTCACATCCATACATAGTGATGGGGAATACAATAAGTTGGACAATTCTAACTTTAATGTTCAACTGTATACCTTTGCACTTTAGGATCTTATCTAGTTCATTCATAAGCTGCCCTTCTCATTCTTAGTCTCCTCCTGATTTCTTGACTACAGTATCTCTTCTGGTCAATATGTGATGTGAGGTATGGGAAATTTTAAACTATTTTGATTTCCTCATTGTCTAGGCTGCATTTATGTAGATCTCCCATGGTCATTATTTTTGTTTTCTTTATGTTTAACAGTAAGTCTGCCTTTGCATTTTCCTTAGTAATTGTTCCAAGTCTATGATGTTTTCTGCTAGTTCCTCCTATCTTCACTCCTCTTTCTGTCTAATCCTGCTCTTCTTATGATATTTTCTGCATACAAGTTGAACAATTAGGGTGACCGTATGCAGCCTTGCCTGACCCCTTTGCCAAAGGGGAGTCATTCTTTTTCTCCATATTCTGTTTTAACAGTAGCCTCTTGTCCTAAGTGCAGACTTACAATCAGGACTACCAAATGTAGTGTCACTCCCATTTCTTTAAGCACATTCCATAGCTTTTCATGGTCTATGCAGTCAAAAGCTCTGCTTTAGCCTATAAAGCACATGCTGATTTTCTTCTAGAATTCTTTGGTTCTCTCCATTATCCACCATATGTTTGCAATGTGGTCTCTAGTGCCTCTTCCTTTCCTGAATCCTGCTTAAACCTCTGGGATTTCGATATATATATATATATATATATATATATATATATATATATATATGATTGGAGTCTATGCTGCATAATTTTGAGCATACTCTTGCTTGCATAGGGAATTAATGCTATGGTCCTATTGCTATGGCAGTCTTTTGTGTCTCCTTGTTTGTGGATGGGGACATATATTGATCATTTGCAGTCTGTTGACCATCACTTTGTTTTCCATATTTATTGTTCCTGGGAGCCTCCAAAGACTGCATGGACTACCAAAACTGGTAATGTTTAACTTGGAAAAGAAAAGATTGCAAGGTGATATGATACTCATATAAATTAACTTAAATTTCAAGAAAAAAGATTCTACCTAAATATTAGGAAGAACTTTCTGCTGGTAAGTCCTGTTCAACATTGTAACAATCTGCCTTGGAAGGTGGTAGACTCTTCTTTGGTGGTCTTTAAAGAGAGATTGGGTAGTCATCTTTTAAGAATACTTTAGTTGTGCATTTCTGCAGGGCAGTGAGTTGGATCAGATGACCCTGGTAGTTACTTCCAGCACTATGATTTTATGTTTCTATGTTTAATAAAGAACTGTTGAAGTTTTTCACAAATAATGCAGATGTCATTGAATGTGTTGGGTATGCTACAAGATAATTTGAAGAAACATGTAGTATGGTATTTCTTGTTTAAAAAAAAAGTCTATAGAAAAGTCTGCAAAATCTACTCCTGTAGATGAAAAAAAATGCCAGTATTACTGCCTATTGATGTTCTGTGGAGGCAGCTCTTTATCTTCCACCATTTTATCCAAATATGAACACAAATTGTATCAACAAGCCAAAGCCAACATGAGTGCACTTGCTGGATGTTCCTAATGTTGCTCTAAGACTAGAGACAATCACTCAAATACCCCACAGGATGCAAGAACACTCCTGCCATCAAGCAGGATAAAATGATTAACATCAGGTACCACCATGAGACTGACAATAAAGTCTGGATGATGGCAGCAAAAAACTTCTCAATATTTTCACATTAACAAAGGAGTGGATACTAACTGGATTCCACTTCACCTTGGTCCAACACTGACACCATGAAACCTTTGTGAACTTCTGTGAGTAGTTCTGCACTCTTGCAAAGGATTTGGGAAGTGTTCCCTGTGCTATGATTCAAATTTTGAATCAGCAAACATCTTCCATAGGAATTCCTCAGCAGTAAATTCTGTTGGTGAATTATGCTAGTGACTTAAATGGCAGCACAGGTTAAGCCAGGATTTTTTTGGAGTGCAGCATAGCATTGGCTAAGCTTCTCCATTATTTTCTGTCATGCCCCCCCTAGAAAGAAGAAAACATTTCGCCCCCCCCCCCACGCGACTGTAAATAGTCACACGGGCGGGTTTGGCCAATCAGGATAGAGCACGTCGGGCTGCTACTGGGGCTGCGCTGGGACAATCTCCAGTGTTCGCGCCCCCCTTTATGGAGCCTCGCACCCCCCCTGGGGGGCGTACCCCACTATTTGAGAAACGCTGGGCTAAGGGAAAGAAACCAAAGCCATATTAGGAAAAAGCTAGGTTGCAGCTTTTGTATGTAGTAATGGTTGATGTCCCATTCCCAGTCTTGAAGAAATATTCATCTTTCTATCCATTTAGCATTTGTACATGCAATAGAAAGGGAAGGGGCTCTGTTTCATTTGCCTCAGGTAGAAAAATATCCCTGCTGCCATAGCTTGATTGCCCCCAAAAGAGCCTAGCAAAGGAGTTGACTCAGTTATAATGGTAAGAGATTTCCCATAATTTCTTTGGTTGTGTCCACACCAGCCACAATACTCCAGGAGAATCCCTGAGGATTCTGACCCCAAAGCTGCCCTGAACTCACCTGTTACCTGGGCTCTCCAGAGCAGGGGTAGGCAACCTTTCCCCTTTAAGGGCCGAGGGACTTCAGCTCCCAGAAGCCTCAGCCATGTTGGCCAATAGTCCCATGTTGGCCAATAGCTCCTGGGATTCTGGGAGCTGAACTCCCTCAGCCCTTAAAGGGGAAAGGTTGCCTACCCCTGCTCCAGAGTGATGCTATGCAGAGTGATGCTATGTTCACAAGTGCATTATGCTATGCTACCTGCCAGTGGTGGCAGTGACATGAGTCACTCCCTCTTAGGCTGAAAATGAGTTCCCCAGCATTGATCACATGGCTAGGTGCCTCGTTCTGACTTCAGAAGGAACAATTTGCACCAGTGGCAGTGCCACTGGGCAGTACAGTGGATCACATTGTGCACAACCACCTGGCATCCACTCCACAGGGCTCCAGATTATCTGGAAAGATCCAGAGCAAAAAGTGAGATTTTTAAGGATGTATATACTTAAAAGGTTTACCATGGGTTCAGTATTGAACTGGCAGTGTTGCATCAGGATGGGGATTGGGTCCTGTATAGTCTGGGCTGATCACTATAAGGATGGGGCACATGATATGTTATTTGGCCTGTGTAGACACAGCCTTTAGCCCAGATATTGATGGCTAGGCTCTCTATCAATAGTTGAAAAATAAGAATATCAAAAATGTCCTTAGGAAGGGAAAACTTACTTCAGTAATGACAAAGCCCATATAAATGTTACTAGTGAGGATATTCTAAGTACATTTTAAAGGAGGAAGGTCAACTGAAAACAGTGGAATATAATTTTAAGTAAATGCTTACATTTTATATGAGTGGGTGGATTTTGAACAATGTTTCTATTTAAAACTGGCATACTATAGCAGCATGTATCAGCTTGAGGTGGGACGGTAGCTTTCAAACATAGCAAAAGACCCCTTTTGTATATTTAATGTAAACATTTAAGTGAAAAAATGGATAAATTGCTTCAGCTGCAGGAGAGGAAATAAAGTGAAAGTTTTGCTTGCATGTTAATATCTCAAATTATAGACTTTGTAAAATGTTTACAGTGATGTTTAGCCAGGTTTTTTGTTTCAGAACAATAGTGGCAATAAGAAAAGACTTCTCTGCACAAACCTATCTAAACTAAAAATTAATGGAATTACATTAAGTCCTAGAGATGTCAGTCACACTGATTCCATGTAGCTTGAATGTAGCCTAGCTGAAAATGATTTCCAACCTAGTCAAGTATAGGCACACATATTTGATATTTATTTATTTATTTAACTCTATATTTAATTCTTTCAAAAAAACAACATCTCTTTTCCAAATGTCCCCTTTTGCTCATTCATGAAACAAGCTTATGTTTCAGGGCACATCTATACATGTCTACTCAAAAATAAGCTCCATTTAGCTTTTTTTTAAAAAAAAAATTGGGTTTATAAATGGGTATATACTTGCCACTTGAAACTCATCTCAGCCCTTCAAAACTGTATATTCACAACAAGATTCCAAATGGTTTAATATATTTACTTGATGCAATGAGATGAATAATGCTTCCTCAGTGAGAAGAAATCTCAAAAGGCTAGAAAATGGGTTGACTGTTATTTAATTAAATATCTTGGCTTGTTGAGTAATTGTTCATCAGTGCCACATAGAATACAGCTATTTATCGAGGTCTCTAAGTGCAAGACGTTTACAGTTATAAATGGAAAGAGAAGTTGATTTAGCTGTAAACATTGTTTCTAAGAAAGGCATTGACTGATCAATGCACCTTGTAAGGAGGCAGAAGTCCAGGAAAACAGTAGCAGGGACATAAGAAAAGGAGGGGGAATCCAAGAGTGATTTTTATTTACAATTGCCAAGAGACTGGCTATTATTGTCCATATGTGCCACAATTGCTCTCCTTATCATGGGCTGGCCATCATGGCCACTGGGAGCTGTTAATGAACTGGGTAATTGAGCTGCTGACATGTGTTACCAAAACAAAACAATAGGAAGAAGAGACAAATGAACATTTTATTTGCCAATCAGAGTCGGCACTGCTTTTCAGAGGGCTGCAGCTAAGTAAGTGGCTGAATACATCAAGCAGTACATTGAAAGCCAGCAGATGCACACACAATAATAGTTAACTGACAGCTTACGGCCCATCTGTGCGTTAACATTTTGTTAAAGAAATTACTTGCCTTGCTAAAGAGGCCAAACATACAGCTGCCCAGAGCACAGCAGTGGAAGAGATAAATCATTAGTTAAGCCATTTCATGCTGAAAATGACTGTGCATATTAACAGTTATGCTGGGATATTTTGTCAGCAGTTTAATATGGCAACAATGTACTACATTAAAAGAAAAAAAGTAGCAATTTGTGGCTTGGAAGAGAATGGCAGTGCAACACCAACAATTTAACTGAGCTGACAATGGAATTTATCAAAAACTTATTTTTGTATAGGTACACACACAGCAAGGTCAATAGCCAAATTATATACAAAAGCCAAACTAAATGTTACAATGAGCGTTCTGTGTCAACAGTCAGCTTGTGTGTATTTCATTAAAAAAGAAATCAGATCATAAGAAACTTTGGTTTAAGTACAATAGGCACAACTCAGTTCTAGTGGAGAACAATGTAGAATTTTGAATTAAAAGAAAAGATAAGATACAGCAACAGCAACTGCAAGAATCAAATAACTTCTTGCTCTCTCAACTGTTATTAATTTGTATAGAACCATCAATGCATATCCTCAGACAGTACCTGTATAAATAAGAAAGAGATAACAGCCAATTAATTAGTTATCTCTTTCTTATTGCTAATAATTTAAAGAGATGCTCAATCATGTTACTCAAAGTGCTGGTCCATATGCTGTTGGTTGCTGAGGCACACCACATTTCCAAGAAACAAAGAAACAGTTGTAGTCAATGGACATAAATATGGTGCTGATCCCCAACACAATGGGAAACAAAGTATGGGCCTTTACAGACTGCCAAAAATAATGCAGCTTGAGGCCACTTTAACTGTCCTGGCTCAGTGCTGGGAATCATGGGAATTGTATTTTTTTTTCTGGGACATTAAGCCTTCTCTCTCAGAGACCTCTGGTGCCACAATAAACTACAGTTCCCATTATTTCTTAGCACTGAGCCAGGACAGTTAAAGTGGCCTCAAGCTGCATTACTTCTGACAGTCTATAAAGGCCCTATGTCAATCTTGCATATCAGATAGTTTAAGAAGCACTAATTTACAACATTAAGAAATGAAATAAAATTGTGTTCTCACCCTCTCCAAAAAATCAGCAAAATAATGTCAGTTCAGCAGGTCAAAAACCAGCAAAAGGGGTAATCATGGAATACCATTAAAGAGAGGACAAGATGAACCTTCCACATTAAGGAGTACAAAGCCTAGCTCAAGGCTGGAAAACCTGTGGTTCTCCAGATATGGATTTCACTGTGTTCTTGGAACTTTTGTGCAGCATCTGACACTAAAATTCCTGCAAATGTTCATGTCTTCTCCTGGGAATATGTAGAGTTATTATAATGTGGATATGGGACAGCATATTCTTTGGG
>JAIPUX010001880.1:81322310-81351977 GCA_020142125.1 Phrynosoma platyrhinos
AAGGTCATGGGAGTGCTACAACATCTGGTGATCCTGATGAGAAGTCTACGCTTGAGACGGGAGGCAACTGTTAGAATTCAGAGGGACAGGTCAGTTCCCAACTGGCAAAATCTCAGACAAGGATGCATACTATCATCCTATTTGTTCAATTTGTATGCAGAAAACATAAGATTAGCAGGTTTGGACTCTGAAGAAGGAGGAGTGAAGATAGGAGGAAGGAAGGAACATCAATAATGTACTTTTTAATGTACTTTTAAGGGGGGTTACTGTGTTTATTTATATGATTTGTTTATTATGGGGTAGTTTTTGCATTGTTTTAGATGTAAGCCATTTTGACTGCTGTAGCAAAAGGCGGGGTATAAATTATTATTATTATTATTATTATTATTATTATTATTATTATTTGTGCCTTCTCTTAATCCAAGGGCTTCGAACCTGTGATCCTCACACTCCAGTTCTCATCATCCCTAGCCATTATTCATGCTTCTTGGGGCTGATGGAAGTTGGAATCAACAATTGTCTGAAAGGATTTTAAAAAGGCATTAAATGCATTGGCTGCACATATTGTACTTCATGTACCTGTAAACTGACTCTAGTAAACTTAATCTTGTAGCTGGCAGATGGTTATTTAAAGATGTTCTTTACACTTTATATGAGCAAATGTATGTTCATATTATTATATATAGTTTTCCTTTGTTTAAACAATGAGTGCTCTTGCATTATAATATCTGTCTAGATGTTGATAAGGAAAATGGCATCCAACTGATTCTATATGACCTTGTAAAACCCTCTGTCACCATTGATCATGAGATGCTAGAAATACATATGATGGACCTAGGTAGTTGGAGTTTTTTTGTAGCAGGAAGTCAATGTAGGTTTCAACTTTCAGCATGTTTTGGAAAATACAATTGAACACCAAAGGTTGAACACCAAAGGTTGGAAGTCATCAAATGGACATTCAAGCAGCCATCACATTGTCATGTAAATTAGTTGTAAGATGATAAAAATTGTAATGGGAAAAGCAGTCCTCCATTTAACTCCACATGTGTTGAGCTGTCATGGCTGTGTTACCATGTGGAAATGGAACCTCAAAAAGAAAAATGGGCAGATAGAGTAACCTGAACATACCAAGAAGGCCAAAAGGGTGAAACAGCTGTCTGGAATATGATTTGACCTTGGGTCCTAACCCTTCCTTCTTCTGCATCAGTTCATTTGTTCTCATAACTCTATTACAGAAATTCACAGAAATGGCTTCTTGTCCTACCTTTTTATCCTGCCCTTGTATTACCTCTTAAAACTCCAAAAGCTAGTTTAACACTAACTCCATAATGTAGTAGAATGAATGTAAATCTATGACTAGATTTCATATGGTTGTTACAAAATTATAGCAACTGTTTTAACTAAGTTCAATTCTTTCCTCTGCCCTGTACACACACATACAGCTTCTCCATGTTTGGAGCATATTCCAGGCTTTCATATTTGTTCCATAAGGATAAATTGACAAGTTCCCAACAGGCACCCGTCCCCGATAAACTTTGCAACTTTTGCAGACTAATTTTCTATTGGGAAAATTATTAACCTTTTCTCAATGTCATAGTTACAATCCAAGTCCTCCTCTTGCAGCTACTATTCACATTTTGTTTTAGTGTGGAATATCCAGTCAAAGATCCTTGGAGGTCTAACTCTGCACAAATTTAAAAGCAATGTTTAGCACTTGCTCTTCTCTCCTTAGGAAAGAAATTAAGTATTGAGAGTCTCATTTCCAGCCATTTTTTATCCTCCTTTCTTTCAGCTTCACTTTTTCTTCTTCACACTTCTACCAGGTCTCACTTACACTCATGGTTCACAGGATGCAACAGTGATTCCATTTTTTAAAAAAATATTTTCAAGTAATGGATGGTCAAATTCATGGATAAAGAATCTGTGGATAAGGAGGTCTAACTGTACACAGTTTTACTTTCAAGTTGCAAACCTAAATACATTTCATAGGGGGTAAGGCTTACTGAGCACAATGGCACTAACATCTGAACAGAGGTGAATAGGGTTGCACTTTTTGGAAAATCACTGTTCCCCCCTGGATAATATTCAGCAAGATGCTCTCCCTTGTTTTCATATTCTAGGGGACAGAATCTGGAGAGCAATGTTGGTTTTGTTTTTAATACTGTTTGCTTTGTTAACTTCCATAAAGCTGATTCCAAACATCTCTGAAACCTCTCATTCATAGGATCGCCATGTCTGAATCAAGGTGGGCCTCCTCTGAAACAGACTGAATCTGAATCTGAATACCCCCAAACCCTCATCATTGATTCGTTTCGAGGGATGCACAGACCAGACAGCAAGTCTGCAAAAATTGATACTTTTATCTCCAAGTAAGGAAAGTGTCAAAAAAGGGTAGAAGGAAAGGAAGGGGTGGTTTTATATCTGACAACTCCATATTCTAATCCCAGTACATCATTTCCATCAGGACTATCAAGTTCCACTGCTTTGCAGGAGGGATATTGAATTAGTATATTCAAAACCATTTCAGTACTCAATGCTGGTTGCTATTTTTCTCTCCCCAAAGAAAGGACATTAAGATTCCCTTCAACATTTTGCATATGAAAAATGGGACATGTGTAATCAACGAATATTCAGATGTGGTCCAGGTGGCAAAAATTATTAATGACAAAGAACAGACAAACTAGGAGGGCTGCAGCATTTTATTTTGCCTAAGCTTACTGGGAGGGGCAAGATTCTTCCCTTCCTTTCCTCTCCAGCCTTCTGAAACTACTTTTCCTCATGTCTGCACTGTATGTTATTTTTATAACTACTGGCCACAAAAATAATGGGGCAAATGTGGTGGGAAGCACAAGTATAAAGGCTGTGTTTGCACAAAACTCTGCACCTATTCTTCTGGCAGTTAAAGGGAAGCATGCAGTTTTTGATTTCCAAACTGAGATTTGTTTTGAACCCAAGTCAGACTAGACAGCCTCTGAGTTAATCCAAGATAAATGGAGCTGTTTTCTGAATCACTGACTCAGTGTCCAAATTGAAACTTGTAATTGTACTTGGTACACACCCTTATTACACATCTTCATTTTCTAGAAATCTATTTTTTCATGATCATCCTTGGCTATACTAGCTAAATACATTTTATTTACATTAATGTGATTATTTGTATATTTCTTTTTAGGAACAAACCCTTACATACTGAAGCATTGCAATTATACAGTATAGGTTAAAAATCCAAATCAAGCAAGCAATTTAATAACAGCAGTACACAATTAATTAAAATAAAATATAGCTGTGTCAACGCTCACAGCAGTTAAAATGTAATACACCTATAAGTAATACTGGATAGATGTATTACATCCAGTAAACAGAACATAACTATATGGTAACTGTTTGCCATGAATACTGTTTTAAAGAACTATATATATATTCAACAACATTCTAAAGTAATACATACACACACACACATATTGCTATTATTAGCAGTGTAAGTTAGTCTGTCTAAAGACTAAAGAGGTTCTCTAATAAATTCCACAACAAGGAACAAGAAAGAAAACATCAATGTGACAATACTGGTTCTCTTTTCTTAAAAGATGCATCTGCCCTTTAGAAAAGTGGGAGGTGGGACTCAGTTATTGCAAGGAGGGTATATATACTCTCTGATCTTGAAACCTATTAGATAAATATTCTGATGACTGGTTTAGGATGAAATGCCTAAATGCCTATGTGCATGTATTTTTATTCATGGTTTGCATACTAAAGGAAGCCCCTGCTTATCTGATGGGTTAGGGACCAGAGTACTGTCAGAAAATGGAAGAAGTTGAAAAGTAGAACCCAAAATATTTTTAGCTTGCAAATGCATTTTGGCCACCAAGAATGGAAATAACACACTGCATATAACTTTTGAATGCAAGGAAGGATCCCTAGGAAAGTCTTTGGACCGTGCATGGGCAGGCAAACAGTCCCAAGTGAGCCCCAAGTGAGGCAAGAAGAACTGATGAAAGAGCAGACCCCTCATCAATTTAATGGAACTTGTATGTAATTTGCAAGCATTGAAAGAGTGAGACATCAAAAACAGAAGATTCCTATACAAAGCCAGGCCATTGCAGAGAAACATTATAGTTAAAATGGTGTGGCTACACAAGAAGTGGGAAAAGTTTTTAATGGGAAGAACATGCAAAACTACTATTTTAAGCAAAGAAGCTGTAGAATATATACTGAGGTTGGGAAAGGCTGCATCCCCAATTCTCCAGTCTCTCCTGCTGAATTAAGTGCTAATTATTTTTGCACACTGAACTCAGTTTACAGCAACAGAATAAGCTGATTATGAATGAGGAAAGTGGGAGGAGGAAAGAGAAATTGGGGCATTTTAAATGGAGGCTGAGAAACTGAGGGCCTCTACAGATGGATGGCCATGGGCCGCCCTGAGAAGCCAAGGATTGGGGCTGAAGATGCCCCACACCTTGGCCTCAATCCACCCTTTGGGCGGCCTTGGAAGGAGCACTAAAATAGAGCTCCTTCCAGAGTGGGCAGAAGGGGTGCTTGAAGAGGCGCCGCACATCTCTTCTGCGTCCCTTCCAGCCCAATGTGTCCAGATGCTGTCCAGTGTGCAACAGCGGATGCTCCAATGACGTCCTCGGGAAGGGGTTAGGGCATCCAGCATCCGGCTGCCCCTCCCCTTCTCTGGCTCCAAGACGATGCTTTGTGTCAACAGAGAATTTATGGGGACTATCCCCGCTACATCAGGACAGTTGGAGGATATGCCATCTCTGTGTGCATTATTGTGCTGGCATTAGCACAATGTTAGCATTCACCCTCACATTCTCTCTAAACTAAATGGACTAAAAGTACAGCTCCCCAATACCTCAGGTTTTTGCAAAGAATTTTGTCAATAAAAACAGTCTCCATACCTCCTAGAGGAAATAAGTAACAATTTCATCACATTTTGAGACCCCTGAGTTTAGTCACATTTGGTTTAGGAGTGGCTTTGTTATTTCTGGGTCATTTCCTATTGGGGAAAAAGCCTCTCCAGGGCTTAAAACAACCCAAGCTGCACCCAAATCATAGTGAAATTGCCCCCTGCATTACCTTCCCATTAGGGAGAGGTATTTGGGGGGGCAAAAGAAATGTTGATTTTTTTCAGTAATGGGAAGCCAAGGGGGCAGCCCTTTAATGTTACCTGGAGAGCCAATGAGTCCCCCTAGCCCTTGACTGTTGCCTGGTCCAATTTAAAGCAATAATGACTTGGAACAAATACTGTAATTATTAACCAAGAGTTTCTAATTCAAGTGTACCTACTTTTATATATTTGTTGACATTTTTGTGCCCTTTCTCCACAAAATACAAAACCAAGACAACTAATAATAATGAAAAGGTGCAAAGATATCATCAAAACATTAAATAAACCTATTTGCTTTTATACATTGCATACAAACAAACAGGAGCAGCTGTTTCATGGGGTCACATCAATGGACCAAACAGACTACCAGTGCAACTTGGGCATTTTGACGTAAAGTGCAAGTAAAAAAGGACAGAACATTGGCACATGTATATTCTAACAGCTACTACATAGTCTAGAACCCAGCACAATTAAGTTATAAATTGAGCCTCCTTTATTCAAAATGCTTTCAACCAGAAGTGTTTTTGCAAATAATTTTGAGATGAGACCCATGTCTAAACACAAATTTCATTTATGTTTCATATACACCTTATACACATAGCGTGAAGGTAATTGTACACAATATTTTCCATAATTTTGTGCATGAAACAAAGTTTGAATTCTCCTTCCTCCATCTTTAAAAATGTAAATAAATACCCCTGGTTTCCCTACATTTGTTTGTATTTTGTAAACAGATGCTGCAAGTTCTTTCTCTTTGTTCAGCCTGCCATCCCATCCGTTGTAATCAGCCAAGGAAAATAAAAAGCAGACAATTGATTATTATTAATAATGAGGCAGCAAGCATATGACATGACAGAAAAACAAACTTTCCAATGTTTCATGAAGAAGATAAGGTTGTTTTTGTATATTTGTAACACCCCTAACCTTACATCAAGATGCATTGTCTTATCACACATCACTTTGCTAATTATACCTTTTTCCCAAAGGCTTTTTTCTGCAGACCCTAGCTATATTAATTGACTTTACAAATGCCTTTCTGATACTACATTCAAATAAAGAGCACACTGGCAAATTAATCAAAGGGTATAAATACACACATTCACACAGTTAAGAATGTTTAATACCAGGATGCAGCCCATATAATATGACTGTCAGTCCCATTTTTGCAGCCCAGAAACCCCCTGGGCATTCCCAGAGCCCCCAGACACCCCAATTTTCACAATATTTAACCTAAAAATCATTAAAAACACACTAACACTCCCCAGACATGTCATACTTTGTCGCTTTCTTTTTAAGAAAATGAATGCTTGCAACCTGATCCTATATGTACTCTATTGTGATAAAGGTTGTAAATCTTTGTAAATTTCACTCCCAACGCAACTACAAATAATTTTACCGTTTTTCTCCCCAATGCAAAAAAAAAAAAAGGCCTCCAAATCTGCTCAGTCTTTTGTGCACTGCTCAGTTTTGGAGACTATTGTGGTTCAGGAATTATACTGCACAAAATAGTTATGGTAGTTATTTGTCCAGAGAAATAAGCACTTTCTGTTGTTTTCTGCCTAGAAAATCATGGGCTGAGATCCTAGATCCCAGGTAAGTATATTTAGCAGCATCTTCCTGCTTGACTCCCTCCCCCATCCTGTTTTACTGAGCAGCAGCTGTTGCAAGTGACAAAAGTCTGTCCTGTTGATCAGGGCACAGCAGACTGATGTTCCCACAACTCTTTTCATGGATCGCCTGTGTGACAATCAAAAGTAGGATCCCTGTCATAATTCCTCCTTGTACTAGAGATCTCAGGCAGGAAATGGGTGCAAACATCAGTATCCTGTGCCCCTCTCAATACGAGGACAGACCAACATTGCTTGGAGTGACTATTACCCAGTAAAGCAGAATTTGGAGACTTTTACAATCATGGCAACTGTATAACAATCATGAACATGTAGGACAGGGGTAGACTACCTTTCCCCTTTAAGGGCCGAGGGACTTCAGCTCCCAGAATCTCAGGAGCTATTGGCCAACATGGGACTATTGGCCAACATGGCTGAGGCTTCTGGAAGCTGAACTCCCTCGGCCCTTATAGGGGAAAGGTTGCCTACCCCTGATGTAGGACCAATGAATATAACTCAGTTACAGATGTGTAGCTCTAGGTGACATTCTATTTTCTGTGCAAAAATGCCACATGGGTTTTCTGAAGCAGAAAAGTCCCAAACTACAAAGCTTGTCATCCCTTTGGAATTCTGTACTTCAGGCTTTCCTGGCACTTGGTAAAACCCTTTTTTGTCCATTGGTTGAATATTTTTTACTATTCTTTCCATTCTTAATGGTGAATGTTACCAACAGGTGTTGTCTCGTCCCTCTTTCACTCCAGGATCAATGACTCCACTTACTTTAGGATACGTTCCATTGAATTCAGTGGACTTACTTCCAATGACAAAGTGTGGGTAATGATTATTTAACTCTGGTGAGTGTTTAAAAATAGGAAGTCTGTGGTAAAAAAAACAAGGTAAAAGAAAACAGGGGCTGTCCATGGAAAGATAGTCAACTAATTTTTGTCAAGTACAGTCTGTCTGGACTTGCCTCAGATATTTAGGTTTTAAAAAATTCACATTAATGAAAAATTCCTCTTGGAGGGAGGATACAAATCCAGATGAGTGCAGTGAATTCTGTATTTCATTTGAGAACACAAGGAATCCTATTGAAGCTTTTACTATACTGAAAGCTAGACCAAGAAGCCTTCAAATTAAATATTCCATTCCACCAAGCCCACTGGCTTCTTTCCACCACTGCTTGAGTCAGACTGAAGAGGCCTTGGGGCACACAAGCTGCCAGTTGGCATCCACCATTCCTACCATTTTGAAAGCAGGGAGCATACATAAACAAACTGCCTTTCACACTGATAGACCTAAGGAGCACAAGCAGGGAAAAAGCACAGAATAACCACAGTCTTGAAAGGGACTAAATGGAAAGGAATGGCTCAATTGGACAGAATTAGCTCAAGTGGGAAATGAAAGCCAGGGTCTCTCTCTCTCTCTCTCTCTCTCTGGGTCTCTCTCAAAAAAAAGTAATATTTTAGTTATTGCATAATTGTGATGCTGGTGTTGGGCTGGTGGTGATAGGAAAATTTAATAAGGTGATAGTCTAATAAGGTTTTTAAGGCACTGAGAATCTTTTTTTTAAAAAAAATAGGTCTAAATGGTTTTCTGTGTAGTCTGTCTCCAGTTTTTTAAGGATCCAGTTGTTTGGAAAATAAAACAGATTTCAGTGCAGGAAGGCTGGTGCTATGTAACACTTTGGATCTAGTTATGGTCACAGGAGAAGGTATTCACAGGGGAAGTGAGTTGTTGGTGTTAAATAAATTGCATCTGGTCGATATATTTAGGCTGAGAGAAAGCATGGGGTAGTGGTTTGAGTGCTGGTCTAGAAATCTGGAAGACCAAGGTCAAATCCTACCTCAGCCGTAGAAACCCATTGGGACAAGTCACACACACTCAGCTTCATAAAAATACAATGCCAAACCCCTCTGAATAAATCTTGCTAAGAAAACCCCATGACAGATTTGCCATTGGGTCACATAACTCAGAAATGACTTGAAGGCACATAATAATTTAGGCTAACATATTTAGACTACAAACAGGAGTGTGAGGAGTGTGAAAAGCAATGGAAATGCAAAACATGTTGGAGAATGGGGTAAGCACTAGTTTAAGGATGGCCATAAAGTGTAGTAAAAAGAACAAAGGTGGGAGGCAGATTTTGCTACAAGCTCAAATAAGCAGGAGAAGAGATGTATATCAAAGAAAATCTATCTAATACACTGGTATGTAGGACCAGTAAAATATTGTCATAAGGACTTATGCCAGAAATTTCTTCTTCCTAGTTAAGGTGCCTCCAGATGGGTAAAAATTAAAAAAAATATCTCAGGAACTATTAAAGCTTTCAAGTTGTTTTTGTATCTGCATCTTCATATATTTGCACTTTGTTCAAATATTCCAAGCTTCTTTTCTACCTCTCTTCTTTCCACTTCCCTCTCTCAGTTATTGTATGTTGTGCCCAGTCTCAAGCAACATTTCAGAAACTGATTTTCACCAATTTCCACTAAGCCTTTTTAACTATTATTCAGGAGTTAGAGGACATAATATATAGAACTATATATTATGTATAAATAATACAGTTTGACACTACTTCAGCTGTCATGGCTCCATCCTATAGAATCGTAGGATTTGTAGTTTTGTGATGCACTAGAGCTCTTTGGCAGAGAAGGCTAAAGACCTTGTAAAACTACAAATCGCAGCTTCCATAGGATGGAGCTATAGCACTTAAAAGTGGTGTCAAACTGCAGAGAGAAGGCTAAATGTTTCACAAAACTACAGTTCCCAGACTAAAATAAATAATAATCCAGTTTGAGCGCACTTTAACTGCCCTGGCTCAATGGTAGGGAATTCTGGGAACTGTCATTTTGTGAGACATTTTGTGTTCTCTGTCACAGAGCTCTAGTGCCACAATAAACTACAATTCCCAGGATTCCCTAGCACAGAGTCAGGGCAGTTAAAGTGGTCTCAAACTGGATTATTTCTGCAATGTGTTTTGGACCATGGTTAGAGAGATGTAGACAAGGCTACCACAGATGATGAGGCTGGGCAGTGTCCTGTTATTTTCAAAGCCAATAAAATGTAACTTTCTTAAAAAAGGTAGGAAAGGAAGGAAAGAAAGAAAGAAAACAGGAAACACACCAAGGGAATTGACTGATGACTCTTCCTCCTCTTTTTAAAAAAGATTATCGGGGCAGAATTCAAAGGGCTGGTTATGACCATTACAGCACTATATGACTTGATTCCAGACTGTCTAAAAGACTCTCCTTATATGAGCTGAATTTAAAGATCTTCAGGGGGGGCTTTCTCTTGGTATTACCATCTTCACAGGCACACTTGTTGAGGACTTGTGAGAAAGACTTCCCAGTGGATACTCCCAGGCTGTGGAACTCCCTTCCAGAGGAGGTTTGGTTTTTAAGAATCTTACAGCCCCTAAGATTTAAACCTATTTGACCTGCTCCAACCTCTGGGGCAGCAGAAAACAGACCTGCTCCCTCCTCTCTATGACAGCCATTAAGATATTTAAAGAGTGAAGTCCTGTCACACCTCAGTTTCCTCTTCATGAAGCTAAACATGTCCAGCTCCTTCAACCTTTTCTCATATATTTTGTTCTCCATATCTTTTCTTTCTTCTTGCTCTTCTCTGAACACACTTCACTTTGTCTGCATCCTTCTTAAAATGAGGCACTGAAAACAATACTCCAGATGAGACCTGACCAGCGCAAAATACAGGGGGACTATTACTTCCTTCAACTGGGGAAACAGTGCTTCCAAAAATGCAAGCTAAAACAGCATTCCCCTTCTTTGGTGCAGAATCACAGTGCTGTCTCATATTCAACTTTGATTAACAATAATCCCAAGGCCCTTTTTGCAGTCCATCCAGTCCTGCAGATTTAAACTCATTTAAGTTAACTAGTTGATTTCTGACTAATGTCTTACCAATTTTGATTTACAACCCATATTTCTTGCCAGCATCTTTACTGATGCATGGAAGCACATAGTTTTCTTTTTGCTTGAAAACTGAAGCAAAATAGGTATTGAATAGCTCTGCCTTTTTGTTGTGAAGTGCTAATATTTTACCATCTTTACTGAATAGAGACTGAACTGCCTCTTTGGTTTTTCTCTTGCTTTGAATGTATCTGGGGGAAAACTTTCTGTTACTCTTTGCTTGCCTAGCCAGTCTCAG
The DNA here is from genome assembly GCA_020142125.1 of Phrynosoma platyrhinos. Classification (NCBI taxonomy): domain Eukaryota; kingdom Metazoa; phylum Chordata; class Lepidosauria; order Squamata; family Phrynosomatidae; genus Phrynosoma; species Phrynosoma platyrhinos. The sequence goes on from JAIPUX010001880.1 coordinate 81,333,192, forward strand.
CTAATTATGAGCTTTAACTTTCCTTATACTATTCCTGCAAGATACTCTTTTTTTTTTTTCACTTCCTTCATGAGTCTGCTGTGCAGCCACATTGACTTTTTCAGATGTTTCCCATTTTTCTTCTTCCATGGGATTGTTTCTGATTGTGCTTTTTGCAACTCATTCTTCAAGAATTCCCACCCTTTCTGGGTGTCTTTCCTTTAGTGTGTCTAGCCAAGGAATTTTATCCAGTATTTCCTTGAACTTGTTAAAATAAGCTTTCCTGAAATCCAAGGTCCATGTTTGACTATCCACTTCTTTGTCTTGTCCCACAATTGTGAATTTTAGCATTACATGGTCACTTCTCCCTAAAGTACAAACTGCTTTGATTCCATTGACCAGCTCCTCCCTGTTGGTTAGGATCATGTTCAGGATTCTAATCCTTTTCTTCTGAGAGACATTTTTATTTAGTCAGGCCTTCGTGCTTAAATTATATTAAAAAGGGATGTTATGAATGCAGAGCACTGTGCTTTTGTTTTATCTTTTAATTATATTCTGAATTGTTTTTAACTATGGACTTTTTAAACAGAATTGTATCTTTAAATTGTTTTTTAACTCGCAAAATAAGATTTTAGCTGGAGTTTGTTTGTTTGTTTGTTTGATTGTTTAAAAAAGATTATGGTGCTTTGAATTCTTTGCCAGGAGAAAGGGGAAATATGAGTTAAACAAACAAATAATAAAATCTGAAAGACAAGTAAAGTAGGCAGAATATTGGAAGAAGAAAAGGAGAAAGCTTTAAATCTCTCCATTCTGCATATCCACCTGGATGTGAATTCTTGCATTCTGTCTGATGAGATTAATTAAAAAATATAGACATGTGTGTTTAAGATAACATGCACCTTGACCCCTAGATCTGGAAATCAATATTCAGTTCAACAGGAATGCAGTGGTCTTCTAAGGAAGGAATTTGAACATAATTTTGTATATTAACAAATATTTTACTTGAAGGACACATATCAAAAAATAATAGATTTATAGCAAGAACTTGTTTTTAATAATCTGTGGCTATTTTCCCTTAGCTCAGATGCTTGCTTTAATTTTACAATGATTTTTGTAACACACACACATGTGCGCACGCACACACCCAAGCAGGCTTAATAGCACACTATATTAGAATCAAACTTTTGCAAAAGCTAAGCAAGGTCCCTCCAAAGTTAAGCACTTTAAGCCCCATTCATGTGAAGGAGAAAAGTTAAGCACGTGCTCAAATCCTTTCCATTGAAATTAATGGGACTTAAAGATGCTTAACTTCAGCTAAATTGTGCCCTAAAGAGGTAGGAATTATAATAGTCGCACTGCTGCTACATCTGAAAATCAACAGAGCACATTACCATTTTTATGAGCACCGTGAGATTCCCATTATGCTAATGGTCATCTCTAGAGTGCCAGAATTCTCAGTGCATAGTGTTAAATGCTAAATAAGCAGTAACTAATTATGTGGTTACCACTTTTTATGTAACTTTCAGCATAGTATAATGTTTATACCAGACTGGATATTATCAAAGATCCTTAACATGACCCATCACTCTCCTCTACCTCCCAAAAAAGTTCATTTGATGACATTATCACAGTTGTTCAAAGAAAATCCAAATGCAACATAAGATATCCCTTTATTCCTTTGTTGCATTTTTATTCCACCTTTCCATTAAAAAATGGTGCTCAAAATGACTAACAAATTAAATTCAACGATAAACTATGAAAACCAGCACCACTGAGGCAAATTAAACAATAAAACTATTAAATAATAATCAGTAAACATCAAAACCATTGGAAAGGTCATTTTGAAGAAATTTACATTTAGGCTTTCTCAAGCCAGATGAACACACTTCCAATGTCAATAGAATAAAATTAATTTAAAGAGGTGTGTGTGATACATTGAGAGACGAAAAGAGAGAGAGAGAGGGAAGGAAGGAGAGATGTACGGCTATAAAGATTTTCTTGCTCTGCATGTGTGTATACATAAAATTATCTTTCATGACTTCTCAGCTGAAATACATATCATTGTTTGTGTTTTCTGTATTGAGATTAGATATATAGATAAATAGATAGTCTATAGATAAATAGATTTAAAATAGATATATAGATAGTTGCTATTGAAATATGGACATAACATTCTCTATTGAAATATGTATGTATTTATAGAAATATATATTTTGTACTGAAATATCCATGATACTGAAATCAATATATATTTTCTAGATAGACAGATAGATTTCAACTGAGAAAAATCTAACCTGAAAGCACAAAAGATTGTGAGGATTTTCTTCTGTAGGACAGACTTGTCAAAGAAGTAGGAGGCTTTGTGGCTTGCTTCACAGCAGGGAGTTCTGCCAGGCCTCCTTTGCTGAGCACCACTACCCTGGACTGGAGGGTTCCCACACTAAAGGCTGTGGGAACTGGAAGACACAGCATTGTCAGAGGAGGTGAGCTGACAAGCCCATTTCTCAGGAAATGCACAGCTTACAGTAAGACTGTGGGGAAGGATTTACTCTATCTGCACATCAAAGACTTGACATGCACAATGGATAGGTTCCTGAGGCTGACCAAAAAGAGAGAGACAGGATACCTTTGTCTTATTTCCTGATTTTGTTTATTTAATCCTCACCTCAACTGAGTACCAAAAAGCTGGTTCAATGAATATATGTCAATAAGTTTGCCAAATGAATTTTTAAACAAAAAAAATACAGTACTATATCTATTCCTAAAGCTTGTAATGTTACTGATTATAGTTCATTGAAACCTTGTTCTTAGTAATAATAACACTTTCAAATAGAATGGGTCCTTATATCTTCAAGGTGAACATTAGAAATCTATACCAATCCCTGTCAGCTTCTAAGCTTCAAAATGATGTTTGAGAATAATTAAAATGATGGCAATGCTGGAGTAATCCATAATCTGAGCAATCCAAATCATTCTGCCACTGTTGTGGAGGGCTTCAGTGTGTGTCATCATAATCTTTCTTCTTAGCAGTTACTTTCCAAGCAATTCCTTAGATGGGAAATACACCCTGGTACCAGTTGATCATCTAATCCAGGTATGGGAATTATCTGAGCCTGCAGATGTTTTTAGGCTACAGTTCCTAGACTTCCAGACTATATTGGGTTATATGTTTTCTATCCATGATCTGATCACAGGCCATCCTGAAAAGGTATGGTTGAGGTGATGGTGGTCGCGGTGGTGGTTATGTGCCTTCAAGTCATTTCCAATTTATGATGACCCTAAAGTGGACCTATCATGGAGTTTTCTAGGACTGAGAGTATGTGACTCACCCAAAGTCACCCAATGAGTTTCCATGGGGAATCAAACCTTGATCTCCAGAATCATAGTCCAGTACTCAAACCACTACACCACACTGACTTAGGAGTTTATTGCACCACTAAAATAAAGCTTTTAACCTGTCCCAAATTCAATCTTAATTTGGGATGCATCAGACCCTATCGCAACAATTTTGCTGCTGAAACCACCACCTGTGTCCAGCCAGGGTCCACCCCAAGTCCCGGGGTGCTCAGCACACCTCTTTTCAAAACCAGGAGTTTTCTGACTTTAAAAAATGGCTGCCAAAGCACTCCTGGGACCTGGGCTGTACCTGGGTGTCAGTTTTGGTGGCAAAATCTCTGTGATAGGGTCCAAATGCAGCCCAAATTAAGATTGAATTCGAGACAGGTAAAACGCTTTATTTAATGGTGTGACAAGCTCTTTAATTCGTTGGTAGTTGGAGACCTATTAACCCAAATAGTCAAAAAGCAATAAATTTAATTATCTTATTGCTTAATTACTGTGGAATCAGACCAAATTGCAGAAATTTAATATTGAAATATATATATGTAACATGCAATGGATGAAAAAGAAATTGCAACCTCAGATAACTTATAGCCTCCTCTCCCAAAATGCTCCTTAGCCCCTTGTGGCAACTGACTAGCCCCAGGCAGCCATACTTTGGGTATTGGGGAAAAGCTATTGCAAACTATTATATTTGAGGGAGTCAACTGTTTTTTCCAAGGTGGTACATAGAGATCATTATGCCTTAGGAATTATAAGTAATATAGCACCATTGAGGTACAGCAGACTCATCCCCCTGTGGAGGATGAGCAAATCCATCAAGACCAACAGCCATGTGATAGTGTTGCCATGACATTCTGGTAGTGACAACAGATGCCTACTAGGGCTGGTGGAAGAGAGGGTGGACTCACCAGAGGCAGACAAAACTATGTATTGTTTGCTATCCACACAAGATCTAAGCATACTTTATATCCCAGTGATTAAAACAGGGATTGAGGATTAATTCGACAGCACATCAGTAGAAATATACCTGCACTCTAGATAGTGGTATTCATTAATATACATCTCCATGTGCAAACTAATTTGACTGTCACAGAATGATAGAAACATAGAGTTGGAAATGACCACAAAGACCAGCCAGTCCAACCCCCTGCCATGCAGGAATACATAATCAAAGCACTCTTGACAGATGGCCATCCAGCTTCTGTTTAAAAGTCTCCAAAACAGGAGATTCTACCAGTCTCTGACACAGTGTGCTTCACTGTTGAACAGCTCTCACCATCAGGAAGTTCTTTCTGATGTTTACAGCTCAGTGAGGTTGTCTTTCACAATAGACAATTATAACATTTTGATACATAATTCAACTATGATCCATTCTTTGGAATTCCTCAATTTATAAATTTAAATTTACTATGGTTCAATTATTTAATAAGTTTATAGAATGTTTATTTTTACTATTTTAAATTGTTATTGTCTTGCATTTAAAATTGTTCAATATGTTATATTGGAGGAATGAAAATATTTTAAATCCATCCATCAGACAGTCAGTGAGTCCTACAGGATGCCACAGAATTCCAAATGATGCAACCATGGCAGTTAATGTGGTATAAAATGGTCTAATTATGCAGTATGAAGGATACAGAGTTCTGTCTTGTGAACTTGATTTGAAATTCGTGTTCATCACTGGCAAATAAAAAACATGTATTGACTAATGTTGTTTTTTTAAATCACATGGATCCCATCTGGCCTGATACAGAGTTGTTTTGGTTTATTTGTTTCCTTAGTTGCAGAATTCCATTCAGTGACTTCAACTGAGCATTCACTGTGTTGAAGCTCACAGGCTCATAATATCTGGAATTCCTGTACAAGTATGAGTTCAGATTTAAATCCCACTTTTTGTGTTTTGAAGTTTCAACCCATGCACTTCTCAAGCATTTTTTATAGAAAACAGCTGAGAAATGTGTCCTCACAAGAACAAAATTCAAATGTTGAAAGATGAAGAGAATAAAAACCAAACTGTCTTATTTTACAAATTGATCTCAGGAATAAAGAAGGCAATAAATCACAGTTCTTGAAAGCTACAGCGATGTTTATTTCTTACCCAGAACTTCATACAGCTACTGTGCACAACCTCTTTATAATGATTGTGCACAGTACAACTGTTCTTGCTTGGGTAGTAGTGGAATATTACCTTTATCCTTGGTAACATCTGCAGACTGGTATTCAGTGTTAAGCTAGCAGGAAAAGTACAAGAGCTGGCATTGTTCTACTAGTCATTGTGCAAACAATAGTGGAATCATTAGCAAAACTTGTGAAAGCCACACCTAGCCTAATAAAATAGCAATGAGTTATGCAACATCTTGCCCACTGGCTTGTCCTGTAAGGGGTATACTAAAGAGCTCAGGAACTCGGGAAGATGAAGTGGGTTGGACAATGACTAGAGTGTGTCTGGCTGACAACTCGACTCTTATCTAACAGAACTCGTCATAGGAAACTCGTATTGCGTCTGCAGAGTCCCGTCCAGCAAAGCTGTTTAGGGTGGTAAGGAAATTAACACAGGTTCCACCTGTGCAGAACCCTTTACTTAACCCAGCAATGGCCTCCTGTGATGCATTTAACAACTTCTTTGCAGACAAAATCTTTCAGATAAGAGCCGACATGGATGCCAGTGTTATAGTAGAATCAATAGATGAGGTATCCAGCAACTCCACTTATGAGATTATACTGGATCAGTTCCAACCAGTGAGTTCTGATGATGTGGACAAGCTCTTTGGTAGAGTGAAAAATACAACTTGCCCTCTTTATCCTTGCACTTTGTGGCTGGCTGTCCAGGGGGGAGATGTCTTGAAGATGTTCCTGAGGGACATCATCAACGCATCCCTTGAGGAAGGTCGTGTTCCATCTTCTTTGAAAGAAGCGGTGGTTAGGCCACTTCTGAAAAAAACTTCCCTCAACCCTCTGGACATGAACAGCTATAGGTCAGTCTCTTTGCTACCTTTTTGAGCAAGGTGATCGAGAGGGCTGTTGCTCTTCAGCTCCAAGCTGTCTTGGAGGAAACCAATTATCCAGCTCCATTTCAAACTGGCTTTAGGACAGGATATGGAGTGGAGACTGCCATGGTTGCCTTAGTTGCATCGACAGAGGTAGTGTGACCCTGTTGGTGCTACTGGACCTCTCAGCAGCCTTTGGCATGATAGACCATGACATCCTCTTGGAATGCCTGAGAGAATTAGGAATCGGAGGCATTGCATTGTAATGGTTCTGTTCCTTTCTCTCGGGCAGATTCCAGAGGGTGATGCTCAGGGACAGTTGCTCAGCAAAAAATGAGCTTAATTGTGGCATCCCTCAGGGTGCCATCCCGTCCCTGATGCTGTTAAACATATATATGAAGCCACTGGGAGAATCATTTGGAGACATGGGGTGGGATGTTATCAGTACGCTGATGACACCCAGATATATTTCTCTATGTCTCAGTCTACAGCTTTGACTTCAGATGGCGTCTCTCCTCACAATGAATATCTTAAAGCAGTAATGGACTAGATGAGGAAAAACAGATTGAAACTGAATCCAGACAAAACAGAGGTACTAACGGTAATGGCCCCAAACCCAGGTATTGGGATACAATCTCCAGTCCCAGATGGGGTCACACTCTCCTCAAAGGACTGTGTTCACAGTTTGGGGGTGCTCCTAGATCCGTCGCTTCAGATGACAAATCAGATGAATGCAGTGGTAAGAAGTGCCTGATAGCAGCTTCAGCTGATACACCAACTGAGCCCTTTCCTGAAGGTTAGGGACCTCGAAACTGTGATACATGCGCTGGTAACTTCTCGTCTCAATTTCTGCAATGAACACTTCATGGGACTACCCTTGTGCCTAGTTCAGAAACTTCAATTGGTACAGACTATGGCAGCCAGGCTGGTCTCAGGTAAAACCAGAAGAGACCACATAACACCTATTTTAAGATTGCTTCACTGGCTGCCTATCAGTTTCTGGGTGCAGTACAAGGTGTTGGTTATTACCTTTAAAACCCTAAATGGCTTGGGTCCAACCTATCTTCAGGACTGCCTCCTTCCATATAATCCACCTCACGCACTAAGGTCCTCTAGGGAAAATGTATTACTACCTATAACAACCAGATTATCTGCAGCTGGCCAGAGGAGACTAGCACATTGAACTGATTTGACTCCAAAACTATATTTGCAGTTTTTCATTTTCTCAGGAGGGGGGTCCAGAACAGATACCCCTCAAAAATGGAGGGGTGATTGTATAGTGTATAAAAGATATGTATAAACTTCTATGGGTCCTTGGGATAAGGAAGATGGAGATGGGCCTTCTTAGCTGTAACACCACATCTTTGAAATGATTTAAAGCAATAGGTCTATGTAAGAAAGAAAGAAAGAAAGAAAGAAAGAAAGAAAGAATCCCTTCCTTTCTTTAGAATCCTACTTCTCTGTCCAAAGACGTCTGTCATCCACAACACTACAGCTCTAAATAATGTTAAGGCATCTCTCAATTGGTTCTCTATGAGAGATATGTGGAGATAGCTTACCTTCCAAACATCACAATTTGTCAGGGACTGTCCTGACTACGTAATTCTCTGTCATCCCACTTTTTCAGCTACTTTTAAAATGTCCCAGTTTCTCTCTCTTCCTCCCACTTTCCTCCAGTGTACTTGAACTGCTACAAACTGAATTCAAAGGGCAAAAGTCCTTTGCATTCAATTAACTCATCATTTCAAATAGTGCCTTTATGTAGTGCACTATAATGTGATGTTTGAATGTGGTGTATCATCATTGCTCCACCCTTCTTTGAAAATTCTGGTTTTGACCTTTAAGGGCCTTAATGATTTAGGACTTGTCTAGTTTGTTTTATTTCCACTAAACTTCACAACCAGCCCAAGAGATTTTCCTACCTGAGGCAAAGGACAATATGTCACTTCCCCATCCTATACAGAAGCTGACTGCTCTGGCAGGACAGCAGCATCCTTCACCACACCTGAAAGCAGCATGTTAGCTTAAAAGGATGGGTGGCACACTATTAAAATTCATAATCTGTTCATGGCATTAGGAATATTCCACATTGTTGCTCACCCAGGCAAGGAACTTGGCTGCCAGGAACACACAGCTCTGTCCTCAAAAAGAGGAGACCCATTGATGGTCCCTCTGTATTATCCAGCAAATGACAGTGGTCTCATTCTGTCTAATGATAGGGCTGACTCTGTAAACTGAGTTATGTGGTGGTGGTGATTTCTGACTTATACCAACCCTATCACATGTTTTTCTGGTGCTGAAAGTGTATGACTTGCCCAAGGTTATCCAGTGGGTTTCCATGGCCAAGCAGGGAATTGAACCCTGATCTCCAGAGTTCTAGTCATAGGTTACAGGAATGCTGAAAACATGTGTGATTAGCTATCTTAGCATCCTGTTTTTTGATCTATTGGTGCTGAAGGCCAGGTTAGCCAAAACAATATTTCTGTCATTTATAAATTAATTATCAATTGAGGAGAGATAATCTCATTTTCACCATGGACTCATGGAACTATGGGGAGTTATTCTCTCCCAGCAATGCCAAGCTACAGTGTATGCACACTGCAAATATTTAAGTGTCATGGTTCCATAATATGGAATCCTGGAATTTTTAGTTTGGTGAGACTTAGAGCTCTCTAGCCTACTCACCTGAACTACTTCCAGTTCTTTAGTCTACTCCCTAGTCTACTCTATGGCTTTAGAACTGTCTTCCAGCAAATTCTAAGGTCCTTATCAAACTGCAGATTCTAAAATTCCATAGGATGGAGCTATGGCACTGAAAATGATATCAAACTGTTATAACTGTGTGGTGTGGATATTCCCCTGAATAGGATGAGGGATATTTGGCTCAGCAGTACTACGTGCAAAAAAGACCTTGGGATTATTGTTGATCATAAATTGAGTATGAGCCAGAAACATGAAGGAAAATACAGAAGCATAGTTTCCAAGATGAAGAAAACAATAGTCCCATTATATTCTGCACTAGTCACAGGCCTCATCTGGAGCAGTGTGTTCAGTGCTGGAGACCTCATTTTAAGAAAGATATAGACAAGATGGACTGAGTTCAGAGAAAGGCAATGGGAATGACAAGAGGTATGTTGAACAAAACATATGAGAAAAATTGAAGGACCTGGGCAGGGTTGACATGATTGCATGCTTTAAATAAGTCAAGGACTCTCACAAAGATGAGGGCTGGCCTGTTATTTGCTCTCCGAGAGGGTAGGACCAGGTCTAATGGTCTTACAAATGGGTAGATTTTGATTGAACATTAGAAGGAACTTCTTGACAGCAAGAGGGTTTTAAAATGGACTCATTTGCCTAGAGAGGTGGTGATGTCTCCTTCTCTGAATATCTTCAAAATGAGGCTGGACAGCTACCTTCTGGGGATACTATCCTTCACTACACAGGGGGTTTAAGCAGTACACCTTCCAACACTTTGATTCTACTAGTTTATGCATCACCAGCAGCACCACCATAGAGTTGGACAGTTGCAGAAGTGGGAGACTGCTGTCATCTGTAGGAGCTCTTCCTCTTCAGATCTCTTATCTGTTGGGGAGTTAGATCCATGGTAGTCTCCCTAACTGACAAAGGAAATAGTTGGTCCTCAAGACTCTCAGGATACGAGTTATCCTTAACATCCTTGTAGTGGCCACTCCATCTGGGACAGCCATGATTTCATGGCAACCACAAGTCTGTCCCAATATGACATTAATACACAAATGTAAAAAAACTCTAATATGCCAAAATCAAAATATAGATTTTCTAGATTTAGGTTTATCATCTTGGCAAGAGGGTAGTGATCTAAAAGAGCAGGGCATGATATGTGCTCTCAGCCTGACTCTTCTATAAGCTTCAGTGAAGCAGTCACCTCAAATACCAGGGCACTAGAAGTGGCATATTTTCAGTGCCAATCCTATCAGGGACCTTGCCACTCTGGACAGCTGCCACAAATCCTGCAACTCTCCAGAGCCAGAAATTGTCTGACTGGAGTCTTGGAGCCCCCAAGACACAACAGTGATTATAGTTGCAAGTTCCACCCTTTTACTACTACCAGTTACTAGCTTTGCTGTACAGAACTGGCTGCTCCCTGAGTACCAGGCATTGCAGGTGCAGGAAGGGTAACTTGGAAAATCTTACAGAGCCAAACAATCAGAGCTGGCCACTGAAAGTGGCAGAGGTGAAGGGATTGTGGATGTTGTTGCCTTTGCCTTCTTCCAGGAGAGTAATGCTCTGCCAATTGCCAACATCATGTCTTTCTCCTCCCTGGATCTTGCAGGAAGGGTGTATGCGTGTGCATGTGAACTTAGGAAAGCAGATAGCCAGCAAGAAAAGAGCAAGCTGCATCTGCATCTTCTTTTTCTAGAAAGTGACTTCAAGTGTTAGGCACGCACTTTGAAGCTAAGGATTCAGTAAGAGAGCCAGCATGGCATAGTGATTTGGGTGTTGGACTATGACTCTGGAGACCAGGGTTTGAATCCTCACTGAGCTATGAAACCCACTGGGTGGCCTTGGGAGAGTCATGCTCTCTCAGTCATGGGGGATAGCAATGGCAAGCCCCCTCTGAAGAAACTTGCCAAGAAAACCCCGTGATAGGGTTGCCATAAGTTGGAAATGTCTTGAAGGCACACAACAACAACAAAAAGGTATACTATGCTCTTGAACACATGAAAGCATGTTAATCTCTATATAAGGGATAAAAGGTCTATAATGATACGATAGTTATCTAAATAATGACAGTTATAACTACCGGTATGTATCAACTAGTATGGTAGTTTGAGTGTTGGATTAGGACTCGAGCAGACAAGAGTTCAACTCCTCTAGTCATGAAAACCTACTTGGTGACCTTAGGCAAGCCATACTCTCTCAGCCTTACAGTATGATAATGGCAAACATCTGAAGAAATCATGCCAGGAAAACCTGAGGACTGGCTTGCCATAAGTCAGAGTAGATGAGAAGACTCAGAACAACATATATAAGGCAACAACATTTATTTTTTGGGTGGGTGCTGATGCACTTCTGCAAAGATTCACACTCTCATTAAGCTGAGAACATGGAAATAGGTTCACTTGCTAATGCTACCCATCCTTGTCAAAAGTCCTATCCCTTGCCATTCTGTGGGCAATTGAAGAATTTGCAGGGCCCTAGACTTCAGCTGCAAGTTCCTGTCTTAACTTCACCACTTTTCAACAGCAATGGGGGGAAAAGAAAAGAAAAGAAGGTATGCACTGAAATGGAGCAGCCACAAAATATTTTCAATGTAAATCCAGACTCACATAATTATATTCTGGGATGCTTAGTTCCAAGATGTGTGTCTACAGTATAGCCTGGTGGCATTTTTAATTGTCATGGTTCTAATTCTATGGAATCATAGGAGCTTTAGTTTTGTGAGATGTTTTGAATTCTTTGTTAAAGATCTCTAGGGCTATAGTTTAGGTAAGTGTACTAAAGCTGTCTCTTGTGGAGAATTCTAAGTACCCCACAAAACTCCAGATTCCATAATATGAAGCTATGGTGCTTAAAGTAGCCAAAAACTGATAGAGTTGTGTGGTGTATAATCTTTCATATTTCAAGTAAACTGGTACCAAAACTGAGAAGAATGAAGTGTGTGCACAAAAGACTGGAGCAATGTGATTCCCATACTGAATCAGAAAGAAATGCTGTGGAAATGGAAGCTGGAAGGGATTCATTGGTTCGTGGAATTCAGAATCAAACCAGACTATACTTTAAAGATGGAGCTAAAATCTCTGTCTGTTTAAAAAGAAAAGAAAAGAAACACTTTCTCCAGGATATATAAATAAGAGAATGAATTTTATGGAATCATGAAACATAGTAAAAATTTGGTAAGATAGAAGCTACAGAGGGAACTACCGTAACTGAGCTTTAGTTTTTGATATAAAGTACAGAAAGACTACAGAGGTAAATTAGTGTAATATTGGAAGTTTTTTTTTTTCCCTTTTGGGGTTAGAAGTAGTTTGGCAGGATAAAACTGTATCTAATCAAGTTTTTTATAATTACCGTAATGTAATATTGATTAGGTAGCTGCAAAAAAATGGGATTTAGTAAATGATAACAGAAGTGAGATCAGGACAACTATATTTGATAATAAAATACATATGTAATGATAGAATGGATTTATAGGTAGAACTTGGTAAGATAATGCAATAGAAGAAGTAGCATATATAGATAATTATAACTCAGGACTGGCAAATTGGAAGTCAGTTGTGTAAAAATACTACTCTTGTTTGTCTGTGTGTTTCTTTAATGTATGTAAGTTATGTCTTTCTTGTATATGTAGTTTTATACTACAAAATGAGTGTGTTTGACAAAGATATATATATATAAAACCAACTTCTCCAGAGTAAGCATAGGTTACCCTATCCAGATTGGTATCCAAGCATGAGAAGGACAGGGTTTTAATCCTTTCCCTCTTGCTGTGGTCCTAGCCTTGACCAGAGAGTCTGCCTTAAAAAATTTTATTGCCAAAAACATGATTCAACTGTTTCAGTGGGTTATTTAAATCAATAGAAATTGTAGAGGGTGGGGTCCAGCTTGGGACTAAAGTAGGATCAAAGGATTAAAACCATTTTACTCTCTCCCATGCTACTATCCAGATCTGAATGAGATCCACTTCCTTCTCTAGAGCAAGAAGGTGGGCAAGAGCTGTTAATTGTTATCTATAAAGTATTGTCTGTGGGAAACCTATTTCCACCTAAAAGCAAAATTCAATTTCTGGGAAGTTCTTAGATTCCACTGGTGAATGGAAGCAAAAGAATGAAGACAAAATAATATATTGCACCGCTAACTGCCAGTAAGCTTTAGGAGAGGTATTTCAACCTTTCCAAATACTGCACTGTCTTAAAAGCAATTTCCTCACAAACCTTCAGTTCCAGAAGGCTGTTGGAATTAAATCTTTGTATGCTCATGGAAAGAAAGCAAAGAGGAAGCCATAGCCTGCCTAGGGAGGCAATTCCAAAGCATAGGGGCAGTCACTGTGCCTTAGTGTGTGCACCCAAAACTATACCTGTAAAAATGGTGGGACTCAAAGAAGGGCCTCTCCTGAAGATCTCAGGGTCCAGGCAGGCTCATAAGGGTAGATGTGGTCTGTCATGTAGCCAAGCCATGGCTAGCACATTGAACTGATTTGACTCCAACTTGTGGCAACTCTGACTTATTGTGATTTCTCTACAAAGCTTTATTGGCAAAATTTGCCACTGCCTCCTCTAAGGCCGAGATTATGTGATTTGCCCTAGGGCATCCTGTGGGTTTACATAATGGAGGATGGATTCAGATTCTGGTTTTCCAAGGTCCTAACTCAACTCCAAAACCAATACACCATGCTGGTTCTCTGGTACATGAGAAGGAAAATTCCACAAGCTCCTCTCTCCATCTGTGGTAGTAAAAATGCAAGAATATGAAAGGAAATAACTAACAATTTTCTGCCTTTTCATGACATCCCATATCTCCTGCCTGAGATGGCCATCTCATTATGCCTAAGGATAGGGCAAGGGGGGAGGGCTGATAAATCAGGTATAATCCTTACTTCCCAGCAGGAGCAAGACTGTGAGTGCATGAAGATTCTTTAATTTAAGTTAAGCTGTGGACTTAAATTAAAGTTAATTTAATTTAAGCTGTGGAGCAGGAAGGGACTTGGACAGGGTTTTTAAAATCCTTCTTCCTTAAACTATGTAGTATCCACAGCAGAAATAACAAAGTAGAATGGGAATGGGGGGGGGGATAGCAAAACTTGGAAGCATGGCATTAAAAGTAACAACATTACATGTAATATTATACTTTTTAAGGAAATGGATGGTAGTTTTGTCATTACATTTTGAAAGCAATGTAATGATGGTTATTTGCATTGTATTTTTAATGTAACAAGTAGCATTTACTTGTTACTTCCACAACATTATTGCACATAGTCATTTTGGGTGATTCGTAGCAATTGATGTCTTTTTTAAAACAATCAATTGAAATAATGCACCCATTGGCTGGCATTCTGTTAGTGGTATATGCAGGCATAAGTCTGCCTTACACCTATATCTTTCTGTCTGTCTGTCTGTCTGTCTTTCTCTCTTTCTTTCTTTCTTTCTTTCTTTCTTTCTTTTTGTATTCTCTTCCTTCCTCAGCAATGCTGCCACAATGAAGAAATAAAGCAGCTTGGCGCCACTTTGACTTCCATGGCTCACTGCTCTAGAAGCTCTCTGACGGGGAAGGCTAAATATCTCACAAAATGACAGTTCCCAGAATGCCACATAGCATTGAGTCATGGCAGTTAAAATGCTGTCAAACTCTTTATTTCTACAGTGTGGCAGAACTTGCAATAACTTTGAGCTTCTGCAATCTCCTCCCTGCTTCCCCCTTCATTCCTTGGTTAGTGGAGAGCAGAAAGAGAATCAGAAAAGCATCTACCGTAGCTGTGTCCCCACAGCCAGATGCAAAATTATTACCTCATCCACTGCGACCTCCAAACAACTTCAGCAAACATTGTCAAACACTTTATCAGTGTCCTCCCAATCTTCACCAGGCACTGAATGATCAGGGAGGCTTCAGTAGCTTTGCAGAAAGTCTGGAGGTCAGTGAGTGGCCAACTGTAGCATGGTTCTGTATGCAGAACTGCTACACTATGTTGTACCATACAGGATACTGGCCATAATGTGTTACTAAGGGGGGGTTGCAGACTGCCAGAAATAGTGCAAATTGAGTCCACTTTTAGGGTTAGGGTTAGTGCTAGGGAATCATAGGAACTGTATTTTATTGTGGCACCAGAGCTCTCTGACAGAGAAGGCTCAATGTCTCAGAAAAAAAACAATTCCCATGATTTCCTAGCACTAACCCTAACCCTAAAAGTGAACTCAATTTGCACTATTTCTGGCAGTCTGCAACCCCCCTTTAAGAAGTTACTTTTCAGTAAACAGCAACGAGCACTATTTTTTTAAATCCACATGTGTTGCTATGAATGACAGGAATGAATTACTTTTTAAAAATAATTTTCCAGTCTCTTGGAAGTAGAGGAAAAACTTATGTGGGTATATGTATACAGGTGCAGCCCCCTTAGGGGTAAAGAATTTTAAAATATGGGGGTGGAGATGATTTTTGAGTTAAAACATTTAGAAATGTGCTATATCATTATTATTTTTGTGGGGGGAGATTTTCCATGCTTTTGCACTGTATATATAAAATCTACATTGGCTAGAATGCATATCTGTTGTGGTGGTGGTGTGTGCCTTCAAGTCATTTCTGAATTCTGGCGACATTAAGGCGGGCTTTTCTGGAACCGAGAAAGTGTGACTCATCCAAAGTTACCCACAGTGGATTTTTATGGCCAAGCAGGGAATCAAACCCAGGTCTCCACAGTCATAGTCCAACCCTCAAACCACTATTCCACACTGAATGCACAATTTCAAAAATAGACTAGCACAGTCTACCTTGAGAACAGTTTTTGCCTATTTTATGGCCTTTGCTTGAATCCATGGTTGCTTGAATTATGATGGCTTTTCAACAGACTAGAAGCATGGGATAGAAAAAACTGAAAGTGTACATAGTGGTTAATAATTGTTGGGAATAATATTCCAAAAGATAAGTTTTCTGAGCTCTTCCTTATTATCTTCACCTGGAAGATCATAGGATTTTCCAGATGCTGGCTAAACTGGCTACAACTGATGAGATTTGTAGTCCAGAAAATCTTTAGAGGACCCCATGATACCCTCCCCTACTTTAGAGCACTGCTTCCTTCAACAGAGCAAACATTCTTAAAGAAGATGCGTCCTTTTCAGAGTTCTTTGTCAAGCCCTGGAAAAATATGTGTTTTTAGAAAGGGCAAAAGAGGAGCACACAACAGCAAGAATGGCTTTATGTCACTGGCCCAGCAGGATCTCCTAGATAGAAGAGTATTCATGTTTGGCTGTAGTAAAGTTGTTTTGCACCAAACTTCAAAATTGTCCTATGTGACTTATGAATATAGAAATTGCTTTCTTGATATTCCAATGACTATGTAAATTGGAGTTGTCCAGTTGCACAAGGGGAGTCAGACAGCTCTGTCCCGTACCAACCCAAATGGCTTGGAAGTTCCAACAAGAAAGCACCATCAGACTGTCACCCAGCTGCCATCCATCACTCACCTGGACTTCTCTGTAAGCATACTGGCAGAACTTTACATTTCATCAACACTGAATAGGATTTCAACTTCAAACTGCTTACATAATATCAAATTGCAGACTTTAGATCATTGCTAAATTATTTTTACAGATGTAATCCCCTCAAAATCTACTGCTAGTTGTGTTCAAGTAAGATGTGTTGCACACAGAGCTACAGATGCAAAAACAGCTTGAAATGCAGGGATGTCCCATAGTTCAGTGGCAGAGCACATGCAAAAAATGTGAGGCTCAGTCACTAGCATTTCCAGATAGAGCTGGATGAACCCCTGCCTGTGTTTCCTGCCACACAGTGTACCTTGCAGACCAATGGGCTGAGTCAGTATGGGGCAGCTTATTATTTTCCAATGAAATTGTCTATGTCATGTTTATGTTGGAAAATGTCATCTTTTGGAGAAATCTAAGCCTATGAAGATACTTAACATCAAGAGTCATCACAGAGTGAAAGGATGTGTGTGTCTCAGGTCAATCTTTTGATGTTGACCTACAAGTAAGTCAAAGAGAACTCAATGGGACTTTCAACCTAGGCTGCATCTGCACTGCAGAAATAATACAGATTGACTCCACTTTAACTGGCATGACTCAATGCTATGAAATTCTGGCAATTGTAGTTTTGTGAGTTAGCCACACCAAATATATACATATAAGCAAACTGTGTACAAAAAAACAACTGGAAATAAATTACACATAAAGACGCATATGAATTTTTATGTAGACCTCTTTGAAAAAATTGCAAATACAATTTTTGTTTTAGAAAACAAAAAAACAGTGATACATTCCTTTCTGCACACCTGGAAATCTATTCCGATGGGTTGGAAAACCTTGAGTGTATGCACACTGCAGAAATAAAGCAATTTGACAACACTTTAACTACCATGAGTCTATCCTTCAGAATAATGTAATTTGTAGGTTCATGAGGCACCAGACGTCTCTGATAGACCAAGCTGAATACCTCACCAAACTACAAATCCCAGGATTCCACAGGATGGAGCCATGGCAGTTAAAGTGGTGTCAAACTGCTTTATTTCTGCAGTGTAGAAAAGCTCCTTGTGCAATAAGAGGACACATGCCATAGAGAACTGCAGCAAAAAAATTGGTAAACATTGGATGGGGAGAGACTTGCACTAAATAAAGTGGAATACAGTAATATAATATGGGGAACTGTCTTACAATCTGTTCTGTCAGACCATGAAGGAAAGGAGGTTTCCAATATTTCAGGCAAGATTCTTTTCTAGTACTACCTGGAATTTCCAGAGATTGGGCCTGGGACTTGCAAGCAATGTCCATGTGTAAATTGCTGCCCTTTTCTAGAGTGCTATAGTAAACTGCCTGATTACACAGAATATAAAACCACAGCAAAAGAGTGTCTATCGGCAACTGCTTAGGTCTCACTAGCACTCTTTGCCACATGTCAGTTCTGCCTCCTCTCAGAAGACTGCTCTGTCAAAACCAGTGAAAGGTTTTGACAGAGCAACTAACAGTTTTGGCACCCACCATTTTATCTCCCCTGTCACTTCATCTATATCTGTTACCAAAGAAAATGTGAAGGGCCTGCTGAAACTCATCTTAAGGTGAAGCAGCTTTGTCACTACAATGAACAGTTTCCAATTCCAGACTTCTTTCTTGCAATGAGTTTCTCTCTAGTATAACATCTCCAAACCAATATTGTACGATGCCCCAGGCTTGTGCCATGTCAGTGGCTGCCTGTGGTGGCAGCAGGGAAATGTCTTACATGGCCATGCCATGCTCTGTGATCTTCTAAAGTTGTTATGCCAGAAATATGAAAATTAGTTGTGAGGCAGTGGCTGGTTTGTGAGAAAGAAATTACCTGGCTCTGACTTGTTGCTCATGATTTTGGGGTTGCTGCCAGTCACATATAAACAATCAAAATGTAAGAAGAACTAATAATAATAATAATAATAATAATAACAACAACAACAACAAATTATTATTATCTCGCCCCTCTACATAATGCAACCAGGGCGGCTTACAACTTTAAAATACACATTTCATATCCCACAATCCCACCCACCCCTTAAAATACTATTAAACAATGACAATTTATAAACCCACTTAAAATAATAATACAAATGGACAAATAGACAATAACTGCAGCAGAATCAGGGGAGCAAGTTGGGCCGTCTCTTGATGGCTGGGATATCTATTCAAGAAAGGCCTGCCAGAAGAGATCCATTTTAACAGCCTTTTTAAAGCTGTTCAAGGCTGTTCCATAATCTGGGAGCGGTTGCAGAAAAGGTCCTCTGGGTGGTTGCAGACAGCCTGGTCTTTAT
>JAIPUX010001880.1:81352077-81364577 GCA_020142125.1 Phrynosoma platyrhinos
GATAACCAACACCTTTTACTGGGCCCGGAAACTAATAGGCAGCCAGTGAAGTGATTTTAAGATTGGTGATATATGGTCTCTTCTCAATGTTCCTGAGACCAGCCTGGCCACCATATTCTGTACTAGTTGAAGTTTCTGGACCAATATCCATGAGACATTTATAGGATCAAGTCCATACACAAGTATATGAAGCTGAAACATAAGAATACTGGCCCCATACTTCTCATCTGATCTGCACAACCAACAGATATTTTATTGGAATAGTTTCTCTATTATGGTCTTACTTTGAAGAGAAGTCTTAGAAGAGAGGTGAGCAAAAGGTGGCCCTGGGGCCACATGTGGCCCCAGCATTCCCTTTGTGGTTGTCACGCCAGACACCCCATGATGACCTTTTTCTGCATCCCACAAAAAGACAGTGAATTGCCTCCTTTGGAAGCTTTTCAATAAGTTGCAGGGGTCCCTTGCTGTACTTAACGTTTTAAAAAATCCATTTATTTTTCAAAACCGGAAGTGGATTTCCAACCATTTCTAGTTTTAATAGACTTTCTGGTAGTCTGTGTGCTCCCACCCCAAGAGTTCCACAAGCAGAAAATTGATCCCCAAACCCACTGCACTTGCTAACCCATTTGTTGTTGTTGTTATTGTTGTTAATTGCCTTTGCATTGGTCTCAGCGCATGACCATATTTGCGGGAATCACTTGGTGCCCCTGAAGCAGTAAGCAAAGGACAGAGAGGGCCTCTATCTCAGCCACCAGGTTCTTTGTTTGTTGTGAAGTGAAGTATGAGATGTCAGCTAGTATGCCATTTTCAAAATGTGTTTCTTCAAGCCTCCTTTTGGCTTTGTCAATCTGTTTTCCTTTAAGTTCTGCTCCACTGGAAAACATGCAGATGACGTATTTTTAAAAAAAAACACCACTGCAAGAATTTCAAACATGCTAATGCCCCTGTGCAGGGACCTTGGATTATTTGTGTTTCATTTGGTTTGTTGGCTTTGTTCGGGGGTCAGATTTGTGTCCCCACCCCTGCCAAACTTGCCTACAATGTGGCCGTACACTACCCTTTATGTATATATGTTGCATAATTATGAAGGCGCGAATATTTATCACCTTTTTGGAGCACTAAGCGAAAGAAATACAATACTATTACTTCCAGCTAGTGGCTTTCCCAAGATAATTAGATAACACAGTGGACTGAAGCCTTGGTTAGTCCAAAGCTTTTCAAGTTAAGTGATTGACATGCCTCTGTCTGGCTGCTCTATTAACTGTTTCATTTTGTTGCTATTTGCAGTTTGCTTGGCTAATACTCCGAACAAATACAGACTGTTTCTTTAGCCCCTTTTTTCTCTTTGACCTTCTCCTGCCCATTTTCTTTGACTCACTTCAAACTGCCTTGAAAAGGCCCTGTTGAATGTGCTGCAGTCCATCAGAGTCCCAGGTTCATCCCCTTCCTTGCCCTGAATGCTCCACTTCAAAGATGGGCCGCATTCTTTAATTGCCCTTTGAATTAATATCAAAGGGTCACAATGCGAGTGCCAAAAGAGAAAGAGGCTTTAATGAAGCAAAGAGCTGCCATTCATTTGCAGATAAGCACGTTTTTATGCCTGAACAGTCACCAGGGCTAAACGCTTGCTTCTCCACCATGAAGAGGAGGCCAAGGGAGGAAAAAAAAGTGCACGCAAGAAGGGGGAGACACTCTTGCTTAAGTCGTGATTCATTCAAACAAACAAGAGTAAACAATTTACAAAATATAGATAGAGAACACAAACATTCCCCTCCAGATAAAATAAGTTAATATGGTTGGATGGGTTAAAAGGCACAACAACAGTGGCTTCAAGGGGGAAGGGTCCATTATCCCTTTGCAAAGGGAGGGAAAGAAAGCGGCCTTCAATCGCTTCCTAGAGCTGGAGAGCTGCTACTGTTTCTCTTGTCCTTGTTTGTTTATGGACTCGAGGAGCCTTGTCCCTCTTTTGTTCATTGCACCCATCTCAGAATTTCTCTTCTTCAGCTGGAACTTTCCACACTCACTTGGAGAGGCTTGATATGCTTCCCCAGTACAAGTTTAAAAAGTGCTTTTAAAAAATAAACAAAAAAAGATTTGTTGAAAGGAGATGTCCTTTAGCTTCACTTTGTGGGAAGAAGAAAGTGTTTCTCTACATTATTATAAAATGTTATGCTCTTACATGTTGATATATTTGGGGCTTTAGTGATAAACTGAAGGATTGTTGTTGTTTTTTCAGAGCATAACTGCAATATACTTAGAGTGGAACAATGTTGCTGTCTAGTTTTGTCATTTCTTTGTAATTTGTTTAAATGAGGCCTTGCAAATGTTACAGTATAATACACTGGTAGTATTCAAATCTGACTTTTCAATTGTATTCATTTCATGTAAAACTAAGTATACAACCACTGCTTTCATTTTCATTGTTTTTGTTTCACTAAAAGGAAGCAAATGTGTAGGGGGAAATAACATTATGTTTTAATGCTTTATGTTCTTGTGATTCGAAAGCACAAAGAAGTTAAGTAGCTAGATTTTAACTGATTCTCTTTCTTTCTTTCACCCTATTCTGTGTATAATTATCTAGAATATGCTCATTTAATTCAATGGGAATCTTGAATGTTGAACCAAGTATTAGATTTTGTTATATTGAACCAAAACAGTTTTATATAGAACCACAACATTTATATAAAACTTTCACATTCTGGAATTTAATGAAGATGGAAACTAGACTTTCTATCAATAGTTATAACCACTCTGAGGCAAAAGTCATTTATCTGGTGTGAAATCTAATTTCTAATAAAGAGCTGGCAGAAGATCTGTTGTTAAAGCTTGATTAATTCACATGTTCATTCTATGCAATCAGAAGTAAGCACCACAGAATTAAATGAAGCTTACCACCATGCAGAGGATTGCAGACAACTGATCCTAATATATTGAGCATCATGGTATGAACTGCTGCATT
Organism: Phrynosoma platyrhinos; assembly: GCA_020142125.1. NCBI lineage: Eukaryota > Metazoa > Chordata > Lepidosauria > Squamata > Phrynosomatidae > Phrynosoma > Phrynosoma platyrhinos. The sequence goes on from JAIPUX010001880.1 coordinate 81,355,037, forward strand.
TTAGAGAAGCATCATAATGTGTTCCCAAATTTCCATTGCATTACTAAGGATCACTACCTTGGATTTTTAAAAACATGACACCTGCATAATGCAAAGAAAGAAGGGGTGTAGAAAAGGGAAACCAAGAGAAAAAACTATAAAATTTTCATTTCTTTATTTAGAAGAAAGAGACAGTATGATACAGTGCTCTGAGTGTTCACTAGAACTCCAGAAGGCCAGGATTCAAATCCCTGCTTGGTCATTGAAGTGATCTTGGGTAAGTCCTACTCTCACCTTCAGATGAAGACAATGGCAAAAACCCTCAGAATAAATCTTGCCAAGAAAACCTGTTTGCCTTAGGATCAGCATAAGTCTATAAAATTCTTAAAGGCATACAACAGACATTGTTTGGTGGAGGGGGAAGTCTGCACATTCCTGGGAATCAGACTCCTTAAAAGCAAGGACTTACTGCTGAATAAGCATGCATAGGATTGCCCTATAAGGGAAGGCATTCCAGAAGTTCATAAAATCAAATGATAATGTGAAGAAAATTATTTTTCTCCATCTTTTGCAAGAACGTGAAGATGTCTGATGATACTGATTGGCAGGAGATTCAGGGTACCAAAGTAAGTACGTCTTTGCATAGTGCATCATTAATAACACAGAATTCAATACCACAAAATAGGGTGATGTCCAACAGCTTAGACACATTTCAAAGGAGATTAGACAACATTCCTGAAGTCTATCAATGGCTGCAAGTTATGGAGGCTATTAAGATTCTCCAGGATCAGAAGCAGCTGTATGCCTCTGAATGCCATTCATTAGAGAGCAGCAGTGGGAAAGAGTTATTGCCCTCATATTCTGCTTTGGGGCTTCCTAGGGACATCTGCTTGGCAGGATGGTGGACCATATGAACTTTTGGTCCAGACAACAGCAACTGGTTTCTTCCATGTGAGTGGGGTGATAAATGTGTGCCATGTTTTAATCCAAAAGTTTTTATTATTAAATATGTATTGAAATTTTAAAATATACAACTTCAAAGCTACAAGACAATGACACATGCAGAAAGAAAGAAAGAACGTACAGATATCAATAAACTACAAACATGCAAAGACATGCAAACAACCCTCCTAAGAAATCCTTTATGTCTCCCACTTGCCGCAGTAAGATGAAAACAAAAAGAAAAAAACATAGAAAACTTTCCACTTCCCACCAGTTGGGCCTTCACTGTTGTTGTGGGTTTGTGCCTTCAAGTAATTTCCAGCTTATGGCAACCCTAAGACAAACCTATCATGCAGTTTTCTTGGCAAGATTTGTTAAGAAGAGGTGTGCCATTGTCCTCCCTTGAAGAGGATGGGAACATGTGATTTACCCAAGGTCATCCAGTGGGTTTCATGGCCAAGTGGAGAATTGAACCCTGGTCTCCGGAGTCATAGTCCAGCACTCAAACCACTATGCCCTGCTGGCTCTCTGTAATGAAGTTTAATGCAGACAGTATTGGAGAGTTTATTTAAAATTATTGTTATGGTTATTGATTTAAGAGAGGATTTCATTGTAAGTAGTATATCTTCACTACTTCCATTGTAAGTAGTAAATCAATAGCCATAACAATAACTTTAAATGAACTATTTAATTGAGCTCCAATATTATCTTCATTAAGCTACATTTCTTTTTGCAATAAAAAAAGAATTGAAGAAACAGTCTATACCAACTACAGTCACCCTTCCATTTTTGCAGGGGATCTGTTCCGGACCCACCCACCCCCGCAAAAATGGAAAATCACAAATATTCAACCCCCATTGACTTAAATAGTGGTGTGTGCCCATGGGCATGCACCCATTTTATCCCCCTCCATTTGCTGCCCACAAATGGGACACCAAGTATGCTAAAATGGAGGCGACTGTATAAATCAAAACCAAAAATTATAACCTCACCTCCCTATCACTTTATATAATCAATAAAAAATTCTCACTGTCTAAACTTTTAAACACTTATTTGAGGAGCTGAGCCTATTTGAGAGAAAGGGTTCAGTGTTCAGAATAGTTCATTTAAAGTTCAGGCAAAAAACAAGAATGGATTCACTGCCCTTTTGACATAGAAAGCCATCACCTGCCACTGCATCTGATCCAGCATAGGTCTTCACAATTTCTTCTAATGCTTTTATGTCTTTGGTACTTATAAATTTAACCTATCTAGTGTAGTTGTAAGAATTTGGATCTAGCTCAAATGCAAGTTTCAATTTGGTGGCTGTAAATTTAAGTCTTTCTAGTGCAATTGGAAGAATTTAGGTGTAGTGCAAATGTAAGTTTGCATTTTGTTTTCTGCATGATTATCTCTATAATCTGAAAACCAAGAAAGTACTGTTTCTATAGCCTATCCTCATCTTTAGAAACTTCTTGTACTACAAACACTGGAAATATTGAGAAGTTTAAAGTGTAGTTTGTAGTTTGACATGATGAACTAGTAAAATCCAAATACAATAAAGTCCAAATGTACAAAGATGGTCCAGTTCCATTTTACTGCATTTTATACAGTATACATTATGTTTTATATGTTATTTTATTGTATTTTATACAGTAAAATCCATTTATTTATTTATTTTAAAAGGGCTGGATCCTATGGGCTGTCCTTCTGCATGTGGAAGACATCTTCTCTTAATGGGTGAGCCATTTTACAGTTTGCACTACACTCTAGTGTGGGTGGATCAATGGGGCCAGCTGAGGGGGTGATACAAAAAAGGTTTGGGGACAAGAGCAGACGCAGGCCATGTGGTACCTCCAGATGCTAGAAAGTTGCAGAACAAGATAAGCTAACACAAAGATGTTCTGATTGCAAAAGAACTTGCATAACCTCTGGCATTCTGGAAGCCTGACAACTGATAGCATACCAATTTGTAACACAGACTTTGGGCAAGCACATATGAAACAATACTAGAGGCTATTGGTTCTTTGGCTTTTCCAAACTGACTGCACTCAGTCATCTCACAACACAACACATGTGAGGGGTGGGCAACTGCACCAGCAGTGGAACCAATTTCTGCCTTTGTGATCCTAGCCAAACTACAGAGACTCATGCTGTCACTTCCACTTTTGGTTTCAGCTGAAAATAGTCCATTTCATACATGGGGGTTGCAGTGATAAGGGTGGAAGGATGAATCTACTATTTAAATCTGTGTAAATATGCCCCTCTCCTTAAAGTAGCATGCTTGTGTGTTTATATGCCTTCCAATCACCTGTCAACTCAATTGATTTCATTGGGTTTTCTTAAGTAAGGAATTCTCAGAGGTGATCTTGCCAGGTCCTTCCTCTAAAATAGAGCCTACAGCATTTGGTATTCATTGGTGGTCTCCCAACCATGTAGTAACCAGGGCTAACTCTTCTTAGCTTCCAATTCCAAGATTCCAAGATCTAGTTCCTTTACTGTATTTAAGCCTCTAAATGTGACTTGCTGCTAAAGTATGATTACAATTATAGCCCAAATTAGGATTATCATCATCATTATCACAATCATCATCACCACAATCAAAACAACGACATCAGCTTTTTTATAAAGAACTTTAAGTCTCTAGGCACTTGTTCAAAAGCCCCTGTAAATCAGCAGTGGAATTCAATGGAACTTCCTGCTAAGTAGACATGAATAGGATTCCATTGTAAAGGAAAGCTAAGCAGTTGTAGCTTTTTCCTAATGCACTTCTAGAAACCACAGCACATCTGGCTCCTATATTATAGTTATCATTGGGTGTTGAGATGTACAGAATGGATAGAATGTCAGAAGCAAGACTATGTTGCCAGTAAAATGAGAACAGTCTACCTCTTTGCAATTCCAGTACTAATAAATCCACTGACAATAAAAAGGGAGGCACCATTCTTTTTCAAGCTGTATCAAGAATGTGAATGGATGAGAAGACAGGAAGAAACACAGAGTAAAGACAGTACTTTCCTTATACATTTAATGACTTCTCCTCAGTCTCTTTTCCAGCCATTTTACCCATTTTATCTTATTTTATTTATTAAAATATTTATATCCTGACCTCCATCCAGAGATCTCAGGGCAACATACAATAAAACCAATCTGACACATTTAAAACAATGTAAGAAAAAAGGCTAAAACATATTACTCATTTAGAATTATTTAAACAGGTTTTAATCTGTCTTTTTTATCAAATAAGTTTTTAAAAGAAGACAGATTAAAACCTGTTATAAATGTTTTTAAATGATTTTGTGTAATTAAGCAGAAAATGTCAGCCTGAACAAGCATCTCTAGCATGATTATTTCATTCTATACACACAGCTTTGGATGCAACCTACATGGAAAATATATTACATAAATACCAACCTGCACTCTAAGTTAAACACATAGATCATTCTATTAATCCTAATATCACAGAACTTCCATCCATGCCCTCCAGTAAAAGTCAAACATGTCTATGTGCCCTTAAAATCAATGGTCTGTGAATTCAAAATTACATTTCTCTCAGACAACCATTGTTAGCAGGATACTAAAACTAGAATTGCCACATGTAATAGCATGAGCAAGTGCTTCCATGTACATCCTAACATATTTGATACAATTCAACAGGAGCTACAATGGCAGCAGTAGCACTGTGGCTGAGAGGGACTGCAAGAGCAGTAGACAATGGGAGAGGCCCACAGCACCATGATGAAAAATGTGCTTTGCATGCAGATGGTCAGTCTGTGATAACTACAGTCAAAAGGATCAAGTAAATATGAAGTCTAGCCTTTGAGTGCATAGACAATGAAAAGCTATGGAACACTCTTAAAGACATGGGAGTACTATTACATTTGATAGTCCTGAAGAAAAAGATGTAGAAATTCTGTAAAACAGAATAGAGAAACAGAATGGTTCCCAGTTGGTAAAGGGGTCAGCCAAGACTGCATTGTATTTTCCTGCTTGTTCAACTTGTATGCAGAAAATATTATACAAAGAGCAAGTTTAGATTCAGAAGAAGGAACAGTGAAGATAGGAGGAATGAACATCAACAGTCTAAGATATGTGGATGACACCATACTGCAAGTGGAAAAATCATAGACTTGCAACAATTAGTAAGGAAGTTCAAATAAGAAAGTGCAAAGGCAGGTTTATTGCTAGACATTAAAAAAATAATAATGACCATGGAGGATCTACATAAATTCAACCTAGACAATGAGGAAATTGAAATAGTTAAAGATTTCCCACACCTTGGATCAAACATTGATCAGAATGGAGACTGCAGTCAAAAAAATTAGAATAAGACTAGGAATGGGAAGGCAGGTATGAAAGAACTTGACAAAATCTTAAAGTGTAAAAATATACAACTGAGCGTGAAAGTTAGAATTGTCCAAGCCATTGTATTCCCCATCGCTATGTATGGATACAAGAGTTGGATAGTGAAGAAAGATGACAGGAAGAAAATCGACTCATTTGAGATGTGGTGCTGAAGAAGAATGCTTAGGATACTATGGATGGCCAAAAAGATAAACAAATGGGTCCTAGAGCAGATCAAGCCTGAACTTTTCCTGGAAACCATGATGACTAAACTGAGACTCTAAAATTTTGGTGACATCACGAGAAGGCGTGACTCATTAGAAAAGACAGTAAAGGTAGGGAAGGTAGAAAGTAGTAGAAAAACAGGAATACTGCACACCAGATGGCTAGACTCAATCAGGGAAGTCACAGGTTTGATTTTCTGGGTGCTAAGCAGAGCAATGTAGCATAGGGGATATGGTAATCATCAAGAAGATGATAGAAAATACCCCTGCCTACTCAAGTCAGAGAGCTAAGTGATCTTCTTTCATTCAGTGCTTTTATCTTCAACTTTTTCACAAGGTTACTGAAGTGAGGAACCATGTGATCCTCCATAAGACTTCAGGTATAACACATGGAAAATGAATCTCTCTCTCTCTCTCTCTCTGTCTCAGAGAGATTAATGAAAAGAACTATTTAAATACATTACCAAAATATTTCTGCTTCTGCCTTCCTCAGCTGCTCAAAATAAGTGTCAAAAGCATTCTTTGTTTGTTCTCGAATTATAAATACACATACACAAAGCCTCTAGCTTTTGGTCTACCAGATTTGCTGGTACAGATCTTTCTCTTGCCCACAGGGGCAAACAAACACATTCGGGAAGCTGAGTTTGAAAGTGTGCAATCTTGGTTATATGTGGGGAAGAAGCAATTTACCCTGGCCATGCAAAGCTGCACTGTTAGATTGTTATTTGCTACAATTTTATCTATGGTAGCTCTTTCTTCTGAATACACAGTTGGTATTCCCTTCCTCCCTCAGGGGAACCTAAGGGGATGAGGTACTCATTTCATGACTGGCTATGGGGATGTACCCCCCCCCCCCTCACTCTCCACCAGCCATAGAAAAGATAGCAGGTGGAGGCTGCAGCATCTCTACAGTAACTTGGGGGACTGGTGAATGACCAGCCGTAGCATAGTTCTGCATGCAGAACTACTAGATGATACTGTACCACAAAGGATTCTGTCCTAATCTCAAATAAAGGTAAAGGTAAAGGTTTCCCCTTTGACAAGTTTGTCTAGTCATGTCCAACTGTAGAGGACAGTGCTCATCTCCATTACTAAGCTGAGAGAGCCAGTGTTGTCAAAGATGACTCCATGGTCATGTGGCCATCATAATTAAACACCAAGGTGCACAGAATGTTGTTACATTCCCACCAAAGTGATACCTATTTATATACTTGTACTTTTAGATCCTTTCAAACTGCTATTCACAGAAGCTGGGGCTAGTGATGGGAGCTCACTCCGTCTTGTGGCGCTTGGGTCTTGAACTGCCAACCTTGCAGTCATCAGAGTCAGCATCTTAACCCCTAAGCCATCACATCCCTAAAGATATTTATTATCTTTTTTGTGCATCTATAAAATAATGTATAAATTGTTCTTCATATGTATGGTGGGCAAAGCAATTTATAATAAACATACAACCATAAATAGCCATGTGAATACAACATGCAATAAAAACAATAATATTTGTTGTTGTTGTAGGCCTTCAAACCTATCATGGGTATTTCCTGGCTAGGTTTATAAGAGCAGGTTTGCCACTGCTTTCTAGAAAGCATCATTATCAAAATAGCTGAGATGTAGCTAAAACAATGAAACAAATAGCCTTGCTTAAAATTGCCAGGCAAATGAAATAATTTAATCTGGAAAGGGGAAGACTATAGTGTTGGCATATTGCAATGTACAGAGTACATTCCTATTGTTTGTACAAGCCATATGTAGCCATTTATATTACAAAACAGTATGGTATGTATAATACATTATTGCTGTCTGTCAGAAACTTTGGGTAAGCTATTTTGTTTTGCCACTATTTGAGAAAAAGCCAAAGTATTTGATGAAGAGTAAAATTAAAGACTATTAGTTTTTCTATGAATCTGACAAGTGAGTACTGTCTTCCACCCATTACATCAAGATATCTGATCTTGGCTATATGAGTCACATAAAATGAATTAAACTATCTCTCTTGCAAGATTGTTTTGAACATAAATAAGGTAAGGGTTAGGAAGCGCTTACACATTTACTCTCCATTCCTATGGGACTTAGAATTAATTCAGATGCCGATTGCCATGTAGAAATCACTGACAATTTCTCCCCTGTTACATTGATTCATGTGTGCAGAATTACACTGAAATGAGACTTAACTCTTCTGTTTTCCAATGGTGTCAACATTATGGACACCACTGCCAGCTATTGCTTGGTTTCACATGCAATTGAGCAACATATATGACGTAATAGATGCAATGTTTTCTTCCTCCCCCGGGAGAGCTCACATCTAAAGTATCTAAATGAGATTTTATTTACCCAGTGGTGCCACCTTTCTGCAGTTATGCTCAGATGCCAACACTTATGCCAACATGCAATGCATGAAAATGTGTTCACATATTTTGTGTGTGTGCTTCAGAAGAAGAGTTCATGCAGTGAACATGGAGGTGTGAATTCACCCCTAGGTAGTAGGGTAATTTCAAGAGCTTAAAGGAAAAATAGGAGAATAAAGAAACATAAATGAATCTTGTTCCTTTTCCCTTTTTTCCATCTTTGCGCTGCAGGGTTAAAATGTCAGAATGTATAAAGTGAGCAATCCATTTGTGGAAAGACAAGTGAGTTCCCCATTTTCATGTCATCTCAGGAGAGAGGCTGTGTGACTCAGAGCCAAAGCAGATCTACACTTGTTTACTTGATGCATGCTTGCTTGTTTAGCTATTCTTCCCTCCCTCCCTTGCTAAAATTACTGCATTCAGCTGCTTTGAGCCATTTTCCCTCACCCTTTCTGACTTCATGTATCAGAGCTAAAGAAAGATGAAATGGCTTCAAATAGCCTACCCTAGCAAGGTAAGGCAAAGGAGGATAGAGTTCCCAGATCTCAGGGCCTGGACCTGAGTTTCACAGCCTAGAACTGCTTCTCTGTTCCTCAAGACAAGAGAAATCTCAGTGTTAGAGCACCATGTTGAAAAGTATGTGTATGTTGATATTAAAAAGACAACAAAACATAAATAAGTTAGCAAAAGGTTTTTTGCTTTCTTCAACTGCTGAAAATAAAACTGACTTTTGATTTCAGCTACTGAAGAAGGCAAAAGCCTAATTTTAAAAAAAAAAATATGTAAGTTCTTTCTACTAATCACTATTGAGATAGAGCAAAAGAGAGAGAGATTATTTGATTAACTGCATCCTTCTGGGATCCAGAGGAAACTTGTCAGATGTGCTGCTTGTTACTAAATCAAACAATTTAAAAACAAACAGCACTTCTGACAAGTTTGCTCTGGATCTCAGAAGGATGCAATTAATCATCTCCATCTCTCAGACGTATTCACTCACTCCCGTCCCCCATGTACCTGCACACAGAGACACTCCTCATCTGTTAGACTTGATGTGTGTCTATTTTGTAATTTGAATGGTGCACTCTGTGTACCCTGTGGTTGATGCTTAAGGTACCACACACTCAATGGCATAACCATAGCTGTCCCTTTTTAACCACCAGGGCCCATCCTCTGTGAAAAGGAGTTGTCTATAAGTCTCAGGTTTACTCACTAAACTCTCAGGCCCTAAGATAGTCTTGACCTGGCAATCCTAAAGGAAGATAAGTTTGACTCCCCCTCCCTGACAATGTTCATTTTGACATGGAACACAGTAGCACATGCCAGCCTTGCTTTATAGTTAAACAAATTGTCAAAGCCCATCCCATTGCTAACTGTAGGGAGCAAGATAATACTGAATCCACGTTGTTTGAAAACATGGGGCTGCAAGCCAAGCATGAGTCACTGAGAAGTTAGTGAGGCTTATTTCTGAGTAAACATGAAAAGGGATGGCTCTGGGATTTGTACTTTCTGAATGCTACAGAATTTGTACCTCTTATGAGAAACTGTCAGACAGCATGCAGAATAAAAAGTAAAATAAAAAAGGTCCAAACTGTTAAAGACTAGAAATTTGAGAAACTATGGGAAAACATGTATAAGTCCCACCCCACCCCCAAAAAATGCATTTGTGTGTCTTGTGAAAGGCATTTGCCTCTTGTATTACATTAATATGTGAAAACTTGATAATTTTAG
>JAIPUX010001880.1:81369577-81381217 GCA_020142125.1 Phrynosoma platyrhinos
GGTAAGCTCAGAGGACAATTAAGTGGCCAATTACACTAAAGTAGTTCTGTTGAGCCAGGTAGTGCTACACTAGTGAAAATCATAATGGGATCCTATTTCTCATCATTTCTTTTCCTTTGACTTAATAGCGGCTAAAGCCAAATTGATTCCTGGTGCAACTTCACTGAAATCTCTATCCATCTATTTATACACAAAATAACCTCTTTTAATCACAAGGCAAAACACTTTCCCAGTAGGGATATGCTGTATATAGTCAGATTTTTCCAAACCCTCTAATCAGTAAATGCAACTTTTCAGACTATTAAAGTAGGCTTTACCACTTTACAATATAATCTCCATCATAACGACAAAGAACTCTAAATATTTTAATGCAAAACATATGTCGCATTCTAGTACATAACTTGATTTAATGTATTCTGGAGGTAAATAGAATATTAACTCATCTTCAAACCTCTTCTAGAATCCTCATTTTTTTAAAAAAAATAAAGAAAAATGGAAGATGAATAATTGCAGGAAACCAAATCCTGTAATGGATGTTTTCAAACTTAGCTACATGACTTTCCCTAGGGAAATGTCTCTAGATTACTTCTCTTGTTCAATCTATATCAAACACAACTATCAGGAGATAATTCTGACCTGACTTGATATATCAATAAGAATGGGACATCCAGACAAGGATTAACACCCAGTTCAAAATGATATAACTTAAACCAAAGAGTGGCCTTTAATATTGGTTTTATAATGTGATTCAGAAATTGATCATTGCTGATTATTTATTGGAAGAAGACAAACACATAATTGTAATAAAGCTGTTTGTAGGAATAATTGCTTCATAGGGATGATCCTATTAATTGTAATAAAGCTGTTTGTAGGAATAATTGCTTCATAGGGATGATCCTACTAAACTAATAGCTTAGTTATGTTTTCATAATGCAAACAAAAAAGAAAGAAACAGTGATGTACACCAGATAGGTTAAAATAAAAAGGTAAAATTATTGGGCTAGCCAAGAATCCAGGAATCTGCTAGTTGGAAGATGCTCCATAATGAAATATATCTTTATATTTAAACTCTTCTTGATGGATATACTAATAAGCATTGCAGCAAGTCTGAGTCATGATAAACTTGTCCTGCTGATTTCAGTGTTTGACTGACTCAATCTGGATCAAACCTAAGCTTGATACATTTTCATAATATGGTTCGTCATGTCTTTAGCAGCATATGACCAACAGAAAATCTAACAACGCAACTTTCTACATAACATGAAGAAGCAAACATGAGGATAACTTTGTTGGTAATTTCATATACTCAGATCTTGCCATCAAACTGAAACAAACCATAATGGTTCAGTTTGTATAGAATGACACAAAGATATTAGTGACCATGTGAATTTTTCAGGGGTGATTAGCACAGCTGCAAAGTCATATGTGGCCATAATTCACAAGGGTAATGTATGGCTTCATAATGCATGAAGTGCATATTCCTTGTGTGTGTACAAAAATACTTTTGTTGTTTCCATCACATTCAATGACAATATATAAAACTTAATGGGAGGGGGGAGGGGAAATCCTCAGAATCTAAAATTTGACAGCACTAATGGAGAATGAGAATGAGTCATAAAACAACATGACCCAGTGAAAAACATGATAATGCTCCGAATAGTGGAAGGCAGTAGGAAAAGAAAAAAAATGCATTACAGATGGATTGCATCAATTAAGGAAATCAGAGCCCTAAGCTTGTATGACCTGAGCAGGACTGTTGATGACCAGGATTCTTGAAGGTCCCTCATTCATAGAGTTACCATAAGTCAAAGTCAACTTGATGACAAATGTATTTATTTATTGAATTTATTATTTTAATGTCTGGGATGGGATTCAAAGCAGCTTACAGTAAGCTGTAGAAATAATGTCATTTGACACCACTTTGAGTGCTCTGTCTCCATCGTATAGAACCCTGGGATTTGCAGGTTTACAGGAGCTCTGTCAAAGAGTGCTGGTACCTCAGAAAACTACAAATCTCAAGATTCTGTAGAACTGAGCCATTTGAGTTAAAGTGCTGTCAAACAGCATTATTTTTACAGTGTGGATACACTCATGGTCTTTCAGATAATCTGGGCACAAGCCATATAGGGCTTTAAAGGTCAAAAACAGCACTGTGAATTGTGCCAAGAAACAGACCAGACTGAAGTTGTTTCAATTGGGGGGGGAATCACATGATCCCTATTACCATCCCTGGTCAACAGTCTGGCCACAGCATTTTGGACCCAATGAAATTTTCCAAATTTCCAAAGGCTTCCCCCATAGAGCATGTTACAGTAATCCAAACAGGATGTAATCAAAGCATGTCACTACAGCCAGTTCTGACATCCTAAGAAATGGAGGCAGCTGGCACAATTGCAGACACACTTCTGGCCATGGCATTCAGGCTCATACCAAGTCCAGGAATACACTCAAGATGAAAAACTGTGGTTTGGTGAAGGGGGATAAACCTATCCAGAACAGGCTGATCTGCCATGTGATTGTCCAGGAGCACCTCCATCTTGTTTGGATTAATCTTTAATTTGTTCACCCCTCGTCCAGTCTGTTACTGATAGCAGATACTTGTTTAATAAAGTACAAATAACAACAGAGGCAAACATAAGTGCCATCATGAATTCCAATATAGGTTTTTGTGTAAGTAACTTTTTTAAAAAAATATAAGGAGGACAAATTCAAATGAAACAAACACAGTACTTTAAACCATTGTGGATATATTGGGAAAGACAATAATACTATGTAAAGTGAAAGAAAAAAATAGGAAGACTGCACTACAAGTAAATTAAGAAAGCCACAGATCTGAGTTTGCAGGACATAAGTAGGCAGTTGTTGACCAGGTTTCTTGGATGTTTCTCATTCATAGGGTCACTATCAGTTAAAGTTAACTGACTCTCATATGTGCCTACTTGCTCAGTGTATGCATTTATTTATTTATGCATGTGAGGAGGACTGAAAGTCTCTGGAAAAGCCAAGGTAAAAAGGTGGGATCCAAAAGGACTATTCCAGAAGCAGTTTGTGGTAGCTGCTGAAGAAGATTTTTTAGAAAGTGTGGGCCCTCTCTCTCACTCAAACATGAGGGGTAAGGAGAAAAGCCCTAACACCATGCATAAGGGATTTCACTTCATAACTTAGACAATCTGCCTTCCTCCCATATTAAAAGGGGGGACATACCTTAGAAGATGCACACATACAGTCAGTCTATTCTGCAACACACCTAACACATGTTGCAAAATAGCCAGCGCCTCAGGCACTTAGGAAACTATTGTAAAACCAAAATCAGTGTAGCCGTAATACTTAATACTGAAGGTGAAACAAGTGTTTCAAACCCATCAGGAAACAGTGAAGGACATTTCATAAGTCTTTTGGCTAGCTGTGAATGTCAGCTGTGTCTCAAAACAGGTTTGTCTGTCTGTGGTCTCTTCTAGAACCCACCAAAGCTTTGATCTGGATCTGTATTTTTCCTCCAAAGAAAATCAACTGCAGTATTTTCTTATTCCACCCATCTGACTGACATTATTCATTCTCAAACCAAATTAGAACCAAAGAATTATTACCTTTGCATGTTTAAATTTTAACTGTGTTACTGTTTTAATTAGGGTATTTTAATTGTTTTTAAAATGTTGTTTTCATGTGTTTTTGTATTGTGAGCTGCCTTGGGTCCCTTTTTGGGAGAAAGGCTGGATAAAAATAAAATAAATAAATGAAATGAAATAAATATATTGCTTTACTTTCCAAAGATTCACAAGGTCATCAGTAACAGCTTCTACATATTTTTTTTTTACCTCTGCTTCAGAACTGATGTATTTTGAAACATCAGTTTTAGAGGATGGAATGAATGTAGTTATGGTTCTTCTGCCAGTATCCTTTGGATTTATATAGTAGTGCCAACTAATGACTCTGTCTGAAAACAGCTCATTTGTGGCCAACTAGACTATTTTTTTAAAATTAGATGGCTGCCTTTTTATTATATTTATGATGATCTTGACTTTCATTTAAAGAACTAACACACTATACTTAAAATCTCAAAATTAATAGGAGCATTTTTTTAAAAAAAAATGCAATACTAGATCTCAAATCTGCAGAACATATTGTTTTTCAAGTACTTCCCCTTACCAGCATTTTCATACATACACCCCTGCCTAATGTTCACACTCACACACAAAATATAAGATATTTTATATGATATGATTTACACAGAGCAAAGGCAGGTTGCTGCTAAACATAAAGAAAACAAAAATGATGACCATGGAGGATCAAACATTGATCAGAACAGAGACTGCAGTCAAGAAATAAAAAAAAAACTAGGAATGCAGAAATACAAGTTGAAAAATACCCAGCAAAAGAAAGTAATGAAAACCCCATAGTGTTCATGATGAAGCTCAAACTTTTTTCTCAAAAAAATTGTCACACTGAAAGAAATTCTTCGATTGGCCTCCTAGTAAGAAACTGTGTTGCAAAATTTTCTTCTGTCATTCTCTACAGTCTTTTAAAAATCATAGAACTCTATATGGAGCTACTGGGTGTATCCACACTGCATTACAGTGGTTTGTTCTCATTTTAATTCTCAGAGCTCTATCCTTTGGAATCAGTAGTCTAATGAGGAACTTATTATTCCCTAGTACATCCTCTGCTAACTGCAAGTGCAAAGATCTGCTTATAGTTTACTATACCCTAAAGTGCAGTGACTTAAAAATGTGTCTTTGAAATCTCTGACATTAAAAGTAATGTGCTTAATACAAAGCAAATGTAGGCCAGAATCCAATTTGGTACTAAAGTTGTATCATACTACTTCTGATGTATTTGGCAACCCTTTGCCCCCTTCCACAGTATAGCACAAAAGTTTGTTCCAGACTGCTGGAAATTCCTCTGGGTCTAGTTTTTAGTGTCTGAAAGGACCCAAGTAACTACTCCAAATGGATCATGGCCATACAATTCTTTGCTCCAGTTTGCAAAGGAGAGTGTGATTAGTCACAGATGAATTTCAGATTGGTCATGTTCAAGCTCTTCTCAATGTTCTATAACTACCTTAGGGCACATTAGTCTACTCACCTGCGAGTAAGCCCCATTGAATTCAATGGTAATTGATTCTTCTTAGCAATACAAAGGATTGAACAGTTAGAAGGAAAGGAAGGCATCTTCTTAATTTTTCCATAATGAAGAAGGAATAATACCTCAATTTTTTCAGTTCTTAATCTAAATATAAAGCACAAGCTTAATTGATTCCAAACATTTAAATAAGCAAGAATGAATCTAACTTTGAATGTTTATTAATTGGTTTTGAAATTTATTGGCATATATAAAACATGATAGCAAAAATTCATTCTCTTGACTGATTTGTTTTATGCCAAATCAGTCAAGAGAATGTTGTAAAAAGTGGTTAATAAAGTTTTTAAATTGTTATTGTTTATTGGCCAGAATCTTCTTGGTGGCACACACACACAAGTTCTCCTACATGTGTGGTTGCATTTCCTCCCACCTGTTGCAGTTCCATTAAGTTGACTTCAACTGATAGTGTTCCTATGAACGTGAGACCTCTAAGAGGACCTGTCATCAACAGCGATGTTAGGAAAAAGCTCCAGTGCATCTTACAAATTCAGGGCTGTGGCTTCCTTGATTAAGTCTATCCATCTCTAATATGGCCTTCCCCTTTTTCTGTAATGTAGTCTCTTTCTTTTCCTACTAACTCCATTCTAGCAAGTATATTTTCTAATGAGTCATATCATATCATGAAATGTCCAAAGTACAGTGGGCCCTTGATATCTAGGGTTTGGTTCCAGGACCCACCATATATACCAAAATCCATGGATGTTCAAGTTCCATTATATATAAAGCACGGTAAAATGGTGTCCCTTATATAAAATTATTTTTAGATTAAAGAAAAAACTTCTTTCAAGCTGTGGATGGTTGAATCAATGGATTTAGAATCCATGGATATGGAGGGCTGATGGTATGATAACCTCAGTTTTGTCATTTTGAAATCTAGGGAGAAGTGATTCCTAATCCCATTCTGATTTCTTGACTGCAGTCTCCATCCTAATTGATGTTTGATCCAAGGTATGGGAAATATTTAACGATTTCAATTTCCTCATTGCCTGTGTTGAATTTATGTAGATCCTCCCTGGTCATTATTTTTGTTTTCTCTATGTTTAGCAGCAAGTCTGTCTTTGCAATTTCTGCTTTGACCTTCATCAGCAAGTGCTCCAAGTTTATAATGTTTTCCACTAGTAGTATAGTGTCATTTGTATATCTGAGATATCCTCCTTCTTCTGAGTCTAAACTTGATCTTCATATGATATTTTCTACATACAAGTTGAACAAGTAGGGTAATCAAATGCAGCCTTGCTTAACCCCATCGATTATAAAACTCAGTTTTATATATTCACCACCCAAAAAGTGCTAAAAGTTACATCTCAATAAATAACTCCCAATTCTATCTGAAGTCACAGTCCTCTCAGTTTGTTTGTTTAAATGTTAAGAAACATTTATACATTAGAAAGGAGCATAGGAAGGAAACAACTTTGCTTTTGGCCAACAGGCAAACTGCAAAATAGATTTTAAACATGCATTTTTATGACATTACACCAAAACCAAGAAGTGGCATCCATTGACTGTAACTCCATGAGGAAGAATTTAGAAACATAGGAATACTTTCCAAAATCAAACTGTGGATTAGTATGGCCACCAGATGGATTCACTGTTTTGTGTGCACAAGTTTCAAAGGTAACCCTTTCTTCATCCCTCCCCCTCAAGGGTATCATGTTTTGGGGCATGATGAAGCTTCCACTACCATTTTCAATTAACTACTGTTTGTTGCATATGTCCAACCCCTAAAATTTCTTTCATTTATTGAAACATGGCAAACTTTAGTTTGAAGTTAGCTTGCTTCAATAAACCGTAGGCAAAATTAGCTTCAGTTTGTATGAATTCAGACAACACTAAACTATGGTTAGTTAAACACAGGAGCACATGCTTTGGAACTCCTTCACATAGCATGTCCTAAATGAGGTAGTCCTAAACAACTCTTAACTTTAAGACAACTGTCCTTCGCTGTGTACCTCAAAAGATTTCACAACAAAGTTGTCTCCAAAAAAGAGAAAACAGAGTAGGATCTTTCTAACTTCACTGAGAAAGCAAGATGCATAGTGACAGCACTGTGGCTTCCAAACTCTCAGTCCATCCCCCCACACACCCACTTTTGGTGTCATGTTACATAGCTGATGCAGGCATGGTATTTGTAAAGTTGAAATGCCAAGTTGAGTAAACATAGCATTAGTACAATGCCTCTTACAAAGATTATTATGTAGGCAGACCAAAACTCAGAAAAGTTTCTTTTTTAGACTACACCTCCCAGAATTCCCCAATCAGCATGGCCATTTGGTGATCCGAGTAACTTTTCTGAGCTCTGGACTACACAAGCATTACACTGCTTAAAAGATGCCCAGTATGGCCAATTCAAAAGGAAAGGACTGTGAAAAGAACAATATGGACTCAAATTGTATGCAGAAGAGCAGCTAGTACATTTACTGTTGGTAATAAAACCACTTTTCACAACCTCAAAGGCAGTTTTTTTTGTTATTTCTTTATGTGATCCATAGCCAACCACTTTCACCATTCCATAGTAAAGCTTTAAATCAGCTTTATGTAAACTGAACCCAAATTTAATTTATTTCACAGTGAATATACCAGGAACAGGTCAGAAGCAGAGTGGAGGAAATATATTACACTTCTACAAATGTGTACAAAGCAAGCAAGCAGAGAAATGGGCCATGAAGAAGGCCAACTCTTTCTTACTTCTTCAAGTAACCAAGCCCAGGACCTTCACATTCTGCCTTCTGCAGATAGAGAACAGAGTCCCTACATTTAGCTGACAATGTTCCCCTATATTTTGTCCCATTTTTGTGGAAGAGATTAATGACAACCCTAGGGGAGAGCAATGTGTCATACAGTCTGCCCAGCTCCAACTAAACTAGCCTGCTGCCTTCATGTGTCATACTGTACATTGGCATACCTTCCAACTGTTGTGATTTATCAGGGACAGTCCCAATTAACTATTTTCCATGTCACCTTTCAGCTAGTTTTACAATATCCCAGTTTCTCTCTCTGACTTGCACTTTCCCTCTTCATCCTTGACTTAGGACTGATGCAGATCATCTAAAGGACTGGCCTGGGGGTGGAGTTGTGGTGAGGCCAGCCGCCCTGACTCCACTCTGACTCCTACTCCACCCTGACACCATGTGCCCATCCACACAGTGTCAGGGAACCCTCTTGGCACAGTGTGTAGACACACTGTGCCAAAAGGACACAAAAGAGCCAGTGCCATGGCTCAAAGGGTGGGTTTTTGCTGCCTGCAAAAGTAGCAGCATTTGCCCACTCTTTGGGGAGTGGCAAAAAGGAGGATCGGGGCCACGTCATATGGTTTCTGCGGCCCCTATCCACCACTCCCAGGGCAGCCCAGAGCAGCCCTTTACTGCTGTGTGATCATCCCTTAATTAAATTTCTGCAAACTAAGTTTGAAAACTCCTGCAGCCTCTCCTACCTTGTGTGTTCTTCATTACCAAAACTTTGTGCCATTTTGACTACACTGATGTTGTTTAGACACATGTCTCCTAGATTTCATCTGTGAAATTTTGGAGGGTATACAGTGGCCCAAAGATTCAACTATCAATCCAGTCAGCTTTTGTACATGTAATAGAAGAGACCACCATCTTGTTTTTCAGACAGTAAAATGTCTCAGAAATAATCCCATTTGACATCACGTTAACTGTCATGGCTCAGTGTCATGGATTGTTGGAACTGCAGTCTTGTGAGACATTTAGCCTTCTCTATCAAAGAACTTTTCTGCCACAACAAACTACAATTCCCAGAATTTCATAGCATTGAATCATGGCAGTTAAAGTGGTGTAAAACTGGATTATTTCTGCAGTGCAGATGTAGCCTCAGGAACAACTTGAGCAGTAATCTAAATCCAAGAATCAACTAGAGTAGACTCACTGTATCGATGAATACTTGGTAACTCACATATGTACATTCTCTTGACTCAGCCATTGGATTTAGGCCGTTATATTTTCATCCAAACTCAATAATTTACAGAGGCCCATTGGCTTACTCACTTTAACTGACATAAGATATTTTCATATGACATGCTTTCAAAAAATGTTTGCTTAGTAGTGGCCCAAAGTGAATATGAAACCTACACTGAGCTGGGATGTATATATAAAGAATTTCTGCTCTACAGTAACAAAGTTCAGGCATGACACAAAGAGCACAGAAGAAGCTTTGTAGTATCTTGTGTTAAAACAGTCCCAGCCACCAGGTTTGGTCTGTGCTAAATAAACACATTATCTGAACACCAAAGAAAAGAAATCTATTGTCCATTGTTTGTTCTTTACATGGTATCAAAATACTGCAACTTATCCAGTTCATTTCTCAGAAAAAAGATAATGGCATAGCCATTTTTCTAATGAATTTCTAAAAAGGAACATATGACAAGACATACCAGTTCATAACAAGATTCTATATAGATGATATAATCAAGATTTAAGAATGAAAGAAAAGTATTGGGAATGCATTTTGGAATGAGAAATTCAATTAACCCAGTTCATAAATCAGCTAAGCTTTGCCACATTCTGGATGGAAACTATTTAGAACAGGATGGTGTTGTAGCAAACACACAATTCTATGAGCAGTTAAGGCAATCTTCAGGCTCCCACAATGTGGAGAACAGGGATAAGAAGAGGAGGTAGCCAACTCTCAACCACCTATTTCATGCATGCCTATTTTTGGGTCCTCAGATCCAAGGCTTTATAAGAGTTGTGGCTTGGAATATTACCTCTATTCTCATCATTCTTTACCATTGGTTATGTTAGTTAAAGCTGATAGATGTTGCGGTCCAACAATTCCTAGTGGGCCACAAGTCTCCAGAGAATATGCAACCTGTACAGTGTACTTTCCCCACCCTGACCAAGACAATTATGTAACTAAATAATTGCTATGGTAACTTTTTTCTAGGATAAGCATCTTTTCTAGGACAAGCATGTTTCTTAGTGCCCTTTTCCCAAAAGGTGCTGTCTTACACATTAATTTATATGCTCTGACAATAAATGCTTTATTCCCACATTTCCATGAAAAAAGTTTGCTTTTCTGATTATGTATCATATATTTTGATGTTTTTGTTGTATGCCTTCCAGTTGTTTCCAATTTGTTGCAACCCTAAAGCAAACCTATCATGGGGTTTTCTTGGCAGGATTTGTTTGGAGGAGCATTTGCCTTTGCCTTCCTCTGAGGCTAAGAGAGTGTAACTTGCTCAAGGTTTCCCAACAGGTTTCCATAGCTGAGTGAGGATTCAAAACCTGCTCTCCAGGGCCATAGACCAATATTCAAACTATTACATCACACTAGCTTTTGTTCCATAAATTAACCTCTGTCATATACTTCCAAAACATAACACAAAGTCGCAATATTGGAAAGACAAGAGATGCCAGAGACAGATACTTTGTTATTTAAACTTATAGAAATGATTGAAATGGATAAACTAACTGCTTGTTTAAATCAAAAAGACAGAAAAAGAATGGCTCCCAATTTTAGATTATTGTAAATTAAAGTGGAAACAAGATGTAGGAACATGATAAGATTAAGCTAGAAAATGAACAAAACAATAAGTACAGATAAAAATAACATAAAATCAGAATATGCTCTAGGACATTGTTATAACTTTGTTTCTTTTTTAATTTCTTTGTTTATTCTTCTTAATTTTGATGGTTGTAAAATAAGTAAATAAGATTATGGAACAATTAAGGACTTGTTGCTGAAGAGACACGGGAAGTTAATTTTGGATGTAATTTTTTTACTGTAAATATGTGATGAATATGTATTCTTAACATAAATTATACACACACACACACACATAACACAAAGTTTTATTAAATAAGGCTTGCACTTTTATACAGTGATTGCAAAAGGCATATATTTTATCCTTCGTAAGATAAATGCTGCTTTGTTATATACAGCCCATAACTGTTTACTCTGCAGTGTTAAAATCTGTTTGCTATTCATATGACTAATTTATTAGTGTGGCACATAATTCTGGAGATTCTTTATATGAATCATCGGTAAAAACCACATATAACTTTATAAGTGAATGCATTGTGCATTACACTGACAACATGTCACACAGGCTACAACCACTGTGAATGACATGAATATCTATTATAGACCCAAACTAGCAAATTGATGGCCACATGCATAATTCTGCAATATTTAATCACCCATTTAACCTAAAGCAATCACATCTTAATATAGCTATGCCTTAGTTAATCAAATAGATGTGTTCCTGGCTGTTACTTCTTTAACATAAAATTTGGTAACAGAGGCATAAATAACATGTAAAAAATAGAGACAGGCTCCTGCCTTCCCCCTGCAAAAAAGAGTGGCAAACATATTTCAGCAAACTTTTTATTCAAAACAACACAGACATGTGAAATGAAACAACTAAGCCAAGTAAACCTTATAAAAATGGCAACATTTTAAACTTTTTAGAGTCCATTTAATGGCTTCTTCCAAAATGCATCCAAGATGATGTTTCCTATCACCAGCCTCCACTTTTCTTAT
>JAIPUX010001880.1:81381266-81394333 GCA_020142125.1 Phrynosoma platyrhinos
TTATTATTATTATTATTATTATTATTATTATTATTATTATTGAGGTACCTGGTGAGGCATACTTATCTGTTTTCCCCTTTTTTCTCCATTTTGCTGTTCACACATGCTCAGTAAGGAAATCTGGAAGGAACTGGTGTCCATCTTGCCTATTGTAGGAAGGCACATACGGCTACAATAGGATCTGCTAGAATCCTAGTCTTTCCCATCCAAAGCTTTTTTGCATTGTTTACTGCAGACACACTGCTGCAATCCAACACTGAAAGTCTTGGTCTTGCCAAGCCTCCATTATAACCCTCCCAATGCTGATGAAAAAGTGTCCTGCTAAAAAAGAAGGGGAAGTGGATCAGCAAAAACAAACTATACAAAAAAGATCTCACTGTCAATAGCTTCATTACTTGAAGCATGCTTGTATCACTCTAGTATGAAGTATTTTCTGACAACCACTGCACCATTTATTTACTTAGGACTTATTAGTGAAATTTAATGGGTTCTTTATAATCTGAAATTCAATGAAACTCAAGAAACTACCTTACTAACAGGATGTGCTAAGAATGGGTCTAAGAAACCCATAAGGAATGTCCTATCATGTTCTACTTGACCAGACATAAGCTTTGGGGTATTGTATGAAACTGAAAGCCAGTTCTCAAGTTACTCTATCAAAAATGGCTGTCCCTTGCATGTGGTCAAAGCTCATGGTGTGTTGGTGATGTAAATGGGTATATGATTGGTAGTGTCACTGGCTCCCAAAATTAACTACATCATATATTCTCTTCCCGCACATTTTTGGAATGTTAGATGCTATCAGAGGGGCACATGCATAACCATTTATGTTGCTTTGGTAAAAAATGAACTGGCTCTTGAATGTTACTACAAAGACAACTTCTCTTAAACTCACTAATCTTAAATATATTATTTCTAAGTAAACATTCAGAAGATCCCACTAAAAGTCAATAATGTAACTGTATTTAATTTCCCTATAACTGTCTGCAATCCCTCCCTCAACCATTGGCAGCTAGTGGCTTCCATTTCAGTGGAGTAGTGACTTCACACTGGGTTTTTGTCTAAAATTTAAAAAAGATAGCCAAGGAACCAAATCCTATTCCCCCCCCCCTCAGAAAACAATTGGGTTCAGCACCTTGAATAGCTCCTTTGGAGTTCAGATTAGAACACAGGAGTAGATTTACTGCTCTACTGACAAAGGAGACACCAAAAGTCACTGCCTTCAGATGTGTGTGTGTATGTGTATGAGAGAGAGAACAAAATTCTCCATAACGCTTCATGCATCTGATGAAGTAGACCAGGGGTCAGCAACCTACGGCCCCCGGGCCAGTTCCAGCCCAGGGCCCCGGGCTTACCAGCCCAGGCAGACCCCTGCCGCCAATGCCGCCAATGCTGCCTGCCACCACCGCCATGCGTTTTGGTCGCCGCGTGGCAATGCGTGCTGCGACCGCCATTTTGGAGAACAAAATGGCAGCTGTGACATGCGTGGAGGCAGTTGCGGTAGCACACACAGTGGTGGCGATGGTGGCAGCAGCGGTGGTAGCGGCGGCGGCAGCAGCATGCACAGGAGGTCACGTGCGGCGGCGGGGGTTGCGTGCACGCACACTGCCATTCCCCCCCCCAGGCCCGCCAGAAGGGACGACTGCGGGGATCGGCCCTCGGCTCAAAAAGGTTGCCTACCCCTGAAGTAGACTGTGATACTTGAGACTATGATATATTTGCTACTCTTTTAGATGTCACTGGACTCTCTTTTTTTAGTGTAATAGACTAATATGTATGTAGAGAGATCTTGTAGCACTTCTAAGACTAACTAAAGAAAGAAGTTGACAGGATGAGCTTTTGTAGACTTAAGTCTACTTCCTCAGATGCTCAGATACTCTTTTGAAAACTGTTTATTTTGAGAGGATTATTTCAATCAAAATCAAATTGTTGGTCATATCCTTAGGAACAGAGTCTCTTTTAAGTTGCTTGCATTGATTTTATTAAAAGAACTAAACTACTTTTACAATTTTACTTTTTCAAAACTCCTGCTTGTTTAACTTAAAAACAACTAAGAGGACAAACTTCATTTTAACTGAAAATTAATTGGGATACTAGACATGCATATCCTAAATAAATTGGATATAAATTGAATAATTATATATATTGCATTGCATGACTTATACAAAGAAATAATAGAAACCCCCACTGTAAAAATTAAGGATGTGTTTACAAAATTGATTTAATCTCAAAAATCCCCATAGGCAATGTAGTCATTAATCCATAGGGTTCAGCTCACAAAGAAGGATTTTCCAAGACAGATAAATTGAAATGACCCTGCTTTGATCTCTGGAATAACAATAGATAAAAAACAACAAGGAGAGAGAGAGAGAGCTATTGCCATGTTAGTAGTATCACCAAATTAGTGCTCAATAAATATTTGGAGATGCTGAAAACTTCCTTTTCATATTTTAATTCCTACCTGTTAAACAACAGAGGAGAACCCAGCAAGAGAAAATATGCAACTATTAAACTGTTGCCTTTTACTGCCTTCATAGTTACAGGTGCAAACACTGAATCCTCCTGAAAAGCTTTTTGTCCTCTAGAATCAGTTAACAGGTCACTCATGGGGCATCTTGCTCAACAACAATTAAAGATGCATCACATAAACCCTCTTAAATAACAGTAGGTTTGTCCAGTGACTTTTAGTTTTAATTTCTTAGTACTTCCGACTGATGTTTCTAGTAACACAGAGACTGAAAAACTGAATTAGAGGAATGGAAGTGGGAGGGGGTGGAATAACCTCAGAACAAAGAAAAAGAAAAGGATGCACCACAGGCTGTTAAAGCCTTGCAGGAAACTGCCTTGCAGTTTTGCTGACAAAATGATCCCTGAATTTGGCAAGCAATCTCAGATTCTTGCAAATTGGATTGCTTGTCTATGTAGCCCTTACGTTTGTAGACTGCAATAGAAGGTGACATTTTGCAACAAGAAGTCTACACTGAAAAGATGGGTCTGATTTATTGCTTTGTGTTTCAGTCAATTTCTTCTTAAATTAACCAGAGAGTACTTTGTAGTTCTGCATCATTTCCCCTTTGCTGCTTTATGAACTACCCTGGGGAATTTCTGACAATCTATCACACTCAGTGTTGCTTGATCTCTTCTCCCCAAAGCATGTTACAGCACCAAACACTAAACTAAATACAATCTCAGGTGAACTGAGCCCTTGTTTAAACATTTGCTAATCACAGAACAAGAAAAATGTTAATCATCTCAGAAATTTCAAATCAACTAAAAAAAATCTTAACTTTTTTTCCTTTTGCAATGCATTAGATGTATATGTCTGATTAAGATTTCTAAAATGTTACAGTCTTTCTCTTGGGTACATCTGAACCAACAAATAAGAGTTTTAAATGGAATGCAATGGCTTATATTTGATGGGTTATTCCATACATTAAATTGCATCAGGTTTGTCACAGAATGTGAACACAACAGGAAGTTATGGCATAGCTCTTTTGTGAAGGATGGATAGAATCATAGACTTTTAGAGTTGGAAGAGACTACAAGGGCCATCTAGTTCAACCCCCTGCCATGCGGGAATACACAATCAAAGCATGCCTGACAGATGGCCATCCAGCCCTTCTTTAAAAACCTCTAAAGGAGACTTCACCATTCTCTGAGGTGGATGAAAAATTTGTTTTAGTTTGATTTTTATAACAGTTTACAAAAATTCACAAATTTCTTCATATTCACAATACAATGACATTGAGATTAAAAAAAAAAAACAATGTAAGAACGTGGCAGATCCACCCACCCATCCATGTCCAAGAAGTATGTAACTCTCATAAGTCTAGCTTTGAATCTTTGTGTATCCACCCATGTTAGTAATGAATTGGGTTGCCGCCTTCTTTTTCAACTTTTTAATACCTATATGGCAGGCAAGTAGGCCAGGAAAGAAAGAACAATATGCTTTTTAAAAAGTGAAAACCAGAGAAACTATCAACTTTCCTCCATCCCTAGTTGAGAGTACCTGAATGACACTTAAACTTCATAAGACTTATTCAACAAATTGCATATTTTGTTCTACACCTTAAAATGGGATGAGTGCAATGGTGCTAGCACATCCTTACTCCATAGTGTCAGTGTTAACAGAGCCAGGACACTGTGACAGTACACCAACAGCATTTCAGAAAGAGTGGAATACAAAATGACTTCATACACAAAATGGACTGCCTTTGGGCACAATAGGGGATATAATGTAGCCAATAGCAATAAAGGGCACCTTTAAAGCATTTCTGCCACCATGGAATCAATGATGTAAATAACACAACTCCATATACCTAATATTAAGCTCTCTTCTTTTTTTCAGCTTCATACTGCAGAATGGATTTCCTCTTTGACAACTACAGCTGTAGTCACAGTTGGCACCAAGCAGTTGGCAGGCTGCTTTATGTATGTGTATATCTATATAATCACTATGTTAGTTCTGCCAATGATGTTGCTCTATAGAACTTGATTGAAATGAGGAAGACATCATCAGACTACCAATTCTATGCAGGTTTGATTTGGCACACATCAAGAACATAACAGATTTACCCTGTAATATTTCAAAGATACCAGAGAAGTATCATTGTTGTTTATCAACAAGATGAGCCATTGAGTACATAAAGCTGCATATATAGGCTGGGGTCTTAAAGTATTTCTGACTGCCCAGTTGAACATGAATTTCTTCAAGTGCTGTTCCAGTGCGTTTTCTCTAACTTCTAGCATGGCTTTCCTTGTGGAGTTGGTACATTAAGAAGGCCTAACGGATTTGGGGGTATTTTTAGAAGGCTGCATGTACTTTTAATTATTTCTTTGTTTTGTAATACAAGATAAAAGAAGCATTATAAAAAGGACAATATTTAATTTTAAAAAATTACAAACAAATTCAGAACACACCCTGCCAATTCAAATATGTGGGTCTTCAAAGATTTCCTGGAGATTTAAAAGTAAGAGACATAACAACCTCTACACAGGGGAAGGAGCTAATTCCAAAATGCAGGGCCTTTGCCAAAAAGACCCTGTCCTTTGTATTCACTCGCCAAACCACCCTTTATCCCAATTATGTAAAAAAGAAATAGAGCAATAGGTTTGTCACTTAATAATGGCTATTCCATTAGAGCAGCAATATTGGAAACAAAAAGTGATCTGCTCCACTCCAATGCCATGCTTTTCTTTTAATCCTAGTACTAAAAGTACCAGTTTGTAATTACCACTCTTCTACAGTAATAAAGATAGTCTTTAGGGGTCTGATTCTAAAATTATCAGTACAAAATGTTTCTATCCTTTCATAAACCTAACAATACCCTTTAAAACTCCATGCCTATCAAATAAAACCTTAAACTTCGGATCATCCCTCACGCCCCAACATCCCCCTTAGATCATGTGCAACCACTTCAAAGTTGGAGTATCAACCCGGTAATTGTAATGTTGCTTCCAAATATTTAAGCTAGAGGCCGGTAGTCGCGTGTCCCATTTACAGTCAGCATCTGTCCTCTAATTCTATTAGAGTACAAAGCAAAAATGTTTCCCAAAACTCACAAACAGGAAAAGCATCACCCAGCTGGAAAAAAGCGGCCTCAGCCTCAGCTTTCTAGACACTGAGCAGGGCTTTTGTGTTCACATCTTTCTTTTCTCAAGTCATCCTCCCTCCACTCTGCTCCATACACACACACACACTCACACACATACAAGACAGAGGTGGCTGAAGAATTGCACTAATGTGAGCCTCAGGCAGGAAAAAAAAAGAAAATAAAGAGAGGGGAGGGGAGGCTTGGCCAAGATGAAAGTAAGAGAAAAAGAAAGGGGACAATTTAAGTCTGCTCCAGCCTGAATTGCTCTCTCACTGAAGCCAAGGGTAGAGCATTGGGATGAGTAGGGCTCTTTGGAATAGCGCACATGACTGGGGAACAATTCATTGTGACCATGCCTGCAGGCCAATTCCACTAGGCTGAAGAACAGAGAGACCCATTCAAGTGCTAAGCAGGAGGAGTCACCCTGTGCAACATAAGAGCAACAGCAGTGTCTCTCCCAACCCCATGGTTCAGAACAGAGCTGTGGGAAGGCCTACAGATAACATTTTCCATTTGACCAGAGCCACCATTCCTAGCTAAAAAGAATTGTCTCACAATCCTGGCAACAGACAGAAGGGAGAACTGCAAGTAATACCCTCACCATAGAGGATCAAATCAACAATCAACAAATATGTTTCTGCGTGCTACAACATGACACACCACTATGAGTTTCTCTAGTCCACACAAAAGATTTATCTTTAGCTTACAATCCTGACATGGGGTATGGGGAGTTATAAATCAATCATTGCTTTGTAGACATCCCATAATATTTCCATAAAATTTAAGGCAGAGCTGTCTCCATCATTAAGTCGAATGAGGTAGCCCCTTGAGACAACAAATGTGGGAGGGTGCAAATGCAAAGTAAAATTTCAGTGTATACAAGAAGTCTTATACAACGTGTGTCTTATATTAGCATAAGTAGATTGTAGTATGGCAAGAGTAGGGATTCTGTGTAGACCTCTGCAAATTGTTAGACTGCAACATCTTTCAGCCTTAGCCAGCACAGCCAGGAGTTGAGGTGTCCTACAAGTTCTGGAAGGCTTCACATTGTCCATCATTGGTATATCTCTATTAAAGCCTCTAATTATTAATCATCATTTTCATTAATTACTTGCTATAAGTAACAGTAGCACCAGTGATGGTTCTGTGCATTTCCTGAACAGTAATAGATTGATAACATTATTTTTAGAGAACTGATGACTTTTTAAATTTGTGGGCAAAAGAAATCTCTGTAGCAATCCTTTTATTTAAAATATATAAGTTGACAAGACATGACAAGAGATGAAGCAGCAAATGCATAAGCAGCACTCAATTCACAGCAATATCTATCCTGTCCAGTCATCTTCTCCCACTTGAACACTATTCCTTGATCAAATATATGGGACACTTTGCAGTCCATATTTCATACATATGTTTGTTGTTGTTGTTGTGTTCCTTCCATTCATTTCCAACTTATGATGACCCCAAGGCAACCCATTTCCAAAATATGTAAAGATAGCGCAGTAGACAGAATGAAAGCCAGTTTAGATAGCAGATATTATAATATGACACACAAATGTGTTGCACCCCAAAAACTGTCTTGCTCATGCTGTCCTATAACTGTGGTTGAAGTATGATATAATAGTCAGGCCAATCAGCTTCAGTACACCAGCAGCATGTTCTCTGTTTGAGAACAATAACAAGTATCTTGTCCTTTATCTCAGGTAGCAAATTACCTTGTGTCAGATTTCTTAAAGTTTTAGCAGCAAACAAAGTGGACCATTAGAATGGGTCCTTCCATCTAATCACCATCTAACCAATATCAAGGGCAACAAGTGAACAGGAAGGGACTAGATGATTGATACCAATTGGTGTCGGGATCTTTAATTTTCTCACGACAGCAGGTTAGGATGAACTCTGTTATTATTGACCTCTTATACTGTTGAAGTATATGTAGTGATAGCATATAAAAGGTATTTAATGTTGGTGTATATGACTCACATTCTGGGTACCTAGGACTGTCTGACATAAAGTGTTCAATAAGCCATTATTCTGCTAGTTTTTGATCATCTACTTCTTCCCAGTGGATGCAGAAGAGTCATGTGTAGTGGATGAGTGCAAAAACATACAGTTTGGTGTCCTAAACTGAAATTAAAGGGGTTTCTGTTAAAGGAAGAGGTCTGTGAACTCAAGATGAGTTAAAGCACTCACCACCCATTTCATTACACGTACAAGATAAAAAAAACAATACATGTGGCATTGGTAGTTCTAAACAAAAACCTTAAACAAACTGATTTGAAGTCAAGCAGTTAGTCTGTCAACCCAAATCTTGTTGTTCAGCCAAAAGCCACAACAATTAGGGAAAATATACTGTAAAGAAATTCAAATATACTGTAGAGAAAATCAAACTATCCACCAGGAGTAATTGTCTTCACTATAGCTTTCACAATCAATAGCAATAGTCTGAAGAAATTAAAATCTTATTTTCGCTGCTGCCACATAATATAGTTGAATCTTCCTAGGAACATATATATTTCTTATGCCATAACAGGAAATATGATTTATGGGTGTATTCCAAAAAGCAATTCAGCCAAGAATACCAGATAACCATTATTATTTTGGAGACTTTAGTACAGGGGTAGGCAACCTTTTTGAGCCGGGGGCCAGGTTGCTGTCCCTCAGACAATTGGGGGGCCGAAGCACCAAAAATAAATAAATAAATAAAATTAAAATATTTTTTAAAAATTAAAAAAATTAAAAATATATGCATGCACACTCTCTCAGCCCCAGAAAAGCCATGGCAAAACCCCTGTGGAGATTTTGGCAAGAAAACCCCAAGAACAAGTAATAACAACAATAATCAATATCATCATGGCGGGCGGCGGCAGCAGCGGCAGTAGGACCGGCCTGGGGCCAGTCCAAAGGCCTCGGGGGGCGCATCCGGCCCCCAGGCTTTAGGTTGCCTACCCCTGCTTTAATAGGCTTCCACACTGTCAAAACACAAATTTTTCCATCATAGGAGATACAGTTATTGCTTCATAAATTATAGCATCTAAAACTATGGTTGAAGGCAAAGATCAATAAATGTTATTCTTAATACATACACAAATAAAGTACTATTAAACACAGGAGAGGTTTAAAAATATGTATACCATGGTGCATGGTGTAGAGAACAGCATGCTACTATAAATGTGTACTCAGAAGCAAGTCCCAGTGTGTTCAATGGAACTAACTCTAGTAAGTGGGCTTGCAACATCTTAGGTTAATAGAATTTCAGATTCAATCTGTTTAGTTACCTGACCATATATCCCCTTAAAAATCTTATAGAATCATAGAGTTGGAAGAGACCACAAGGGATATCCAGTCCAACTCCCTGCCATGCTAGAATACACAATCAAAGCACTTCAGACAGATGGCCATCAGCCGCTGTTTAAAAACCTCCAAAGAAGGAGACTCCACCACTTTCCAAGGCAGCATGTAGGAAGTTGGTTCTACTAAGCCTGGCTTATTATTTCCACATCAGTACTGTTTATAATTTATTTCTATAATCATCCAAATGCATCTGAGGAAGTAGACTGAAGTCTACAAAATTTCATGCTACCAATTTCTTTCTTTCAGTTAGTCTCAAAAGTGCTACAAGATCTCTCTATGTATTGAATTCATATATTCTTTCTAAAGTACCCCATCTTTCCTCAGATTAATTTTTACTTGCGTCCACTCTATTGAATTAAGTGACAAGAAAAAGTATTTCAAAAAACCTTTGCAGTGTACTGTTATGCAAACCTATTCACATTTAGTAAGTCTGATTAAGTATGTGTAGGACTCCAACCCTAAAAGCTGTTTCCTATACATCTGAAAGACATACCCAGAACTAACAAGATAAAAGAGAAATGAGAAATGTTAAACTGGATTGCGGTGTATTCGGTCTAAACAGAATGGGATGAAAAGGAATATAGTCTGCATTAAAAGTGAAAGTCTTTGTAGTTTTGGAATATCCCCATATCCCTCTCTGTTTCACTTTCTCATCTCTCAGATGGAAGCAGATAACTGCAGTAGTTCCACCTTGCTCTGATTCATGATGAGTAAGAAAACAACCCATTAAGAGGGATTCTATCATTCTATTTACTGGATTATGCAACTTTTAAATATTTTGAACGAATATATTTATCATTGTTGTATTCTACCCTTTCTCCACAGAGTTCCTTGTGGATATCATCATATTTGTATAATAACCAAGATAAGGTTGAGTAGACCAACTAATACTGACTGCTGAAGCCAAACTTCATAAATTGAATCCAGCACTTTAGCCACTAGAAATGTGTTAGTTTTCTGGGAAATGGGGTAAAATACCTATTTATTCTTCTTATGATGTTCATATTTCCTGATATCTTGCCAAAATTGCTAATTATTTACAATGGCAAATACATTTATTTCAGAGATTAAATTTGCAAGCAACTGATTCAGTTTAGAACACCAGCACATACTGTTGAATGCCAATATAGGTTTTTAGGCACAAGTAGAGTGGGAGAATGAGAGCTAGCTTGGTGTAATGGTTTGAGCATTGGATTAGGACTCTGAGACCAGGGTTCAAATCTTGGCTCAACCATGTAAATCTACTGGGTGACACTAAGCAAGTCACATTCTCTCAGCCTCAGAGGATGGCAATGGTAAACCCCCTCTAAAGAAATTTGTCAAGAAAAACCCATGATAGGTTCACCTTAAGGTCACCATAAATCAGGAATGATTTGAACGCATGCAACAACAAAGTTAGAGAATGCATATTTCACTCATTCAAGAAATCTAATAGACCTGCTTCCATCTTAACACTTCTCATCCTTAAAATGATTTGATGGCCAAGCCAGAATTGTAGCATGAAAGACTGAGCTACAAATTTCCCTACTCCATGTACCAAGATTGTTCAGAAACATTTGGAGATATAGAAAAGCAAATCATACAGTAATTTGTGTGGTTGTATTTCATGAAAAGTCACATCCTCTCAACAATAACAACTTTTCAGACTTTCTTCCATAAATTAAGTGAAAAAATATCAAAAAGCCCCATCTTAAATCTTCCTTATAAGGGAAAAATAAAGGAAAATTTATCTGCAAATGTTAATACATGGTTACCTGGCAATGAACCTCAACTCAAAGGCACAACTTAAGTGAATATGTTTAGGTTGCTGCCACTGTTTAAATGATGACTTCAAAAGTATAACATTCTCAACACAATCCACTGAAGGTCTTGAACAGTCAGAAACAGTAGTTGATATTAAACATGGTAACAACAAAGACCCATTTCTTACAGAATAATCATTCATTTTCCCTCATTTTTGCCACTGTAGCTCTTCTCAGTACAAAACTGAAGCTATACTTCAAGGAGGAAAAAAACAACAAAAACGTTTCAAGTTTTGTTCATGAAAAAATCAACTTTTGTTCATTTTTTTAAAAGTAAGTAGCAAGTCAATACCTTGCTTCACTATCTTTATAGTTAAACTCATTGATCCTATTCAAGTCAAATATAGTTTAGAGTGTCTCCATTTTGGGTGTGTATATCATGATATGTAAAACAAGGGTTCAAATATAAATTGAAAGAAAGAAAGAGGTAAAGGAAAAAAGCCTCCAACACACTTGAGATCTGGCACCAGCACCAACACCAACCAAATGCCAAAATGCCTCATGGCTAACCAGAACCTTCAGTCCAGAGACACCTTGTATAAAATCCATATAAATCAATAGATGAATTAATGTGTTTATGATCAAGATGCAATGGGAAGTAAGTATTACAAAGGCAGATGCTGCCATTTAACTAGATTATGGTTTGCAAGCCTGGATCAAACCCCAAAACTGGGGATCCACATCTGAAACCAGCGAACCCATTTTCCCCCAACACATTTTCTTCTATTATGAAGATTTTATTCCACGATGTGGAAATCTTTATTCAACGCAAAGGTTGTTCAGTGTAAAAGATGATCAATGATCAACCTGCCTTTTAAAAAAATCAATGAACCTTTAAGCCTTGTTTATCTTTCCATGAAAATCTGTGCCATTTTTACATACATTTAAACACTGTGAAGATGCAGCTCTCCTTAAATCCCTCGTAAAGTTGAGGGTGTTTCTTCCCCCCCTCCCACCCCTTTACAATGCAGAGGGATACTATAGTCTTAAAGAATGGTTTCAGTTGTCTATTCTGAATAGCTGTCGGCATCTCTAGCCGTCTAGAAAGGCTAGAAACATTTTGTAGGTGAAAATAGCCACTTTTTCCACGGTGGAGAGTCCATAAAACTCCTCAGAGCATTGGCTATTGGGGCTCCTTGAATAATTCATCCCTCATTGCAAGCCCATAATGTCTTTTCTGGGCCTATTGTGGGGCCTGTTTTCTCTTCTTTTCTCCTTGAATTATAAAAAGGTTGCCTTCTTTTGTCCACATCAAGCTGCTGCTAGCTGAACCTTTGTCTGGCCAAAGCTAAAGTGTGAGTTTCAATGGACTCTCCCTTCTTTGTTTTCCAAGTTCATCTCCAAGTGTAGATTGTGTATAGAAGGCCTTCTTTGTAAAAGCTGGAAAAGTTGTACAAATGTTTGACCAGCTCATTTGGTACTTTTGTCTCCTGTTCTCCAGGGCCCATAGTAGATGTGCAGGACAGAGGAGGAGGAGGAGGAGGAGGAGGAGGGGTGGTATATGGGGAGCCTCAAACAAGTCACCCAGTACTGGCAAAAAATCTGTCTGCCAACCCAGGCTACAAGGTCTTGGTAAAAGTGAACATAATATCAGTACCGAACCAACAGACAGAGATGTGGACTGAGGATCCTCCAGTGATAATTGGTGGCAACTGAAACATGGATTAGTATTTGTTTGAAACCTACCAGAATGAAAGAATATCTCTTTTACACGCAATGCAAAATGCATTGCCAGAGACCTGAGGATGTAAGTGCCACTGATCTCAACTGAAACTTGAGTCTGTATAAAAGCATTTGTAACACAAGTCTGGTTACCACTCAGCAAACAGGCACAGGAGGAGCTTAAAAGTGTGTCCTGCCTCACAACCCTGGACTGTTTCTGATCTTTCTGTCTGTTTTAAAGCATTTTCCATAGGTTTTTTTATTTAAAAAAGCATTTCCTTTCTCTTCCTTAAAGCTGCAAACCTACACACACACACACACCGCACAAGCAATTCTCACTGAATGCAGGAGAAATTACATCTCACCAGAGGCCCAGGATTGCACTGCAAAGTTCTTTCTCTCCTTTCCCCTTCCATCCTCCTAAATCTTTCAAGAATAAAGTTGGAATCAGACTTTTGATGCACACTGTCGCCTGTGTTTAAAGGCATTCAGCCCTGCTTCGGATAGCTGAGCCCCTCCAAACTCTAAATTGATTTACTCAGAAGTAACTAGTTCTACAGAAGTCAGTAGAGAATGCAGGTTCTCCACCGAGGAGGCTTCTCTTTTCCTTTATTGAGAGGCTGTATTTCGTTTGACTCGAAGCCTTTGCGGGGGGGGG
>JAIPUX010001880.1:81429757-81441110 GCA_020142125.1 Phrynosoma platyrhinos
GGCAGTGCCTCAATTTAATGTGCACTATTTCTGACAGTCTGCAAAGGAGTCTGGAAAAATTAGTATGCAAAGGGAGACTCAAGGGCTGTACAGACCAGCACTTTAGGCCAGCCTAAGGGTGGAGTGGGGACATGGCAACCGAACACCAGCTGCCCCAACTCCACCCCAATGCCACTATCATGCCACCCACCCAACCAGAAGGCAGGCAGCGAAAGGATGTGTCTTTGGCACAGCACTTAGATGCACTGTGACAAAGAAACACCAAAAAGCTGCTACCATGGTGGTAAAGATAGCTTTTTGCTGCTCTAAAAAGGAGAAGAATTTTGCCAGTTCTTTTTAGAGTGGCAAAACATTGGATTGGGGCTGCGACGTGCGATTGCTGGTTGCCACAGCCCCAATCTGGAGAGAAAAGGGGCAGCTTGCCACAGCCCCTTTTGGGTGGTCTATTCAGCCCCTAAGTGAAAGACAGAAGTTGGTAGCATGAGCTTTCATAGACTTGATCCTACTTCCTCAGATGCATGTGGTGGGGTGGAAAGCCCAGGGACAGATCTATAGACTGTATTAGTTTGTGTGTGAGAACCTCCATTGGAATGCAAAACTTTGTGGGTGCAGAGATAAGATGACATGCTCATTTTTAATGAAGGCTAATGGTCATTGGGGGACAAGACAAGGATGTTTCCTAATGCCAAGGTTAGTAGGTAACCATATGAATGAGCATTGGGATGTAGTGTGGAAGCCAAAAAGCAGATGTGATGAATCAGCCAAGAGAGACCCCATGAGGCAGGGGGGTTATCTAGTGTTATAATTAGGGACGAAGAAGAGAGAGAGAGGAATATTTCATATGGTTGCAGACACACATGGAAGTTTCTCTGGTCACATGCTGTGGTGTGGTTGCTTGGATGCATGGATACATTGATCACTGTGCATTACAGTTAGGAGGCAGAGCAAACAGGGAAAGTTTTAGAGACAGTATGTAGAGGGGAAAGGCATGCAGGAAAACCTTACTGTCTGAAGCCCCATTGCTCTAGCACAGCGGTAGGCAACCTTTTTGAGCTGGGGGCTGGGTTGTTGTCCCTCAGACAATGGGGGGCCGAAGCACCAAAAATAAATAAATAAATAAATAAATAAATAAATAAATAAATAAATTTAACAAATTAAAAATTAAAAAATATATGTATGTACACTCTCTCAGCCCCAGAAAAGCCATGGCAAAACCCCTGTGGAGATTTTGCCAAGAAAACCCCAAGAACAAGTAATAACAACAATAATCAATATCATCATGGTGGCTGGCGGCGGCCGGCGGGGGTCGCGGCGGTGATAGGACCTGCCTGGGGCAGGTCCAAAGGCCTCGGGGGGGGGCTGCATCTGGCCCCCGGGTTGCCTATCCCTGCTCTAGCAGCAAATGGGAGAAGGGGGTTTAGAGAGAATGCATTGTTGAATAGCATTTACCAACATTCCTTGGGCGTTCACTATGGCTTCACTGGATGGCCCTGGATGCTTCTTTTATGAGAGAAGGGAGAAATGTTCTCCTTATCAATTTTCTCCACCCCATCACAATTGTATACCCCTTGGTTTCAGTGTTGGACTAGGACTCTGGGAGACCAGGGTTCAAATTCCTGCTTTGCTATGAAAATAAACTTGGGGACCATGGGCAAGTCACTGTTTCTCAGCTGAAGATGGTAAAAATGGTAAAACCCCTCCAAAAAAATATTCCCAAGAAAATCCCCATTATAGGTTCACCTTAGAGTCATCATAAATTGAAAATCACTTGATGGCACACAGCAGCATTGTATGTCTCATTATTGCCTTGTTTTTCTAAGCTAACTAATGCCAAACAGGTAGGCTTACTTCAAAGAGGATTTGCTCCAGTCCCTTTAGCATGGGGTGGGCAACATGTGAGCAACCAGCAGTCATTGCCAACACAGTTTCTAATAGGGAACATGCAAAGACTTGATTTCTTTCTATCATTTTGCAGTTATTGAAATGCACTGTAAATTTTCCACTTTCTAGAAATGAACCTCCTGGTTCATTTTCATTTGCTTGTTTGATTTATTTTGATTTTTTTCCCTCTAATCAGAAACCCAGAATTTTAGTGTAACTGTGATTGGGCAGTATATATCTACCCCAAAAGGAAAAGTAGTAACATTTTTTTTATTTTTAAATGTTTCTTTCCCATGACCTCAGAAGTGTTTTAAAAGGTACCTTGTCGATGCATAATTTTAATAGCAATACCTAAGGCAACAGAGCTGTGGTTGATAGACTGTGGGTTATTCCAACCTGAAAAAAAGTCCAGTATCATTCTACCAGTCTTTCTGCAGGAAGTGAAGTGTTAAGAACAGTGCATGACAATCCTACAATGTAGTCCAGTTTTGTTCATTTATTTTCCTGTTGTGCTGTGGTTATCACACCAGTGGATTCAAATAACAAGAAAGGTCATTCTGACTAAAACAACTATGAAAACCTCCAGGTAGTAAGAGTTATTCAATAGAATGGATTACCCCAGTGGTAGACTTTTTTCTTCGGAGGTTTTTAAACAGAGATTGGATAGCCATGTTATCAAGCACATTTTAGGAGTGGAAACCTGCATTGTCAGGGAGTTGGAATTGCCCCTTGCAATTCTGTGTCAATCAAATAAATTGGGGATGGTTAGGAGATAGATTGGAATCTAGAAGTAGATCTATAGGTTACTTGCAATAGATCAACAAGGGCTTCCAACTCCCAGTTATTTAAAAATAACCTGGATACTATCTAAATTAATCTGTTCAAATCCTTGAACTGTGTTAAATAAGATGTGGTAAATGAGATGAATTTTTACATTTGCCTATGCAGGTCATTCCAGACTTTCTTGACTTCATCCTATGGAACCCTGGGATTTGTAGTTGTGAGATATTTAGCCTTCTCTGTCAGAGAGCTCTGATGCCACACTAAACTACAAATCCCAGCATTCCATAGTATTGAGCCATGGCAGTTAAAGTGATGTCAAACTGGATTATTTTTGGAGTGTGGATGCAGCTCCAGTATATGGGGCACTTGGATCTTCCCTCAAAGCCATCATTTTGTATCTGGTTCCATTTGGTGGACATTGAAATTCAAGAAAAGAAAAGAAAAGACCTTAAAGTAAAATCTGTAATGCCAACACCTACCTTTCCTTGAAATAAACCTCTGATATAGTGTGCTCTAGTTCATGAAAACATTGTGGCAAAACAAATTTCCTGATGCTAATAGCTTTACAGCAGCAAAATGGGCTACATCATAGGGTGCTGAGATATCCTTCACTGGAGAGTTTTTGTTTTTTGTTTTTTACTGAGATTGGATGACCATCTCTCAGAAATATTTTAATTGTGAATTTTGTGCATTGCATTGCATTGCATTTGGACTCAGTGATGCCTGAGCTCCCATTCAACTCTGCAGTTCTATTATTTTATGATACATGATGGCTTGCATGGGGGGAACAGCTGTCACAGATCAGATATAATGATGATGATGATAATG
Organism: Phrynosoma platyrhinos; assembly: GCA_020142125.1. Taxonomy (NCBI): domain Eukaryota; kingdom Metazoa; phylum Chordata; class Lepidosauria; order Squamata; family Phrynosomatidae; genus Phrynosoma; species Phrynosoma platyrhinos. The sequence goes on from JAIPUX010001880.1 coordinate 81,433,250, forward strand.
ATGACAATGATTTTTTAAAATTTTTATTAAACTTTATTGAATTTCAAGGCAAACATAAAATAAGATTAAAATAAAGACATAGAAATAAATTGCATCTGATGATCATGAAACACTTTTTAGACGACAATCAAATAATCCACCTACATTCATACACTCCTTTCCCCTTCCCTTTCTTCCATCCTCTGTTGTAACACTTACTCAAACCATCCCCACTTCCCTAATACATACTTTTCCATCTTCTATACTTGACCTCCTACCTTGCTTTCCTTCGACAATAATTTTAAATCACTGTACATGGTCTTGAACACAGTGTTTTACTGGAGAGGAAAAAATAACCATTTTTTCCCCACTAAAGATGGAATATATTTTAATTGACAGATATGTTACTGTGTTACATGTGTCGCTGCCATTGGAGACGACTTGGAAGCTTCAACTAGCAAGGATATAGCAACCACAACTGTAGCCCATACAGCAAGATGGAATCATATAACATGGATTCTGAAGGGGCCACACTGGCTTCCTATTAGCTTCTGAGCCCACTTCAAGTCAGTGGTGCTTACCTTTAAGTTCTAAATGCTTGGGACAAAAATATCTTCAGAAGCATCTCTTCCTGTGTCAGTTTGCCTGTGACTTAAGATCATCAGGATGGCTTTTCTCAGAATATATTGCATATTAATGATGGGAAGAGTCTTCTCGGTAGTGGCATCCCAAAAGTGGAACACTTTCCTCCAGGAGGTTGGCATGGAGCCCAAATTGCAATTGTTTCAAGTGCCAGGTCACTAGCTGTTTTGGCCTGCCTTACCATTCTTGCTGCTTTCTTTGGACCTTATCACACGCAGGCCTCAAAGCGATAAGAAACCAAGATAAGAATAAATCCAGTACTATACCAAAATGAACTGAAAGAGCCCCCACAATACGCAAATGGCTATCACACACAATTACCGTCATCACGCTTTTATCGCGCTTCCAGGAAAGCGCATCCTGGACATGTATTTGCCGTTCACACACAAGTGAAACCTAGATTGCCTTAAAGCAGAGAGGACCATGTTTACTCGTTCTGTTTGTTGCCCAAACAAAACAGGAAGTACATGTCATAAGATGCTTCCTCACAGACCCATAGGAAATAGTGCGGGGAACCATGGGTCATGACGGGGAAATGCTTCACAATATGTATTGCTTGTTCATATGCATTTCGGAATCGCGGCAAATGTGAAATGATTCCAGTTGCGCAATTGTACTTCCTAAAGAAACCAAAATTCAAAAGATCTCAATTCGTTTCGGAATCGTTTGGGGTTCTGTGCGGGTTCTTAGCGGTTCTGTGTGAACACACGGAAAAATAATGCGTATTAGGACGGGATTTCGTTTGGATTCATTCTGCTTTGGACCCCGTGTGATAAGGTCCTTTGTGTTAATGTCACATCATTGATTTAATTACCTCTATATACCACTCTGACATCCTCTTATGGATAAAGGGTGATTTTTAAATGTTATAAGACAGAACAGGGAGGGGGACAGACAAAGAGACACACAGATTCTTGATACTTGATAACTCATAGTTTATTGAAGGAATGAACTCTCCTGATTGATCTGGACAATGTTTGGGATCATATGAACATTCTATCTGTAATAAAACTGGATTATTGAAATATAAATGTGTGTGTGTGTGTTAGAGAGAGAGAGAGAGTAAGGAAAAGGTACATACATATGACATGATTGTGGGCTAGACTTATGTATACTAATATAAGCTTGACCATATGTCCATTTTGTCCCTTGGAGTTGGTATCTGTAGAATATATGCTTGTGCATGGCTAAAACAGTAATATCTTCTAACCATCAATGAGGAATATTTGTTTTTCTTACTTTAATGTGTGAGTCTTTGAGCTAGAGTAAAAGCATGCAGGAACCAACCATACAGTTCCAAGTTGTAGGAATATAGTTTAAAAGCATGAGTACATCTACAAGGTCAACTATTTTTCCAGTATCTCTGAAACTTTTCTGTGGTATTTCACATCACTGACCAATTTCCCCTGCATGCAGTCACCTAATAACACATAGAGATCTCATGTGAACAGCACAACCTCTGCTAATGAAGCAATGAGTTATCAAGAGGTAAACACACACACACACAAACACAAACACACAGAGTCAGATTTAAAATGAAGGTTTTAGCTGACTTTTTTAAAAAAATAGATTTGCTATTGTTTATCTCTTCCAATGGTTTCTAGTTAGTCCTGTACAACTTTTTTTCCATTTAGACACTGGTTCTAAGCTATTAATATTACTTCCAAGTACAGTAAACCTGTTAAGAAAGAGACAGAAAAATAACTTATTCTTTATTCTGTGGCCTCAGTCCACCTCTATTCTCTAGCAGCTATAGCTTTGAAGAACACATTGATAGTAAAGTCAAACAAAAATTCACCAAACAGTGATACCTTTATTGGCCAAATGAAATGCACAATAATTAGTTGCAAGCTTTCAAACCTCCACTGGCTTCTTTATCAGGCAAGATGTTACAAACCAAACAGGAGAAAAAAATTGAAGATGTTAGTCATAGGCCTGCAATTTGCTGTTTCTCTTCTTGGTTGAGATGGTATGGGGATGGCATCTCTTGCAGGCTAGCTTCTCCTCTTTCTGGCCATGTGGAAATTGGGAGATTCTCAAAGTCCAGGAAATTTAAAATCCATTTGCATCTAAACAAGGACTTTTCTCTTGCAATCCAATCTGTCTCCATTCCTGTGAGGCAACAGGCCCCTTTGCAGGCAGATAACAATGGATCTCTCAAGAAGCAGACTCCTTGTTTTGCATCAGGAATAATTTGGTGGGTGTAAAGGTAAAACATGCTAATCCAGTCCAAATTTGAGAAGAAAAAATGTTTTACATTGGTTGCAGGTCCCAGTCCACTGACTCATTCTTTAGGGTTCCCCTGTTGCAGCTACAATGTGGTAACTCACAATCCAAAAACATGCAGAGGTACCGTAGCTGTGTTGGCCATTTAACAAATTCAAACAAAAATCCACCAAACAGTAATACCTTTATTGGCCAACTGAAATGATAGCAGTGATAGCAGTGATAGCTTCGAAGAGGGACATGCCTCCCATTCTATATATTGCTCTGAACACTGTTTCTGGGGGAAGATTTCTGTATAACACTTACAGCCAGAGTTGGTAAAAGCTAAGGGCTAATGTAATTCAACTTATTCATGTATGGGTCCTGTTCATTGCCACTCAAGCAAACTGACATGTCTCCTCATCTAGGAGTAGCTACTGTGCAGTGAGATCCATGGGAGAAAAGAACCCAGTAACAAACAACTGCTACAACCAGGGCATCAAATATTCAGTGCTACCTGATGGCACATACGTTGGCTAAAGAACCTGATCTGCTTATGAACTGGTGTTTGCTTTGCTGGGAGGGATGCCAGAGAGCTGTCTTAAACTGCAAATGGACTCAGAGGACCCTTGAGTAAGGTCATGACCTGAAATCACAAACCTATTCAGAATGTTTAGTTTAGTCTCACAGAAAAGGAAAGATTAAACGGAGCAACCAAATAAATCTCTCACATGCAGGGAAACATAGTGGATGGCCAAAAGAAAACAGTGTTGGTCACAGCATTTTATAAAATGGACACTGTTTGGTTAAATCCTTCCATAATACACTCCTTCCCTGCTTTCTGAAGAAAACTTTTCTATCACATTAGAATAATCAGTACTGTTCTTAAAATTCATCCCTTTCTCCTGTTCTACCAGGAACATATTATACAAAGAGCACCTGAGGAGAAAATGGATTTCCTCCCTTAACTGTATATTTTTGTCTTGATATGGAGAATTAAGAACCATTAACTTTACAAAAGATCTGCTCCTAGTGGGGTGAACATTGCTAGAATTGACTTGTTTACTTAGATAAAGTGTTTTTCCCAAGGAAGGGAAAATAAAAGAAACTCCTCAAAAATGGTCAACATGAGTCTTATGCTATGTGTGGACATGTATTCCTCTCTTTCTTTTGTTCATGCCACACATCTGAGCCCTTAATTACAAAATAATTGCACCAAAAATAGCAAATAACACCCTAGAGGGCATGTGCGATTTGCCATTTTAGAGATGATTCCCTCCCAGCCTGCTTCAGGTCAGGAAAAGTCTATTTTAGAAGCAGAAATTGACTAGTCACTTCCAATTTCTTTCTTTCTTTCTTTTCTTCCTCCTCCTCTTCTTCTTTTTAGGTATTTGAGATCTTAAACAATCTGAGAAAGGAGCAGCAAATTCATTTCCCCCAAGAATTGTAGGAACATTGCCATTGTTTTAAGTACAAAATTTTTGAAGGGCATGGAAGCTGGAGATGTTCAGCGACCCTTGGGATCACAGGTAGCTCCTGGGCCATATTTTGTCCACTCATACTATGTCAGTTAAAAGGATGGCAGGACTGGACTGGCAAACTTGGAATCATACAATGATGCAGAGCATCATACAATCATAGTATTGGAAATCATAATAATGTTGGAAAGGACCTCAAGGACCATCTAGTACACCCCTCTGTCATGCAGGAATATACTCTCCCAAGAGATGGCCATGTAACCTCTGTTTAAAGGTCTTCAAAGAAGAAGACTCCACCACCCTCCAAGGCAGCCTATCCCTGTCTTAAACAGATCTCACCATAGGAGGGCTACTGTTGTGTAGTAGTTTGTGTGTTGGACTACACAGTTGTCTGCATGGGTTAAAAGAAATGGCCCTGACCCATTTTGAAACCTACCAGCTCAGACAATGCATATGGTCAAAATAGAAGGAAAATAATGTACCCAGTGACACACTGGCACAGCATAACTATAGTCCTCCCCTTGTATAGTGCTCTCCCCTATCTTCCCATGGCCTCCTGTTAAACTGACCAGTTTATTAATGTTTTTAATAAATCCTTTGAATTGTTGATATTCTGATGTGTTGTTGCCAAACTATATTCTGGGGCTTAACACTAGAGCAAATAAATAAATAAACAAATAAATCCCAGTTTGTTCCACTCTGAGTGTGCAGACTGGTGAGGAAGTGATCAGGAGCAGGTGCCTTGAGCTGGGTGAGCTGCCAGCACCATTACTGGTCATACTTTTTATCACCTGCCTGGGAATCGATTGCATAAGTGCACAAATGGGCAGCTGCGCACACTGTGGAGTGAAATGACAACAAACACATCAGGTTATCAATAATTCAATGGATTTAAGAAAAACATTAACAAACTGGCTGGTTTAACAAGGGGGCATGGGGAGACAGGGAAGAAAGAGGAACTCTATGACTGTGCTGTGCCAATGTGTCACTGGGTGCACCAATGTACTGTATGGGCAGTCAATTGATCATGAGATCGAGCAGGCAATTGTGTAGCCTATCATGCAGGGCATCCAGTATGCCAGTCACTGGGTGGGATGGGTGGACCATCAGTAGCTACTGGCAGAGGTTCCATGCACTTGTGCATATGTGTTTGCAATGGAACAGAAAAAATAATAATGGTACAGCACAGCTTGTTGCTACAAATGCTCCATTTTGGAGGGTCCTTCCTCACAGCAGGAGGGGGACAGTGCAAACTGCATGACCAGAGGTGTGGTGAGTGGGTTCTCCCTGCAGATTGGGAAACCCTGAGGGTAAGCTGACTTTTCCTTTGACTCTGGAGAATACGATTCAAATTCTCAGCCAACCATGGGCAAGAGTGTGACCTTGGGCAAGTCCCAGTTTTTCATCCTCAGAGAAAGGCAAAGTCAACTCCCTTCTGAACAAATTTTACCAAGAATATCCCGTGATAGGGTCACTATAAGTTGAAACAACTTGAAGGCACAGAACAAACCATTATAAAGTTCTTTGTCATGTTTGGTTGAAAGCTTTTTTTCTTGCAATTTGAATCCATTGGTTCTTGTCCCAGATTCGAGAGCAGAATAATAACATATGGTCCTTTTGATTTTTGTTCGGCTTCTTCTCACTAAGAAACCAGAAATTACAGCTGTACATTATTTGAACTTTCCAACCTGATGGATGAATTATTCTGTGGTTTAATTGATCAGAGGTATTACTTTACCATTCATTACCAAATTTTATTTTGAATGTCCTAGAACTGTGAATTCATTTTAAGTAAAGGCTTTTCCTTGTGTTTGTTTTGAAATGGCAGCACAGTTCAGAGACGGAAAGAAATGTTGCCTTTCAAAGAGAAAATAACTGGAATTCTCGTTCTCATCACATTTACTATGAAAATCCCATGGGTTCTTTGGAGTGTATTTAAGCCTGCAAGTTTAGCATGAGAAAAGAAATTTTAGAATTTACTACAACTAATGAAACTACTAGTAGCAGGGCACTAGTAGAATGACAATAATACTTTGTTAGGAGAATTATATTCATTTTCTGCTGTTGAGAAAGCGTGAAATCTTGGCCTCATCACCAAATTCCCTTTGACCCCAGAAGGAGACATGATTTCAGCCCCCTCTCCCTTCTGCCTTTTAAAGGACAGGGCATATTTTTAGAGGATTAACTGTGTAATCTACACGGCTGCTGGGCTTTCTGCTTCTGGAGGCAATTCCCTCATCTTGGCTCCCATTTGTGATTTTTAAATCCCAGTAGAAGGCAGCCCCCTCTCAGATTACTGCAGAAAAAGAATCCCAGGAGACTATTCTGTTTAGTGAAAGTGTGCATTTGTGTTTTAACAATTCAGAGGTCCATCCTAGTACTACTCAACCAATAGACACATGTACACTTTAAAAAAACAATGGCGACTTTAAATTAGATAGAAACTATATTTACACATCAACTATCACATTATCTGTCTGAAGAGTGTTAGTCAATGGCAGTACATTGGGTTTTAGACTACAACCCATAAAGTATCTCAGCCAGGATAGCCAGTAGCCATGGTGACTCTAGGCGTTGTAGTTCCAAAAAAGCAATTTGCCTAAGCAGCACTGGTCAATTACATTAGCTGGCAGTTCACTGATGCAATAGAAGCTGTAATAGACTGTGTGTGATACTGTGCTTACATATGCTGTACATTTGGTGGGCTGGCAAAACAACAGATGGACCTCCTTCTTAGAAGTATTGCTTTCAAGTCTTTTTTAAAAAAAATAGTTGTACATGTGAGATCATTTCACCCTCCTTTCACATTCAGTTTACCTATATATAAAGAACAGCATTTGGAAATTCTTAGCCTTGCAAACAAGACAAGGGAAGACCTGATAAAAGCATCTAAATTGATGTAACACTATTTGTAGTGTGAAGAAAGTGGCTATGGAGATATTTTTCTCAGAGTCTTAGGTAATTAGGTACCCCTTTCAGAATACTAGAATTCGGAGGGAGTGTCATTCAGTGAAGCTGAATGATGAGAAGTTCAGAATAGATAAAAAGGGAAATACTATGCCACATGGTTCATGGTTGGATCATGGAATAGTTATTCTGTCAAATTCACTTCTACAAAGCATAGTAACGGCCTGCAATGTGGATGGATTTTAAAATGAATTGGACAAACTGGGCAGTAAAGCTACCAATGGCCAACAGTCACAATGATCACCATCTACATAAAGTGTTATTAAAGCTCCAATATCCAGTTTCAAGTAAAAAACAAAAATTAAACTGTGGCTCACTATGAGATTAAAAAAATGGGGCCAGACATATATTATCTGGAAATAGATTTTAAAGGACTAGAAAAGAGAAGAGGTCTCACTGAAACACTGATGCTATCAAATATGATTGTTCATTATTATTATTTTTTTTTAAAAAAGGAGACATTTATTATTGAATATCATACTATTTAATCTCATAGTCATAGGGGTGAAACAGAAGGGCAAAATAAAGTAGCTTCCATACACTTTAATAATAATAATAATAAATTTTATTTTTAACCCGCCCCTCTGCAT
>JAIPUX010001880.1:81469405-81481393 GCA_020142125.1 Phrynosoma platyrhinos
AATTAGGGGAAATAATTGGCCTGTTTATAATTTGCTGTAGGGCAAATAATTGGCCTGTTTACAATTTAAAAAGTGAAGTCTGCAGTTAGTGACATGCCTGGCACTGTCAGCATGCAAACTGAGAAATCTGGTCCTGAAAGTAAATACAATCTTGAAAGTCTTCCCAGAAATAACATATAACAACAAACAGCAAATCACAGGTGTATACTGGATATATATTTGGCAATCATTTGGCATTAGTTATTAATTAATATTATTGAAAAAATTACTAAATAAACACCAAGTGAATACTAATTACATTGAACCTTTTTCCTATGTTTCATATTGCTATTGATATTAGTAAAAGGCACTAATTTGTAAAGAGTTGCTGTTATTTGCTCTTAAGATAGCTTTAATGGTTAGTAACACTAACACTTCCATGAGTTCTGCTGCCCTGCTAAGGTCTTGCAGCCTCAGGGCTGTGGCTTCCTTGATAGAATCAAGCCACTTTTAGTACAGTCTTCTTTTTTCTTCTGCTTTCTGTTGTATCAAGCTTTATCATCATTTCCAGTGAGTCATGTCTTCTCATCATATGTCAAAAGTACAATCACTGGTTTAGTCATTTTGATTTCTAGGAAGAATTCAGCCTAGATTTTTCTCATATTTATTGATTCGTCTTTTTGACAGTCCATGATATTCACAGAACTCTCCGCCAATAGCACATTTCAAATGAGTTTATTCTCTTCCTTCCAGCTTTCTTCACTGTCCAGTTTCATAATCAGGACAAGAGAAATGGCATGCTTATTTCTTTTAGAACAATCCATAGTTTTTAATAATCTGCACAAAGATTTTCTATAATCTATGAATTTTCTTTTGAAATTATTTGGTGCATTCCATTACCTAACATACATAATATGATTGGTAGTACCTCTTCCTTTTTTGAATCCAAACTTTCTTGTAAAATCTTACGGATTTGTTTTTGTTGTTGTTGTTTTTGCTTGCATGGGAGATTAATGCAGTGGTCCATAGGTTACTACCAACCTTGATCTCCTTCTGTCACACACACAGTGCTGCTCATACTTGTTTTCTGCTCTTCTCCAATAGCTGGTTGAGCATCTTCTGACCTGGGAATCCAGTGTTCCAGCACTGTCTCTTGGATTGTTTCATCATAGGGTTTTGAAGGTAAAAATAGTTCAGCAGTGGTTTACCAGAATTTTGTTCTCTGCAGTGCTAATAAGAGTTATCTAAAGCAGTGGTTCCCAAATCATGGGATGGGACCCCAAGGGAGGTGTGAGAGGAGGGTGCAAGACTTGGAAGTCCTGATCCTTCCTTCTCCATCCTCCTCCATTTCCCAAGCTTTTTCTGCCTAGAGGGGAAAAGAAAGGTTGGAGAGAGGAGAGGAAGAATAAAGAGGCCTTTGGGCAGTTGGAGGCACTGGGGATGGTGGAAGATTTTGGGACCCAGCCAAAGGAGCTTCCAAGAGGCACTGTGTAACTTCCCCTCAGCATTCTCACATGTGCACTCATTATTTCTCACACATACTGCAGAAATAATCCAGTTTGAGATCACTTTAACTGTCCTGGCTTAATGCTATGGAATTCTGGGAACTGTAGTTTTGTGAGATATTTAGCCTTCTCTGTCAGCTCTGATGCCACAATAAACTACAATTCCCAAGATTCCCTAATACTGAGCCAAGGCAGTTAAAGTGGTTTCAAACGATTATTTCTGCAGGGTGTTTGCAATATACTTATAGGACTCTGAGCAAGACAAATCCTTAAAACTATTTTATAAGCAGCAAACTCTTGACTGAATCTACATTAAAGTATTCCTTTCATTGTTGGGGGCAATTAGTTTACACATTGTAAACTGCTTAGGTAGTGTTTAAGTACACTAATAATTGGTATAGAAATGCAGTTGCTATTGCTATATTATCAATTGTGCTGAATTAAAGGGAAATCCCTTTCAACAATTGCATTGCACCCTCCCCATTGCCTAATAATAATAATTTTAATAATAATAATAATACATTTTATTTCTAGCCCGCCCCTCTGCTCGGCAACTGGGGTGGGTTACCGCATAATTAAAAACAGAAAACAGATTAAAACAGCCTAACATGTTCGCTGTCCTTTTTACCTCTCAGAAACAAACAGGCCCCGAACTCTGGGGGCAATTTTTGTTTGCTGTTGCTCCTAGGAAAAAGGAACTTTAGAAGTTTGCAGTGAGGATAGGCTGCCAAGTAGACACTTCTCTTGAAGGGGAACAGCAAACATGGTGTTACTCAGTAGGCGTCTTAGCTATGCTCAAAATGGAGGACATCTTAAAATTCTCCTGGACAGAAGGTTGAGATGTAGGACATGTCCTAGAAAAGGAGGATGTCTGGTCACCCTGGCGGGGGATTTGGAAGCCTGGTACACAGAGATCAGACTGTGCAGCCAGAATGGCCCAGAGGTGGCACATCTTCCCTTCCTCACCCTTAGTGCATGCCTGATGTTGAGGGCTCTGCTGGGATAAATTGTCACTAATTACAACTTTGTTTTTCTCATTTCTTTTGCTGCTGGCCTACAATGGATTTTTCCTCTTATAGAGAAGCTCTGATTACTTTCTTAAATAATCAACACGCAGAAAGGAGAGCACCCAAGCCCCATCCTCCTCTGCCTCTAGCTCCCTCATTCCCCTACACTTGGAGGGCAATGAGGCTGAGCAGGAGAAGTTGCCCCTAAAGTGGACTCTTTGGTGGTGGTGGGGCCTTCCTCTTTTTGTATATTGTTTTCTCATGCTCAGGGGAAGGCAATGGCAAACTTCCTCTGAACAAATCTTGCCCAGAAAACCCTGTGACAGGGTTGCCATAAGTCAGAGACTACTTGAAGGCACACAACAGCAACAATAACAACACTTCTGGAGATAGTTTTTGGGGCAATCATTTTGCTTCATGCAAGATCCTAAAAGGCTCTTAAGGGAGGGGGATCTTAAAGGGTTAGGATGTATCCATGCAATACTGGGTGTTTCCACAGGGCTTGATTATAGCAGTTTGATACCACTTTAGCTGCCATGGTTTCACTGTTTCATTCATGGTTTAACGATATTAAAATGATGTTTATATGTTTAAAGATTAATGATACTTTAATAGGATAAGATTATTTATTTTGGATGTTTTTTTTTAATTTTTATCATCAATCTTTATCTCTAGCTTGTTTTGTCCTTGTTGCAAGCTACCTTGGGTCCTATGTTGGTAGAAAGGTGGGTTATAAATAAATAATCTTATGGAATCCTGGGATTTATAACATGATGTTATTTACTTATTTTGCTAGAGAAACTCTCACTCTCCTGAACTACATACACAAACACACACATACACAAATCTCCACGTTCAGATCCATGGCCTGCTGTTATTGTCATCACCAGTAGGGTGTGTATCTCTACCTATTTATCACTCTGTAATACTATGTGTCTTATTAAATCTACAGCTGTCATCTCCACATATGTCTGGACCTCCTGCTGCTGAAAGCTTTTGCCTCACTTCTGGGCACAAAGAAAGTTTAGTTTATAACAAACCTTTGTTTCCCAGAATGTCCTCCTTCTGAGCAATCTTTTGAGGGTAGTGTAGGCCTTTAACTTGTCTCGCTAGAAGCAGGTGAGAATTCGCTAGAGAAAGATTGGTTTTTAAATCTTGTGGTCTTAAATCAGAGAAATCAGAGAAAATATACACAAGTTTCCATTTTTTTCCTAAAAACTGGACCAAGAAAATTTGTCAAAGGAACACTTCTGTTGACAGGCATCCTGTAGCAGTGTGCCAAACATGAAGGCTGTCCCTGTGCCAGAAAGGGACTGCAAGTTTAGATGAAGGGAGGCTGTGATGTACTCAATTCACTAACTGATTGCCATGGATGAAATTCATTTGCACCTGAGTTTTGGGATCAAATAGATGGAAAAGGTATCTGCCACCCCTCTTCAAGTTCCTCTCACAAGTCTGACTAGTGCTGCTACTGTTTGATGTGAATCAAGATGTTACTGGCCCAACTACTGGTGATTCTGATTTTTGAGCAAAGGATGTGAATGTTCTAGATTACTTGTAGTTTTAACATTTTATGGTGACTTGAACAGAGGCAGAGCTGAGTTAATAAACTGTATTTTAGCTGGATTGAAAGCAGTTTGGCTGGGGACCAGGCATTTGCTTTACGAATCTGACACCAGTCTGCTTCTACCTTGCTCTTCTTTCCTGTATTAACTCTTACCAAATCCAAAATGGAAGGGTCCAGCATTCCCTCTCAGTCAGAGGAAGCTAGAATTGCTGTATCTCAATTAGTTTCCCCTTGAGGAAATGCATAGTACAAACATTTCTTGAAGGGCAGAAAGTAACATGTTTTTTACTCATTTTATTGTTTACGATTTATTAAAACTCTTTTAAAACTCTTTTATCCTGGCATCTCAGGGGGAGATAGGTCCAAAACACATTGCAGAAATAATCCAGTTTGAGTCTGCTTTAACTTCCCTGGCTCAATGCTATGGAATTCTGGGAACTGTAGTTTTGTGAGACATTTGGCCTCCTCTGTCAGAGAGCTCTGGTGCCACAATAATCTACAATCCCCAGGATTCCCTAGCATTAAGACAGGGTAGTTAAAACGGTCTCAAACTGGATTATTTCTGCAGTATGTTTTAGGCCCTGAACTCGAAAACACTTCCAGATTAAAAACATAGATAATTTGAAAAAGATAAACATATATTAAACATAGCAACAGTTAAAACCACTTTAAATGCTACAACAATTTAAAACCTTTAAACAATTAAAAACAATTTATAGACATGTATACTTTGGAAATAAAGTAGCCCCTTGAGGCTTTGATTTAAAAAACAAACAAACCAGCACCTTGAATTTAGGCCAGAAGCACACTGGCAGCCAGTGCAGTTCCTTTAAGACCTCTGCTGTGTGCTGGCTATATAGTAGTTGAGCCAGCAATCTTGCTGTTGCACTAGCTGTAGCTTATGAGTCATCCATTTAAAAGAGATGAAGCAAAATGTGAGCAGGGGAGGCAGAGGGAGAGAGCATGAATGTGAGAGATATGTGAATGGGGCAAGTATGTAACTGCCACCAAGTTTATGAAGATTAAAGGAAATTGTCTAAAATCTATCCTGTAGGAAATACAGGGTCTCCCACAGGTCTTATTCTCATTCTTTATTCTAGTTCTATAAATGTGGAAAAAGTGACACTGTTGGATAATGTAAATAATAAGGTTCTTGCATCTGATCCCTTCCAGGATTTTGTAATTTCTCCACTGTGTTCCACTATCATGTAATAATACTGTTATGGTCACAGGACTTCTGTGAGCAGTGAGAAGTTCTAGGAGCAACATTTACCAGGATTTGTTTTTCCCTGGAAGAAGTAAGCCATTACAGTACTGTACTGTACTGGATTTATTGAGACACATTCAAGTTGAGCAAGGGTAGAGACCCCACAGCAAATATCCAGGAAAATGCCCCCAACTCAGCTCTGTGTTCTCACCTTCTCTCTAGGGACTTTACCATACAAGGCTAAAAAGCAGCATTTTAATAGGATAAAAGTGTCTTTGGGCAGTACTTGTAACATAGTGTAGTGCCTGTTGTGCTGCTGCTCTGTATCCTATTCATTACTCTTGTGTACCTTTTCATTGATGGACAAAACCCATCAATGGGCTCTCAATCTCACTGATGTTTCATTACTGCCTTTGTGCAATAGATCCTTTCCACTGCAGTTCCACTTCTCAGGCAGTCACATGGAGTGAGTGGACATGATTCTGCTCCTCTCCCTCCTCCTTCTCCTCCCCCTTGCAGTGATCATGCAGCTGGCTTCAGAGGTGTTTAGCAAGCAGGATGGCTTGTCCCCCTACTTCCTCCTGAAGTATCAGGCTGTTGTGTGAATGTGAACACAGCAGCCTCACACTTTGAGAGGAGGGAGGAACAGCAACTACAGTTGCCAATAGCTTTCCAAAGCTAGGAAGCCCTGCACTTCAGCAGAGGGGGGGAAGAGCACATTCACACAAGCAGCCTTTGGTAGTGCAGAAAACAAATGACACAACCATGGATCAATAAAGTGCTATCATGGGAAAAAGTGTGATATGAAATGATGCCAAACTGGTTTGTTTCCATTCTTAGACTAGTGCAATTGTGGCAGGACAGAAGGTTGGTGTGAGAAAGTCTTAGGTCTCTCTGGTCAACTTGGCTATTCCTGTTAATACTTTTTATAGCTTGCTTGGTGACATTCATTGACAAAATCCAGAGTTCACACTGTAAGGGGAACTTGCCTTCTCTCTTTTCATTATCAACTTCAGTTTCATTCTACAGCATTATATATTTCTGAATAATTCATGGTTAAAGTGCTTTTGTGCCTCATTTCCTTTGGAACTGTGTTGCATGAACTCATTTAGATACAAGAAAATAACCTTGTCAGGGAGGGAAAAGATTATGTGTGTCCCCATGAGCCCTCCACAACCAAGTCATTCGGTTCGGCTCTCATTTATGCCATTACTTAAAAGGAATGAAGGCAGAATGGGAAATGAATTCCCATTTTGTTTCCTTACCCCTAATGCTGACCTATCTTAAAATGTCTGAATAAGAGAAAAAATCCATTTTCATTGTGCTAAAGATAATATCTTTCAGAAGAGGGTTGGGCATCCCTATAATTTTTTTTTCATCCATCCAAGTATTTATTTGTGTTTGGCTGGATGTATCAGTGCAGTTTTGGCTGGGAAAACATGCAAAAGAAACATTTGTCATTGGGGCTCTCAATTGCCCTGCCCCTGGTTCATTTTTTCAAATGGAAAAGCAGTTGGCTCCATATGTTACAAAACCATTTGAATGTATAGGCTTAGAAAATGCATGTCAAAGAAGAAGGGCTAGTCTGAAAAATACTATTTTGATAGCGTGAATTTTTCAGAAACACTGTACTTCATGGATTAAAATGGTGAGAAACATGGATGAGGGACTTCCAAAGAACATGAGGTGCTATAGACTATATTTCAGAGAAAAGCAATGGCAACCGACTTTTGAGTAATCATAGCCTGAGAAAACCCTAAGAAATTCATGGGGTCACCATCTGTTAACAGGCGACTTGAAGCACACATGTAAACACACATTCTGTATTGTGCCTATTTGCCACAACCTTCCAGTGGCAGCTGGTGGTTACCCTTTCATGGGGTGGCAAATCCACTGTGGATTTAAATCTGAACTTTAAAGGAGCTGTCCAAGATGCAGACTATGGGGGGTTGCAGTCTGCCAGAAATAGTGCAAATTGAGTCCACTTTTAGGGTTAGGGTTAGTGCTAGGGAATCATGGGAATTGTTTTTTTTTCTGGGATATTGAGCCTTCTCTGTCAGAGAGCTCTGGTGCCACAATAAACTACAGTCCCCATGATTCCCTAACCCTAACCCTAAAAGTGGACTCAATTTCTGGCAGTCTGCAACCCCCTATGTTTTGGAGAAACAGTTCATCATACTGACTTGTCCCAATGACATCACTAGGGTTGGTGTCACCTGGTGCAGTAACTCATGGCAATAGATATCAGCCACTGGATCAAAAAATGGTTGGTACATCTACCAGTGACTTTAGCAGAATGAGAACTGTCATCAGTCTCTCCTGTCCCCACTTCTATTATTATTAGCCCAGTTTCAATAATGTAATGTCTAATCTTGCAATACTGTCTGCCATCCTGAGATCTCATAATAAAAAGCAAGGATTAAAATATTTCAATAAATACATGCACACATACAGGCATTATTGCTATCTGTGATATAATATGGTTTGAATTAGAAGGATATATTAATTCCAGGAGATGTAAATGCCTGTACTATGATGTTCTTTAAATATTTCTTATTTCCCCAAGAGCATTCAAGCAGAAAATCAATAAAAGAGTTTGTCTGTAGCTGAAGTAACTGGTCATATCATAAAGCTTCGAAACAAGGATATCCCATTCATTGTGTGGCTGGTCTGTCTGAAGAGGCATGCATCCCTGGTTGTCCTACTTGGCTGTAGTATGGTGGCTCTCTGTGTGTATGCGATAAAGATTGCATCTGCACTGCAGAAATAATCCAGTTTGATACCATGTGAATTCCCATGGCTCAGTGCTATGAAATTCTGGGTTTTGTAGTCATGTGAGATGTTTAGACTTCTCAACCAGAGAGCTTTGGTTTCACAACTAACTACAAATTCCAGGATTCCATAGGATGGAGCCATGACAGTTAAGGCAATGTCAAACTCGATTATTCCTGCAGTGTAGATGTCACCGAAGCTAGCTTCTGAAAAACCTGAACTATCTGTCACCTTTAGCATTCTGGAGCAGTCTTCAATGGGCAAGTTCTTTTGTAGTTATATCCTCCTGAGGCTAGTCAGGTTTTTTCCCCATCAGTTTTCTTCTTTCTCCAATTAGACTGGGCTATATATATATTTTTTAAAGAAGATAAGTATAGAATTGTTAACAAGGTGCAAGCATCTTGTAAATACATTTGTCCAGCTACATCCTTTGCAAAGAACTCTGCATATATTCAAAGGTAGTTTAAAGGTAATTAAGGGAAGTCTCAGCTATTGTAGAGTGACTTCCATGATTTTATTTGCAATCCTATGTATATGATTTATTCCTCCTTTTCTCTTGACTGTCTCCTAAGGATCTTTTTATAAAAAATGGTTTTGACATTTGGCAGTTTTATTTTTAAAATCTTCAAAAAACAATCCCTTTGAGCAAAGGCAATATAAATAATAAGCAACATCTTCAGTGGTTAGGATATTTTCATGATGGTTTTGTTTTTATTCTGTGCTTTGGGAAAGTTCCTTACTTGACATTTCAAGAGTTCAACTGAATGGAGACAACCTATAATCCATGGCAGTAATCTCTGACTCATTGCACAATTATAGCACTTTATAGCACTTTAATACCACTTTTAACTTCCATGGCAGCATCCTACAGAATCCTAGGAGGATTTCATTAAAAATAAAAATCATGTTTTTATTCAGTCTCTGAAATTTAAATTATGTAGCAGCAGTGTGTGTTAGAGAGAGCCAGCATGGCGTATTTGTTTGAGACCAATGTTCAATTCCCAGGTCAGCCATGAAACCCACTGGGTGACCTTGGGTAAGTCACACTTTCTCAGCCTCAGGGGAAGGCAATAACAAACCTCCTCTGAACAAATCTTGTCAAGAAAACCCCATGATAGGGTTGCCATAAGTCAAAAACAACTTGAAGGCACACAATGGGTATGAAGTGGTGTGGTGTGTTTTTATCTTTTATCAGTAATTATTTTAAATGTGTTTCAGACTGTTTTAACTATGCTTTAAAAATATTGTTGTTTATTTTTTAACTATTGTAAAATAAGAATTTAACTAAATCTTTTTTTTAATTGTAAGCCATCTTGGGTCCTGTCCTAGGAGAAATGTGGGGTATAAATTCAATAAATAAATAGAATAGAATAGAATAGAATAGTAATGTTTATTGTACTTGAAATGTCATTTCAAGGGTTTCAAAAGCATTGCCTCAATCCATGAAATAAATATTTTCTGCCTGATTCCCACAGATGAATAGAGACAGCAGCTGCTATTCCTTTTAAAATAATGGGTGTATTCAGTGGTTCTCAAACTGTGGATGGGACAGGGATGGGTGAGAGTTGCTGAAGAGTGGGGTGAGACTTGGAGGTCCTGATCTTTCCTCTTCCACTTCAACCACACTATCCATCTCTTTTTTAAATACTCGCATATGCACATGAGAAAAAAACAGATTTTTCTGTGTGACTGTGGCTGCATCCTCACTGCACAAATAATCCAGTTTGGCACCACTTTAACTGCCATGGCTCCACTGCTGTGGAATTCTGGGCACTGTAGTTTTGTGAGGCATTTGGCCTTCTCTCTCAATTGCTCTGGTGCCACAACAAACTACAATTCCCAGCATTCTACTGCATTGAGATATGTCAGTTAAAGCCGTGTCAAGCTGCATTATTTCTGCAGTGTGGATGCAACCTCTGTGCATCAGAGAGTAAATGTGTGTGAGTGAAAGGAAAATGAAAAAGCTTGACTGGGTGTGTACATATCTGTGATCATTGGTGCATGTGAGTGTGACTGTGTGAAAGACAGTATGTGTAAAATTTGCAGATATGTTGAGTTAGGTATTGAAATTTAAATATATATTTTTAATTGGAACAATGATATTTTCTTATAAAATGATCAAATATGAATATACATTTTTATTCATATACTACATTAAGCAGGGGGGTGCGTGACATCCACATGTAGGAAGGTGTAAAGTGACTCTCAGGGGTAAAAAGTTTGAGAATCTTTGGTCTATTCATGGCAAAAAGAGGAGAGTTTATTTGGAGAGGTATTTAGTTACAATCATAGTTCAAATTCTTCAGAAGGAGGTGTTTAGAATTATAATTATAAATTACAAAGGTAACTCTTCACTTCTCAAAATTAAGTAAAGTTACTTTAACTTTAGTTACTTTTTAAAACAGCTGACTGCTACAGGTTGTTGGTCTGTGGCAGAAAATAATTCCCATCTACCTTGTTGTTGCCTCACCATCCCCAACAGTGCATGATGCACAGAATGAGCCACTGCATAATATGTGATGCAAATGATGGATAACTAGTGAATTTGTTCATTAGACCAAAATGTTAATAAATCCTATTGCATAATTTTCAAGAACAATACTGGAAGAAGTTTTTATTTGTTTGTTTGTTTATTGCTTTCAATAAACTTCATTCTATGCTTTCTCTTCAACCAGTTCACCGAGTACCTTTGGAAAAATTCTTCTGGAAAGTCTTTTTCTTAGCTGCGTCAGACTCAGTCATCCATATTTCTTATAACAAAAACAATTTGGAGCAGATTAATTATTTGAAACGGTATGCAAAACCTCAATGGAAATTAGCCATATCACTTCATGCAATGCAAATTTATGTAATTACATAGTATTATCTGGTTACTTACCACATAAACAGGGAAGTTAATTGCTTCTATCTAAAGCAGATAAATTCACAGCAGGCAGCTGCTTTTGTGTGCCCTCTCTTAGTAATTCACAGGATGTGCTTACCTCAAGCTAAAATTCACTTCTTTTGTTTTTATGGTACCTAGAAATAGAAGTTGATGCCAAATGTGCAAATGAACATGCTAATGAGAAAAGTGGGTTGGGGAAGGAATCCCAGTAACTACTAGATAATTTTTAAAATGAGTTTAAAATATTGAGGCTGCAGGTTTAAATTTTCCTAGGCACCAGGTATTGTTTGTAATACATATGCCACAGTATTCTGTATTTATTCTGCTTTTCCATGGCTGCTAAAGATCCTGCTGCATCCTGAGTAACAGAAAACTGATTCACACAATCAGAAATTCAATTATAGCCATAGCCAGTTTGCTACAGGTGCAGGCAGGGGTTCACTAAGGGTGTGTGAGAGAGATGCATCAGGCAGAAACAGGTTGTGGTGTTCACCTTTAAAACACTGAAGAGATGGTGTGAGTGGGACAAGGCACAGTGGGAGGAGATAGGAGAAGCCCCAGGTTTTTACCAAAAAATAAAATAAATTTAATTTAAAATTATTAAAAAACATCACATCTTACCAAATTCTTTATAAATTATACATTTATTTTAAAAAATCATTGAAAACATCACATCTTACCAAATTTCAGTTTTAACCACATCAAACCTTTGTTGTTGTGTGCCTTCAAGTCATTTCCAACTTATAGTGACCCTCAGCTGAATATATCATGGTTTGTTTGTGGGGGTTTTTGTGACAAGCTTCTTCAGAAGGAGTTTGTCTTTGCCATCCTCTGGGGCTGAGAGTGTGTGACTTGGCCAAGGTCACCCCAGTGGGTTTACATGGCTGAGTCAGGATTTGCCAGTCATATCTCAAACCACTATGCCACGCTGGCTCCCCACATAAAAATATGTACATATAAATACATTAAGGCTGTGCATATTATATTGTAATTTAAAGGTATAATTGAAAATGTTGCTGTTGTTTATGGACGTTATCACACGTGGGCCAGAAAGTGAAAATAAAGTG
>JAIPUX010001880.1:81481493-81493097 GCA_020142125.1 Phrynosoma platyrhinos
TTTGTGTGGATTAACCAGCAGATTTGTCCCGTGTGATAACGTCCTATGTCACAACTGTTACCATCGTATACAATGATATATGGGAATTATGATTTATGAGTAAGAACAGCCCAAAAATCCTTACTAAGGACTCTGTATGGTGTGTTATGGAGGAGGTCACTTGGTGGTAACTATGAGGGATGCTAACCCTAGTGACTCCATTGGGTACAAGTAGAGTGTGGAGTCCACTGCAAATGCAGATGCCTGCAAAACCCAGAAAGAGAGCTTTAGAGATAACTCCCATGCAGGGTCTGGCCGAGACAATTTTGTTGCTGAGGCAAATGACAAGATGGTGTCCCTATATTTTTTCCCAGATAAAAGTGGATTGGCAATTGAAGTTTGGCTAAATGTCAGCTCAGAAAAGAAATAATTTGGATAGTTGGGGGTCTTTGTAGGGTCTTCAGGGACCAGAAAAAGTGGAACCTGGAACCAAGGGCAGCCCATGTGCTTGGACCATCCATTGTCTCAGCTATTTGAACCCTGGTGTTCTCCTTTTGAGAGAGTCATAGTGGTTTGAGCTCTGGACTACACTTCAGGAGATTTGGATTCTATTCCCCACTCAGCCATGGAAACCCACTGGATGATCTTGGGTGAGTCACACACTCTCAGTCCCCAAAAAGCTCATGAAAGGTTTGCCTTAAGGTTGGCATAAGTCAGAAATGAGATGACAGTATGCAACAACAACAACAGTTCTCTTTTGATGGCCTAAATGTCCTCAAGGTATCAGATCCTGTGTGATCTTGGAAGCTAAGCAGGCTCTGCCCTGGTTGGTGTTTGGATGGGAGAATGCCAAGGAATACTAAGTTCTGTAGGGTATATTTCAGAGGAAAGAATTGCCACAACCACCTCTGAGAAATCCTCGCTCTTTTATGTGTTTTGTGTTTAGTTACATTTTATTAAATCTTACTGTGAACCAGCTTGAATCCCTCTTTAAGAATACAAGTGGGGTATAAATTAAGCCAATGAATAGAAATCACTCAAGCCTTGACAAGGGTCGTTGCAGCTGCAAAGCAAACCTCCACCATCCGCCCTGTGGTATTTTACCTGGCATTGGCTTCAGTTATAACACCACATGTGCACTTCCAGTAATAGAGTTGGCACATGGCCTCTTTAATTGAATATGCCCACAGTACAGCAGCAATATGTTGGAACAACACCAATTACATTAGCCAATTGTGCTTTCCCACAACAGTGGAAACTGCTAAGCTTTCTACCTGATGGTAGCTTTTCACATGTGAAAAGCACTTCTGCTCATGCAGGAAAGGACATCAGAATTTCCCAGTGTCCTCTGTCTGCTGCAGCCTTCCAAAAGGATCAAATGCAGCTGGGTCTCCAATTCTGAGGGCCAGATTTTTGGATGCTGTATTAGTGGCTTGCAAGGCAAAACAAGGATGATGATGATGATGATGATGATGATGATGATGATGTACTTTGTTTTGTGTGAGCATTTTCCACTTATACAAAGTGTGTGCATGCTTTGTGTGTGTGCACACATGTAGGACATGTCTGCATGCATCTCCATGTTGGGGTATGTGTGTGTAAGAGAAAGTATAAATATGGATTTGAGTGTGTATGTGTATAAAGGTCAGCATGTGGTTTTGTGTGTATGCATTGGTACACTAGGGTCTTAACATCCATGGGCTTGCCATCTGCGGGATTTTTGAGGAAATGAAAAGATCAGGTTTTTGTTATTAACCCCCTTTTAAATTCGAATTTAGTTATCAGACGAGGCGGAACAGGACAAATCCTGTAAATTAAAGTCTTCTGCTCATCTGGTTTATTTCCACTTTCTCCCCGCGACTCCCCGTGTGATAACATCTTATTTCTAACAGCTGTGTGCACATCTCACTGGCAATTGGGGACAATGGGACTTGAGGTCCCACATTTTTTATTTCCAGGTATGCAAAGATATACATGTGTTTTTCTCTGTGTGTTGGTGTGCTTGTGTAAAAATGTGCATGTGGATTTGTATGTGTGTCTTGGGGTGTGGATGTGTAAAGGTGTACATGCAGATTTGTGTGTGCATGTGCACACACACATCACTGTGTACATGCATGTGCACACAGTAGTTTTCTGTGTGGATGCTACAGAACTTGATATTATTATAACTGGCCTGGTATAGCTCTGGCATGCTGTTGCCATTGTTTTCTAGTACACATTTTGACTGCTGAAATAATTGGACTTAAAAAATCTCACTTGATGGAGTAAGAGAATGTGGTTTCTCTGGTCACATGGAGAAATTTAACTATGACTCATTTCCCCTAGCTGTAACTAGGCATAAGGTAGCCCTCTTCAGAAAAGAATCTGTCTTGCCTTCTACAGAGGAAAAAGGTGAAAGAGCAGCCTGAACAGGAATGCAACCCTTCCTCATCTGTTTGACTGGGAATGGGTGGAGGCCAGGCTATTGGCTGGTATGCTGCCAGCAGGTAAAGGATCTGTCTAGCACGGGCTGTAATCTGCCCTGCTACCTACACATATGAATGTATGACCTCAATTGCAAAACAGGGAACTAGTCAGGTTGCAGCTGTGGGTTATAACTAGAAGATAGCTCTCTTAGCAAACATGCTGAAACAGACCTGGACTAATCAAAAACTACAAGCCAGCATGATATGGTCATCTAGAACCCTGGAGACAAGAGTTCAAATCTCCATCTGAACATGGGAGACCTCTGGCAAGTCACACACTCTCAGCTTCAGAGGAAGGCAATAGCAAAAATCCCTCTGAACAGATCTAGCTAAGAAAAACCTGTGATAGGTTCACATTAAGGTCACCGTATGTTGGAAATGAATATACACAACAACAGCCAGATCAAAAACTGTGCTGATTTAAATTGCAAATATTGATCGGATGCTATGTGAGAATGTTTAGTAAAACTCTAAAGCCAAATGCTCACTTCCTGTCCATCTAAATAACATCTAAAACAGGGGTAGGCAACCTAAGGCCCGGGGGCCGGATGCAGCCCCCTGAGGCCTGTGGACCGGCCCCAGGCCGGTCTTGCTGCCGCCGCCGCCGCCACCCCCTGCCACCCGCCATGATGATATTGATTATTGTTGTTATTTCTTGTTCTTGGGGTTTTCTTGGCAAAATCTCCACAGGGGTTTTGCCATGGCTTTTCTGGGGCTGAGAGAGTGTGCATGCATATTTTTTAATTTAAAAAAAAAATTAAAAAATATTTATTTATTTATTTATTTATTGTGCTTCGGCCCCCCCAATTGTCTAGGGGACAGCAACCCGGCCCCCAGCTCAAAAAGGTTGCCTACCCCTGATCTAAAAGATCAGGAGATGTGGTTCTGTGATACTTTGTGGGATGAATAACGTTATTTACTGGCTCTGGCTGAGAGGTTCCCATGTCAGTCAAACACCAAATCTGCTCTTAGGTGTCATTGGGGTTTAGTGTGAAAATTCACGACAGACAAAAAGAAGCTGATTTGAAAAAAATATATTTCAACAGGATGGCTTTTTCAGAAACACTCGCAGTTCATATATTCAGTCAAGGAGGAATCACACCTATTTACTGGCTTCTTGCAGTGGTGGCTGATGGTTTCCATGTCCAAGGGATAGTGAATCCATCCTGGGCTCAAATCTAAATTTTAAAGGAGTTACCCAATATTTTGTATCTATTTTGAGGACATGGTTCCATATTTTGGTTAGACTAAAACATGGATCAGATTCACCAGCCCACTGACATGGAAGATACCAGCTACCACTGTTCAATGCTAGTCAATAGATATAATTTACATTGTTTTAACAGTGTGGGGAGTTTGGGGGAAATTCTTTTTTGTACTACAACTCACAGAATCCCCCATTGCTGGGGATTCTAAGAGCTAGAGTCCTAAAAAGTAAATTTTCCAAGTGCTGATAATATGCAGTGTATATAGCCATTATTTTTTGTTTGTCTCTCTGTTTTAACAACTCGTGACTTAGTCTAACCATCCTGGTTGCTACTATCATATTTTGAAATGGGGAAAAATGTGTGGGTTCTGCTTGGCTGATTTTGACAGAATGAAAGTAATTCAACGGAGATAGGAATAGTTACTTTTAAAAAAAGTTTCATTTGAAAACATTGGAAACACTGTATCAGGTGTAGGGTAAGTGTGGTCCTCAAATGTTGTTGAACTGAACCCACACATTATTCCTAGCCAGCACAACCAGTGGCGAGGGATGATGAATGTTGTAGTTCAGCAACTTTGATTCTGGGGGGTCACAAGTAGTTAATCCCTGCATGGGTGGAATGAGAAAGTTCTTTTTAGACACCTTCCAGTTCCAATATTGATCCACTATGTTTTTCCTCTTTGTGCTAAATCAGGTTCTGCTTCCAGTATTAGGTTCTGTTTCCAGTATTAGCAAAGTGAACCTTAAATGCAGGACTTTAAAATGCACACTAAGAACATGTTTAGTTATTTTGAAGGATTACTTTTCTTACTGAGATGAATAGGACAGTATTCCCCCACACATTAAGTTTTCTGAAGCTGTGCCAGTTGGTAGACATCCAATCTGAGGCATTCATATCTCTACATTTCTCATCTTTGCTCTTGCATACTTCACTTCAGGAATTCCCAATTGACAGCAGTTCACTGGACTGCTGAACCCTAGTTAAGTATGCATGGCCAGAAAAATTAGCACACCACAATTGTGAAACATTTAAGCAATACAAGGGCTGAGCACATTCATCAGGCCAGGATAATCAATAAGTTCATTATTACTGGGGGTTTTGTCAATGTTTCTAGGCCCAGCATTTCCCCAACGTAAACACTCTATCATTACGAACATTGCTGATCTTGCCTCATTTTTGAAGTTTAGCAAGATGGGGTTAGTACTTGGAGAGGAGACCAGGGATCTCCAGATACGTCTCTTGCTTGAAACCCGAGATAGAGACTGCTAGTGTTGACAATACTGGGCTGGATTGGGTCATTCACACAAGTGCTTTTTGCCGGGTAGATCTGGGGGAGATTTGATAATGCATTCATTCATGCAATACCAAATCTGACCCAGTGTGAAGTTCACACTATGTTTACCCTGATCAAATCTATCCAGTGCAATATAACCCTCTGGATGTTCACACTAATGAAAGTATCGATTCAAAATGGATCCTCTCTATCTATCACATTTGATCATTTTGGGGTATTGTTTTGTTCTGCCAATCAAATGATGCGCATCTACGTCACTTCACTTCTGCTGTCATCATTGACAATGTTGCTTTGTATCCATGGGGAGGAAGGAATCAACACCTGGAGAATGTGTCCTCCATTTTCACCTTCTGCCCAGGAACAATGTCCAAAATGCCTTCCATTTTGAGCAGGACTAAGAAGCATGCATTCTATATTTTTATGAGCTTTTATTGGGGCATGTCCTCAGTTTCCCTTGCACATCCTCCATTTTGTGGTGCCTTATCCCCATCCCCCTCAATGGGGATGACATCTATCTGGTCACCCTGGGATAAGAACAGGGTGACCAAAGCATCCTCCTTTCTCAAGACCTGTCCTTCATTTCATTCTCCTGTCCTGCAAAAAACGTCCAAATGTCCTCCCTTTGGAGCCTGACTGAGAAGCATGCATTGTACCCCACAGAGCTGACAGCAGTGGGAGCCTCAGATCTCTGAGCCCCTGGCAGGGATGGGGGCACCAAGGCTGGCTGGTGAAGGCTCCTCTATCCCTCCCTCCTTCCGCCTTTCTCTCTTTTCTCCTCCCTCCTCTTTCTCCCCATCCCACCCACTCCTCCTTGCAATGGCATCGTTGGGGAATACAAAAATAGAACCCACCCTACCCCATGTGGAAGCCACACAAATGCAATGGATCACACACTCTCTCTATATATATATATATATTAAAAAAAACCATGTTCCCAGAAGAGCCCCCTTCCCTGGCTTTGGCAGTCCAAACATCTAGCAATGGCACCATAGGGGGAAAAGAGCAAAAAAGGAAAACAGCCGAGCAGTTGTTTAAAGGGCACACCAGCAGGAAATTTGAAAACACTCAGAGCCGGCAAGTAAGTGCAAGCAGAAAATGGTGCTTGCCATGGGATGGGAGTCGTGGATGTAAAGGGGCTGTCCTAGCAATATCAAGCTTAGATGGCTGCAAAAGGAAGAATAGGTACAATTCCAGAAACAGAAGACGGTGTGGTCTATTCCTTGATCTCACTGAACTTCTTAGTGGTCTCCTTATGTTCTCCCCAACAAAACAGCATGGGAAAGCTGGGCATTCAGTGCCATACTGTGTGTTTTCCTAAGTCGTGAGTTTCCAAAAATATTGCATAATGGGATCCTATGCACTCTGGGTGTGTCAACACTCATCTACTGGGCTGAGATACAACTGCACTCAAGTTCCTTAACCCACATTGATGTACCCATTCAAGCTTTCTCTTCTGGACAGAATAAGTCAGGCACATGGACCAATATGAATGTCAAGTGGAAAAGGCAAACTGGTAGATGGAGGAGGCATTCCAGCAGAGTAAAGTGGGCCATGCAGAGGATGTGTTAGAAGGCAAATTCCCTAGTGAAAACAGATGGAGTTGCTAAATGGGAGGTGACTTTACATCCTGAAGCTGGCAGATATCCATGGTGAGAAACTAGCTGAAGGTGGCTGATGGTCCTGATAGGAGCTGGTAAATGCTGGTGGAAAGAAGCTGATGAATGTTCATGGAGGTAAGCCATCAAAAGATGTGTAATGCTGAAAATATCTAGTTCATACTATCAAGTCTGGGTCTGTTTTATGCCTGGATGGAAAACACATAAAACATCCAGGGTTCCACAATGGTAAAATAGTGGGAAATGTCCTACATAGATACATCTAGAAGCATACTAAAGTATCATTTCAATCTTTCTGATATACAGGGAGAGTCAAGTGCAGTGCAAATAAGAGTCAATTACTTTGTCTATTTCTTTTGCACTTCACAATAAAAGCAGTTCAGGAAAAGATAATGCTACCAAGGCCCTAGGTTTGATGCACAAAATAATGCATTTTATTTTCTGTACGCCAGGGACATCAGTGTCTCCTTCTCAAAAGCAGGGGGATAGTGAAACAACATTTTATATGTACTCAAATATGGGCAAATTGTGGAAATATGAGCTAGTGATGCATTCTTTCAGTTTTTTCATGCCTAATGCAGGTCACTTCCCTTCTCTGCAAGATAAAATCAGGATCTTTACAACCTAGAATAATTATCTCTCTTTGTTTGTGTTTGTTGTGTATGGAGCTTATTTGTAACATGTTTTCAAAAACCAAGAAAAGTATCTTTTTTGAAAAAGTACACTACCATCAACATTATATCCATCACTCTGTAAACTCTGTAAATTCAGCCAAACCATCAGAAGATATTATTATATGAAATGTTTAAATTCCACCCCCTCCATTTCTTAGGACATTATCACACATGGGCCAGAAAGCAATAATAAAGTGGAAATGAGGCATTCCGAAAATAAACTGAAAATAAACCTTGATTCCGTAAATGGAATTACCTTAATTGAGAAATTAAAGTAAGCGCATTTAACGTTCACACACAAGCGAGAAAAGCCCATAAATGTACTAGAAATGAGCCTCTTGCACATGCACAGATAGAGGAATGCTCACTGGAACCATGAGAAAAGCAGGGAAATGCTCCCAAATGTGCATTTGGCTATCACATTACGGTAAATGCGAAATTACCTTAATTGCACATTTGCATTTCCTCCAAACAACCAAATTTCAAAAGATCTCCGTTAACACCAGTTTCTATCCACTTTCTGTCCAGTTTCTGTGCGACGTCGTGTGAAAATGCGGGGCACTAATCCAGTTTCTGTTTGGGTTTTGTGTGGATTAACCAGCAGATTTGCCCCCATGTGATAACGTACTTAGAAATGGAAGATCACTTTGCAAGATTATTTCCATAATTTCCCCATCATTTTTTCTTCATTGGAGTCAGCCTGCTCTCTCCCTCTGTCCCAAATACATTTTGGCATCTTGAATGATCCAAAATAGTGAGCAGATTACTGTACCAGCACAATAGCTGCACTCTGGCCGCACAACATCCCCCCTAAAAAAACACATATTTACAAAAAAGAGAGAGGGCTGTGCTACACTCAGCGCTAACCATGAGCCCAACCTCTGAGAAACTGAGGGAGAATTTCTCTTGTCCCTGGAGAAATCTGGTGAAATTGTTTCCATCCCCAATTTCTTTGGTCACAGATTGAGGATTTTTGATATACTCTGTAAACGTAGCTATAATTTTAGCAGTTAAAAGAATAGCTGCCTTTTGCACCACACACCTATAACTTGTGGTGTATATATATTTCTATATAATAGACCAATAAAAAAACAAAAAAATCTGAGTGTGCAAGCACTAAGTTTTCCTCATAATCTGCAGACAAACATTTACATAGTTCCATAGGGTAAAATTTGAAGTACAGTTGCTACTCTTGACAGTTCTCCCATGGAGATTCTAAAAATGCAGGCAGCTAATGTCCCATGTCAATGAACAAGTTCTTGCAGTTTTAATCTCCACCAGGAATGGGTCTTTTCTAAAGCTAATGGATCTTAATTCAAGATCAAGACACTCCAAAATATTTCCCCATTACAACAGGAATAATTCACATCTATTTACTTTCTCTTTCACACTGCTGACATTTTTAGCAAACTGAGAGGGAACAAGGAAATCTGAAAGGGAGGACAAATGACATCTTAATCCCTGGAACTAAAAACAAAACGAAACAGAACCTGTGATTTGACTTTGTAAACCCTGGCTCAACTTTTGTCATGTATAGAAATATGCTCTCATCTTCAGACATGTTGCTTCCACTTGAGCAAAATGATGGTAGAGATGCAGGACTATTTAAAGTCTATGGGCAATCCATGCCTAAACCAGGTCAATGTATACTAGGTGTGGGCAATAGGACTATTAGTCTCTATTGATATGTTTAAGGGTGATTGTACTGGATCAGCAAGTGTTTCTGACTTGCACCAGTTTAACATGACCAGGCAACAAAATTCTATGTAACAAAATTGTTATTTTGTACTCATATCTTCTCTCTCAGTCCAGTGTTCCTTACCCATAACCTATGTCAGCTGGTTGCCTTTGGCCACAGTTGCTTCCAGAAAAGACATATGTTATACAATCATCCTACTGCATATTATATGTTCCCCATGTCTTCCCATCACTTCTGCTATCTCTTTTCTACCAAAACTGCATTAAGGAAAAAAAAGGAAACAGCTGCCCACAATGCTTTTTTATTATATGTACAAGGAACATTTAAAAACATACCAGGTATTTGTGTAGCCATGGTATATAGTTTTTGAGCTCTGATCTGCAATAACCTATGCAGATCATCTGATGATGGTTTTTTTTTTTTTTTTAAACTCCTGGTCATCTAGGGTGAGAGATTCTGTGAAGCGTAGTCCCAAAACTAGCTTTTCCAAATGTTTCTTGAGATGCATGGGCATGGCTCATGGTGTAAAGCAAGTAATTGATGTCATACACTGTGCTGCAATTTTCTATCTGGATTTGGTTAGTAGTGGACCTCAAGATTCTAGCACAAATAAAAATCAAAAACCTAATGTGGATCTCATGATTATGAAACCTCCCTTCTGATCATATTATATTTTCAGGCAACTCTGAAGTATTTGCAATAGCATCCACACCCCTTGGGTAAACTCATTTGCACTGTTGGTTGGGCTTAAGAAGAATCATAGGAGGTGTTTGTAGAAACAAGTTGCAACCACTCTATACATCCTTTTCTCCACAATGAAACATGACACACCATTCTGTTATATATTCTGCCTCTGCCTTCTAATAGTGGAGGGAATGTGTTGCATGATCATGTCAGATGACTATTTTATACTACATGAGATATGAGAGAGCCAGCCTGGTGTAGTGGTTTGAGCAATGGGCTATTACTCTGGAGCTCAGGATTTGATTCTGCTGCTCAGCTGTTGAAATCCACTGAGCGATCTTGAGTTAGTCACATACTCTCAGCCCCAGAAAACCCCATGATAGGTTTGCCTTAATTAAGGTCACCATAAGTTGGAGGCACACAACAGCAAACTAGGGATATGAAGGCGGAGAGATGAAGAGCTATCTAGTACCATCTAGTTCCAACTAGGATTTTATTTGATATTCCCAGGGTGTGGTATGAAGACTCATGATGCAACCTTGCTAAAGTTAAAACTAGTCTGGATCTAATCAGTCTCTGGCTAGAACAGAGGACCATCAAGGAGGGCCATGTAGGCTGTCTTGAGCTGGTTAGAGTGTTGGACTAGGACTTGAGCAAACTAGCTTCTGACCCCCACAGAACCATGAAATCTAACCTTGAAATGGTCACTCCTAGCCTGACCTAATTCACAGGGTTGATATGAAGATAAAGTAGAGAGGAGGAGAACCATGTACACACTTTTAGCTTGCTGGGGGAAAGTTAAGGCATAATAGTAATTAAATCATAATAATAAAGTTAATAAAACTAATTAATCTTAACAAACTTGCTAGTATCTCTATCCCAAGTGTTGCAACTTGGAATGATCTAACCACCATTTACCCATTCGTGCAGATGACTCTATATGCATCCACAATAGTCTGCTTTATTTTACTTGTGTGGCAACATTATTGAATCATTACAGGAAAGATTTTGACTCCATGCTGCTCTGTACAACTATGTTTATTAAATATTGCACCACTGAGGGCAAAAAAGGTGATCTCAGATATTTCAAGATAAATGCTCTGAACTGCCTATTGTATTTACTATGCAAGCTCAGATAATTAACACATTGTTGCAGAAGCTCTGCATATAGGCAAAGCCTCACTAGGTGTGGTGCCCTTTGTCCTACTGGGCTGGCATGGCATAAAGCACAATATCTGTGCTGTGGAAGGCAAACTCTAAGTAAGCATCACTTTTCCTGGTATGAAAATAGATCAGATACATTTAGATCTATGAGCAATTTATCCATTCGGTTGGTGAAAACATGTGTATAGGGCTATGTGTGTCTTGTTTTGATCTTGCACCTGAAAGAAAACATGCACATTTGGAGGTACTTCTAGAAACCCAGGTGGCCTTGGCAGTACAGAATGCTTTCTTCCAGCTTTGGCTAAATCACTGCTATAGCTACTGCTAAACAAATTTGATTGGTCCAATGTGAGGTTTACTCTAGTAATTTCCTAGCTGGATTACTGCACTTCATAATATGTTGGCTACCCTTGAAGACTACTCAGGATGGAGGCTGGAATGGAAGGGGAACTAAGCTCCTATAAGAATAGGCTGGGTGGGGGGCTGAGTCTCTCCACAAAATGAACTGCCAATAAATATTGATATAAGAATTATCACTGAGCCCTCCCAGGAACAGTAAAGGCTGCTACAATATGTCCTATGAACAGTTACTACAGAGTAAGCTACACTGAACACCTGGACATTGCACTTTTAAGTGTCTTCATATATAATGATGTTTCAGAAATAATGGATGGGAAAAGTAATTTGCGCTCCCCCTACAAGTACTTGAAATAGTCAAAATTAATAACCTCCTGCCTGCCAATGTTGAGACCCCCCTCCCCACTTTAAAAACAGTGCTGGGATCCCTGCTGCTCAGAAACATGAAATAGGACGTTATCACA
>JAIPUX010001880.1:81536733-81553861 GCA_020142125.1 Phrynosoma platyrhinos
GGGGGGGGGGGGGAACCTGTAGGTAAGCATTAATTCATTGTTTTTTGCTTTTCTTATGATGCTGTTTCTCCTTGTTAACAGGCTTGATAAAATAAAGTTGACAGCACCTCTTGTTTGCTGGGGCAGTGAGAAGTGAACATGAAGTATAGTGGTGCAGATAAAAAACATTGTGTGGCCTTGGACCAGTCAGTTTTCTCAGTCTAACCTGTTTCAGAAGTTTGTATGTAATGATGAAGTGTGTGGAGACAGGCATATACACTACCCTAAGCTCTCTAAAAGGGTACAATTTTAAAAGAGCATAATAATTAAAACAAGAAAATGCTGCTCTTGGGTGTTACACCAGTAGTCATAGCAGTGACTTGCTACAACAGAACAGAGAGTGAATTGGTCTCCAAGAATTGAAATCAAGGCCATCTCTGTTTGCTGTCTCCAGGTGGTTATGTATATCGGACAAGTCTCAAAGGATCTCCTGAAGTGGCCTCGCCCTTCCTCGCCACCTGTTGTCAAGTTAGAAAAAAGGACAACTGCAGAATATGGAATGCCATCCACTCATGCAATGGCAGCAACAGCCATCTCTTTCACTTTTGTATTTGCATCCACAAGCCACTACAAGGTAGGGATAACCAGAAGCAATGTATAATCTCTCTGAACCATTGCTTCTTTCCTGTGAAATATATAAGTACAGCTTAGCCCCTAGATATTCTTCACCCAATATGTTGTCTTTCTTTCCCTTCCACTGCCATCCCTAATTGGTGGAGATGGTGGTTGCAGTAGGTATAACTGCCAGGTGGCTTGATCCAAATACTTTTGTGTTGCTTATTCTACAGCTAGATGATTGGATCCAGGTTTAATCATGTCTAGAGATTGGAATGAATCCATGCATACTGAGATAGGATAACTTTTTATGAATACTTTTGATTTATTAATTTGGATTTAGTAGTGTTTCAAAGTAGACCCCTCTGAGGTCAAGTTAATCATGATTATATTCTCCCATTGATTTCAACGGGTCTTTTAAAGCATAACAAAATCTAGATTCAGACCAGATATAAAGTCCCATGTGTGTACAATGACATCATGATCACATTTATTTTCAGACCCCTTCTGAATTTGCCTGGATTAGACTCTTTCAGTGAACTTTCACTTGAATGAACCCATTCCCTAAAATTTTGAGACCAGTTTAGACCATAGGTGCATAAGCCCTGAGGACCATAAATGATGCTGGGTCAGGAATTGTGCACATGCACACATCCCAGTTGATCCTCATAGAGGAGAGTTTTTCCCTAGCAGTCCTGATTGGTTGTTCTTCGTTCCTAGGAACAGTGGAGAAACTGCAATCTATAGGGAATCAGTGGAGAATCTGGAAATGTTGGTGGGCTCACAGTACCTCTTGGGGGGGTCACACTTAAGTTCTGGAAGGTACACATATGTGCACCCCAATTTAGTCTCCTCATCATCATTTATGTGAAGTTAGTAAATTTTGTCCCAGCATTCTTTCATTAGGCATTTATACACATAGAGTGTATCTGCTCTTGTGTTATACAGTCGTCTAGTTTGAAGACATGCTTTTGGTGTTGCTCTCATTATTGCTGGCTTGAATATGGATGGAAAGAAGATCCAAAATATTCAAAAAGTAGAAAACTAGGTTTCTTGAGCATTGGGAAACCCTCGTGAAGAGAATCCTAGATGGGTGAGAATCTGTGAATTTATTGTCTATGAATAATGCATATGGGGGCTTGTGCAGAAAATAACACTTTTGAGTAGAAAATAGCATTTCCTGTGCAGAAAACAGGTTTTCTGAAAAGAAAACAGTATTGTATGCGTGTGTATGTATGTAAAAAACATTTCTGCACAGCAAACAGGTTTTCTGCACAGAAGAAAATGCTGTTTTCTGCTCAAGAACTTTTTTCCTACATGTACAGAATAAGACCCAAACTGCAACTTGTCTTTCAGAATTGCAGTTTTCCATTACTTTCTCATAGTGGAGAGAAAAATTGTAAAATTATTAATTCTTATCTGCAAGAACAACATTTACATTCATAGTTACATACAACAGTTACATTCATAGTTCTTGAATGACTGGATGCCATTTATCAATTTATCTTCACTTTGGCTCATTTGTTTATACCATTGTCCCTCCCCATTTGTGGACTTTAGAGTCTGCTGTCTCGCTCTTCGCAAGATGGACAAGCAGCCAGGGATAAAATGGCAGCCCATGCCTGTGTGTGGCTCTGCACATGCGCCATTATTTTCAGTGGGGCTCGAATATTTGCAAGCTGCCATTTTTGCAGCTGGCGGTCCAGAATGGATCCCCTGCAAATTGGGAGGGGCTACTGTAAATAAGGCAAATGTACTAGTCTGAAAACAGAGTTCTAAGAAAGATAGTCCATATCTATTCTTTTTTCTCTCATTTTTCAACTCAGAGCATTGTGGGTCTTTACATTCAATAGGTTGGATTCACTTAATTATGATTTCTGTAAATCGCATTGATTTCAGTTGGTCTACTGTAAGAATGACTAGGGGGTGAAACAGACCGACATTAAAAAGCTGGCTTCCTGGTGGCTTGGGAGTGTGGTGTACACACAATGCAAGACACCCAGAAGCTGGCTTCACGCTGCCCAGCTGCCCACATGTGGGCTGGCTTCTCAGTGCTCTGGCAGCATGGCATTTACATGCCATACACTGCAAGAGCATCATAAAGCCATGGCGGGGTGGGAAAAACCAGTTCAAAAAGGAGCAGCAATTTGGCACTTCTTGGGGGGCCAGCAAAAAGGTAGGTTGAGGGCATGGCGTGCAGTTGCCGTGGGCCCACTTGGCTTTCTCAGGGCAGCTTCAATCTGCCCCTTCGGGGCAGTCTGTTTCACCCCTAAGTCTGGATGCATGCAAGTGTACCTTGTACTTGCATTGCTGTCGTCATCTCAGTGGTTCAGCCTGAAGTCTTCATTCTTATGAGATAAATTATTTTAAGGACAACATGAATGCATCACTTCAAATTATTTTATTCGCGTGAAAGAATTATTCAAATCTGCTGAACTTCAAATCTTCCAGAATATACATGATACTGAATTCTAGTTATAGCTAGGCTATAGGTACTTTCTTAATTGTATGAAGCGTGTGATTACCACTAATATTTTTCTTCCATTCTTATGTTCACAGTTCCCTTTGGCACTCGGACTGATTGGAGCCTTTTTATTTTCAACTTTGGTATGCCTCAGCAGAATTTACACAGGAATGCACACTGTGCTGGTAAGGCAATTTCCCATTAGACTTGTGCACTCATTGCAGTATTGTTACTGTATTCTTGGCTTGAAGCATAAATATAAATGAATACAGATAATAAAGCAGCACTAAAAAATCTCAACATCTTCCATGTAGTCTGCCCTTGGTTTTATATTCCAAGAACAGACCTTGTTTAATCACACCACACTATACTAATGCCATAGTGTGTCATAGTGTGGAACAGGGGTAGAAACTGGAGGCCTGTGGGTCACATGCAGCTCTTTAACTCATTTCAAGAGTATATCTGCATTACACTATGGCAGCAGTCTGGTACTGTCATGGATCTGGCCAACAGAATCGTGGGATTTGTACCTTGATGTGTTGTTTAGAATTCTCTGTTGGAGAATACTAGTTTATTCTCTCCTCAACTACAGTGCAAGAGCTAAAAAAACAAAACAATGGTTAAAAGGGAAAATGTCTCCAGTCTTGATTTAACCAAAGATCCCAAATGAGTCAGGAAAAATTCTGTACATATTTCCTCCAGCACTCAGTAATAATAAAAGTCTTCTCTAATTTCAGATGAATTTGGTCAGGATGATTGTGAAGAGAAAAGCCTTTATTGACTGTCTTGAAAGAATAAAGTTACTTTAATGGAGGGAAGAAAAGTCCTCTTTTTTAAAAAAGAAAAAACACTATATTTTGTGTGAATTTTCTTCATATCTTGGACAAGTGAATGTTATAAAGTAGCAGCAATAATACAAACACAGTGTGTAATAAGAGAATGAGTGTTAGACTAGGCCTCACAGAGTCTAGGGCTCAAATCCCAGCTGAGCCATGGAAAATCACTGGACAAGGTACATACACATCCAAGCATGAAAGATACCTGAGAGGATGTCAGTAGCAAACTCCCTCTGAGTAAATCTTGCAAAAAATAAACCCCTATGATAGAATCAACTTCAAGTTGGAATGAACTTGAAGGCACATAACAACAAAACAGCAATAAATCTTCAGTTTAACTGCATTTGAATAAATTTAGTGAACTGTATCAAATGTAGATGCCTCCTCAAATCTGGCTGTGATTCTAGAACAGGGATGGGCAAGCTGCAGCCTGTGGCTCAAGGGCAATTTTGTGGACTCTGACTTTCCTGTCCCATACACACACATATGCCACAGAAGACAAGAGTGAAAAGCTTGGTGTTTTTTTTGTTTGTTTTGTTTTTTGGTCACTCCTGGGGCTTTAAAGAGTGGCAGTTTCACTCAGAAATGGGCTTCACGGTTCCCTGAAAGCAGAATGAAATTGGAAGTGGTTGGAGGGCCATTTCCATTTTTAAAAATGGATTGGCTGAGTGACTGATTGCATTTTGGAGCCTGTTGCAATCCATGGTGCATGCCTGAGATTAAAAAAAAATTCTCATAAGTTGCACACCATGTTCTAGTATAACTTAGTACATTGATCTCAAACAAAGTTCTTTATAAACATTTTGCTGTCCCTTTTGAAAGATCCATATGTCTTTTCAGTTGAGTTAAGAGTCAGGCTTCCCCTGATACAGTACTATGAACACTGGTTGATGTATCATCTTTAAATTCAACTTTCTAGTATGTTGGTTACATACATTTGGGTGGGGTATGTATAAATAAATAAATAAATAAATAAATAAATAAATAAATATAAATATTGTTATTGTTATTATTATTATTATTATTATTATTATTATTATTATTATTATTATTATTATTATTATTTAAGACCATTGCCTAAGGCAGTAGTGGCAAACCTATGGCATGTATGCCAGAGGTGGAACTCAGAGCCCTCTCTGTAGGCACACGAGTTGTCGCCCCAGCACACAGTTCGCCAGAGTTTGTTACTAGAAAGCTAGAGGGATGTGGCACTTTGTGATAAATAAGAGGGTTTTGGGTCGCAGTTTGGGTACTCAGTCTCTAAAAGGTTCACCATCACTGGCCTAAGGAGTACTGTAACTACTAGTGGTATAAAGCCAAGACTTGTAGGATTGAATATTATGACTTTTTCCATAGCTGGGATAATGGCACAGTCTTCCACTCCCTTCAAGTTTCTCCTCTAAGCTTAGCTGCAATCTTCATAGTAGAGAGGAATAGATTTCCCCAGTCATAGTATGTTACTATGAGCTTTTTCTTTTGTGATGAAGAGTATTCAAGCATGAAAGATACTGTTAAACAAACTGCACAACTTCTGATCTATAAAATCATTTGAATCCACTCTGTCTTTGATGCTGTAGATGATACAGTGGACGTTAACAACTCTTGTAGTTCTTTTATATTATGTATACCAAGATGTTCAAATAGCACAAGAAGTTTACACTGTGTTTTACATTTAGCACTGCCTGCAAATGTTTAGACATTATAGAGTTCTTTAAAAAACATTTCTAGTGTAGTTGGTAGTGGCAGTAATGAAACACTTTAAAAACTTTTTGCTTTGCTTAATAAACCAGCCTGATAGAACTGGTTTTGAGCTGCTCCCCAGTAATCCAGACTCCAGTTACTAGAATATCATCCTTCTTTGCCTGGACTGAATTAGGGAAAGGCAGAATCTCCACCCTTTCTCCTATATCTTTATGAGGGTTTCCACCTTAATCCTTTCATTAAGATGACTTCCTCATTGTGCAAAATGAATGAAGGAAAATGTAATCCTCTAGAGAAATTATGAAACTAAGCTCCAAGATTATGGGTGGGCAAAGGTTTGTATTAACAGAGAAATGTTTGAACTTGCTTTAAATATATTCCTGAAACTATTTGCTTTGGTGAGTTAGTCATCAGTTGTTTGCTGTGAGGGAGTTTCCTTGATAGTTTCTTTTGTCCTACAGTAACTGAAAGAGGCAAATAACTGAAGGTAGAGCTGTGTGTGTGCCTGATGCACAAATATACATTTCCACAGGGGTTTGGGGAACTGTAGTCCAAAAAAGTAATGGTTCTGTGCTCTGGAAACAGTCTTGAAGATACTGTTAGAACACAAAGAAGATAATGGGAGAGACATTTCACAAAGAAGTAGTATTATTACACAATTGCCATCAAAAGCCACACCTGTAAATCAAATTGAGGCAATAATGCTAGCTCAGTTTACTCCTTGAAAATGTTGGTGTTGTGATAAAAGCTTTAAGAACCACTGTAAATCCAGGAACCTTTTTTTAATGGGAAGCCTATGATGACATGTAGGAATTCAAAGTAGTTTGGGGGAAATTGTCTGGATTCTCTGGAATAAAAAATAAATAAAATGGCACCAGATAATGAGAAGTACTTAACATTTCAGAAGATGACTATGAGAGGAAGTTATGATGGAACTGTTTACATCTTTTTGGCTTTCTGCTCAGTTGACATAATCATCGAAATAACAAAAGGATGGGATGGGTGATGAATATGTAACATATATTGGTTAAGGCATAGGAACGTGAACATCTACCACCATGATGGTGAACCTGTGGCATCTCCTCCCCAGGGACCTTTCCTGACCCTCAGCTGTTTCTCAGAGACAGCTAAAGGCTGAGAGAAGAAGGACAGGGGGAGGCGGAGCAATCGGCTTGCGCCCATCGCGCGCCCCCCCAGACCCTCCCCAGCTTCTAGCTTTCTCTCAGAGAAAATCTAGCAAATGCTGCACTCAGTGAAGGACAGGAGAGACCCTCTCACAGTCACAGGAGTCTACCATATACCATGCAGTTGTGGGCAAATCTACATAGGGACCACAAAACACAGCGTTCAAACACAAATCAAGGAACACGAGAGACACTGCAGACTGGGCCAACCAGAAAAATCAGCAGTAGTACAACATGTTTTAAGCCACCCTGGACATAAAATGCTATTTGAAAAACACTGAAATTCTGGACCATGCCAACTACTATCAGGTTAGAATGCACAGGGAAGCCATTGAAATCACAAGCACTTGGACAACTTCAAGAGGAAAGAAGAAACACTAAGAGTAAACAAAGAGGCGAAGCAGACTGGCAAAAACCACCGGCTTAGGGATGACAAGGGAGTGTGGCATACACACAACACATGCCCTGATGATGCCTCTAAGTCAGCATCACACCACCCTGCTTGACCTCACCAAGGGTGGTGTCACAGCCTTCTGGCGGTGCAACATTTACACGTGCTGTGCCACAGAAACGGCAAAAAACCACTGCCACAGTGGAAAGGGCATCTTTTTCCACCCCAAAAAGAAACAGTATTTTGCTGCAAAAACCAACTGGCAAAACCAACTGTTACATATTCCTTGCCTAAGAAAACTCCATGAAATTCATGGGGTTACCATATGTCAACAGACAACCTGAAGGCACATATGCACACATACCTTTTTAAATGTAGGGACATTAATTATAATAATTAGATTGGAGTGGGTTTGGGATTTTATTTTTTTTTTAGCATTCCATTTAACTGTGAATTTTATGACATTTAATAATATTAAAGGAAATAAAAATGAATCAAGTCTGAGATGTTGGTGCACTTTAATTTGTCTCACTCAGAAATGTAATGTCTTTTTAAACAATACAGTGAGTATTTCTACAGTTGTCAAATCTGTATTAGAAAAGTTTTTTGAAAAGCTAAAGGAATACAAACAAACAAACATAATGCAGTTTCATTACATATAGCTAACCTTTAACGCAACCTCCAGCCTTTATCAGATGCCCACCCGTTACAGTGCAGGTGAAAACATGTTGCATATCATAACATCTTTTTCTTGTCACTTGTATCTTTCCAGGATGTAATTGTTGGCAGTCTGATCTCAGCACTATTAACTGCTCTTGTGTATCCTGTTTGGGACGTCATTGATCACCTGATGGTAACCAGCCCTGTGTGTCCTGTGTTCTGCATTGTTGTGCCCCTCTTCTTGTGTTACAACTATCCCAAACTAGATCACTACAGCCCTACTAGAGCAGACACTACCACAATTCTGGGAGCAGGAGCTGGAGCAATTATAGGATTCTGGATAAACCACCAATACATCTCAAATGCTCTGCCTGGAGCTACTTCACACAGTGTTCTTTCTGTCACCTGTGAAATGCTCTTGATGATGCTTGCACAGTTTCTGGTGGGAATTGGTGCACTGCTGGTCACACGGCAGATAATTAAAAATGTGGCTCTGAAGTCACTGTGTTCTTGGTATGAAGTATCTATGGATGATCTTGGAGCTAAGCAGCAACTCAACATAGAAGTGCCTTACAAATTTATAACCTATTCTTCTATTGGTCTGACTGCTACAGTGCTTGTGCCACTATTGCATAGGTTTTTAGGTTTAAACTAAATGCTGTGCATTTCTGTTTAGAAAATAACCCAGATTGTGGGATGCAATAACCAAGTGTGCAAGGAAGGACAGAGACTTCAACAGAAAAGTGTGCTGCCTTTTTGTATAGCTCTAAAGCTTAGCTAATACTAGAGATCAGAAAAGACCTTCTTAGTGGTCTAATATTCTATGGGGAGATCGTTAGCAGCCTCTGTCTTTCCTTTCTTTTCAGTTCTAGTGGTTTCCTAAGCATAAGAGCCAACCTTTTCATCTTGTAGTATTTAGAGGGTAAAGTGTTAAAAGGGGAACTGACTTAAGCTATCACTTCCCTTTGGGACTTAAGTTCTTGAG
Source organism: Phrynosoma platyrhinos (assembly GCA_020142125.1). Lineage (NCBI taxonomy): Eukaryota > Metazoa > Chordata > Lepidosauria > Squamata > Phrynosomatidae > Phrynosoma > Phrynosoma platyrhinos. Next base: position 81,545,549 of record JAIPUX010001880.1, read on the forward strand.
TTCTTTCACTTCACCAGTTTAATTCTCTGCGACTATCAGGGCCAGTCTTGTTTGGTATTGGCTGAATACAACAGCCGTGCAGCCCAGCCATTCTCCAGGAGTGTCTGCTGTGGTGCCTGGTCAGCAGGAAAGTATGCATATAGATTTGCAAGGGACCCATTTAAGAATATCATGACTCAGAAACAGGCCTGTTCTCCACTATCTTCCAGCAGTGTTATTGCATAGTGTCCAAAGGGAAACAAATGGTTTCAGGACGTTGCCACAACTGAAGAAAGGAAAATATACTGCATGGCTTGTGGTGCCCAAGTATGAGATGAACCACTGCAGACTGCTTTGCCTCCACATAACTGAGATAATTGGGGTGGTTTTCAGTACTTTTCAATTTGTAGATGAGGCTGGGAAAGTAGATTACAGAATGCAAATTTTAGATGTACTCTATGCTGAAATGGAATGTGCTTTATGAATGACACAAGTTCTTTATCAGACACAAGAAAGAAAAGAGAGAACATTGATCCTTGTTTTATAATATAAAACTTCTGGTGCAAACAGAGTTGGAGGCTTATTAAATATTATGGTGGGCATTCCATTGGGGACTTATATTGATATAAGGGCCTTACATGTGTTGCAAAGAGATACGAGCAATTGCACATCTGTATTCATAAAGGGCTGCCATTGACATTACCAATTAATGTTGCCCATGGCACAATGGTACCTACAGGAGTGACCAATGCACATCATGCCCCAAGCTATATCAGTGCTGGTTAGGCACTGGGATTGTCAAGCTCATGCCCTGTCCACAGTTCATTGTAACGGTTTTGTTGGGCCTCTGCTACTTACCGGTAGTTATGGATGTGTAAAGTTATGCACTGCGGACTGCAATGTAGAATCTTGGTCAAAATTCACTCAGGGTTGGAGTTGGGCTGGAAATCCAACTACATCATTAAAACAACTCCTCCACCCTGCAACTTACTTAAAATGTTAAATAAAAAATACTGGGGGAAAACCCATGCTGATTGTCACCCGGTGTGGTGGTGAGGACGGTGCCATTTAGTGCTTCTCCAGCCCTGGCCTTTCTCCCTGAGAGGAAGCTCAGGGCTGGAGCAGCCAGAAAGGGTGTGCATGTGCCCCTCTGGAGGGCTCAACAGGGTGTCACCCAGTCTCCAGTGATGCCACTGGGAGAAACCAAAGTGACTTCTGGTCAGTTCAGTTGCACATTTTTGCTGATTTTTTGCCAAAATCCAGTAGTACAGAGGAAACCTTCAAGAAGTGTGCCAATGGCCAGAGTCTAAGGAATCTCCAGCAAAGACAGCTATCAGCTTTAACTGCTAAGTGTTAAAATACTTTCCAACTTGGAGATGGTAGCTGTGCTAAATGAGTGATATAATAGCAGGGTTGTCTGAAGGTGTTCTGTGGCAGGGGTTAATATTGTTTTTCCAGAATGAGCCAGGCTCTTGTCTTGTGTCTTGTGCCAGGCTTTTGAATCAAATTGATCTGGACTTGTATGTGGTACTCTTTGACAGAGCATTTTACCACTTTTATCTTTTATGTCTTCTGACAGCAGATGTAACATAATTCAGCTGCTTAACAATTCTTAACCTCAGTGCTGGAAGAAATTATTCAGTGTTCCATACATATGACAAAATCTTTAGCTCCTAAAGCTTTGCTGTAATACAGCTTTCATGCTTTGGCATCTTAAACTGTTCAGATGGTTAAAGGCTCTCATTTATGGGCCACTGAGAAATGAAGCACAAGGACAAATATTATAGATTCAAAGTTCTTATTTACCTGTGAGTGCTAGATCTTTGTGTCGTCCTTGTCATGAGTTATTTCTGAGCAAACTGATGCTTCCCTTTGCAGATGAAGGCTTAACTCAAGAACTCAGGAACCATGATAGCTTTTTCTTTCTGACAGCTTTTTAGAAACTTACTCTGTATTCGAGCTTTGGAATGGAATGAAGTAGGAACATGATGCCAACTAAAAAATTTAAGTTACAAAAGGGCATCACTATTTGAAGCATATTGATAAATTGCTACAAGACTTCAGCTTTTCAGAAATTCTTTCTATAAGGAAGTAAATATTGCATGATTTTAAATCAAATAGTCTTCTAGCATTGTGAATTAGCTGGCATGTAGGTATTGATGTAACTAACACCCCACCCCCAACAAAACCTAAACCCCCATAACTCATAGCTGCTTAAGAAGGGAGACACTTCAGTATTACACTGGGTTTTAGTTTAATAAGCACTAAATTAATTCCTGAACATCCAGTATGTTTTAGATAATGCATATATTCTGTAATATATGGGTTGCATGAAGGCAGAAGCCCTGAAGCCCATGAAGTTCTCATGTCAAAATAAATTCTCAGGGCAGAACCAGACAATACAAGGGAAGCATGCTGATTCCTAATACCATTTGTGAGGTTATTGCATGGTAGATAGGAAGTGTATACACCATCTCCAGACCTAATTCTGACACCCCCTCCTCAGTTCCTACAAATAAAAGTTGACACTGACAGGAGGTGGCATTTGCATAGAAGACATTAAGCAGTCCCTCCCATCAGCCACCCAATTATTCCCCATAGTCCCTTCATCTTGGGTGCATGAGAGTATGTTTAGGCAGAAATTATGTCTAGTTCAGTCTCAGGAAAATATATTGCAGATAGATTTCTGAACTGTGACATCCTTCAGGTCTGGGTTTAGCTTTAACTTTTGTTATTTGCAAAAGATTTTTCACATTGCACCTATCTCATTCTGTTTCATGCACATTTGTACAGACTCATGTTTATAAGCAACCATCTGCAAAACATCTATTTTTGTATCATTTAACTTTAGGTTTTGAAATATGAAAACTGTATTCTGTCTCTGCCATTACTTAAACTTGAAATATTTCCAGAAGCTCTTTTTATTAAAGCTTATTTTGTCACATTTTTGTGTATATGTCTATTGCTGGGAGTCAAACAGGGCATCATATTTTCATGCAACAGTTTTGTTAACGCAGATAGTGGAACAGTTGTGTGCCATAACCCAACTAAGCATGAACTATTGGAAACAAAGTATAAGGCTACCCTTCAAAATTGGAGCCTTGTGTTCTTAGCTTGGGGTAGGCATAGTGCATCCCTCCAGATGTTGTTAGACTACAACTCCCATCAGGCACAACTAGCACAGACAGTGGTGAGGGATACTTGGAGATGCAGCCTAAACACATTTGAAGGGCCACACATTCTTCATTCACAATACCTGGCATATATGGGTATGACAAACAGGTATCCCTCTAGTAGTTGGCTGATGACTACAGTTCCTGTATCTTGACTACTGGAGCTGATAGGAGTTTAACATTTGGGGGACTACAAGTTCTTTAGACCTCTGATGTTGCTACAAATGTTTTGTGAGCATGTTCTGTAATCCTGCAAGTTCTGTAAAGTAGGGATGGTGTACGTATTGTAAATGAGGCTCTGAAATCGGACTAAAGTCAGATTGAAGTTACACCAGCTGCTGTTAGACATTTGTTGACTTTTCTTTGGGCTACAATACGAAAATAAAGTATGCTGTACTTGAGATAATGCCATCTCATTTTAACAAAACTAGTGGAGAATAGTTGGTAAACTCTGTACTAGCTGTTAACTAATCACGCCACTCATACAATTACTCTCAGTACTTCAAAATGGGAGAACAGCTGTTGTGACAGAAGTGGTAGCAGGGCATACTGCAACAGTAAACCTGAATGTTTCACAGGGAGCCCTGCTTGCCTGTCTTTCCACTGAAATTAAAAAGTGTGTACCACAAGTGCTATTCCGTTACAGGGCATATTCATATTCATTACTACATTTTCAGTTGCTGATTTAATCTGCAGTTTAGGTTATCCTCCAACCCAAAGTCTCAATGTAACAAGTCATGTAAATCAGCCATTATGGTGTGACTTGATAACAGCTAGTCATATAATGTACTTAAAACATATGCATATAAAGTTTTGTACCAGAAAATTTACTCCAGTATTTGCATAGGCTTAATTCTTTTTAACTGACAGCTTTATTTACCCTCTTTAAAAGAGACTAGACATGTGCAAGTACTGGGGCTTTCTCATTTTTAAAATGGCTAATGGGAAGTACAGCAAAGGGCTTCTTCCAGCAAGTCCAAATATTGCCAACTTAACTATTTTTCCCATTGGAACTTAGGTACAGACATGGGTACAGATTCCTTTTATTTTGATTCCTTATTTTGCAATGGAACCTTGATATGCAGTTGTATACGCTGTAGGAACTTGCTAACAACACTGATCTAGTTTGGAAGTAATATATATTTCTCTACTGTGATCTTTTTCAAACACTGAAGATCTTATAGTGAGGACAAACTCAGGGCCTTCACAGACTGCCAGAAATAATGCAACTTGAAGCCACTTTAACTGTCCTGGCTCAGTGCTAAGGAATCATGGGAACTGTTTTTATTGTGGCACCAAAGCTCTCTGACAGAGAAGACTCAATGTCCCAGAAAAAAATACAATTCCCATGATTCCCTAGCACTGAGCCAGGACAGTTACAGTGGCCTCAATCTGCATTATTTCTGGCAGTCTGTAAAGGCCCTCAGTTCTTTTGTTACAATGAATTTATCTTATTTCATGCAGTAAGAAATAGAGTGAATTCCATTTAGGCAACTGCAGTCAGCCTCTGGAACCATCTAGAAAACATAACATGTAATTGATGTCAATACATATCTATGCTAAGTGTGCTTCTTGTTTTAGTTTTTTTTTTTTAAGAAGACTGATGGCTGTCCTTGTCTTGTTACTGAAACCAGTCTCATTGAACTGAGGCAACTTTTTTTTTTTTATCAAAGTCTAAGACAAGATTGATCCAATCCATTAAAAGGTAGGGATGAGTACTTGACGTAGCTTGTATTTACTGTGAATTCAAAATGATGGTGCTGTCAGGATTTCACAGGAAAGGTTCAATTGTGATTTCTAGTGCAGAGCAGGGCATGGTGAGTTCAAATTTGGTGATAACATCAGGATGAAGGACTCCTAGGTTCCCAATGCTCTGCCCTTTGGCAAAGATCTCAGCACAGCGGCCAGGGAAAAATGCAGAGTCTGAAATAAAAATAAAAATAAAAATAGGAGAATAATGATTGTGTCTTGGGAAAAATGAGACTGACTATTAAGAACAAAAGTTAATTGCATTATAATTTTAATAATAATAATAATAATAATAATAATAATAATAATAATAATAATAATAATAATAATAATAATAATAATCTGCCTCTCCCCATGGATTGAGGTGGAAGACAACAATTAATGAACAAACAATATCAATATTTATAACAATAACAATGTTATGGTTTATAAAACAATAAAAATTAACTCCTTTTGTAGCAGTAGCAAAATTAGGCTTTGATAAGAGATGAAAAAGACTATAGATGTATGTGTAGTAGATCATGACCAGGTTTTGCCTGTGGTCCAAACTCTGAGTAGATAAAGGACACTGAAGCACAGCAATGCTGCATTGCAGCTGCTACATATATTGTGAAACAAAACTCCATGCTCATGTTTTCTGGATTGATGATAATTAGGAAAATAGACCTTCTGGTTGTCAGGAAGCCAATTCTTAAATAGAGAGAATCACACAAAGTTTTAGCCCACTGCAGCTGAAGTGGCTCTGTCTTGCACTAATACCCCATTTGTCATCAAATTCTTTCATGTTCTCATTCAAATTCTCCAAAACTGTAATTAGACTAGGAGTCAATCCATGCTTATTTTTGTCATGGCAAAGTTATCACACAGGAACTTTGCAACGTAAATCTGATGTAGCTAAGTTTTCATATGGGCACAGCTCCCACACTGGGAGAGGGGGTAGATTCTTCTGAAAACTAAGCCATATGTTAATGCTTCATTCTTTTCCCCATATGGTGGCTGTTTCATAGGAATTCATTATTATGCAGGGTATCTGGAGATTTTACATTACAAAGGAAGCAAAAGGCTGACAGGCAATCACTATACCTAAGGTACAACCTTCACTTTATCTGAAAATGTGAAAAATCCCATGGATCACCCAATAACCTCACAAGTGGGAGTTTCCTCTCAGAATATCTAACAAAAACAAACAAACAAACAAAAAACCAGAAGAAACACATGTTAATTGTGATTAGTTCTTCCAACACATTTTTCTCTCAATGAAGATCGTGGCAGTCAATCTAACTCTTTTCTCATGAACTCCTTCTTCAGCTCTAAGTACTACCTGGCCCAAAGCTGTTATTAATCATGGTTTGGCCTTGAGCTGGACAAAGGCTCTGCTACTGCTACATAAATATTAGTAGCAGCATTAGGCAAACACCAGCACAACACAACAGTACAGGTGGAGAAGGTGCAGCACTTCCGCTGTTACTGAACTACCATCATCCAAGAAGTCATATTGGCTGGTGCTGATTGAAGTTGTTATTGCTGTGTGCCTTCAAGTTGGGTAACCCTAAGGCAAATCTATTATAGCATTTTCTTGGCAAGTTTCTTCAGCTGGGGTTTGCCCTTTGAGGCTGAGAGAGTGTGACTTGCCCACAGTCACCCAGTGAGTTTCCATGGCCTAGCCAGATTTGAACCCTGGTTACCCAGTGTCCTAGGCCATTGCCAAACCATTATATCTCAGAAGTTAAAGCACCTCAAATGTGGAAGTTTCAGGTTTCCCAGCCCCAATCTATAGGAGCAGTTCCTGGAAACATAAAGCTGGGACTATATCATGACTCTCCAAATGTATTAATATATTTAATCCAGGTCAGGATTCTATTTAAATCACTTCATTACAGTTCAGAGGTATTCTACTCATCTACACCAAGGCCAGACTACTGTATATATACATCTATAAGTCTAAAAATGTATGCCCAAAATTGACCCCAAAATCCCAGGTCGACTTATTTGCAGGTCACTATGGTGATGTAATAGCAGCTCTTTTAGATTTCCCCATGCGGTGCAAAGGTAGCTGCTTCTTCTCCTGAGGCAAGTAGAAAGAGTAAAACTTTTTAAACAAACAGACCCTCTCCTGCCAGGGCTGCCCATTGTTGTCTGGGTGAAGGCTGAAACCAAAGTTGAAACAAACAGCCTCAATTAGAATCTCTCTTGCTATACACACACATACACACACTGAAGAAGCCTCCAAGTTTTACCCTCGATTTATTCATGGGTCATGGCAAAATCCATAATTTTGGTCCCAAAACCTGCCCTCGACTTGTACACGAGTTCGACTTATAGTCAAGTATATATGGTACTTACCTCCTCAGTTGCAAGGGATGCTCCATCCCAAAATAAAGAGGTTAGTATAACCAGCAAGCATATATTTTTTGTAAAAGAAACATGACTATCACCAGGTTTAATAAGGGTCATATTGTAGCTCATATTGCCACAGTTTCAAACTTTTCACTTGTATAACAGCATAAAGTCACGTACAGCCCCAGCTATTTAAAAAAGCATCTCTGTATCAGATAATCTTCAACAAAAGTTCATAAAGAGCAGAACTGCTGAAGTCATTGGTTTCAGACACAGTTGCATTAACCAAAAAGTCCAAATTACATACTTTTTTTAAAAAAGACATTATTAGCAAAAGCCTCCATGACATATCCCATATAAAGTGGGTCAGAAATTAACTCGGAGGACCTGAAAACCATTTCTTGACTACGTACTTCTGGAAATAGCATATGCAAGAAGTTGTTATAGCAACATGTGTCCATTTCACTCCAATTTAGGGAATTTGCCACAGAAGAGACAGATCTCTATTGAAAAATTCAGGTCAAAGCAGAAAATCAAATCCAGCTACTAGTTGCATCTCAAATACTGCATTGCCAGATTTCTACTGTGTGAAGCCAGGCCTGTAAAAGGAATTAGGGAAAATATAGAAAGACAGGCTGAAAACATACTACTTTGGAATCTTTCCTGTATAAGGAAGGCAGAGGGATCACTTTCAAAATATTTCCCTATCAGGGTACATACTTTTTTTAAAAAAAGGAGGGGGAGGTAGTATCCTACAAAATCTTTGTGGGTCTCTACCACTTCAAACAGCAGAATGTGAACATAAAACAGTACAAGTGTAAATTCTTTTCTGTGTCAAAAGCTCAGGATTTTTTTTGACTCAGCTGAGTACTAAGAATGGTTATCTTCTACCTCTTCGCCCATGGCACAAAAAGTACATGCACATTATTTTTGTGGCCAGTGTCTGTGAGCATTTTAAATGTGCAAATATTGACTGGACCAATATAGAGGTTGACATAACCAAGCAACAAAGAATGAAAAATAGCCGAGGCAAATAGTATTTTCTGGCGTATAAGACTACTTTTTAACCCAGAAA
>JAIPUX010001880.1:81553961-81571313 GCA_020142125.1 Phrynosoma platyrhinos
GGGTCGTCTTATATGCCCAGTCGTCTTATGCGCCGGAAAATACGGGTACATGGAATGCATTCACTCCTGAGAATTATTTATACAGTTGCTCATTAACACATTCTCTGGGTAGTTTACAAAGAATAAAAATATAATACACATATAGTACAGCCTGCATCAAAACCAGAGCTGCCACATCTGCACTATTTATATGCAAACAACTAGCATAGGGAAAAAGTTGCCAACATATTTATGCTGTTTGAGATGCATCTGACTAGCCTCAGAACTCATCCATCATAGGACAGCATTCTCCTTTAATTCATCAGAGGCCAGGTATCACTGACCAAATAAGGACTTCATTTTCAAATACAACATAAAACAGCCTTAAGAAGGTTAAAAAAAAAAAAAGGAATATTATCCCAATGGCACTCATTCACATGCTGACAGCAAGCCTTCATTCTTCCAAGAATAACCAGAACAGCATTTTAGAAGTGTGATCAGACACTAGGAGAACGACTCACACAACAACCTTTCCCCAAAATTAGGAGCTAGAAAGTCTAAACTTTCTCAACTTCAAGCTAGTTATTAACCCACCTATTAAATTTGATTTACAGCACTGCTATTTAAATGTGTATAGAAGTGCAGCTCAGGTCTATCAGCTAGGATCAGCAAAATGTGCCATTTCTTTAAAACAAACAAATGGAGGTAGCCATGCTGATTCAAGATTAAAAATCCACAGTTGGGCAATATCCTTATTGGGATAACAAAAGTCTCAGTAGTGTGTAAGCTTTCATGTTCATCATCACTTGTACCAAAAATTAAAATTTCAGTGCAGGCGAAAAATTCAAATATTAGACTGGATATTGTTGATAGTCAGCAGTTAAGAGCTGACCTCGAAAGGGTTACTGCAGACTAAAGAAAAGGGCCTAAATATCCAAAAAGCATCAGATCCTGTCTGATCTAGAAAGATAAACAAGGTCAGCCCTGATTATTATTTGGATGGGAGCCTGCCAATGAATACTTGGTGAAGTAGGCTCAATTTCATAGGAAGGAACTGGCAAAAAACTACCTCTAAGTATTCCCTGCCTAAGAAAGCCTTATGAAATTCACGGGGTTGCCATAAGTTACAGGTGACTTGAAGACACAGACAGAGAGAGAGAGAGATTGAAAAAATCACTGGTCAGGGTAGAAATATTAGGTTACACTTAGCAATGTATCCTGTTACTCTCCCACCCCAAAAAGCCATGGCTGGTTTCCATCTCTCAAAAATACAAAGGCTGGCTGCAGTTTGAAGATCTGCCCCTTTACCTGGACAAAACAGACAAGTTCTTCAATGAGCATAGAAGAGTAATTCATTCTTTAAGCATACAAACACATGAAGGTACCCATGAACACAAACAAGCACAGTTCTATCAAACATCTCTGAAATTTAAAAATGCTATAAACTATACCCAGAGGTTTTTCAGCCAACAGCTCTATTTTCTGGTGCCCTACACTAGTGGCACCCAAACTTAGGCTCCAAATTTACTGGCTGTGAAGGGGAGTTTTAGACATCACATCATTCAGGGCCACACAATGTGATTAGCAGGTAAGCTTCTCTAACTAGCATCTGAGTAATTTTTACTGTAAGCCACTCAAAGAATACTGGTTACAGGGCAGCATGGAAATCAGAGGTGGGCAAGAAGCAGCCCTGTAGATGTTGGGCTGTAACTCTTCTGCCTTAGCCAGCATTGCTATGCGAAGGATGCTTAGAGCTATGATCTAACATCTGGAGGGCCTCATTTTTCCCAGCTGTGATAAAATGTAACAAATAAAATAAGGAAAACAAAATGGTACTTATATAAAAATCAAGTTTATAGTACTTTATATAAAAGCCAGATTAAAATTTATTTGGAAGCCTATGTATCAAGATTGCCATGGCTTGGGAACTCTCAAAATATATGCAAAAGAGAAGATTATGTATTGAGGTACATAATTTCCATAAAGTGTTACTAAGAAAGGTGAGGGCAGAGAGTAGTTCATAATGACTTCAGGCAAGTGCACATGCATTAGAATAGTTCTAAAATGATTCCTGTGGAACATGGAAGCAAGAAACAAAAATCAGTCTGTAGTAAGAATGGAATCACTAAAATGCTTTGAGGTTCAAAGAATTCTGTTATTATGGCTTTTAAACTATGCCCCTACGAACCAATAATTTTCCTTGTGTTGTGACTGCAAGAGTGCTTTGATTACTCAGACCATAACTCTTTGGTCACTAATCCAAACAAGTACCTGGTCTTTAGCACATTTTCTGGCTAATTGACCTTCAAAGGGTTTGTTGAATTCTCTGTGTGCTTAGCTTTCAGAACCTCATCTGGCATCTTTTCTCTGTCCAGTTTCCTTCTCTTCTTCCCAGGTTTGGGAGAAAAAGATTAAAGGAATCAATCATATAAGATCAGAGAGTTAAATGAAACTTTAGATCATACCATTCCATTCCTGTAGTTTGAAAATAAATAAACGCATACATACAAGAGATCAGTACTTATGTAAAAAAGAGGAAGGGACCATCTTATTCAACATAATGGTTGAAGTTCCACCTCACACTTTATTTTGTTGTTATTGTTATGTGCCTTCAATCAAGTTAACTCTGAATTATGATGATCTTCTCATGTGGTTTTCTTGGCAAGATTTTTTTCGAATGAGGTTCACCCTTGCCTTCCTCTAAAGCTGAGAGAATGTGGTTTGTCCAAAGTCATCCAGTGGATTTTCATTGCTGAATGAAAATTTGAACTCTGGTCTTCCAAGCCCTAGTCCAACATTCAGACTACTGCACTGTACTGACTACCCAAAACATAAACTGGAGCAAACCAGCCTATATATATTGAGTGGAATGTGATACACAGAACAATTATAGTAATGTGTGAAAAACTAGTCACTCCACCTAACAAAATTTTCTATGATGGTCCTTCAGGGTGTATAAAGAAATCTTCCATGGGTGGTCCATTTCCTGAAATACAGTGAATGCTTATGTATCTATAAAGAAACATATCTATAAGCTTGAATTCAAAACAGAAGTTTAAATACAAAAACCTAATACAGATTCCTCTGAAGTGCAATTCTAGGTAAGGGAGACTCAACCTGTATGATGCTACATTGCACATGTAAATGGCAGTTATCTATCCCCACTGCACAAAGCAATGCTTGTGCTGGTTACTCTGATGACAGATATTCTTGTCCTTGATTGAATATGGCTTTTCATAAAAAACAAAAAACACTGTGCACTTACACATTTTCCTAAAGTAGAACTAGTTAGACAGTGTTCCTCCCAAAAAAAAAAGAGTGGGGAGGTTGTGGACAGAGAAATGGAAGGTTTACCAATTATAGACAAACAAGTAATGTGATCTCAGTAAATACCTTATTTTGGAAATGAAACAGTTAATAGCCCCTGAAGGTTAATACAGGTAAGCCTAATCCTCCAGTTCAACAGCAGCCTGACATCCCTTTTCTGAACATCAAACAAAAAAAACAAAACCTTATTGTATGTATAAATTGGTGGGACAGGTGTGACTGTCTGGATAGGTATGAAGGTGTAAGATGAAAAGCAATAATTTCCTAGTTAACCCATTCTAGAGTGTGAACTCCCTTCAAGTAGACAAGAAACATACTCATTTTGTAACTTCTGAAACAAGTAAATGTTTCCATTAACTGTTTACCACTTTAATATCTGAAATGTTCCTTCCACCCCACCAATTATTATTTCTCCATGGTACTTTCATATGAAATCATTCAAGTTATCACCAAGATATTAACCAACAATTATAAACATTATGAACCAAAAACTATCAATCCTGCAATAAAAGTTTTGTTTCTATTTCCTTCCCAGAATTTCACATATTTTCCCCACAGTCAGAATTCTGTACCAGAATTCATCTACCAATTCACATTTGCCATTGTCTGATACCAATGTCACATTTGCTATTGTCTGCCAGCAATTTCTAAGTAAAAGAAGGAACAGACAACCATCCAGATCCAATATGTTAATATCCTGAAACCAGTAGGAAAATGTTTCACTACTAAAAGGTCATTCTGTTATTAATCTTAAGGAGGTCATCTTGGGATAAAGAACACAGAAGGGAATCTCCTTTGTGAAATTAGTGAATTGCAATTTATCCGAAGGTTCAATTCTGTTCATTTGGATCTAAACGGAGATAGATGTTAAGACAATCATTGTAGCATTGATGGGTATCACCAGCTACTTCTACTGTGAAGGGTCATTTTGCTTGCATAAAGTCTAGGTTTTAATGGAATTAACTGCCATTTATCTTTTCCTTTCTCCCCCCCCCCCCCCCCCCTTTGTACATATACCAGGCAACTGAGGATCATAGTCAAAATTGCAGAAATGCTAGCAGGTGTCAATCAACTAAGCTCAGAAATGCTGGCCCCAAATGGTAAAGGGTCTGGAAACCATGCCTTATGAGGAGAGACTTAGGGAGCTAGAGAAGATAAGGTTAAGCAATGATATAATAGCCCTGTTTATGTATTTGTAAGGGTGTCATATTGAGGATTCAGCAAGATTGTTTTCTGCTGTTCCAGAGAACAGGACACGGAATAATGGATGAAAGCTACAGGAAAAGAGATTCCTAAGAGATACCTAAACATTAGGAAGAGTTTCCTGACAGTAAGAACTGTTCGACAGTGGAATACACTCCCTCAGAGAGTGGTGGAGTCTCCTTCTTTGGAGGTCTTTAAACAGAGGCTGGATGGCCTTTCATTGGGGGTGCTTTGATTGTGTGTTCCTGCATAGGAGGAGGTTGGATTGCTGGCCCTTATGGTTTCTTCCAACTCTGTGATTCTATTATTCTAAACAATGAATTATATTAAAAACACAAAATTAAAATGGTTTAAAATGTATTTAAAACATGACAAAAAAGATAAATGCATAAGACACCCATTAAAAGATCTTTCATGAATTAAGAGCCAAAAATTCACGTAAAGGAAGAATTACAGCACCACATCAACCTGAACTATAGTTTTTAAAAATCTTAACATAATAAAGTGTTGGATCTGTGTGTCTAGCACTCTTCCGTACCTGTGAAACATTTCAAAATGATCCCTAGTGGGAGAAGTGAGTGAATTTCAGTACATCAAAACAAATTTAGGAAGGAATATACTCAGATGATTTCGAAACCTAACCTTTTATAACACTAACAGATGTTTTCAAAACCTAACCCTTTATAACAATTTCTGAAGCTGTCTCTTTCAATGGTTAATGTGAGTTTTTAAAATAGAGTATACCTGACTTACTTCAATGACAAAACTAAGTGTAATGTGTTTAGATTTTGAGAAGGTTTCCCACCCAGGCACCAGCCAGGCTGCTGCATTGTGGGTTTTCAAATCACAAGACAGAACCAGTTTCAAACAATGAATAACCTTATATCAGACTAGAGTAAGAGAGAAGGGTGCAGCATTGCATGAGAAAATAACCAGCCCTGTTTGTGCTGTTATGTGCCTTCAAGTCATTTCCCACTCATGGCGACCCTAAAGTGACCCTATCATAGAGTTTTCCTGGCAAGTTTCATTCAAAGGGGGGTTGCCAATGTGTTCCTCAAAGACTTGTGACTTATCCAAGGCCACTCAATGGGTTTCCATTGCCAAGCAAGGATTCAAATACTGGTCTCCCAGAATCCGTGGGAGTGTCCGCATATGTTTCACCCAGCCTCGTGTCATCCTGTTTGAACAATGCAGATGCGGATCTGGTGAATTCAGCCTGATCCCTGGGTACACAGTCCTTACCCTGGGTCAATTTGATTTACTGGAAACTCCACAGTAACCCCTGGCTGTTTAATGGCCCCTGCACAATCCTCACTTTTCAATGTTGTTGCTCCTACTGGGAACCCCCTATTGCTATGTCAGACACAGAAACAGCCATGGGGACCAACCCAGTTGAGCTCCCCAGGCCAGAATGTCCCATCTGCTCAGGGACTTTTTCTAACACTTAGGCTACTACACCACACTGTCTCTACTCTCCCTACATATCAGCTAAGCCAGTGAGGGGAATGAGTAGCTCAGTACTGTTAAGCTGCAACTCCCATCACCATTAGACAGCAGGACAGGGGATGGTGGGAGTTGCAACATCTGGGGACCCACATGTTACCCATCCCTGATGTAAACACTTGGCTTTATGTCAGCTTGAACCTGGGTTACCAGCTTGCAGTTGTTCCTGTATCTCAAGTTACTGTAAAACGTAGAAAGTTCAACAGTTCATTCTTCAGGCTTTAAGACATATTAGGTATTTGTACAAAGTATTTTTTTCTTTTAAAGAAAGCTCAGAAAACTAACTTAGTTTGCATAATGCCTGACTAAAACAGCCTGCAACACATTTGTAACGCAAAAGCCATTATGAACTCTGGAGTAGAGTGTGACAAATCAAATACAAATGTTTCAATTTGGGCTTTTCTTTTTGGGAAATCTATTACTACAGCATGAGTTTTATTATGTTTTCAAGGCAGCTTCACTTCTTACAAACCTTATCAATCCTCAACATGCCAAAATGCCAAGAAGAAATGGCAGGATGCAGCAATTCCATTCTAGCCAAATATCTTGTAGCCAACGTTAGAATTTGTAATTTGAGAAGTATTGTAGACCTGGCAATCATTTAGCCCCTGCCACCACACTGGGCCACAGCAAGACCTTGTGAAGGGAATGTGATTTAGAAAAGAAACAAGACAAACTGAGGAGGGATCCCTTTACCCTGGTCTGCAAATGCACAGAGAATGATAGGACATTAGCTACTGGCTTTGCCCATGGATTTAGCAAAGTGCCAGGAAACCAGACACAATATTAATTAAAGGATCAAACAGAGAAGGTACTGCATCATGAAACCTCTAAAGTGGCACTTACAATGGTTGTTTCTGGTCCTGCGTTTAAGATCTAAGACCCTGATCAATGGATCTGACCAGTTGGTTGTCCCAAATGACATTGGGATTCTCATTACATTACAGTAAAGTTAATCTTGCACTCATGAAAGATGTTTTTCATTTATGATAATGCAAACGTGCAGCACATTTTCCAGCTGATGTAATAACTGTCTGATTGCCAGCCAAACCTTAAATGAAAAGCTGTCACTATAATTTACTGTCACTGGTATTCTCTACACAGCACCACACCTTCAATTAAATAAATGGAGGCTAGAAATAGAAAGGAGTACAGCAGAATATTATCAAGCAGGAACACTAATTGAGCAACTCCATAAATAGAGAAATAGAGTTCAAAATTTAAAACAATAGTAAGTTTGAGTAATGTTTTAGTAAGTTTGAGTAATGTTAACAGGAGTTTCTCACATTATTTTTCTTGGATGCCTAAAGAGTATTTTTAAACACTCAACTGCAACCCCAGGAGTCTGGGAAGTGAAGAGAAATTTAATTTGGGGAAGCAGAACTCTTGAGTGGGAGCAATGGCCTCATATGCCTCACCTGTAGTTATACCCTTATATGTGGAAGATCCTATAAAAGCTATATAGCTTTCAGTTCCTTAAAAAAATGCAGTTAATACTTTGCAAGAATTGAGAAAAAATCTAACAAAAGGAATAAAGAAATATTCGTTCTGTGTTAATAAATTTAATTTCATTTAATTGTACTGCATTTCATACATTAAACCTGAGAAATATAAAAACAGAGTAGAGAGGAAGAAAAAAAACTACTTAAACTAGAGAGGAAGAAAAAAAGCTACTTATTTACTTTAAGCACACTGGGCATGACCATAATGGTTCAAATCCAAACTCAAAACATACTGGACATGTATCTTTTAAGACCTAAGTTCTCTGATATGTCTACATTGGTAGGAACTCTGGTTAATTTAAATACTGGAACAATCCAAAGATCATAAAATATGAGTTGATTCTAGCTTGTTTAAAGAGATTATCTCAGAGATCAAAGTGCAAACTCTTAAACAGAGGTAGAAGCAGATACTTCCAATTCTTTCTTCACAACTGTCCCAGAGAAAAAGAGGAAGGCTGGAGTGAATGAGCCCAAGGAACATTTCTGCTGCTAATACATGTTAACACTAAACCAGAGTAGAAATCATATAAGCTGTTGGGTGCCTGCAGTCCTGAGGGGGAACATGGTGCCTCTAGGTCCTCCAAGAACCAACCCACCCCTGAGATTAATAATGTTATATTCATCCCAAAGGATTACCTAGGAAAGCATGGTTTGGACCCTAAACACTATTTTAGTCCCCTATACCCAAACAATGATAAAAAGAATAGGAAAAGACAAACAGGAGTGAATATAATGTCACTTCCATTCCATATAATGGGGGCAGTGAAGCTCATACTGGCTCTGGAGGACTCCAAAAGAGTTTTCTGATCTTCCACATGTGCCTACTCCTGTATTAAATGGTGGGTTAGTATTATATGTGTGATAGCTCTATAAACACTGATCTTTTGAGTCTTCTTCAACAGCCTAAAACTTCAAGCTTAAACAGATATATGCCTTCTAAAAGAAGTTCTTTTTAATTAGGACAATGGCAACCTTGCGCTTATAAGCTGTAACAGGGCAGTACTCTGCATAAAGGACATTTAAACTGAAGAGAGAAGATCATTTTATTCATTTTGCTTCATCATAACCTTGATCTTTCAGATTATATACTGTTCCAAAGCAGGGGTGTCACTAGGATTGGTGTCACACACACCCATGGACCTCCTCCCATTTCACACCATACAGAATCCTTAGTAATGCTTGTTTGTACTAATGTTACTCATAAATCATAATTCCCATATACAACTGAATGTAATGCTAATAGCTGTGACACAAACAACTAGCAAAATTAAAATAATTTGAAATTTTAATTTAAAAAAATTCTGGGGCCTCTCCTTTCTCCTCCCACTGAACTTTACCCCACTCCCACCATCTCTTAAAGGATTTTAAAGGAAAGTAGATAATTGCCACAGCCTGTTTCTGCCCAAAGGTAGGTGTTTGAGGAGCAGTGGTGTCATCCCCCCCCCTTAGAGTGTCACCTGGTGCAGTCCGCACCCCATAGTTACGCCACTGTTCCAAAGTGATCTTCTAATCAGGAAGTCTGCAGAATCTGACCTGCTTAGCTTAAATAGGAACATCATTACATACCTCTGGCTTGATCTTACATGCCTGGTAAGGGACATGTCACTGACAGCTGTCATATTGCTGTGACTCTGACCATTTTACATTTGATCTCATGAGTGAATACTGAGTGTCACATAAAAAAGAGTTTCTAAGTGACACAGGCCCGAAGAACACAGGTAAAATGATGTGGCTTCAGCTTGTGTTGGGGACGTGCCATTTATATGACGCATGGTCCGAACATGGCCTGAAGCTGTGCCAAGGCATCATTTGAAAATATCTGGGCCAAGGATGAATGGATAGAATCTGCTCCTTCTGGAGGCCCAGATTGAGACTGGGCACATGCAGTTCCCATAGTCCTGGTGTGAACAACACCGGTGAGGTTTCCCGCCACTCTATTAGGCATATCTGTTTCAGGTCACAGAACAGAAATAATCTGGGAATTATGTCAACATCAAAGTTTTCTTTTACAACCTTTGGGTGGTGAAGAACAATTTAACTACTTATGAGTTGGAACCAGACTAAGGTTCATAACACACTGCAGAAATAATCCAGTTTGAGACCGTTTCAACTGCCCTGGCTCGGTGCTAGGGAATCCTAGGAATTGTAGTTTATTGTGGCACCAGAGCTCTCTGACAAAGAAGGCTAAATGTCACACAAAATTACAGTTCCCAGAATTCCCTAGCACTGAGCTAGAGCAGTTAAAGCGGTCTTAAACTGTATAATTTCGACAGTGTGTTTTGGACCTAAGTAAGACAGGACCACCTGAATCAATGAGATTTTTGTCCTAACTAAACTGCACCACTGATTCCAGTGGGACTAGAATATGACTAATTCAGTCTGGACCCAACATTTAGACTGAGCTTTGGAGAGAAGTGCTAAATTGGAGAAACGTCTGCATGACTGCAGTAAATTTCAACATTTTGAATTGTGTCAGAATGCACCTTCAGAAATTAGCAAGGGTTCAACTTTAACATGCTTGTTCACTTGGGACTAAATTTCTCATTCAGTATATTGCTTGTCTCCTGTTACACTAAACACTAGTGTGAAGGCCTGGGGAACATCACAATTTCACCCATATTTTCAAGCATCTGCAATTCTTGCACAGGTGTTGCTACAAGGGCAAAAAGGTTATGACCCTAAGATTAACTTAATGGATATTTAGGTATTAGTGGAACAGAAGGTGATCTAATATCCATGTTCTGCACATATGGAACAAGAATGAACATAAAGCAGACACCTCATTTCTCCATCTAAATTCTGGAATGAGATCTTAGCAAGCATTTTATACTTCAAATGTACAGTGGTTGACTCAGACTTCCTAAACTGAAGTCAGTAATTTGATGCACATACTTGCAACACATATGTTGACAGAACTATAGAAACCAAAGAAATGTACATCCTTACACTGATTTACAGCACAATATTAATGCTTGCTTGACAACCATCCAGCTAAGATCTTAGCTCTCTCTTTCAAAACAAAAGAATATATTCTCAAAGAAGGAACCTTAATGACACTTGTTCTCAAGCTTTTTGATTCAAACAAATCATTTGGTTGTTATGTGCCTTCAAGTTGACTCTGACATATGGTAACCCTATCATAGGAGGGTCTATCTTGGCAAAATTTATTCAGAGGAGGGTTGCCACTGCTTTCCTCTTGGGCTAGGAGTGTGCAATTTGCCCAGTCACCCAGGGTGTTTCCATGGCTGAACAAGGATTTGAACCCTGGTCTCCCAGAGTCCTAGTCAAAACCTCAAACTACTACACTGTGCCAGATCTCTCTGATGGTCTCACACTATTGCCCATTTGACATGCAACTGCTTAAACCTCCCAATCACATGGCACAAAGTAATTAACAGCTATGTTTCTCCAATATCTAAAGATGCTATCACAAAAGTTGCAGTACCAATAATGCTTAGACTTTTATGCTAAAAGAGGAAGCATCTGCATTGTTAGCAAGGTCTCTTCCATTACAAGAGTGACATACTGTCACGAAACAGTGCAAGCAAAAAGAAGTTTATATAAAGTGACTCTGCCTTATTCTAAACCATTCCCTAGTCCCTTAGTAGCCATGTTTATCACTCCCTAATTGTTTAGGAACATTTTCAAATCTTCTGAAGAGAGACTGTAGAAGATACACAAGGCTGTAAGGAATAAAATGTCCTCTTGTGTGACATTCCTTCCACCTGTCTTGTTTAGGACACAAGCTGATACGTTCAAGTAAATGCTTTTTCATGTGATCAGTATACAGGGTAACTTTCATCCATTCCCTTTTGCAAATCAGGACTTATTAAAGATTGTGTTGAGGCGAACTAGAATTAATAGCAACAGAACCCTAGATCATATTGTGGTCTGCAGTAGGCTGTAATATGGGGAGTGAGTGAAGCAATCACAGCATTTGTTTCAAAGGTGCTGAAAGTGAGGTGATTGAGAATCTAAAAACAAAGATCAGTATCTAAGAATTAATCAGGCATTGCCCTATGGACTTAATTTTAAGGAAAGCACTTGCAAGTTTATCTCATATACACAGGTAAGGGCATCTTCTAAGCTTTAGTTACCTTCAGTTGCTTTTATATAATATCCATTCTCTTTATTTGGTGGGACATCTAGGAGCTGCATGACTCTATCCAGCAACCCATGAATTACTTCAAAACCAGGGTTTTTGTTGTAGTAGATGGCACAGAGATGCCTGTGGTTTCTTGCACCAACATCTGTAAGGGGAAAAAAGCCCAAATTGTCAACTTTATAAAGACTGGTTTTGAAGGCATTTCCATCTTTAAGTCCTGTCTAGTATCAATATTTATTTTCATCTACATTTTAGTGAGTCTGTAGACATAAATAAAGGAAAACAGGCATTGTAGCAATGTTACTTAAAATATTAATGAAAGCTCTCTCTTGAGACTTACAGCGTTTACTGTTGTAGTAGTAAACCTATGCTCAAACTGTATCACTTCAATTATTCATGGAGACTCACAATTAAATATCCTGCCTGCGTCATTAAAAAAAAAAAAAAAGATACTAGCATGGAGTTCTCCCAGACACCTACACTGTCCAATCACAGAATTCAGATATAGCCAGTATGCAAAGGGATCAGTAGGCAAAGGCATCTTTAGCCAGATATACTCCACAATGAGAACTCTGAGCCTTAATTAGGAGATACTAACACTTCTAGTGGGCTCTTTTCCACAGTCACAACACACAGATTTGAAATACTGCACTTGATCATGAGGTTCATTCACTGCACACATGGCACAGAAAATTTGCTGCCAAAGGTAAGCTAAACTTTTAGGGACAAGTCCCACCTTTTCCTGATTAACTAGAAACCCATGGCATCACTCCATAAAATAATTTTGTTCTGTTTTTCAAAGAACAAAACTGCCAAATATGTTAGCATAAATTACATATGCACTGTAAGAGACTTCAAAGTGCTGTCTGAAGATACTGTTAAATGCAATTTGCTGGACAGATAGCTGGCTTTTCATAAGACAAGAAAATGCAATGAAAAACCAAACTGGTATATGCTGCCCTCTAGCAAGAAAAAAAAGCACAAGACACTTGCATTTTGAAAAAGTGTGTCTATCATACATTATTACTGTTTGTCACCAATATTAACAATGTTTACCTATTACCTAAAACATTTTTTTATGTGAAAAAGAAATAAGAAATAAATAAAAGCAAAATGAAGAAACATTTAGCTACATTCAGCATATCTCCCTGCAACCTTTCCCTAAGTGTTCCCCTACCCCATGGGCTTCCTTCAGCTGTTGGATGTCTAGCTGAAGGCCTGGGAAGAAAGGGTTCTGCACCAGGCACCCACGTACAGTGTTTGCTGTTAAAATCAGAACCAAGCTTAGATGAGCTACCTTTTTGGACTACAACACCAAATGCAGTTGTTGTTAAAAAAAGTAATTTATCCAAACCTATTTCCTTAATACTAAGTGAGGGCAGATCTGTGTGCACATAGATCTGCAATTGTAATATCTAGTTTACTGGATGTTCATTTAAGTTCAGTGAGTTTAAGCCTATTTTTCCCATGAAAGTGATGTTCAACCTCTTTATAAGCCAGGGATGAGTCTCCATGAAGGTATCCAGGTCTTGATGGATTGCAACTGCCATCATCCCTCACCATAGCTACAATAGCTAGTGCTGCTGGGAAATAGGAGTCCAGCAACACCTGGAGTACTACAAATTGTCCGCTCTAGTTATCAACTAACAAACTAGCCATCTTGGTTAGATTTAAATGTCTCACCAATTAATATGTCAATAAAACTCAGGAATCTTAAAGTAGCAAACCCAACAAATATTTGCTGGTTAAAGCTTGCTGGGAAAATTATTTATATTCTGTCAAAACATGTGATATAATACTGTAACACTATATAGTGCAATAAAATATTCTTAATATTGTATAGGTATGATAACATGTTATCTAAGAAAATATCATTAGGTCATTATAGGAGAAGCACTGGTTGGTGCCTTAATGGCATCTTACCACTAGTGCAAATGATGTGCTCACAGACACCTATTTCTGTACTATGCACTGCGCAACCATCTGCACAAGTGCCCATGTGCTTAGAGCACCACAAAAATAAATGTATCTCTTGTACAACTGGAAAAGCCGAAAGAACTCTGCCAAGTGTACTGTTTTGCTCCACTAAATGTGATACTGGATTTTGTTGTTATCCTGTGCCTTCAAGTTATCCCTGACTTAAAGCAACCCTAAGGTGAAACTGTCACTGGGTTTTCTTGGCAAGAGTTCAGAGAGAGATTGCCTTTGCCTTCCTCTGAGGCTGAGAGAGGGTGATTTGCTCCACTCAAGGAGTTTCCGTGGCCAAGCAAGGATTCATTCCTTGATTTCCAGAGCTGTAGTCCAACTCAAACCCCAGCACCACACTGACTTTAAGCTTTGCTTTTTAGAAGTTCAGAATACAGCAGGCCCTTGGTATCTGCTGCTATTTGGTTCCAGGACCCCCACTGGATACCAAATCCATGAATGCTCAAGTAATATTAAATACAATAGCATACTAAAATGGTATCCCTTATGTAAATTGTCTTTTTGGAATTTACATTTGTTTGAATATTTTCAAGCCATGGATGGTTGAATCTATGGTTAAAGAATTCATAGATACACATGGCCAACTGTATTCTCTTCCTCTGAATCAATTTTTTTTTAATGTTGCACTTAAAGGTCTCACAAGGGACCTGTAATCAATCAGGTCCACCAATTAACTAGTCAGAGGTTCTATATTGTCACATATTTTAACAGATTAGAGCAAAATTATGTGTACAAATTGAGCATCTTTTATCCAGAATTCCAAAATACTTCAAAATCAAAAACTGTCCACATGAATTGCTGCAATAGTAACACCTTTGCTTTCCCAAGGTTCAATGTACCCAAACTTTGTTTTATGCACATAATTATTAAAAATATTGTGTATAAAGTTATCTTCAGGCTATGTGTGTAAGTTGTATACAAAACATAAATGAATTTCATGTTTAGACTTGTGTCCCATTTCTAAGATACCTCATTATCTATATCAAATATTCCAAATTTCTCCTCCACCAAAAATCCAAAATCCAAAACAGTTGTGGTCCCAAACATTTCACATAAGGGAAACTCAAGCTGTAGTTCAAAAGAAACTAATTCCATAGAAATATCATTTTCACTCAATAAAAGGAATCAACTGACTATAAATATCCTAAAACCCTGTGAAATTTGTGGTAATATCCAGTTAGTGTCCTCTAGCAGATGATTTCCAGACACTAGAGAGATCTATTCTCCTCCTACATCCATGCATGGAAATGGGTGCATCCATGGTGAGCACTGGTAAAAGAAAAATGAGTCTCTATCAAGCATTAAGGAATTGTCCATTAGTATGTGTTGTACTCATGGTTCTCTGATACGCTTGATGTCTTAAGGCATTAGTATCAAACTGAAATCCTCTTACCCTTGGTGGAATCTTTCACTACAATGTCAGAAATTTCGAACAGTTTCAGTGGCAAAGGCATCTTCCTATTAGCGGCAACAGTTTTCAGGAGGCCAGGCAAGAGGGTAGTACGTGCCACCTGTAGGTCACAGAGGGAACTTTACATGGTAAACTACATCCAAGAACATTTCTAGCGGACAGCTGACTGCGTCAATGTAGGAAAGAGTGGGCTATGAACATTCATAGTAAATATGCTAATTTCTCCCTGATTTCTCAAGAGTTTCAGTCTTCCAGCAAAGACCAAAAGCCAGCACTTGGTTGGAAAATTGTTCTGCATTACTTGCCTTACAATCTTTTGAAAAATTTGGTAAAATTAACTGGAAAATCAAACAATGAAGGAAGACATTAAAAAAATCCTCAGAACTGACCCAAACACCAACAATGAAATAACAAATATTAAAAATGATAGCACAGGGCTTCTGAGTGCCCTGTACATTCAATACCAAACAAACAATCCTAAGTGGGGAGGAAGAGTGTAGAACGACAAGACAACTCTGCAATTTGGTCCACAGTCCTGCTAACTCATGTCACCTGGGGCTATACATGCGTGTACGGGGGGGGGGGGGGTGTACCCTTTTCCTCCCCCAATGCATCAGATTATCTTTTTTTGAAAAATCTCTCATTGCAACCAATGTGGATACATTTTGTCACACTAACTCCAAGCTAGAGTAGCAGAGAGGTTTAAGAGACTGGGTATGTGAGGCTTTTGATACAGTGGATTCCAAGGCACCACTGCCCTGCCTTGAAAACTTTGCATTTGTGTGACTTGCACCTGCTTCTGCAAAAAGAGTAGCTTTCTGTCTGCAGAGCTGCCAGTGGGCAGACTGAGGCTGCTGGCATGGCATAAGCCTCCTCAGCCATCCCACAGAGAGATCCTCTCTACTGTTGAGGCCTGGAGAGGGAGATTTCTGCTGGGCCCTCAAGTTTCTCCAGCAAGTTAGTCCCACAGGTTAGGGTGGTAATATTGTTCATACCCCATCACATTTAAAGGCCATCATAAATCAATGCCTTTTCTTATGTTACAGTTCACTTACATTTTTAGGCAAATGTGAAGTTTTATGCATTCAACTGAACCAGTTTACCACACTTACCTGAAACTCTGCTGTTTTTGGATTTGCTATATGTACAGCTTTTGTTGCTGAGATGTCCACCCCCAGTTTATTAGCAATGTCGTCTTGGGAACACTAACATTAGGATATGGAATAAATCAATGAATTTAATTCAGCAATATTAACTATAGCATCAGTGCAAAAGTAACTTATAGAAGAAACTCCAAAAACCTCCTTCCTCCAACGTGTTAGCCTGGGTGCTATCTTACCAGATATTGTCTAACACAGGGGTAGGCAACCTTTCCCCTTTAAGGGCCAAGGGACTTCAGCTCCCAGAATCCCAGGAGCTATTGGCCAACATGGGACTCTTGGCCAAAATGGCTGAGGCTTCTGGGAGCTGAAGTCCCTCGGCCCTTAAAGGGGAAAGGTTGCCCATCCCTGGTCTAAAATTCTATGTTTTGCTTTATAGGCATGCATTGAAGAAAACCTGAATCACATGTTTTCTAATTATCTTATCAGGTTACATTTTCCTGAAAAATTTAAAAATCCACTATTTAATAATACAGTTGTTATAAAACCCCAACATCAAAATGTAGTAAATTTAACCTGAGGCCCTACAATACATACAAGATATTAAAAATAAGCTATATATATTTGTACCATTATTAGAGAAAAAAATCTAGATGAATCGTAATGGAACAACTTTCAATTTCTAAAGTGACAATGCTAAGCTAAGTAGAAGGTTCATGCAAATCTTCACCAAATTATATATAACAAACGAAGCAGCAAGATTACGTCTTCTTGGAGTATATGCACATCAAGCTAAGAGATCCCTTTTATAATACCTGCAAAAATAGATGATACCAAAGCCCAACTGTATGTATTGGGAATATTTTGTTGTTAACTGCCCTTGAGTTGATTGCGACTCATGGCGACCCTATGGATGAGACATCTCCAAGACCCCCTGTCCTCCACTGCTCTGTTTAAATCTCGCAAACCCATACCCATGATCCCCTTAATAAAGTCCATCCATCTGGCATGTGGCCTTCCTCTCTTCTCATGATCTGTCTGAAGTATAACAGCCTCAGTTTGGTCATCTTGGCTTCCAGGGAGGTTTCTGGCTTGATCTGCTCTAGGACCCATTTGTTTGTCTTTTTGGCTGTCATTGGGATCCTCAGCACTCTTCTCCATCACCGCATCTCAAAGGAGTTGATTTTGTTCCTATCATCTTTCATAACTGTCCAGCTCTCACATCCATACATGGTA